>JAQPPZ010000019.1:10000000-11200000 GCA_028583015.1 Wollemia nobilis
CCATATCCTCCACTTTAGAACCATCATCGATCTCCTAGCCAATATGCACTCCAAATAAAAGTGTATGAAGGGCTTCCCTAAGGTCAATGATGGAGTTTACCATGGCATTCATCATGCTTGTCATGGTGGAAATGATAAACTCCTTCAACTGCCTAACTTCATCTTCCACTTCCTCATCATCTATCTTGATATCTATCACCTTCTTGCTACCTCTCACATCTTGATATTGAAGATGAATAGATTTCCTAATAGACCCTTTTATTTTTTTGAACTTGATGTTCTTTCTTGCATTAAGCTCATAGATAGATTCAATGGATTTCTTATTCCTATCTACAAGGAATAGGTGGTTAGGGGGCCCAACAGACTTCACGACTGGGTTGGGTTTGCTCAGGTTGGCATGAGGGCTATGGGCAAGGATGTGAGTGTAAATTAATTTGAATAATACTTGATGGGAGGGAAGGTCAAGACCTTTATTTTTCCTATAGAATGTGATGGAGTAGTTCATTGAGTTGACTAGAAACTAAGGAATGTTGATAGGATTGACATCACAAAAATGGTTGACGAAGAACAAATGAAAACTACATAGCACTTTCTCAAGGTCATTGACCATGATGAATTATGTAATGGATTTCATCACATCATTCCAAGGTGTAAGGAGATCCCTCTTGAATATCCCTTGCTTTGATCCTTTAAGGATTTTATCATTGTCTTTGAACTCTTTTAGTTTCACCTCCCAACTATGTTTCTCCCTATGAATTGAGCGCACTTTCGTTGGCTGACGAGTAATGAGAGATAGGAGGTTGACATCAATGCAGAAGCTCCTTCCTCATACTGTGACATAGTCATTCTCCTAGGTTTCTTGAAAGGCCATGGTAATGTCAAGTTCCTCATTAGAAAACAAGTGGAGGAAGGGGAAAAAATTTTGTTCAGTAAGGATTCTCTCAACCAAGATATTAAATTCGATTTTACTTGGCTCAATGAAAATCATGGTAAGCTAAAAATTAAGGATTGGATACAAACCAGAAGGAGGAATTGAGGAAAATAGGCCAGGTAACTCTCTGCACTAGTGAGGAAGGAGGATGAACATAAGAGGAGGGAAATTGGTTTTTTAGGCAATGGGGACACATAGGACACCTATGGTGGATTTATGGGAAAAATCCCACAAAAAAACCCTACTTTCCAAGAGTTACCATTATTGATATCTACAATGCACTTCAAATTTGGCACTAGGAAATTTGAATTCTCAAGATTTTTTGGAAATGATTGCCTAGAGAGGGATGATCCCCAAGGATATTTGGAGAGTTGATAATGATAATCCTTTATACTTTGCATTGATTGGGTATAGGGCCACACAATATGTTTCTAGAATGATGACACACATCACCGTTACTACCAGTAACCTCTGGGAGGATATGCTCTAGACTCCAATGCATGATCTTGAAAATAAGACCATTCTCGTTCCCCCATCCCATGAGGAGTAGCCACATACAAACCATATTGTCATTGGTAATTTGTCCTTTGGAGACTATAGTTTGATCTATATTGGACTTGGTTATTGCTTGGTCCACTATTAATGCAATACCGATGCAAGAAGCAATTGATGTTTTTGGAATAAATGTCTTTATGAATCAGCTTACTATTGGAAGTTGGAGCACCACCTAAGTCACTGCACACAAGTGAAAAAATGTGCCACAAATTTAAATAGAGGTTAGTGTACATTTCCAAAAAACTAGACCAATTAGACATGACCTTTTTATGATGGAAAATGGTCTACATGGACACATGATGCCCAATCATAGTGAATATTGCTTGGTTCACACTCCTTTCAAGCTCTTGGGAAATATTTCCTATCCACGTGGGCAGCCTACTGGTGGTGACACTGATTTTATATAGCTGACGCATGATGAGGATACTGAAGAAACAAATCCTAATGAGAAATAATATTAGGATTATCAACCTGAGGCTTTTCCTGATCCATGATGGTGCGAATTTCATTAGGGATGTTATCTATCCATGTAAGAATGTTGGATGCATGAACTCCAAGGTTATCTAATCTATCTGCAGCATCTTTGGCCTCTCTAAATTCATGTTGTAATATGACATCCTACATATCAAGGATCATACTCATGGAACATTCAATGTAATATCTAACTCTCTAGGAAGGATTACTATTGTTTTTGAGATAACTGATGATATTCAGGGAGTCTCCTTTGATAATTAAACTATTGGGAAATTTTTTGGTAAGGGAAATATCTCTCCACATGCTCTTAGCCTCAGCAACATGATTGGTCTAAACTCCCAATCCCTCAAAAAATGTGAGGATGACTTCTCCTTGATGATTTCTGAGGATGCCTCCTACTCTCGCTTTTCCTAGGTTTCCTTTTGTAGCCCCATAAAAATTTAGTTTAAACCACCCTATCGGTGGAGGAATCCATTTGGAATTGATTTTGGGATTAATTTATGGATGAAAATCCTCCAAGGATAGGTCAAGGGATCTACCTAAGGCAAGCTCAAATCTGGAGGTAGGGTGAGGGGAAGGGGGAATGAGGGTGGCATTTTATTTGGCATAGGCTAGGATTTTATTGGAAATCAACTTTGAGATAGAAGGATGCTAGGAAAATATTCTATGATTTCTTTCAAGCTAGAATTGCCAGAGGAAATGGTGAATATAGGTTTTCCAAAGGAACTTGAGGTGAGGGTTATGGAAGGGGCTAGGCCATTAGAGGAAAATATCGATGATAGAACAAGGTTTGACCCACATGATGTGGAAGTATTATAAAATGGAATTGAGGATGGATGAGGAATAGAGGTAGTGGAGGAAGAGGTGAGTGGGGATTCCCACACTGCTAAGCATAAGGGACACCTATTAGGAATGGTGAAGCCTTTTTTGATCAAGTTATCGATAGTAAGGATCCTTTCTTGAATGGTGAGCCAGGTGAAGAAGGACATTTTAGGGATGAGGGATTTGATCCACACAAGGTTATAGGGAAACAAAATATCCTCAGTTTCAAGAAGTTGGTAAGAAGACTTGATAGTAAATTCTCCACTCTCTGAAGGCTCCCAAACAAGGAGATATTTGGAATTACAGGAGGGGATGATAGTGGAGTGTAGGATGGAATTCATACTGGCGGATTAAATAGGATGAACAATGCATGTAATGATTTTCCAACTAGATCTATTATTCTAAAACCTTAAGAAGTCTAAGACTTTATGTCCTATCATGAGGTTTGTGTAGGCTTTTAGTCTGGATAGAAAAGGATCTTAAATGAGAGGTTTTCCTATAATCCATTTTTCATTCCAAAAGTCTATTTTGCTCCCATCCCCCAATATACATTTTAGGCCTTTCTTCAATAGCATCCTAGTATTTATAATAGAATTCCATAATGCAGATCTTCTTGTGGGGGCTTTATTACTGAGGAAATTGGCTTCTTGTAGGTATTTCCTTTGGACTATGGATGTCCACTCATTTTTGGTATTGGTAACCAGATGTTAGGCTTGTTTGGCCATAAGAGATATGTTTAGGGATTGAATACTTATGATCCAAATTCCTCCTCTATCCTTAGGTCTATACACTTTATCCCAAGTAACAAGGTGCAACCGTTGCTTGTTTTCAGTTCCTGACCATAATTGTTTTTTTTGAATCTGTTCAATTCTATGGTACATTATAGTAGGGGCTTTAAAAAATAAAGGAAGTACATGAGAATACTTTGAAGGAAGGCTAGCGTGAGGGTACTTTTGGTAGCTTGGGATAATATTTTCCCATTCCATTCGACAAGTTTCTTTTGTATCCTCTCTATGACATTGTTCCACATAAAAGCAGAGGGTTGGTCAAAGAAAAGTTGGAGGTCTAGGTAAGTGGTTTGGAGGATAGCCATAGAGTATTCAAGGATTCTAGTGATCTATTTTTGATGTTGGATATGGGTATTGAGGAAATACAACTTGCTCTTATTATATTTTACTTTCTACCTTATAGCTTCCTCATAAATATGGAGTATGTATTTGATAACTTGCACCTCAAACATGGAAGCATTAGTGGATAGAATAGTGTCATCCATGAATTGTTGGTTTCAAACATGATTAGTCTGGGAAGAAGCTTTAATTCCTTATAGGATTCCTAGTCTACAAGCTACTTTGATAGCCTTTCCTAAGGCTTCAACAACAATGATAAATAGAAGAGGAAAAATGGGATCCCCCTGCCTTAGCCCTCTACTACTCTGAAAGTAACCTGCTATGGATCCATTGATGAGGACTAAAAACCAGGGTGAAGAAATGCAATATTTTATTAACTCAATCCACTCAAGATGGAATTTAAACTTGAGGAGGATGGCCAAAAGGAAATCCCAATAGGATCTATCATAATCCTTATTCATGTCAAGCTTGAGGACAAAGGTGGATTCTTTGGTTTGGCAAACACAGTGCAAAGATTCATGAATGCAAATGACACCATAGAGAATTGATCTGCCTTGGATAGGACTTTATTGGTAGGGATCAATGATATTAGGCATAATACTCTTCATCTAATTTGCAATGATTTTGGTTAGGATATTATAGGAAACATTGCAAAGGCTAATGGGTCTAAATTTAGATAAGGATTTAGCTATGGGATTCTTAGGAATAAGGGTGATGAAGGTGGATTTGAAGCTCCACATAATTATTTTGGAAGATTGAAGCTCTCTGATATCTACAAACACATTGAAGCCAACGAAGTCCCAAAAGGTTTGGAAAAAATAGGGAGGAAATCCATAAGGTCCTGGAGCTTTGTCAAGATGCATGGAGAAAAGGGCAGATTTATTTTCCTCATCTTGAAAAGGAGCAATAAGTCTAGAATTGACACTCTTAGGATGGTACTGGGGGATATGATGGATCATGAAGTCTTGAGAAAGGGTAGATTAGGAATTATCATCTTCAAGGAGATAACTAAAATATGAAACTACCATTTTTCTAATTTCCTCAAAATTTGTAGTGGAAGTGCCATTACTTTTCACCAACTCTTTGATTTTGTTATTGCTTCTATTCCTTAGAGTAGATACATGAAAAAACTTTGTGTTTAAATCTCCCTCTTTGAGCCATAAGGCTCTGGATTTTTATCACCAGAAGGATTATTTGCAAGAAAGGACATTGTGGAATTCATAAAGGATTAATTTTTCTTTTGTTCTTATCTGTTCATCAATCTACCCATTTTGAATTTTATTCTCTATCCTTTCAAGTCTATCTTTGAGAGATTGCTTGTTGGAAAAAATATTTCCAAAGACTTCTTTATTCCATATTTTTAGGTCTTATTTGAGGATTCTAAGCTTTTGGGCAAGTTTTGAAGAACACAAGCTTATACTGAGAGGGGGGGGTGAACAGTATAAGACCTCTTTTTACATTTTCCTTTATACTTCAAAATAGTAAAGCAATATACCCAAAGCAATATCAAAGCAATGCACAAAATCATCCACAAAGTGACACCAATTTTAACGTGGTTCACCTAGAATGGCTGGGCTACGTCCACAAAACTTTTCTCTAAAAGTTATCTCAAAGTTCTTTGGGAAACCTTCCCAATTACAATTTTTATGAGCCTCGGCTCAAAGGAGATACCTTCCCCCAATCTGAATTTATGAGCCTCTACTCAAAGGAGATACCTTCCCCCAATCTAAATTTATGAGCCTCTACCCAAAGGAGAAACCTTCCCCCAATCTGAATTTATGAGCCTTTGCTCAAAGGAGATACCTTCCCCTCTGCTCTGGATATGATCCCTCAGAAGATAAACTGTCTCTACCTCTTGCTAGCACGTGGAACTCCTTTCCACCGAAGACCTCCTGTCCTTAATGCTTAGCCTAGGAGACCTCTGCCTTCTATGATCACGTCCACAGCAGCTCAGCAACCTATACCAAACATAGTCAGTCAGTCTAGTACAAGTCTTCCTTTGTCTATCAGATCTATCCAACTCTTGAACAAATCAATCCTCTGTCCACAAGCCTTCTCAAAGACTTGCCAAATCTATCCTCAGGTTCTCTGATAGAACCAATGTACCTCTATCCTCAAGTTCTCTGATAGAACCAATGTACCTCTGTCCTCAAGTTCTCTGATAGAACTATCAATCTCAGCTCACAAGTCCTCTGCTAGGACCTGTCCAAATCTTCTCACAAGTCCCCATCATAACCTATTCAAAACCTGCTCACAAGTCCCCAACGAAACCTATCCAAAACAGCTCACAAGTTCACCAAGAAAAAAACTTGCTTAGCATGAACCTACAAAGAGAATTGTTAGAGACCCAATGTGATTCATCAACCTCATAGAAACATAAAGAGAATTGTTAGAGACTCAATATGTTCTATACTTAACTCCCAATCTCAATCTCAAATCTCATAGAAACATAAAGAGAATTGTTAGAGACTCAATATGTTCTATACTTAACTCTCAATCTCAATCTCAAATCTCAATCTCAAATCTCATAGAAACATAAAGAGAATTGTTAGAGACTCAATATGATCTATACTTAACTCCCAATATCAATCTCAACTCAATCTCAATCTCAAAATAATAAGATAGATGTAGTATGCTTTTCTCAAGAACATGAAACACAACCCAACAATTGCCAAACATGCAATATCTCATATAACAATGCTACTCATGTTCTTTCCACAACCAATATCTTTTCTCAACCAATTAGGGCTTTAACAACAATGCTTATAGACAAGGTTTAACCAACATCATTCAACTCAACATTAACCTTGAAGCATTCAACCAATCATCATAAGAAAAGGAAAAAAGTAGAAATCCTTTTCCCTCCAAAGATATTTGAACAAAACAACCACCAACACAATATCACCAAATGCAAAGAATAACTTGCTCAAATCAACTCAATGGAGTAAGCCCAATATCATGAATCAAGTAAAGCAATAACTTGATCAAACAACCTCTATGGAAGCAACTCAACCATCAAACTCAAAATAGCCAACCAAGGGTTCCACCAACTCAATGCAAGTAGCTTGACTCACAAACCCTAGTGCACAAAGCTTCCACTATCTCAAACCAAAAATTATGCATTCATCAAAAACTCTCCTTAAGGATAACAATGCATAAGTAGTCTTCAACAAACCAGAAAATAGGATTTACACCCAATCAAAGAAAACCTAGTTGAAAACCTTTTCTCTCCAACCTTATTTCAGAAAACATACACCAATCATACTCATAAGAAGAATGTGCCCATACCTTATTGGAGTAGAAGAAACTTGACCCTTAAAGCTATCACCACACACAACCCTCAAACTTCCAACCAAGTTAGGGTTAGAACCAAGATAAATGAGCATATAAAAACTTTCCTTAATACACCTTTTAGCTTCTCTTCTTTTGAAAACAACCACCAAAGAAGTCAAAAACACAACAACCAAAACTTACACCTTATATCTCCATTTTAAACTTTAGCATAGCAAAAGACTAATCTCAAAAATACAACCAAAGAAATATCCCCTTATTTCTCCTATGTCTTTTAAACAATGCCAAAAATTATATCAAGAAATTAATCACACCTTAGAATGGATGTCCTTGAAGAATCCAAAAATCATGGAATGGCTACCTTTGACGAATCCGAAAAATGTGGCACAAAATATGTTTTAACAAAAACATGACTTAATCCATGCATAGCTCCCTCTGCGGGAATCGAAATGCACAGCTCCAAAAATTAATGCATTTGAAATTCATAAGAGGAGTTAAACCTTAGGATCCTTCCCATATTTATAGTCCAATCGTGGACTTTAGAACACGTCGACGGCAGAGAAACGTAATTTCGAATTTAATCGAAATTGCTTTCTAAAGGGTTTAAAAACCCTTAATTAATTTTAATAAATTAAGAATAAAAAAGGTTTAAAAACCTTTAAGTATTTTTAATAAATTAAAAATAATTTCTCCCTTAATTAATTAAATAATTAATTAATTAAAACCTTGAAGGGTTTTAAATAATAATTAAATAATAAAGAGAACCTCCATTGGTTTTAATAAAAACCATTTAACTTGGTTTTAATAAAAACCCTATCCAAAAACCTTATCCAATGGAATCTCTCTGGATTCTCTTAAAAATATTCTCTTGGAATCTTTCACCTTTGAAGCCAACACATCCTCTTAACATTAATGCCATTTCCTTTTGACATCAATGACAACTCATAGACGAGGAGCTAGGAACTCAAACCCAAAATTGCCAACAAGTTTGAAGGATGGCCATCCTTGAACTTCTTGTTTCCAGCATTGAGAGACCCTGTGCCTAAGATCTGGATGATGTATCCACATTGCCTCAAACCTAAAGGGTCTTCTGTAAGGGTTGGATTTATCAATTTATAGAATGAGAGAACTATGATCTGAACCTATTTTAGGTAATTAATGTAGACAAGCATCACTGAACATTTGGACTACTTCCTAGGAGAGAAAAACTCTATCCAAATTGACTTGAATATGATGATTCCCTATTCTTCTATTGCTCCAAGTGAACTTTGCATTCTTGAGTTTTACGTCCATGAGATTGTTTGAGTTGAAAAAGTCATTGAAATCTTCCATGCTTTTGATTGGGGCCTCAATCCCTCATTTTTTATCTAATGGGTAGAGGGGGTATTGAAATCCCCTACTACAATCCAAGGAATGTTTTAGAAAGAATCATTTATTCTGCTTAGGGAGTCCCACAAATGTGCTCTTCCAGATAGAGTATTTGGAGCATAAATACTAGTAAGGATCCAAGATGCATTGTTGCTTCTATCATGGAATAGCACACTTAAGATCCTATCACTAGAATGAATTAATCTTCCTTCAAATTTTTGTTTATCCCACAAACACAATGGGCCTCCATAGGATCCTCTAGAATGATTGAATGTTGCATCTACATTTTTCTAAATTTATTTTCTATGGTTAGGGAGCTATTTGCATCAATTTTGGTTTCTTGCATGATGAAAATTGAGGGCTTTAAGTCTCTTATCATTGACTTAACAATTATTTGATTGGCATGCCCATTTAGGCCTCTGACATTCCATGAGAGGATATTCATTTAGAAGGTCTGGATGCCTTTCTACCTCCCCTACCTTGTGGTTTGGGGGTTTGGAACTTTTAGTCTCCTCTCTAGGTTGAGATAAAATAATAGGGAAAAGAGTCTTCTGAAGCCATTGTAAATATCCTCTACAATTCCTCTCTTTCGTTGTTCGTTAGCTAAAACTCTTCCACTTTTTTTGTCACTACCATAGTCAATGGGTGACTTGGTGGAGCTTTAGGTTTGCTTGGGTCTAAAATTGTAAGGAATTATATACTCAAGGATAGGGCTTGAGGGTCTGGCATTTCCATAATTCTTAGGGGAAAACATCATGTCCGCTACTACATTTTCAAGATGCTTATTAGGGCTACCTTGATGGAGACTCTTGGGGTTATCAACAGGACTATGAGAGAGTCCTAACTTAGAGGGAGAATTAACAAAACTAAGGTCAATGTTCAAATCTTCAGGGGGAAAGGAAGGGCTTGATTTTGAGGGAGGGATGACTTGGTTCTAGATTCCCTCAGGAGGGGGATTTGGAACTAGAACACTTTCATCTTCCTCTTACATCAAATCAGATTCACCTTTTGGATTTCCTCAAGAGGGATATTTGGAATAGGGACACTCTCATCTTCCTCTTGCATCAAATTAGATTCACCTAGGATACCAAACTTGTTGAAGAAGGTAAGAAGGAAACTTACTTTTTCTTGCATTGGATTCATTTATGAGGTGGTGGTTTCCTTTTATTTATGATAAAATGGGATGCCTTGAGATTTTTATGACCTCTACTACTAATAATATCCTTTTTCTGACAGGATTTGGTTCTACCATTTTTTGGGTTTAAAGTAGTTTTTTGGTAGATTTTTGTTTCCTTTATTCTAAGCCATAGGGGCTCTATGGATGAAAGGAGCATGTTCTTCTGGTATCTGGTCATTTTCCTTAGTGAGTTGAGTTTTGAGATTAGGGCACTAAATCCTGAGATGCCCCTGGGTTTGGCATTCCACACAAAATCTAGGATTATTCTCATATTCTAGGGGTTGTTTCCTATAGTAGGATTTAAACTTTATATTGACATAGGTGGAAAGCTCAGAAGCTAGGTTGGCATTGATGCAGATTTCAGAAAAAAATCATGCATTTTCAATCTTGGGTGTTGGAACCAAAATTGACTCAACATCAAAAACCCCCAATTTTAAATTTTTGGTTTCAATAAAATTATCAAAATTTGCTAGCCTCTGTTGCATTTTCATATGAGAAGTTGACTTCCATATGATTGATTTTTGAAATTACACTTAGTCACTTTTGGGTTAATTTTATGACCATTATTTTATCCTATAAAAATCCACAAAGGTCAAATATTTAAAATACCCAACTTTTTATGATCCATGAATTTAATGTAAGCTTTCCTTTAAAAATAATTATCATAATTCACAGACCTAATTCAAAATAATAAACTCCTAATTTCCAAGGTATCTAAATATTTTAACAAAATAATTTAAGGGATAAGGTAAGCCCCATGGTCTAAATTTTGAAAACCTAAGGTCTTAAGCCAAATACTAATTATTCTAAGGCATGCATCCCCTTTCATTAAAAATCAAGCACCTTCAGGATATCAAATGGTAGCACCCAAATCTTCCTTGATTGGATGGATGCGCACATCCTAAGAGTCAATCCTTCAACACCCCATGGTCGAAAGAGGTAAAAGCTAAGATTTGAATGAAATTCTTAATTAAAGCCTTGATGGTATGCACCCCTTTGAATTAAACATCAAACTATTTCAAGATATTCCAAGGGTGGTGCTTGATTAAAATTTAATTGGATGGCCATGCCCTATTAAAAAGTTCATAAAGTTACCATCAAAAGGGTTAAAGGTAAAAATATTAATTAAAGTTGTTAAGTAATATTAGCAAGGGCTTTAATAATTTACTAATTACCCCCTTTCGGCTTAATAAAATATTATCAAAAAACAATGATGCAACCCTTTTGGTTATCAAGCTTGTAGATTACAAGAGATCTAAGGGTAGTGCTTCATCGAAGAGAAATTGGATGGATGCACTTGAATTAATAAAGCACCATGGTCTAAAGTTTGAAATCCTAGGTACAATGGTCACATAATATTCATGGATGTGTTTGATCAAGAATTGATCCAATGGATGCACATTTACCATGAACCACCAAGGTTAGTTTAAAAATATTACTCACACTTATGTTTAAAGAATGTGCAGGTCTGAGGAATATCAACAAACGCATCCTCACTAGGGATAATCCAATGATAGCGTGCATCACAAAGAAATTAGCCAATAAAAAGGTCCCATCCAATTCAAAGTCAAATACCCAGGTATCCAAGCAGATCCAACGGTTGTGCTTAAGACTGATTGATCCAACGATCTTGCTCCAAGAAAGTTGATCAAAAATTAAATGAGGCCTCTTTTGATAAATTTTTAATGAATATCTATGGTAGCACTTGGTCGTAAACTAATCCTATGGTAGTGCTTCATCATATTAATATCTAACGGTCATGCTCAAATGCAACCCAATCCTACGGCTATAATCCAGTGGGGCCATCAAAGGTTGACAAGTCAAAAAGCTCAAGATAATAAATGGTCGTGCTCTTTTCAAAAATAGCTGATGGTGGCATTTAATCAAGTTTGAACCAACGGTGGAACTATTCATAAATTATAACCTAATCTAATGGTAGCACTCAGCCTACCAAAATATAACAACCATGATCTAATCAAAGCCCCATAAAATACAAGAGCACACATCGTAGGTCGATCCAATGGTCGTACTCATTTCAAGTAAGATCTGATGACAACATTTTATGAAAGCAATCATCCATTAACAAGGGTGTGAATATGTATTAATCAATGACCGTGCTCTTACCAATAGACTCTGATGGTGGTGATTAGATTTAAAAAGATAAAAAATATCCTAATGATCAATTGACTAAGTGGTATTTGACCAAGATCGGATGACCGTGCTTATCCTCAATTTAATCCAATGGCTATGATTTCACGAAGCCATCAAAGGTTGATAGATAAAAAATCTAAATTGAATCAATGGCTACACTTGAACTAGCTTAGATCGGACGATGGTGCTTCATTTAAAAGCCATTATAAACCAAAGGGAAATCAACGACCATATTTCAACCCATCGAGATCTAATAGCCATAATTTAATCAAGGATATATAAAGGATAAAATGAAATCTAATGATAGCACTCAATCCAATTAAATATCCTATTGCTACAATCTCACGTAGCTATCAAGGGTTGAAAAGTTGTATAAATACAAAATGGGATCCAACGGTCATGTACTATCAGGAAAGATCTGACAGTAGCACTTTTCAGAGCACTCATCCATTAAAAATGGTACCATGATGGCTTAATCTAATGAACACACTCATATTCACTCTTATCCAATGGTTGCACCTGATCAAGGCCATGAAATAGAGATAGAGCCTGATAAGAAGCACGTAGCACTTCCAAAATCTAACGATAGCGATGAATATCGACCAGATCCAACAGTCATGCGTAACCAAATTTACCTGGATGATTAAAGATATGGTTTGGGGCAATCGAGAAAATGCGCAGAATCACATATGTGATTGAATGATGAGTCATATAGCAAGGTAAGCAAGACATTAAGGTGTGAGCATTAGCCAAAGGTTAGTAATTTCCAAATAATTGATAAATAAATATTCAACAAAATATGAAAGCCTTAATCTAACAATTATTATGAAATTGATTAATTAATAAAATGATAGGATATCCTCTATAATGTGCATAACCACAATTGATATACGTCCTCCATATTACAGGGCTAACATTCTTGAAAGTCCAAAAGTATCAAAAAAAGTACACGATGCATTTTCCATCCAACAATAATCGTGAATTGATAGATTCAATAGGTATGATACCCCATGTGCAAATCTGGTGGATTGCAACCAGGATAAAAGAGTAATACAATAAAAATACAAGTTGGACTAAGGTGGTGAATCACCAATAGGTACAACCAATTAAATAGGAGTAAGCTACAACAAACAACAACCACTGCAAGGTGAATTAGAAATACAGGCAAAAGGATCAGGGAAAATGACTAACTTAGGCAACAACCAAAAGATAAAATAAGCAGACTATCAAATAAAATCACATAGATAGTACCTGAGAAAGGATGATATAAACTATTCAAGTGGCAATCTTTGTACAAAATAATAAAATTAGATCTTTTAAGTGTGACCATGTACTACATAGGTAACAAGGTAAATCGGTTTGAAATGAAACCATGCATGATTTTGCTTAATTTATAAATAGGGATGATAAAAGGTAATCCATATGAACAAGCCATGAAGTGTGAGATACATGAGCGTGATTGTTTCTTTCTCTCCACATTCAGAATATGTAAGAAGCTTAAGAAGATCAAGATATTGTTTCAGCTCATCAAAGGTTGCACGCTTAGTGCTTCGATCGAATATAGTTACAGAGGGTTCACTTCGACATAATATAGTTATGGAAGTGCCATATAGGTATTTCCAAATCTTGTTTTCCATTGTCCTTCCTCCTACCTATCACTAGCCTCCTACTTCTAGGCATTCTCCCATGTCCATCATCATTATCCACTCCATATAGCGCCATCTCTCCACCATCCAATGAGTAAATCAATTTCTATTTCTCCCTCCTCCCTCATATCCATCTTGTTATCAATACCATTTTATTCATTGACCACCCACACTCCATCTCTTCCCTTCACCATCACATAGAGGCACCCTCTATCTTACATCAAAATTTCACTATAGAAGCCTAGTCAATCCCAAACATTATAATCCAACAATTAGGTTAAGCGGGAAATGAAAAATTATATATATATATATATATATATATATATATATATATATATATATATATATATATATATATGTGTGTATGTATGTATGTATGTATTTATGTATAATATCTTTGTTTAACTATGTAGAAGAAGAAAAACAAATATTACCTAACCCATTCAGTATTAGAACTCCCTTCAAACCAAAAGAAAAATCATGATAAGAAATATAGGATAATAATAGTTGGATAGCATACAAAAATATCGAACCAGACAATGATGAGTATAAGGTCAAGATCAGGTCAAAAATAATAGATTCAAGAACCAAAAGCTATAAATGGAAGCATATAAGGCCAGAATCTGCATCAAGTTGTTGGCAATTTGAGTTATTTTATGTTGTCATTGATGTCACATGGATCACATTGAGTTTTGGTGGCCAAATGATATTTTGGAAAGCATGGATAAATACAGGGTTTTTGTGAAAACCAAGGTAGGAAAAATAAAAGGTTTTATTTAAAACCATGGATGGTAGATTTGAACTGGGTTTTTCTTAAAACCCAAGTTGGCCTTTCGTTTCATCGAAAAAGGTGCCTCGGTGATGGAGATATTTAATTTTTAATATTTAGTTTAAATTTTAATTATTTAAAATTTAAATTTAAATTTAAAATTAAATATGCAAGATTTTCGTCGACGTCATCAAAAATAATAAGGAGGCTATATAAAGGGGATACCTAAGGTTCATAAACTGATCCGTGCTCGTGGTTAATAATCGTTGGCTAAGCATCCGAATTGAGCTCGTGCAAAAATATTTTAGAAAGTAGAAGCAGCGAATAAACGAAGGTTGGTCGAAGTCCAAAGTCATCATGGGTAGAGTGGCGCATTGGCAATTGGATTTTGGCTAAGGTGTGTGGCAGCACAAACATCAAGGTTTCGAATCCCCTTGACTGCGTTCGGAAGGCGTTGGAAGAAAAGCGCTCGAAGCACTTTTGATTTGCGAAAAGGGAGGAAAGGTTTTAAGGCACGTTGTGCCTTTCCCTTTCGAACGAGCGGCTAGCTCGTGTGGCAACCTTAGCCATGGCTAAGGCGCTCGTGGTGTGGGCAAGTCGGGGGTTCGAATCCCCTTGAGGAGGTAAATACGTTTTTGCTCTAATTAATTTTGTTAAGCCCTAAGTTGGAGTTATAAGGTGGTTAGGAATAATTAAAGTTTTTAATTAAACTTTGTTTTTATAAGGGCTGTGATTATTATTTCAAAGGTGGATGAGTTGTTGATTTAATTTGATGTTCATGAAATTGAGAATTAAGATTTAGGAGAAATAAGGAGTTGTTATAAAATAATTTTTGAGAGGTTTATTGATTATTATTTTGATAAGGGTTTTTATTAAAAAAAGGACTTTGGTGGATGTGTTTATTAAGTTGGAGTAAAAAGGTGTAAATTGAGTTATGCTTTATCTTGTGATTATTATTTGAAGTCCACTAACCCTTATTGAGATTGGAAAGGAAAGTTGTGTTTAGTGTGGCAGATTTTGTGGACAACTTCTTGGCATCAAAAAGGTATGGGCACATTCTCCTATTGATTGTTTATGGTGGTTGATTTCTGAAATATCATTGGAGTGAAAAGGATTGATTGTGGTTTCCTTTTCGAAAGTGGTTGGTTGAATGCTTCAAGGTTTTTTGGTTTGAGAGTTGTGTTTAAACCTTGTTTTATAAGCATAGTTGTTGAAGCCCATTGGTTATGTAAAGAACTTGAAAAGAACATGAGTATCATTGTTATGTGAGATTTGTGGTTGAGCATTGTTGGAAACATTTGAGTTGGTTGATACATGCTTGGACTAGGGTTTTGTGAGAAAGAGTTGTCCCTTGTGGTGATTGGTTGAGTTGAGTTGATTGAGCCTAGTCAAGTGATTGTGTGAGGTGATTGTTCAAGTCCCATGAAACAAACTATTCTATAATTCTGATTTGAGTTGAGATTGAGCTTAGAACATATTGAGTCTCTAACAATTCTCTTTATGCTTCTATGAGTTGACTTGAGTTGAGATTGATTTGAGTTGAGTTGAGTTGAGATCATTGTGGATCATTGTTGTCATCCATTGTAGAGTGCATTGCCATTCATTGTTGAGTTCATCTTTGAGCCTTGCCTTCATAGATTTGTGGATGAGATTTGAGTACTACTTGAGCATGATTGATTGAGCCTTTGAGAAGGCCTTTGGGATAGATTTTTGGACAGATTTGTGGTAGTTTGTGTATGATTGATTGAGCCTTTGAGAAGGCTTTGTGGATAGTTTTTGGGACAACTTTGTGGATAGTTTTAGACAGATTTGTGGATAGATTTGGGATAGATTTTGATGAGGTTATGAGTGAGCCTATTGAGCAGAGTTGAGCAAGTTCTTGGTGAGCTTGCTAGAGCAGATTTGGACAAGTTCTTAGTGAGCTTGTTGGAGCATATTTGAGCAAGTTTTGTGTGAGCTTGTTGAGCAGATTTGGACAAGTTCTATGTGAGCTTGTTATGTAGATTTGGACAAGTTCTATGTGAGCTTGTTATTGCCTAGCTTTGAGCAAATCAAAGAAATTTGGACAAGTTTTGTGTGAGCTTGTTGAGCAGTTTTGGACAAGTTTTGTGTGAGCTTGTTATGCAGATTTGGACAAGTTCTGTGTGAGCTTGTTATTGCCTAGCTTTGAGTAGATCAAAGAAATCATTGTATTGGATAAGGATCCTTATTTCTGTGTGAAATATTATAAGGATATTATCTTGTGGAGTACCCCACATTGGGGGAACCACGTTAAATCTTGTGTCTCAATTGTGTATGGTGACTTGTGCTCTTGCTTACTATTGCTATCTGAGTTATTAATGCACACTACTATATTTGGTTATTGCAATTAAGGACATTAATTGATATTGGTTTGGAAAGAAAGTAAAAAGTGGTCTTATACTGTTCACCCCCCTCTCAGTATAAGCTTGTGTTCTTCAATTGGTATCAGAGCGGGTTCCTTCGAAAAAGCTAACAGCTTGAGGGAAGATTCTACAAGAACACAGATGGCTTCACAGAATGGATCATCTACAAATAAGGCTCCATTATTTGATGGTAACAATTATGCTTTCTGGAGCATGAGGATGAAGAACTACTTGATATCACAAGGATATGAGGTATGGAAAATGGTTGAAAAAGAGTATAGGGTTGAAGGTGATCCCGAGGCAGATAAGACTATCAAGAAATTGGTTGAGATCAATGCAAGAGCAATGAATTGTATTTTGAGTGGGCTACGAGAGATATATTTTGCAAAGGTTATGGTATGTAATTCAGCTAATGAGATGTGGACCAAGTTGTGGAATACTTATGAAGGAGATTCCAAGGTAAAGTTGGCAAAACTACAAACTCATAGAAAAATATTTGAGGAATTGAAAATGGAAGATTCTGAAGATATTGCAAAGTTTTTACTTCGAGTTGATGAGATTACTAACACCATGAGAGGCCTAGGATTTGAGATGAAAGAATCAAAAGTTACTCAAAAGGTTTTGAGATCACTTCCCATGAAATATGATGCTAAGGTTTCAGCAATAGAAGAAACAATGGATATCAACAAGCTAACAATGGAAGAATTGCAAGGAACTCTCACAACTTATGAGATGAGGGTAAGTAAGCATCAAGTTCCAATAAAAGAGATTGCATTCAAGGCTTCAGAAAAAGAGAAAGGGAAAGTTTCTAGAAACAAGTAGAGTTGTAGATAATGATGAGGAAGCTAACTTCATCAAAAGGAATAAGGACTCAAGGAATTTTAGGGATATAAGGAAAGTCAGATGCTACAAGTGTGGTGATCTTGGTCACTATGCATACAAGTGTCCACATGAAGAAAATAGTGATGATGAAAAATAGGGTCACAGAAGAAAAGAAGATGGAAAGCATAAGCATGACAAAGATGACAGATACAAGCAAAAAAGGTATGAGAAGAAGAAAATTTTTTGTAAGGCAAAGAAATCTTACTATATTGTAGAAGCAAGTGATAGCTCAGATCATAGTGATAGAGACAAATCAGATGATGAAAAGGAAGAACATCTATTCCTAGGAATAGAAGGTGAAAGAGAGCAATGCTTTGTGTGTGGTCAAAGAGATCACAGATCAGGATATTGCAATGGTTTCAGTGATAGTGAAGATGAGATGACACATCAAGGAAACAAGCATGGTCAAAGAAATCTTGAGAGTTTGTTTGCTATAGAATATTATAATGATCTTAGTGACAGTGAATATGAAGAAGGGTTTTTCTATGGGATAAGAGAAGTAGAAGAAGAACATTCACTCCAATCAGAAGAAGTTAAACAAGAGAATAGTGTAAGAAAGTCAGATATCTCAGTTGATCTAAAAGAAGACTTCAATGAGATCCATGAGCAACTACAAGAGGTTAAAGAGAATCTAAAAGAATTGAGATGTTCCATACGTAAGAAGTTTGATCCATCACATGACTCAAAAGGTCAAGATATTTTCACTAAGAAGGAAACATGTATTTCAGAGGCTATAGAGATGGATGCCAATTTGCTACTTGACACAAATAAAGAGAAAGAAGAGGAAGATTTCAAAGCATCAAAGGTCTCATATTTCAGGTTTGGGGAATCACACTCAAAAGGAAAGGAAGTTCTAAAATATGAAAGCAAGGAAGCACCTAAGTGTTATGAAGAAAGTTCCAAAGTTCCTATGGCTCCAAAAATTTAGTTTGGTTCTTGTTTTGAGATAGGTGAATCAAGTTCAAAAGGAAAAGAAATACTTGAAGAGAAAAGCAAGGAAGAAACTAAGGAAGAGGATTTAGATACTACAAAGAAGGTTCAAGGATGCAATGCACAAGTTGAAAATGATCATAAGGATAATGGTCAAGAAAGGTATGAGGAACCAAGGCATGAACAAAGGGCTTTTCAAGGACATTATTTTTCTTGTAATGGATTTGGACATAGGGCTATACACTATAGGGTCTATGGATCAAAGAAGTTTGATTTTGCTAGAAGGAACATCAAAGGAAGAAGGTATGGTTTTTAGGGACATTGCTTCTCATGTAACAAGATTGGTCATAGAGCTTCTCAATGCAAAGGAAATGAGCAACATGGTTTTGGTTTTAGAGCTACACAATTCAGAAGTCATGGTCATAATGGTCATGAAAACAGAACTTCACAATATAGGGTTCAGGAAAGGAATGGATATGGAAATTATTTCAAGAAATATTTTAGGATATGGGCACCATCCAAAGGCTACAATATCAAGTGTTTTAACTGCAATAACTTTGGACATATTGCAAAATGGTGTAGGACTCAATTCCAAACAAGTTCAAGGCAAGAAGGTCAAACAGGTTCAAGGCAAGAAGGTCAAACAAGTTCAAGGCAAGAAGATCAAGAGAAGGATATCAGAAAAACATGGAAGGAAGTTGATAGAGGAAAGAAACAATGTAATATGGGAGTAAAAGTACTCCCACCCCAAAATTAATCACCTCAAGAGAGAAGGTGGTGAGGGGGCTATGCTTAAGAGTCATATATTTTAGCCCCATAGGTGTCCCTTTTGCCATTGATGTCAAAGGGGGAGATATTTGAGTAAGGGGGAGAGCATTGAGTTAGGGGGAGCAGCCTCCAAAGAGAGCATTGAGTTAGGGGGAGCAGCCTCCATAGAGAGTATTGAGTCAGGGGGAGCAACTTTGATTCTCAGAGATGGTTTTTGCAGTGATTGTGGTTTTTGCATTAGAGGTGTTGCCATCAATGACAAAGGGGGAGATTGTTGGAAATTTGAGTTATTTTATGTTGTCATTGATGTCACATGGATCATTGATGTCACATGGATCACATTGAGTTTTGGTGGCCAAATGATATTTTGGAAAGCATGGATAAATACAAGGTTTTTGTGAAAACCAAGGCAGGCAAAATAAAAGGTTTTATTTAAAACCATGGATGGCATATTTGAACTGGGTTTTTCTTAAAACCCAAGTTGGCCTTTCGTTTCATCGAAAAAGGTGCCCCGGTGATGGAGATATTTAATTTTTAATATTTAGTTTAAATTTTAATTATTTAAAATTTAAATTTAAATTTAAAATTAAATATGCAAGATTTTCGCCGACGTCATCGAAAATAATAAGGAGGCTATATAAAGGGGATACCTAAGGTTCATAAACTAATCCTTGCTCATGGTTAATAATCATTGGCTAAGCATCCGAATTGAGCTCGTGCAAAAATATTTTAGAAAGCAGAAGCAACGAATAAACGAAGGTTGGTCGAAGTCCAAAGTCATCGTGGGTAGAGTGGCGCATTGGCAATTGGATTTTGGCTAAGGTGTGTGGCAACACAAACGTCAAGGTTTCGAATCCCCTTGACTGTGTTCGGAAGGCATTGGAAGAAAAGCGCTCGAAGCACTTTTGATTTGTGGAAAGGGAGGAAAGGTTTTAAGGCACGTTGTGCCTTTCCCTTTCAAACGAGCGGCTAGCTCATGTGGCAACCTTAGCCACGGCTAAGGCGCTCGTGGTGTGGGCAAGTCGGGGGTTCGAATCCCCTTGAGGAGGTAAATACGTTTTTGCTCTAATTAATTTTGTTAAGCCCTAAGTTGGAGTTATAAGGTGGTTAGGAATAATTAAAGTTTTTAATTAAACTTTGTTTTTATAAGGGCTATGATTATTATTTCAAAGGTGGATGAGTTGTTGATTTAATTTGATGTTCATGAAATTGAGAATTAAGATTTAGGAGAAATAAGGAGTTGTTATAAAATAATTTTTGAGAGGTTTATTGATTATTATTTTGATAAGGGTTTTTATTAAAAAAGGACTTTGGTGGATGTGTTTATTAAGTTGGAGTAAAAAGGTGTAAATTGAGTTATGCTTTATCTTGTGATTATTATTTGAAGTCCACTAACCCTTATTGAGATTGGAAAGGAAAGTTGTGTTTAGTGTGGCAGATTTTGTGGACAACTTCTTGGCATCAAAAAGGTATGGGCACATTCTCCTATTGATTGTTTATGGTGGTTGATTTCTGAAATATCATTGGAGTGAAAAGGATTGATTGTGGTTTCCTTTTCGAAAGTGGTTGGTTGAATGCTTCAAGGTTTTCTGGTTTGAGAGTTGTGTTTAAACCTTGTTTTATAAGCATAGTTGTTGAAGCCCATTGGTTATGTAAAGAACTTGAAAAGAACATGAGTATCATTGTTATGTGATATTTGTGGTTGAGCATTGTTGGAAACATTTGAGTTGGTTGATACATGCTTGGACTAGGGTTTTGTGAGAAAGAGTTGTCCCTTGTGGTGATTGGTTGAGTTGAGTTGATTGAGCCTAGTCAAGTGATTGTGTGAGGTGATTTTTCAAGTCCCATGAAATAAACTATTCTATAATTCTGATTTGAGTTGAGATTGAGCTTAGAACATATTGAGTCTCTAACAATTCTCTTTATGCTTCTATGATTTGACTTGAGTTGAGATTGATTTGAGTTGAGTTGAGTTGAGATCATTGTGGATCATTGTTGTCATCCATTGTAGAGTGCATTGTCATTCATTGTTGAGTTCATCTTTGAGCCTTGCCTTCATAGATTTGTGGATGATATTTGAGTACTACTTGAGCATGATTGATTGAGCCTTTGAGAAGGCCTTCATGGATAGTTTGAGACAGATTTGTGGACATATTTGAGATAAATTTTGATGAGTCTGTGAGTGAGCCTATTGAGCAAAGTTAAGCAAGTTCTTGGTGAGCTTGCTAGAGCATATTTGGATAAGTTCTTAGTGAGCTTGTTGGAGCAGATTTGAGCAAGTTTTGTGTGAGCTTGTTGAGAAATTTTGGACAAGTTTTGTGTGAGCTTGTTATGCATATTTGGACAAGTTCTGTGTGAGCTTGTTATTGCCTAGCTTTGAGCAGATCAAAGAAATTTGGACAAGTTTTGTGTGAGCTTGTTGAGCAATTTTGGACAAGTTCTGTGTGAGCTTGTTATGCAGATTTGGACAAGTTTTGTGTGAGCTTGTTATTGCCTAGCTTTGAGCAGATCAAAGAAATCATTGTATTGGATAAGGATCCTTATTTTTGTGTGAAATATTATAAGGAGATTATCTTGTGGAGTACCCCACATTGGGGGAACCACGTTAAATCTTGTGTCTCAATTGTGTGTGGTGACTTGTGCTCTTTCTTACTATTGCTATCTGAGTTATTAATGCACACTGCTATATTTGGTTATTGCAATTAAGGACATTAATTGATATTGGTTTGGAAAGAAAGTAAAAAGTGGTCTTATACTATTCACCCCCCTCTCAGTATAAGCTTGTGTTTTTCACAAGCATTAGAGATTGCATTTTTGCTAAGAGGTATACTTGAGTGCCCTTTTGATTTGTGTTGTATTCCCTTATGTATTTTTTTCTTTCTCATTTCTCATTCCTCCCATTACTATGTAGGATTTTTATAGGAAAAAACTCCAGAAGCTGAGATCATTTCCATATCTATTGAGCTTGAGGTTCAAATACTTTGTTATTACCATATTCAAATAAGAAGAGTAGAAGAGTTCTATTGCATCATTTGAACAAAATTCCTTCATTGTATTGATGTATTTCTATGAAAAATAGTGTTAAATGGCATTCTTCCTGTAGCACCCTAAAATTGGCATGGTTAAAACCTTAGGAAAAGATAAAAGATAAAAATTTGAATTTTAACCCCAAAACCACTCCAAAACCGCCTGTTACCCGTTTCCTCATTTTTTGTGCCATTTTTAGGATTTTTTTTACCATTGGATGATATCATCACAGATTAGACGTGATCATCCCAGATCTGACGAAATCATCATGGAAAAACGTCCAGATGATTTTGTCCCAAAACCAAGTTTTCATAATTAGCTTCTATTTCGACAGCCTCTCCAACTTGGGTAGAAGTGCGTCTACGCAGTTGGAGATTTCCCTGTTGGATATCTCCTAGATTGGGATGATCCCCAACCTCCTAGCCTCCCCCTAATCCTATATAAACTAGGAATTTTCTAGTTTATCCCCCTGACCCTGACCCTGACCTTGACTCCCATTGATTCTGATTCTCCTGAACCCCATAGCTGACTGATTTAGATATTTATTCACTAGAGCATCCTCGTACTACTGTCTGTATGCTACATTTTGCATTTTCTTGCAAGAACTCTACTATTTTTTAGTCGAAGATAGCTCGGATCATCGCAAATAATCTTGGATGATTACGGATGATTTTGTCGAGGAGCGCAGACGATCTTGTATGATTGGAGGCGATCCTGACTGTAGTCCAGATTGGGGGCAATCCAAGTCCAAAGTTTGCATCTTCTTAACTTTCCTATATTTTTCCATTATAATTCTATATTATCTTAGGTTATTATGTTTATGCATCTTGGATTTCACCTCATCTAGTATAAATGCATGATAAAATCAAAATAGATTGTGAAGTTGATGCTTGTCCTCTTTAATTACTATTTGGATCTGTCATTCAGACAAATTTATAGTTATTTCTATCATTTCCCTTCACTTATGTAGTTGCATCTTGGGTATTTTGTATCTATTTCTATGATTGCAGGTTTCTGACGAATTTGTTAGATATCAGATGATCCTGTCTGATCTCAGATGATTACGTATGAACTGAGGCGATCTGGACTGCTACAAAACTCAAAATCTTCATCAGACATCCAGAATCAGGTATGATCTGTCCTAATTTGCCTATTCACTATGTTAGCAACCATTTCTATTTTATGTATCCATTTAAATCATTATTTGCATATAGAATAGTTTAGATTCATTTTGGCCAAACCTAGGAGCTAAATGATTGAGTATAAAACGAACCCATCAAACCCATTCCCAACCTAGGAGTGGAAACTGCCACTCAAAATTTTCCTGGTGAACCCACCATCCGTCAAAAATTCACCTTTATACTCCTCCCCCAAGAGGTGGGACCTTCAAAGGGCCTCTCAGTCCTAGGTATTGTCCCATCCTTCTCACATTCCCCTTCTGGGCGCAGATCCTATAGCCTGAGGGTAAGGATGCAAAAAATTTGGAGCGATACACTTCCAACTCTACATGTAATATTTTTTAAAATCAATACAATTTTGAGTTTCATTTTTATTATATATTTGTCTTGGTACTGTGTGTCATTGTGTAATGAATTACATTATTTGAATGCATTATATACGTTTCTTTTATTGGTCAACTTTTAGTTTTATTACGATACTCGAATAAGTCTAAGAGTGCCAATTTTATTTTCCCCCTTCTCTTCTTTTCATGTCAAAATTGTTGTTAAATTTCTATAACAGCCCAATGAATCTAGGCATCGGTCTACATAAGGCATAATAAATAGTTATTTTCATTTCTTGGTCATTTTAATACATATAGTGTTACTTTAATATGGAGCGTGTAAACAATGTTTTATCATAAATTACCACTGGTGGTTTCCTTACCCATTCTATAGTTTTTCTATATCAATAGCTATTTTTAATTATAATAAAGAGGCAAGTTGACCAGAGCTTGTAATAGCTCGTTGGTTTCCAAAAATTTTTGCAACGTGACAATTGAATCCTATGGATGCAAGAAATGGTTCCAATAGTTTTTTGGCACCGTTGCTAGGGAATGGACTTATATGTTAAATTCATATCTTTTAAATTTTATTTCCCAATGACACATTTTAATCAACATGCGGCCAATTAAAATAAATAACCTATGTTTTTATTTTATGTCTTTATCGTTCTTTATTTTCCTTTTGCCTATAACTTTCAATTGAATTTTGAATGTTTTTTCTTTATTTTCTTGAATTTTCCCAAGAATCGACTCCTGTGAGGATGAGTGTTAATATCAAGTATTATTGATTATACATTCTATTCTTTTTGCAATACCTATGATGGTGACTCTATTTAGATGAACCCATGAATCAAAAATCAAGGAAGAAAGAGCAAAACATGTTAGCGCACACCAGGAGAAGTGGTAAGGAGCTATTCCTAGAACTCGAGAACCCTGAGGTATTTATCCATAATCAAAAAACTCCACTCTCAATAATACTATGTATAATAGTAGATCTTTTCCTATAATTAAGAGTTACATAAAGAAAAATAAGGATCTAAATACTTTTACTATTGATACCACTATAGATGAAATTTTGAATCCTGTTATAGAAGATACATCTGATTATTTTCATTGTCTCATTAATAATAATACTAAGGTACATAACCCCTTAGATTATACTCAGGATACCCATACCCATATCCCTATAGGCATTACTACTACAAATATAAATCCCATTATACCTATAATAATAATGGCCCAGGCAAATCAGACAAATCAACAAAATTAGATAAATAAATAAAATCAGACAAATCAACAAAATCATGCTAATACCCATGTATGGAGGACTAATAGTTATAGGCATTTTGTGTTACCTATAAATTTAATTGCCTTGGCCAGTAAAGCTAACAAATACCTTCCAAAATTCTTAAGAAATAGTGCAATAATTGGAGAAGATCATATCAAGAGTTTATTGTATGCGATGGATAGTCTAGATGTTGAACATGAAGATGTAGTATTGAGACTATTTTTATAGACTTTAGAAAAATATGCTAGAGAGTGGTTCAATTCCGTTCCTTACAATGATATCCCAAACTTCACCAAAATGGAATGTATTTTTCTAAAGAAATATGGTGAAAGAAAAAATAAACAATCTTTGTTAACTGAGTTAGCCACTATGAAGAAAAAAGAGAATGAGGCTATTAGTGATTTTAACAGAATATTTTCAAAGACCAAGAACAAAATCCCTGCTAACCTTAGGCCTAGTGATATTCAATCTATTTTTTTCTATAAAAATGCTTTTCAAGGAGAGTTTAACTATGATTTGAGGTAAGAACAAGCCGCTACCATTGATAGTTGTATGGAAAAGGCAATGTATATATAAATAAATATGCTTAACAGTGGTAAGATGAAGCCTTATTCTTTGGAATTCAACCTACCAGATAAAAAACCTAAAATATTAGAATTTGATATACAAAGAAAAACTAAAATTGATCCAATGGAGAAATTGACTAGTCAAATGATTGAGATGCTCAATAACATGAACAAAAGGATAGCAATAATCAAAAGAAACAATGGTAATAATGGTGAATCTCCACAAATAGAGCAACCACATATTGACAACCGTCCTCATTTTAAGAAAATTTTTAATAGGAATTTGGGAAACAACAATGGCCTGAGGAGGGAAATAGGAGTAGGAATAATGGAAACAATAACTAGAAAAATAGAGAATTTGATAGAGATCGGAATAGTGTTCCTAACCCTATACCATCTGCCAATGTAGTAGAAGGTTTTCCCTATTTTTTCTCTACTTGTGATGCACCTCATGACCCTGACACATGTGGAATTCACCTAAGTGATCAACGCAATGTAGATTTACATGTTGAATAAGAAGAGGATATAAGAATCAATGTTTTTTGGTCTATTGAAGATGAATCTAGAGAAAGGTTGTTTGAAGATGATATGGATAAATATGATTCAAATCATCATCTTCAAATCTTAGTAGTTGAAGGAACTAAAATCTTACAGAAATCACATGAGTCAAGATATGACAAGATGAAGAAAGGGAAATTAATCCCCACTGCTCAAGAAGTTGAAGAATTAGAGGCTACCCATACTTTTAATTTAAGAAATATGACTATCCCACATAGGATAGAGAAAGCCTCTACAAGTGAAACAAGAAAACAAACTTTCACAAATAATATTATCAGTAAAGCAAAAACTGATAGAATTCTCAAAAATATTACTCCTGAAGTAATAGAATCAGAGGAATATATTTCCAAAGAAGAAAGTAATAGACCACTGGATATAAATAAAATAGAATTTGATGTTGGGTCACAACTTAGTAAACAAAAGGTTTACATCACATTCGAAGAGCTTATGAAATTTTAGCAACACAAAGACATTGGGGCCCCACATAAAAAAAAAAAGAGTAACCAAATTTATCCAGTAAATCCAAACAAAAAAAAGTAATTACGAAGAGAACCATTTAAAAACTGAAGAACACAAGCTTATACCGAGAGGGGGGTGAACAAGTATAAGACCTCTTTTTACTTTTTCCTTTATACTTCAAAACAAGTAAAGCAATATACCCAAAGCAATATCAAAGCAATGCACAATATCATCCACAAAGTGACACCAATTTTAACGTGGTTCACCCGGAATGGTTGGGCTACGTCCACAAAACTTTTCTCTAAAAGTTATCTCAAAGTTCTTTGGGAATCCTTCCCAATTACAATGTTTATGAGCCTCGGCCCAAAGGAGATACCTTCCCCCAATCAAAATTTATGAGCCTCTCGCTCAAAGGAGATACCTTCCCCTCTCGCTCTGGAAATGATCCCTCAGAAGATCAACTCGCCTCTACCTCTTGCCAGAGACGTGGAACTCCTTTCCATCAAAGACCTCCTATCCTCAATGCTTAGCCTAAGAGACCTTTGCCTTCTATGATCATGTCCACAGTAGCTTAGCAACCTATACCAAACACAGTCATTCGATCTAGTATAAGTCTTCCTCTATCTGTCAGATCTTCTCATAGAACCAATGCACCTCTGTCCTCAAGTTCTCTGATAGAACTATCAAACTCAGCTCACAAGTCCTCTGCTAGGACCTGTCCAAATCTGCTCACAAGTCCCCATCGAAACTTGTCCAAAACTGCTCACAAGTCCCCACCGGAACCTGTCCAAAAATTGCTCACAAGTCCCCACCGGAACCTGTCCAAAACTGCTCACAAGTCCCCACCGGAACCTGTCCAAAAACTCAACAAGCTCACCAAGAAAAACTTTCTTAGTAGGAAATCACAAAGTGAATTGTTAGAGACCCAATGTGATTTGTCAAACTCATAGAAGCATAAAGAGAATTGTTAGAGACTCAATATGTTCTATACTCAAATCCCAATCTCAAAACTCAACTCAAATCAACTCAGCTCAATCTCAATCTCAAATCTAAAAACTCAACTCAATATCTGAAATGGATAGGATAGAATGTTTTCTTTCAAGAACATGAAACCCCAACAATTGCCAACTATGCAAAGAATCACATAACAATGATACTCATGTTCTTTTCACCATCAATTAGGGTTTCAACAACAATGCTCATCAAACAAGGTTTAGTCAACCAACACCATTCAACTCAACATCAACCTTGAAGCATTCAACCAATCATCACAAGAAAAGGAAACAAGTAGAAATCCTTTTCCCTCCAAAGATATTTGAACAAAACAGCCACCAACACAATATCACCAAATGCAAAGAATAACTTGCTCAAATCAACTCAATGGAGTAAGCCCAATATCATGAATCAAGTAAAGCAATAACTTGATCAAACAACCTCTATGGAAGCAACTCAACCATCAAACTCAAAACAGCCAACCAAGGGTTCCACCAACTCAATGCAAGTAGCAAGACTCACAAACATAAACCCTAGTGCACAATGCTTCCACTACCTCAAACCAGAATTATGCATTCACCAAAACTCTCATCAAGGATAACAATGCATAAGAAGTCTTCAACAAACCAGAAAATAGGATTTACACCCAACCAAAGGAAACCTAGTTGAAAACCTTTTCACTCCAACCTTATTTCAGAAAAACATACACCAATCATACTCATAAGGAAAATGTGCCCATACCTTTTTGGAGTAGAAGAAAATTGATCCTTAAAGTTGTCACCACACACAACCCTCAAACTTCCAACCAAGTTAGGGTTAGAACCAAGATAAATGAGCATATATAAAAACTTTCCTTAATACACCTTTTAGCTCCTCTTCTTTAAAAACAACCACCAAAGAAGCCAAAAACACAACAACCAAAACTTACACCTTATATCTCCATTTTTAAATTTAGCATAGCAAAAGACTAATCTCAAAAATACAACCAAAGAAATATCCCCTTATTTCTCCTATGTCTTTTAAACAATGCTAAACAATGCCAAAAATCATATCAAGAAAATAATCACACCTTATAATGGCTGCCCTTGAAGAATCCGAAATTCATGGCACAAAACACGTTTTAATAAAAACGTGACTAATCCATGCACAGCTCCCTCCACGGGGATCGAAATGCAGACCTCCGCCTACGCAAGGCCCAAACGCAGCCTTCACTGCCACTAGCCCACAAGGGGCTTACGAAGTCCAAGACGGACTTCCTTCCACATAAACGGTCAAGCTTTTCGAAAGCTTTTCAAACCACGAGCTCTCCTCTTTCGCAGCGTAAATAGAACATTCGATCATAGCCAAACCAATTAATTGCCTTCGATTTTCCAAGAGGGTTTAACCTTAGGAACCTTCTCATATTTATAGTCCATACGTGGACTTTAGAACACGTCGGCTGCAAAGAAAAGTAATTTCGAATTTAATCGAAATTTGCTTTCTAAAGGGTTTAAAAACCCTTAAAGTATTTTTAATAAATTAAAAATAATTTCTCCCTTAATTAATTAAATAATTAATTAATTAAAACCTTGAAGGGTTTTAAATAATAATTAAATAAATAATAAAGAGAACCTCCATTGGTTTTAATAAAAACCATTGCCAATGGAATCTCTCCGGATTCTCTTAAAAAGATTCTCTTGGAATCTTCCACCTTTGAAGCCAACACATCCTCTTAACATTAATGCCATTTCCTTTTGACATCAATGACAACTCATAGACAAGAAGCTAGGATCTCAAACCCAAAATTGCCAACAATCTCCCCCTTTGTCATTGATGGCAAACCATGCTTCTCAACAACACAGAAACTCAACATAAACAGCTCCCCCTGTCTTGAGGCTCTCCCCCTTACTCATATCTCTCCCCCTTTGTCATCAATGGCAAAGGGTCACCTTTGGGGCTTGGGACTAAGAATGAGCCTCTTAGCTTAGTCCCTCCCCCACCTCCTGTTGAGGTGTTTAATTTTGGGGTGGGAGTAAAACTCCCAATAGGCACTGATCATCATCAGTGTCTATAGCTGCCTTACCATGTCTTCTCTTGTTCTCCTTGTCCATATTCCTATTCTTGTTCCTGTCACTGTTCCTGTTCCTGTTATCATTCCTGTTCTTATCCATGCCTTGATCCTTGGACCTGTTCATACCACTGTTCCTGTTCCTGTACCTTGGAAGTTCAGCTCTACACTGTCTAGCTGTGTGACCTTCATTGTTGCACTTATAACAAGTAACAATGTTATTTCTTTTAGGCATACCTGTTCTTTGAATCCACCTATTCCGACTAACCCTGTTCTTGTTATTAGCCTTGCAAAAAATTGCCTTATGCCCAAACTGTTTACAAGAGTAGCAATACCCTTGAAAGAAATTACCACCTCTGAAACTGTCATTTACCTTCCTTACTTGAGTCATGCAATGTGAAGCCATGTGACCAAACCTGTGACAAGCAAAACATCTGCCATTAAACTTTCCTGTAAATGACCTTCTAGGTCCTGTAAACTTTCTCCCCTTTTTTTGTTTCCTATTTTCTATTTCTGTGCATCTATCACTCAAGGACTCCTTTTCTGAAATACTTTCCTCATCAGAACTCTCTTCCTTTTGGAGTCTCTTACTAGACTCTCCAACTTGTTCCTTGTGTGGCTTAACAAAACCAAGGCCTGTTTTATCTCGTTGTCTTTCTTTGACCTTTGATGAGTGACTTAACCTTTTTGGAGCTATCTTGAAACCTCGTAAAGCTTATCCTTGTACTCTTTAGTTTCCTCTTTCAAAGAAGCCATTTTCTGTTCTAACTCATTATACTCAAGAACCTTAGACTCTAACTCATCCTTGAGTTCTTGTGTCTTAGCTATAGAGAAGTCAAGACTTTCTATAAGATCATCTCTCTCCATACAACATTCATCTAACTTATCCTTGAGTCTAGCATTCTTCTTTCTTTCCTTTTCCAAAACACTAAGAGCACTAATAAGTTCACTTTCAAGATCCTTTATTTGATTTCCTTTTGAATCATCAAAGCCTTTTTCAGATTTCTTATCACTAGAGGTGCTACCCTTTTCAAAAACCATACATGCATCTTCCTTATAGTTTTCTGAAGCATCCTCATACATACTAGAAACCAAATCATTATTTGTGCAATCATCCTCAAGGTGACCAAAATTTCCACATCTAAGACATTTCATGATAATGAATCTATGTTTCGGTTCTTCCTCTTTTTTTGATATGAACAACATCTCATTTTCATCATCACTTGAAGAACTTTCACTATCACTACTAGAACACTTACTTGCTTTGTCTAGGTAGAAACTCTTCTTGTGCTTGTGAGAATACCTCTTTCCTTGATTGTTGTGCTCATCTTTGTTTTTCCTGTGATGCTTGTGCTTTTCAGAATCCTTGCTCTTAGAATCTTGTTTATCTTCATCACTTTCATTCTTGGGAACAATAACAATCAAGTAGCATAATGACCAAACTTTCCACAATTGAAACATCTTATATTTTTCATACTTTTGTGCTTTCTAGAGAACTTGCCTTTCTTGTCGTAATATGCCTCTTCATCACTAGAAGACTCATCACTATCTTGAAGTTGTTTACCCTTGGAATTCTTGGTAGCCTTGAAAGTCGCCTCTTTCTTGACATCAACCTTCACTTGAGTTCTCAACTCAAATGCTGCAAGTATACTATGGAGCTCATCCTTTTTCAACTTATCCAAATCTTTAGCTTCCTCAATAGCAGAAATATTTTCACTAAATCTATTAGGAAGAGATCTTAAAATCTTATCACAAACATCATTTTCAGCAAGCTCAAGACCTAAGTCTTTCATGGAGTTAACAACCTCATCCATACGAAGCATGTAGTCACTAATATTTTCATCATCATTCATCTTGAGTTGTTCAAACATACCTTTGAAGTGTCTCAACTTGGCCTTTCTGACATTTGTATCACCTGTATGAACCACCTTCAACTGTTTCCACATTTCACTAGTTGTCTTGCAGTGAATCACTTTGGTGAGATCTACTTTTTGTAAGCCTTTCAGGATTGCATTCATTGCTTTTGAATTGTTGTGATGTAGGAGCCTTTCTTCTTTAGTATTAGGACCATGTTCAAGAATAGTGTACTCATCTTCAATCACTTCCCAAACCTCATTCCCAAGTGCCATTAGATGAACCTTCATCCTTGCACTCCAAAGACCAAAATCTGACCCATCAAGAATAGGTGTTGCATTGCCACTTGAATGATCCATTGTGTTCTTTACTAGCTTTTCCTTCAAGCTGTTAAACTTTTTGAAGGCACCTACTCTGATACCAATTGAAGAACACAAGCTTATACTGAGAGGGGGGGTGAACAGTATAAGACCTCTTTTTACTTTTTCCTTTATACTTCAAAATAGTAAAGCAATATACCCAAAGCAATATCAAAGCAATGCACAATATCATCCACAAAGTGACACCAATTTTAACGTGGTTCACCCGTAATGGTCGGGCTACGTCCACAAAACTTTTCTCTAAAAGTTATCTCAAAGTTCTTTGGGAATCCTTCCCAATTACAATGTTTATGAGCCTCGGCCCAAAGGAGATACCTTCCCCCAATCAAAATTTATGAGCCTCTGCTCAAAGGAGATACCTTCCCCTCTCGCTCTAGAAATGATCCCTTCGAAGATCAACCGCCTCTACCTCTTGCCAAGGACGTGGAACTCCTTTCCACCGAAGACCTCCTGTCCTCAATGCTTAGCCTAAGAGACCTCTCGCCTTCTATGATCACGTCCACAGCAGCTCAACAACCTGTACCAAACATAGTCAATCGGTCTAGTACAAGTCTTCCTCTGTCTCGTCAGATCTGTCCAACTCTTGAACAAATCAATCCTCTGCATACAAGCCTTCTCAAAGACTTGCCAACTGTCCTCAGGTTCTTCTCATAGAACCAATGCACCTCTATCCTCAAGTTCTCTGATAGAACTATCAAACTCAGCTCACAAGTCCTCTGCTAGGACCTGTCCAAATCTGCTCACAAGTCCCCATCGAAACCTGTCCAAAAACTTCTCACAAGTCCCCACTGAACCTGTCCAAAAATGCTCACAAGTCCCCACCGGAACCTGTCCAAAAACTGCTCACAAGTCCCCACCGAAACCTGTCCAAAAACTCAGCAAGCTCACCAAGAAAAACTTTCTTAGTAGGAAATCACAAAGTGAATTGTTAGAGACCCAATGTGATTTTTCAAACTCATAGAAGCATAAAGAGAATTGTTAGAGACTCAATATGTTCTATACTCAAATCCCAATCTCAAAACTCAACTCAAATCAACTCAGCTCAATCTCAATCTCAAATCTGAAAACTCAACTCAATATCTGAAATGGATAGGATAGAATGTTTTCTTTCAAGAACATGAAACCCCAACAATTGCCAACTATGCAAAGAATCACATAACAATGATACTCATGTTCTTTTCACCATCAATTAGGGTTTCAACAACAATGCTCATCAAACAAGGTTTAGTCAACCAACACCATTCAACTCAACATCAACCTTGAAGCATTCAACCAATCATCACAAGAAAAGGAAACAAGTAGAAATCCTTTTCCCTCCAAAGATATTTGAACAAAACAGCCACCAACACAATATCACCAAATGCAAAGAATAACTTGCTCAAATCAACTCAATGGAGTAAGCCCAATATCATGAATCAAGTAAAGCAATAACTTGATCAAACAACCTCTATGGAAGCAACTCAACCATCAAACTCAAAACAGCCAACCAAGGGTTCCACCAACTCAATGCAAGTAGCAAGACTCACAAACATAAACCCTAGTGCACAATGCTTCCACTACCTCAAACCAGAATTATGCATTCACCAAAACTCTCATCAAGGATAACAATGCATAAGAAGTCTTCAACAAACCAGAAAATAGGATTTACACCCAACCAAAGGAAACCTAGTTGAAAACCTTTTCACTCCAACCTTATTTCAGAAAAACATACACCAATCATACTCATAAGGAAAATGTGCCCATACCTTTTTGGAGTAGAAGAAAATTGATCCTTAAAGCTGTCACCACACACAACCCTCAAACTTCCAACCAAGTTAGGGTTAGAACCAAGATAAATGAGCATATATAAAAACTTTCCTTAATACACCTTTTAGCTCCTCTTCTTTAAAAACAACCACCAAAGAAGCCAAAAACACAACAACCAAAACTTACACCTTATATCTCCATTTTTAAATTTAGCATAGCAAAAGACTAATCTCAAAAATACAACCAAAGAAATATCCCCTTATTTCTCCTATGTCTTTTAAACAATGCTAAACAATGCCAAAAATCATATCAAGAAAATAATCACACCTTATAATGGCTGCCCTTGAAGAATCCAAAATTCGTGGCACAAAACACGTTTTAATAAAAACGTGACTAATCCATGCACAGCCCCCTCCGCGGGGATCGAAACGCAGACCTCCGCCTACGCAAGGCCCAAACGCAGCCTTCCTCGCCACTAGCCCACAAGGGGCTTACGAAGTCCAAGACGGACTTCCTTCCACATAAACGGTCAAGCTTTCCGAAAGCTTTTCAAACCACGAGCTCTCCTCTTTCGCAGCATAAACAGAACATTCGATCGCAGCCAAACCAATTAATTGCCTTCGATTTTCCAAGAGGGTTTAACCTTAGGAACCTTCTCATATTTATAGTCCATACGTGGACTTTAGAACACGTCGGCCGCAAAGAAAAGTAATTTCGAATTTAATCGAAATTTGCTTTCTAAAGGGTTTAAAAACCCTTAAAGTATTTTTAATAAATTAAAAATAATTTCTCCCTTAATTAATTAAATAATTAATTAATTAAAACCTTGAAGGGTTTTAAATAATAATTAAATAAATAATAAAGAGAACCTCCATTGGTTTTAATAAAAACCATTGCCAATGGAATCTCTCCGGATTCTCTTAAAAATATTCTCTTGGAATCTTCCACCTTTGAAGCCAACACATCCTCTTAACATTAATGTCATTTCCTTTTGACATCAATGACAACTCATAGACAAGAAGCTAGGATCTCAAACCCAAAATTGCCAACACAAGCACTCTATAGAGTTAATTCAAATATATGAACTATGATAAACTTGGTGAATTCTATGGAAGAAAAAGGGATGCGAGTTTATTCCATTTGGCACAATCCACTCATGGTAGAAGTGTTAGAAGAAAGAAATATGGATCCAAAAGTTATAAAAATGGTAGATGTCGAGTCATATAGAGTATTAACCCAAGAAATATGGACCATATCTTTTTATGGAGCTAAATCCCAATCTAGAATAGGTGCAGGAGTTAATCTGACTAATATAAAAGAAAATTACCTTGGTATTCCTTACACACTAGAATTCCCTTGCACCAATAATGTAGCTGATTACAAAGCTTTACTACTAGGGTTAAGAAAAGAAAAATAATTAGGCATTAACTACTTGACTATAATAGGGGATGCAGAGCTTATTATATAGTAAATCAAAGGTAAATATCATACCAAGCACCCTAGGCCTAAACAATATAAAAATGTAGTATTGGAAGAAATTGATAAATTCTTAGCTTTCAATATCTCATATATCCCAAGGGAACAAAATCATGTTGTAGATATTTTATCTATAAATGCCTTAGTTCTAGATCACCAAGAGATAACTACATAATATATGGATAGATTCCCAACTATTTTAGTCTATAAACCCTTTGTGCCAGATAACATAGTTTACTTATAATTTTTTTAGGATGATGTGGATATTAAGGATTTTATGACTTTGAAAAATAAGTATGTAGATATAATCTGTGATGAAAAAGATGAAGACAAGCTAAAAGACCAAATAGGAGAGCTAGTAGAAGTAATCCAGTTGAAAACAAATAGGATACCCAAAGGATTGGTTTCTCTAGAGAGTCTATTTGATGATTTTTACAAATCTTACAAGCCTTTACTCAAAGAAGTAATACCTGAAAATATTACCATTGGTGTAATGAAAGAACCCAAAATAGTCAAGGTAGACATGGCCTTACCTGCTAAAGAAAACGCTGGATATATCTATTTCTTGAAAAATAACAAAGAACATTTTGTTTCGACTTATGAAGACCTTAAAAGTTTGAAAATAGATGTAATGACACGCATTATACCCTTGAAGGAAGATTCCAAGCCATTTAGATAGAAATAGAGGAAGTACAACCCTACTCTGCACCCAATAATGCAAAAAGAGGTACAAAAATTATTGGATTCCAAAATAATCAGAAAGGTAAGATTTTCTTCTTGGATATCCAATTTAGTACTAGTCAAAAAGAAAAATGGGGATATTAGACTTTGTGTATATTTTAAAAATTTAAACAATATTTCATTAAAAGACAATTACCCATTTCCCAATATGGAACAACTATTGCAAGTAGTAGTTGGCTCATCTCGATTGTCCTTGTTAGATGGATTTTCTGGATACAATCAAATTCAAATAAATCCAGAAGATAGACATAAGACAACATTCACTACACCTTGGGGCACATCTGAATATTTAAGAATACCATTTGGTCTAATGAATGTAGGTGCTACCTTTTAGAGAGCAATGGATTTTGCCTTCAAAGTATTAATATTCAAAATAGCAGTTGTATACCTGAATGGTATCACAATATTTTCTAAAAATATAGATCACTTAGAACATTTAGCTGTAGTTTTTGCTCAGTGCGAGGAATTTAGAATTTCTCTAAATCCCAAGAAGTGCTTCAGGACTACACAAGGAAACATGTTAGGTCATATAGTTTCATAAAAGAGAATAAATATTGAACCAAAAAGAATAGAATTTATTTCCAAAATATCTCCTCCTAAGAACTTAAAAGGTGTCAGGTCATTCTTTGGCAAGATAAATTTTGTTAGAAGATTTGTCCCAAATTTTGTGGAGATGACCAAACCCATAAATGACATGGTTAATAAAATCGAAGAAATAAAATGGACAATAGAAAATATGGAAGCATTCAACCATATAAAAGAAGCCATATCAACCACTCCAACCCTAAGTTGCCTTGATTATGCAAAAGATTTTAATATTTACTCATATGCCTCCGAACACTCCATTGTTGCAATTCTTTCATAGAAGATGAAAATAATGAAATGCCAATAGCCTTCATGGGTTCATGCCTGAACGAAGCACATCTCAAATACACCTTGCTAGAAAAACATGCTTATGTAGTCATCCAATCTCTAGAACATTTCAAAGGTATATTTGGCTCAATTAAGGTAAACTATTGCATCCCTTTTATAGCAATAAAATATATTTTTTCTCAATCAGATCCATTAAGAATACCAGCAAGATGGATGGTGAAATTTTTGTAGTATGATGTTGAATTCAAAATAGTTAAAACTATAAAAGGACAGTGTTTAGCTAAATACTTGGCATACAAAGAAGAGATGACTCGAATATGTTCCCACAATGGATGAGGCATATGATGTTAAGAGAATCAATAATGGAGATTGCAAATGGTATGAAGAAATTCTGGTATACTTACAAACCCTTATATTCCCTAAAGATATATCAACAAACAGAATGAGGTCAATCAAGCTTCAAGCCCAGAAATATTATATAAATGATGGTGTGCTTTATTGGAAACACCCTCACGGAGTGTTATTAGTCTTTTTATATGAAAGTGAAATCCAAGAAATAATTAATGAATTTCATGATGGTTTTTGTGGAGGACATTTTGCTCCAAGAGCCACATCTAATAAAATTATGAGAGCATGATATTATTAGCCTTCCATTTTTAAGGATGTATATAAATATGTTAGGAATTGCCATAACTGCCAGGTTTTTGTAGGAAAGAAGCTACTGGTAGCCATGCCCCTCAAACCAGTAATCATTGAAGCACCATTCACCCAATGGGGTATTGATCTAATTGGAGAAATCAAGCCTAATTGATTTGGCCAACACAAGTGGATCATAACTACAACGGATTACTTCACCAAGTGGGTAGAATTTGCTCCTTTGAGAACATCTACAACTGCCACTATCATCAAATTCTTGGAAGAAAACATTCTAACCAAGTTTGGAGTTCCTCAAAAACTGGTAATAGATAATGGGTAGTATTTTGTTTCATATGAAATGGTAGAGTTCTATATTGAATATGGAATTAAACTTTCACATTTTTCTAATTATTACCCCCAATGGAATGGTCTTGTTGAGTCATCAAATAAAAATGTAATAACAAGAATAAAAAGATCATTGGGTAAGAACAAAAGAGGATGGGACAATGAACTAAAATTTTCTCTTTGGGATGATAGGTTGTCTATCAAAAGAAACACAGGAAGGACCCCCTATGAGATGGTATATGGAGAGAAGGCCTTATTGCCCTCAAGAATAGAAAAATTGGCACTTTTCCTCTTGTTGCAAGACCATGAAGACCCTAACCCCTTACAAAGAAGGCTAGACCAAATTGTCCTATTAGAAGAGAAAAGAAGAGAGACCCTTAATAGAATTATGGAACAAACCCAAAAAACCATGAAATTGTTTAATAAGAAAGCCAAGGGTACTCCTTTTTCTCAAGGAGATATAGTCATCTATTGGGATCCTAAAAATGATAAGCATGGTGAATAGGGAAAATTTGAACCTAAATGGATTGGTCCATACCAGATAGCCCATGTTATAGGACATAATACTTACAAGTTGCATACTTTGCAGGGATAAATAATGGTTATCCCTCTTAATGGACAACACCTCAAGATGTACAATCCCTATTGAAGGACCTAAAATAAAATAAAATCAAAATAAAATAAAATAAAATCAAAATAAAATAAAATAAAAAAATAGAATAAAAAATCCCAAAAATAGAGTGATGTTTTTTGTTGTTAATTTGTTTACCAGATAAGCTTTTCTTTTTCTTGTTGGTATATTTATGATTTTATTGTTTCACATGGTATTATTAGTTTTATGAGTATACACTACTATTGATTCCACCAAAAGCAATAAAGAAGAAAGGAGATTTATTTTAGACTCTGATGAGGTTTATAATTTTTCAAATATGAATGTTTATCCAATAGTTATTTGATATGAGATAAAACAGGATGAAAACTAAGCTAATTGAAATATCATGTCAAAGCCTCACATTATAAAAAATACTTAAGATGACTCCAAAAGTCCAAAGAACCAAGTTATCTTTGAGAGGGTGGTTAAGATAAAAATCATTACACTCATTCTTTTAGCTAGAAACTAATCATCAACTCAAGCATACTCTTTGCAAAATTTTCTTATATCCAAATACTTCTCAAACAAGAAAAAAAATTAAAATAATGTAAGTTGAGTCACCACTAGAGATATCTTGGAAAACCTCTATCGGGACTATAGATGCTTGACTAGTGTAGCGACCCCGAGACGCATGAATAATGACCTGTCCTGATAAATTCAAGATAAATTATCTAGATAAAATATTGATAGATAAAAGATCAATCCTTGGTGCTCTTAGGCTTGCACCTTTTATAGTGTGAAACCCTAGGTCTATGTCCAATCCCTAGGAATGAATTCCTCATGCGTAGTGATAGTTAGCATGAGAGGCTTTTTGTCTTTTCAATGTTTAAATACTAGTTAACTAAAGTCTAAATGTAAACTCAAGTCTCCCATGTGAACTGGTCGTGAAAGGAAATGTAAATTTACTCCCACTAACCTTTATTGCATGCAGACTACCACTTTCACCTATGATTAGGCATGTTTGTCAGCAAAACTACTTTTAGGGTTTAGCCACTATCGTTTGCAGCAACTAAGATTTGGTCGTTGTTGGCTTGAGCGACTAGGCTTGGATGGCTTGAAAATACCCCAAATGAGTGGTGAGAACCACTGTCTATGCTTGGAAAGTCTAATATTATGTCATATGATCTGATGAATGTGTCTATGTGAATAGCTCCCCTAAACATGACATGTTTTAGGTGTCTAAAGATGCCCTTTTTTACGATGTGCTGTGTGGAAGACACACCACTGAGCAAAAACATAGATTGATCTGTTTGTAGGGTGTATGGTGATCAATGGTCTGATCAACACCGGATGGCCCAATCATGCAAGATGGCGTGTGCCCCTTGAATCATTGCCTCAACATTCAAAGGACTTAGCTTAGTGGCTTAGGCATGTTAAATCATACTCATTCCTCAAACTCGATCGAGTAGCTTCAACTGCTACAATAGTTTTTACCGGTAGGAGAGCTACAATTGAATATGTCATGTCTACTTACATTCCTAGCAAACAAGGGAAATTTGTGATTATTGTATGCAATAATTCATAGGACGAACACGGTTTTTTTATGATCAAGTGATATTTTATTGATTTGATTATGATTATGTTGAAGTTTTGAACTACTTCCTCACATAATGGATTGGTGAATAAATGACAATGAATGAAGTGACAAGTCGCTTGACCAATATGACTAATTTGGTTCCTTTCTAGCATTTATTGCTTTTAATGGGTAATCCCACATCCAAGTGTGATTCATTTTTTTATGATAATCATCCATCCCTATCCCAAGGAGCAGTCCAACTATAAATAGCCTTCTTAGGGAGTTATTATGAGTGATTCTATTTATGTTCATATTGTATCACTTTGGCTTAATATTTTTGGTATCATAGGGGAATTAGGATGATCCTTTTGCACCCGTGGAGTAGTCTGACTGTCTTGGTCTTCTTCGGGATTGAAGGGTTGCACATCGTAATTCCAAAATGAAATTTTTTTGCCAATTGGCCTTATGGTAGCCTACTCCTCTCATAAAAATGCATAGAGTGTGAATCGCTGTAATCGTCGAGTGGATAGAGTAAATAACTGGATATGAGGCATGCTCGAGATTATGCTTCTATGTGATTTTTTTGTTATTTTGATCATCAATATGACTTAAATTCATCAAAATGCATGTATTTAATGTTTTTGTTATCCCCCATGGAAGGAATTTTCTTGTTTTTATATGTGGAGCAAGCCGCTGTCAGGTCCAACAGCCTCTGAGTCTCTACCTGTGGCCACTATCACATTGAGCGACCATGAAGTTCAGGCCACTGATGCCAACAGTGGCCAAGGCATAATTTTAAAACATATAAAATGCACTTTTAGGGTTTTGACCTGTCACTTTCATTTTTTGTCAATTCACTTTTCAGAGCTCTGGTGAAACAGCAACAATTTACGATTTTTGAAGTTACCTATGTTGAGGACATTGCTGCGTAGGGTGAGGTATCAGCTACTGGAGGAGTCGGAGCTTCTTGGGTATTCTTTCAAACCCTACCCTCTTTTTTGCTCTTGGGTAAAACTAAACCTCACTAAGTAAATGGTAAATGAACCCCACTAAACCTGTTGGTAATGAACGGAATCCGTAGTTAGGCTTAGTATAGGTTTTTAAGTGGTGGGTTGGTCCCCATTTTTGTTTTTTTTTTCAATTTTTTTTTAATTTTATGGCCTAAGTTTCATGAGTTTGTCATGTCGCACTTCAATCGCTATCGCTCAAAGTGGCTAGTTTTGAACCCCAATGGTCAAAAATTTGACCATTGGGCTTTGGCCACTGCTATCTCCAACAACCAGATTCTGGTCACTGTAGGCAACAGCGGCTAAACCCCTTAGCCAATTTTGCATAAATTTTTACTTTTTATTGGATTTTCTAAGATAGTTTAATAATTTTTTTTGGAATTTTGAACTACTCTTTAGCATGTGTTGCACGCCTAGGTGCATTTATTCCCCCCTCTTTGCTCAGATTTAGGAGAGTGTCAATTTTTTTTATGTTTTATTAGGATTTATGCCTTAGATGCATTGTAGTTATGTTTCATATTTCTTTTGCTTTGCTTAGATCCTTACTACTCGGGCTCGGGACCCGAGGCTCATGAATGACCTTCTACCTCTTCTAGATGACACAGATTGGAGGTGGCTTAAGGCTCGTGGGCTCTAGTATGTTACCAGACTACCTCATATTATGTCGAATCAGGCTTACCTTACGACTTTGGCCCATTGCTGGGATCCTCGAACTAATACCTTCCACCTCCCAATCAGCATGATGACCATTACATCGAAGGATGTGTACAGGATCTTTTAGATCCCTTTTGATGGAGTGCCGATTTTTTCTTCAGCCACTAATGATTGGGTGGTTGTATTCACTCGAGTGTTTAGAGGGCGCTCTGAGGATTCTCTCAAGGACACCAAGTTTGGAGGAGTTTCTATCATCCACTGGTACTAGGAGCATGTTTTCACAATGAGGCATGCGGTGTTGTTGATGGTCATTAGCAACGTCCTTATCCTAGACTGTTTAGGCTTGAGGTTCCCTTAGAACCTCCTTGCGATGGTTTAGGACCTGATGGACAGTGAGGCTCCCATAATCTATGTGTGGGGTAGGTCTCTATTGGCTCAGTATTATGATGAGTTGTACCACATCCGCTAGAGGGGTCATGTCAACATCACTTGTAGTTGGCTCTTGCAGATCTAGGGATGGGAGCACATTAGGGTAGATCACCCTAAGGGGCTTCCTATTAATATCATAGTTGTGGATAGGTGGATGTAGTGCTATGGTGCTATATGGGCTAGAGGGAGCAAGGAGCACAAGAGTCACACTTTTGCAGGGGAGTTACCCCATTATACTGATACTTTCATTGGACTCCAAGTTGGAGATGTCATATGGCACCCGTATCATGAGTGTCCCCCTTGGGATGACCCTGACAGATTTACTGCTAGGACGCAGTGCAAGCGATGTCTCATTGACCGCAAGATCAGCATTCGGGAGTACTTCTTCTACTCTCGAGTTCTTTGTCAGTATGGGTTGCAGCAGGATGTGCCATTAGTACCATTTTTGTATAGGCACATCAGAGCAGAGAGAGACCTCCCTCCCTGATAGGTTACAGAGTTAGCTGATGAGGAGGATGCCCTAGCTATTGATCCTAGAGTAGCTAGTGGAGTCACAAATGCGTTCACATGGTGGTGGGGTGACCTAATGTGGTGCAATGAGGGCAGTCTAGGCCAATAGGATGATGGCAAATATAGGGCAGATCCATCGAGGCATATGGTTTGTGCCAGGACTGTGGCATGGTATCAATAGGCAGAGCAGGTGATGATGGAGGAGTAAGAGGCTCCTAAGGAGGCAGAGGAGGATATGGAGCCTAAGGAGAGAGATTCTCCTCTTAGGGCACAGCTACATGATGTGGAGGTCGAGCTCTAGTAAGCCAAGATACAGGTACAATAGCGTGATGCCATCATAGCTCAATGGGATACCACTATAGCGTAGCTATTAGACCAGATATAGGCTTTGCAAGCTGCTATGGGAGGAGCTTCTCGGATGTAGGTTTTTGTTGCTCCTCCTACTCTCGAGGGTCCTTTAAGGGTAGCTCTTGAGGATGAGATCAGTCATTTATAGGGTTTGCTAGATGAGAGTGATGTACATATTATTGAGGATACAACCCATATTATCGCTCTCTCAAGGTAGATCAAGAGGCTAGGAGCCATCCCTAGGGAGAGAGGAGCCACAGGTGGGTCATAGGCCAACAGGAGCTCTATAGTAGGGCAGTCTTCCATCCAACCTGGTCATGGGGCCCGAACTAGTACTGAGAGACCAACAAGGTCCAGCTTGCACCATTCTCCCAGAGATCCATCCATAGGGGGCAGCATTGCAAGGGGCGCAGGCCCAGTATTTGATTGATGGTTCACTTGGTTTTGATTCATTTTTGAGGTCAGCTAACCTATATGATTGTAGCCCACGGGAATTTTTGTATATCCATGGACTTGACACACATACTTTTATGATATCTTTGCATTATGACTCATTATGTGTATCATTTATTGCTCATGTTTTTTTTGTTATTTTGTTTTATGATGTGATGTGATGATGGCATTATGATGACTTGATGTATATGTTAGATGATAGATGATATTGTAGATGCTTATATGGATGTGTAGATGCTTATATTATTTTATGGTATGATGTGATGTATTTTGATGATGAATGATGAATTCATGATTGTATGCAAATGGATATTGCCTATATGTTTTATGATGTGCTTTATGATGTAATGATGGGTGATTTGGTTTTGGTATTTATGGATGCGATGTTATTTGTTAAATGCATGTTTAATTTTGCTTTAATTGTATGCATCTAACTTATGTGATGGGATGGTATAAACGAACCTGTATGCTCTAATCACTTAAAACATAAGGAATGCATATGACATTGACAATCTTAATGGGTGATACCACAAAAAGTAAAAAAAATAATCATGAATTTAAATAATCACTCTTATCATAAGAATTGATTAAGTATTCATATATGAGATGTAATGGTGTGAGATGTATTTTCTTGATAAGTTTATGTAAATTAAAAGATATAAAGTAGTCAGTGGCCATCTATATACTATTTCTAATATATATGCGGTATTTGTCCTACTATGTTGATACCCCCTAATTTATAGAATCTTATAAAGAAAGTGATGGTGTGAATGATGATATGATTTTTTGCTATGTAAGAATTTTTGGGGCTTTTCGGAGATCCAAACACTCTAGTTACCCTATCAATGACTATGTACTGATCATTTAAGGATTTTGAAAATTAGGCTTTCATCATGGTCCTAGATACTCATTCTCCCTATGTGTGCAAATGAATATATTTAGATAGAACCCATGCATTTCCTCCGATTTCAAGCAGGATTATTTCAGCCCATTTCTAATATCGAGGATCCTCAAGTGTTCATCTCATCCTTATGTTGGACTTAGTTGGACTATACCACTAGGCAGTTTTGAGTTACCTAAGCTAGCTCATCCACATTCAAACATTGGTCTATACAAATTCCAGGAGCTTTTGTGATAGACATATCATCATGCGTAAGGATTTCTCCTTCCAGTTTTATGCAATGCTAAGAATTCCAAGGATTCAAGTTCTATTCCCTTTTTTTCTTCATTTAGTTGGGATACTTGCTCATACTTAGTGATGAAAATCACTGTTTATTTTGACTAATTTTTTTTTTCTTTTGAGCAAGGGACTCTTGTAGTGATGATAATCACTGGTTGTTTTTGTTTTTGATATTTTGAACTATGACTTTGGGTGTTGATGTTTGATTTTTGAAGAATTTGAACTTTCGATTTTGAGATTTGAATTTGGCTTTGTTTTGGGATTTTGCTTGTTTTATGAAAGCAAGGGATGTATGCAGTGATGATAATCACTAATTTTTGGGTAGGGCATAACTTGTCCTTTTGCCAATTCTTAGCACCTTTAAACCGGTTGCACAGGGGGATAAGCAAGGAAGTTCCTTTTTACTTTTGGTAACCTAGACCACTTTGTAGTTTTCATCTTCCCATTTACCAACTAGAATTTAGTATTGTAATTAGTGGTGGGATCCTGAGATATGCTAGGCTTTGTCACCACTAGACCTTATTCTCTACTAACCAAGATGGTTTTCCACAAAAGTTGATAAGATCACTAGGTGTGGTTGAATAATCAAAAAACCTTAGTATATTATGTATAGCAACAGATAATGGTTGTGTTGAAAAACGCAATTACACACGTGTTGATGGAGGTATGGCTTTGAATGGTTTGTGAGACAAACTATGGCATCACTTTTTAAGGCTCTCATGACATATGTGAATGTAATGGATGTGAAAATGTAATGCAATTATGTGTATGCAAGATATGAGATGCAATTGTTTTTGTATTTTTGATTTTATGTTGTTTTTGTATTTTTGTTTAATTTGACCAAAGGGCTTATTGTGCCTTTGGGGATTTTTGGTTTTTGACCAAGTAGCATGAAGTACCCTTGGAGATTTTTGATTTTGACCAAGTAGCATGAAGTACCCTTGGAGCTTTTTGATTTGGAGTTGACCAAGCGGTTTGTATACCCTTGGAGCATTTTGAATTGATTTTGACCAAGCGGCTTGGATGCCCTTGGAGCATTTTGATTTGATTTTGACCAAGCGACTTGAATGTCCTTGGAGCATTTTGAATTTGATTTTGACCAAGTGGCTTGGATGCCCTTGGAGCATTTTGATTGGATTTGAATTTTTATGTTTTTATGATTTGTTTGTATTTTTGACATATTTGAATGTTTTTGTATTTTTGACATATTTGAATGTTTTTTGTATTTTTGACATATTTGAATGTTTTTGTGTTTTATGTGTAGAATGTCTTCAAGTGAATGATATTGAGAGGTTCAAGCTCATCAACACCATCTAATGATATAAGGTGATATGCTCTAGGCCCAAATCTCTGTGAAATCATGTACGGGCCTATCCAATTTACCGTGAACTTATCTCGCAGGTGCGGTGGCAGATTCAAATTATGTTGGTTTTCTTTGAGCACTAGATCTCCAACCTTGAATTCTCTTAAGTGGACTTTACTATTATAATCTTGCACTAGGCGATCTTGGTAGATGCGAAGATGCTCTAAAGCATTGACTCAATGTTCATCAAGAAGCATTAACTAATCAAGGTGGCCTTACCACGTAGTATCATCATCTATGAAGTCCTTTAATGCTATGCGTAGAGTTGGAATTTCTAACTCTAGTGGCATGATGGCCTTAGTGCCATACACTAGTGAAAATGGTGTTGCCCTAGTGGGCGTCCGTATACTAGTCCTGTATGCCCATAGTGCAAGAGGCAAATGCATGTGCCAATCCTTGTGATTGTCTTGCACCATCTTCCTCAAGATGGAGACTATTGTATTGTTTGAAGCTTCTACCTGCCCATTTGCTTATGGATAGTAAGGCATTGAAAAATTGTGTTGAATATGGTATTTTTTCATTAAAGCACGCATATTTTTGTTCTTTAAAGATGGCCCATTATCCGATATTATCTTCGAAGGGACCCCAAAATAACTTATGATATTGTGGAGTATAAACTCCGCAATCCTTGGTCTAGTTATCGATGTTAAGGGGATCGCTTCGACCCATTTAGTGAAGTATTCTATGGCCATTATGATGAATGTGTGTCGACATGAGGATGGGGATGATATCTTCCCAATCAAGTCTAGTCCCCACTACGAGAATGGCCATGCTGCCTGGATGGGTTGCAAGGCTTGCGATGGTAAGTGCGTTAGATTTGCATGATGTTGGCACTTAATGCATTTCTTGACATACTCATAGTAGTCCTTTTCCATGGTGGGAAAATAGTAACCCATTCTCAATATGTGCTTAACGGTGGTAATGCCACTAAATTTACCACCACACGTGTCATCGTGAGCTTGTGAAATTTCCCAGGATGCTTCCTAGGGCTCAAGACAACAGAGTAATACTCCATCATATCCTCATTTGTAGAGGATTTATCCTAGTAAGATGTATCTTGTTGCTTTCTATTTGAACATTCACCTTTCAGTATGTGATAAACCTTGAGGTACTATTCCAAGTTTTAGGAAGTCCCATAGTTGGGAAAGCCAATCCTGATAAGCCATGACTTCTATAGAAAAGATGGCTTACTTTTCTTGCATTCTCGAGCTGGTGAACATAGATTGAGGAACAACTCTATGGTGTATGGTTGCGCCACACTCCACAGGTCCTTGGGAGATCAAAGACCCCCAAGGTGTCATTTGCAAGAAATATCTAGCTGCGAAGGACCAATCCTGATTTGGTTCGATGTTGATCATGTTGATTGATTCTTGATTGTCAAAAGCTTCATGGTGTATTGTTGAGTGTGAAAGCACTTTCACATGAATGGTTGTAAAATCAGCAGATGGATTATGAGGGATTAAATATCCCAAAGAGGCCATGGTGTCTACAAATCTATTTGATGTACGAGGGATTGCCTCAATGTCATACCATTCCAACCAGGCTAGGTAGGTGTCAACAAGTTCCTTGTAAGTCTTTAGGAGTGGGCACCTACATTGAAATAGTCCTTTGACCTGGTTTACTATGAGCAAGGAGTCACCAAAGATATTCAATATTTTAATGCCCATTGCTATGGCTATTTGGAGTCCCAATATTAATTATTCATATTCTGTGTTGTTGTTTGTGCAAGGGAAGTCTATTTTGAATGATAAGGGCAATGGAGTGCCCTACGGTGTGATAAAGACAATCCCTGCTCCACCTCCTTGTTCACACTTAGAACCATCGAAGAACAATGACATGTCTCTTTCTTTCTTAGGTTCTTCAAGTTATGGCATATTTGATAATGCAAAGACCACATCATCAGGATATTCTATGGTGAGAGGCTTGTCATACTTAAGAGGCGCTTATGCTAATTGATCTGCTATGACTTATCCCTTGATGGACTTTTAGCTTATGAACTCTAGATAAAATTCTATCAATAGCATGATCCACTTTGTGGTATGTGTATTGTGATATGTCTTGCTCATCATGTACTACAAAGGATTTTGTTTTGATATGACGTAGGTCATATGGCTCAACATGTAGTGTCGCAACTTTCGAGTTGCAAAGACCAATGCTAAACATATTTTTTTGATATACGCATATCCTAGCTTGTAACTCACCAAGGTGCGGCTAATGTAATATATGGCTTGCTCTTTATCTTGTGCATTATTTTGGGCTAACATGGTGCCCAATGCAAAATCAGTAGCTAATATATACAGTAAAAATGGTATGTCTGGCCTTGGTGGAGCCAACATTGGTGGTGTTGCCAGATACATTTTGATCTCTACAAAGGCTTGATGGCATTCTTCATCCTAATGAAAGGGGACCTCCTTGCATAGCAACCGATTCATAGGTCGACATTTGTATGATAATTGCGTGATGAATCTTTTGATGGATGCTATCTTGCCTTGTAGGATCCTTAGCTCCCTAATGTTGGTAGGGGTAGCCATTTCCAATATAGCATTTACCTTTGCAGGATTTACTTAAATGCCTCTCTTGGATACGATGAATCCCAAAAGCTTTCCATAAAGTTACGCCAAATATGCACTTCTTAGGATTCAATCGGACATTATGCTCAATGAGGTGGTCAAAGAATTTTCTAAGGACTTCAGCGTGCTCTTGGCACAACAGGGAATTAGCTAGTATGTCATCCATGTAATCCTCTAATATCTTATGCATATAGTCATGGAATATGTATGTCATGGCCCACTAATATGTGGCACCAGTATTTTTGAGCAAGAATGGCATCACTTTGTAATAGAATTTCCCCATGGAGTAATGAAAGCAGTTTTATGTTGATCTTCAAGCTTAATCCAGATCTGGTTGTATCCAAAAAAACCATCCACTAGGGAGAGCATCTCATGACCTACGGTTGCATCTACAAGAGAATCTATTTTTGGCAATAGGAATGAATCCTTTGGTGTTGCCCTATTTAAATATCTGAAGTCTATGCAGATACGAACTCTTTCATTGGGTTTCCCCATGGGTACCATGTTTGACACCCACTCAGGGTAGTCGATAGGAACTATGAACACTGCATCCAGTAGTTTTTGCAATTCGTTCTTCACCATCAAAGCGATGATTGGATGCATTTTCCTCAACTTTTGCTTGACTAGCTTCTTCATGGGATCCAATGAAAGGTTATGAATGACTAACTTTGGATCTATCCCTGGCATGTCTTTGTAAGTCCAAGCAAAAATATTTGGCCTCTCTTTGAGGAGAGGAATTAGGATGGCTTGTTCCTCTAGAGATAGACTTTCTTCGAACTTGACTTTTCTTGGTTGGGTAGGATCATCACTAATGTCCACCTTGAAAGTCGCTTCTATAGCCATATGTGACCCATCCTCTAGTTGATGAGGTGTGGGTATCAAATGAATGTCATCATCTAGATTTATAGGACCTATTGACTCAGGTTCCAAACCAACATGGAAGACGTCATATGCACAACCTGATGCAAAATGGAACGGTTGTAACATCTCTTCATTGGGAAAGAGGTCTTCAGGCTCTATGGGTGAATCAGTGTGATCCCAATCGATAGCCTCTACATCAAGATGCAATTATTTGGTAGGATCTGGTAGATTATGAAGTGGAGTGGTCAAATCAATGGAGATCATGTTGATGGATGGGATGAAATCTCCAGGACCACATGGGTGTAATCTTGTTTCAGAGGTTTCCCTTCCATACTAGCAATGAGGTTCTAGTGGTTTGGATATGAATGGGTCCTCCCTATGTAGCATGTGAGTGGTTGAATTCTCTCTATGCACAAACTATGGAATGGGGTCATTTGGCTCAAGGATATCTTGAAATACGTATGGAGGGGGATTGACCATGCAGTGAATAGCCCCTAAGTCAACAGGTCTTTCGAGGAACCTTAATCCAGGATCTATGGCACGTAGTTCCGCCTCTCTTTCTACTAGCTTTTTGACTTACTGCAAGTGGTGAGGCCTAAGATAAGCTATCTCTGTCTCATCCTCAAAGTCATCATCACTTATCCAAAAATTGTTAGCATTGGTATGTGGCCCTAGAATAGAGGGCTCATGTCTTGGCCCCAAGTAGGCCATCTCCATTTCATCTTCATATTCTTCATCACTTTGGAAGAATCCATTTACTTTTATCTCTTTCCCCAAAGGCAGGGTTTTATGGCTCAGGCCTAAGTAGGCTCTCTCTATTGATTTCTCTAATTCATAGTCACTTTCATCCAATATGTACCCACTCTCATTGTGGATGGACCATGTGAATCTTTGTAAATAGTGAGGCCCATGGTAGCCTAAGCCAAGTTGTGCCTCATCATCACTTGCTTCATAACCATTCTCCTCATCCCATGATTTGTACCCTGTTGGGGTGGAATCAATTGAGATATTTGGATGATAAATTTTTGGTGGCGGTATGTTCACCGTGGCCACCTATCTGTTACTCAAATTTCTTGTTCTTAGGGGATAAGGAATGAAATCGATGCATTCACCTAATCATAAGCTTAATCTGTCCAATGCTATTGCAAGAGAGTCATATCGACCTTCAATATAATATCCTAACCCAAACCTGTCAAACGAAAGCTGATATTGTGGCTCATATGGCAGCCTACGCCCCTGCTCATATATACCAAGGCCATAGCCATGCCAATGGCAATGCTCAAATTATATTAGATAAAACTAGGGATTAGAGATGTAATGAACATTGACCATGAATAATTCATCATAATCCTCTTCTATGTCTAAAGACTTATGGGCGCAGTCTAGGCTAGCATAGACAAAATTGGTTTGGTTGAGAGGGATTCCAAGTGGAACCACTATTCCTACTAGCGGTCTCAAGTCCTTAGGTCTTCCCATGTCTTGTGCAGACTCAATGATAGGCATAAAGGTAATGTTCTGCACAAGGTACTCCCCTATGCCTGTGCTTGCCAAGTGTATTGATGCATGCGACATAATCACTATCTTCATCTTGATCTTAAATATCTCCTTCTTCCATAGGACTTGGAATTTAGCGATGGCTATAGTTGGCACTTCCTTGGGCCTTTATTCCTTGACTAAGGGTGCCTTTAGATTTTGATTGTCTTTTGGTTTTGACATTGATGGTACTTTGGAAGCATTGACTATTTTAAGTGCACCAGGAGGTGTTGATGTGCATGGGTATTTTATTACCCTTTTGTCTTTGTTATCCAATTATGTGGTTGGATATGAAGGTGCTACATACAGGTGGGTAGAAGGAATTACAAATTCTCCCAGAGTGTCCACCTAATGGATGTATTTAAAAGGTTCTTCATCAGCCAGGACCACATAGACTTTGTTTTCGTGCACATACTTGACACACTGGTGTAAGATCGAAGGAACACAATTCATGGCCCTTATCCAAGGATGCCCTAGGAGGATGTTGTACTGCATAACCCCTTCCAAGACATGACACATCATAGGGATGGTCTTGTACCCCACCTTGATGAGTAGGACTATCATTCCCATAGTATTGCATAAAGCATCAATAAAAGCTCTCAATGTGTAAGCTTCTGGAACAATATTGGACTTGGGGATCTTAAGGTGCTCTATTGTTAATATTATAATGATTTTTATTGATGAACTTGTATCAACCAAAACCTCTTGAAAGGTAAGTCATTGATTTTTGCCACAATGTTCAGCGGAGGGTCTAGTAAGGCAGTAGGCACTATCTTAATCTCATAATCGTAGAATTGAATTACAAGTTCCTAGTATTCTTATAATTGTCCCACAAAATGAGTGAATGCACTTGCATCTTGTGGTTGGATCTCAATTGTCATTAAAATTTCTACTAAAGTATCCCTATGCTTTGGGGACTGTTGTATGAGCTCATATATGGATAGCTTAGTCGGATTCATTTGTATATTTTTCTCCAATCTACTCTGGATAGTTACCACAGGTCATGTTGGTGGACCTGGAAGGTTGTCTTACCTCTGCCTAGGTGCGGCTAAGACATTCATGGGAGCTTTAGGAGGTTATGGTTGACCATATCATCTAGTCTTGGTTGCTATGTTAACAATATCAACCATCCCAATGCATCCATGGGTAGGTATATTAGTTTAGACCTGATTGACTTGGGCCCCTTGATCCCTAGGGACCTCATGATTGGGCAACAGGTTTTTGTATGTGCCCATGTCTCTGTTATCGGGAGCTAGTGGGTTGTCAACTTTGAGTTTTCCTGCCTCAATAATGTTTTGCACTTGATGCTTAAAACCAACGTAAGCCTCAATGTCATGCCTCGATATCCTATGATAAGGGCAAAATTGATCTTCCCTATATCCTCTTGGCTTAGTATGGTTGGGATCTATAAGAGGTATATCAAGAAATCTGATCCTTTTGGCCTCGCTCAGTTGATTAAATATTGATTGCATTTATTTTGTTAGAGGCATGAAATAGCGAGGTGGCTTGCATTCTCTGTTTCACCCCTAATTATTCTTTTGATCGTAATTGGTTGGCATAGGATATACATGATAGTTTTTGGGTTCTTGTGCACCCCATCCTTAGGTGTATCCAATACGACTTGATTGACTGGAGCAGGATTGCCCTGCTTCTGCTTGTACTTGTCATTCTTACCATTCTTGTTCCACTCCTTTTTGTTTTAGATTTTAATGGTTCCCTCATATAATTTTATGTATTCGATGACTTTGGCATGTACCAAATCTTCCTCAAATGAAGGATACTACTGAATTTGTAGCAAGAGAGAGATATTTTTAGACAAACTTTTGGTGAACATGTGAATGATCTCTTCTATGGGAATGGAGAATGATAATTTTACCATGACTTTTCTCCATATATTCCCATAATCCATTTTTGGCTCATCATTATATTGTTTCAAGTTGGCCAGGTCTTAAAGGTTCACCTTATTCTTAGCACCAAAGGAGAAACACTTTAGGAATGCGTTTGCTAGTTGTTCAAATATGGTTATGCTATACTTCGGTAGTTGGTTGAACCATTGAGTGGGAGCACCTAAAAATGTCATTATGAATGTTCTTAGCATGAGAGCGTCATTATCTTAAAGATGAAAACATGTGTTGATAAAATTGGTGACATGCTCTTGTGCATCCTCTTCATGCTTAAATTTTTCTAACCTAGGCATCTCAAAGTGCTTAGTATATGGAGGTCTAGGGATTGATGGGCACAATGGTTGGTTGTGTATTTTATTCAATGTTGGCGAGTTCCCAGCTGCCTCTATTGGCAATTTTGGGTACCTTGGGTACATTGCATTTGCTCAAAGTTTAGATGTTGTCATTGATGTCAAGAAGTTCTTGAAGCAAGTTGATTTATTGTCAAAAGATCAAGAAAAAGACAAGTAAGAAAAAGTATGCAGGCGACTGGAAAAACTGTCGCGATTTCGCGACATGTTTGAGGAGAGAGAAAGTGTTGGCAAAACTGTCGCGATTTCATGACATGTTTGAGGAGAGAGAAAGTTTTGGCAAAACTATCGTGATTTCGTGACATGTTGGAAGGCAGAGACGAAGCAGGCAAAACTGTCGCGATTTCACGACATGTTGGCAGAGAAGAAGAGCAAGATGGAAAGTGTCACGATTTCGTGACATTCTGCAAAGAAGGCTGTATGGACGAGAAAGTGTCACGATTTCGTGACATGTTGCAGAAGAGAAAGTCCGTAGTGTGAACTGTCATGATTTCATGACAAGATTGAAGAGAGAGAAAGTGATTCAGGAACTGTCACGATTTCATGACATGATGCAAAGTTCCAAGTAAGGGCTGTCACATTTTTGTGACATGCTGCAGAGGTCGAGTTGAGGACTGTCATGATTTCGCGACATGCTGCAGAAGCTTGAAATGGGAACTGTCATGATTTCGTGACATGCAGCAAAGGGAAGAGCCTGAAAGGAGAAGCGTCGCGATTTCGCGACAAGCTGCAAAAGAAAGCGTACGAAAGCCAGAAGTGTCACGATTTCATGACAGGCAGTAGAGAAAGCGTATGGAAGCCAAAAGCGTCATGATTTTGTGACAGGTTGCAGGAAAAACTTTCGAAAGCTGAAAGCATCGCGATTTCATGACAGGATGAAAGAAAAGCGTACGGATGGAGAAAGCATCGTGATTTCATGACAAAAACTGGAAGAAGGTCTTCTGTAGGAGAAGTGTCATGATTTCACGATAGAAGCAGAGAGGAAGGCTATGAAGACAAAAGCGTCATGATTTCGTGACATGTTCCAGTTTCACGGGTGTAAGGTAGAAAGAAGCTCAAGGCAGCGAAAGCGTCACGATTTTGTGATAGAAGTGAAGATGACGTCAGCAAGAGGCAAAAGTGTCATGATTTCGCGACAGAAGCAGAGAAGAAGGCTTTGAAGACAGAAGGGTCATGATTTTGTGACAAAGTTGGAGATGACGTCAGAAGCAAATGTGTCACGATTTCATGACAAAAGTAGAGGAGAAGGCAATGAAGACTAAAGTGTCATGATTTCACGATAGGAGTGAAGATGACGTCAGCAAAAGACAGAAGTGTCACGATTTCGTGACAAGAACGTAGTCTTTGCAGACAAAGGCAAAAAGTGTCACGATTTCATGACAGCAAGCAAAAGAAGGTGTACGACAGGCAAAGGTGTCACGATATCGTGACATGTTGAAGTTTCGTGCCAGAAGCTACAAGAGAGTTGTAGAGGCAGTGAAGCCGATAGAGTTAAATCTGGGCCGACGCAACGTAGGGTTTTGCAACCGACGTAGTTTAAGGATTACAGTCGACTAAGTTTGAGAGTTTTTGATCGTGGATTTTTGCTATAAAAGGAGGGCTATTTCGAGATTGAGGTATCGAATGTGTGTATCAAAATTGTGCAAGTTAAGTCCACGGTGCACAAAGAGCAGTCATGTCAAATCGATCGAAGTGTGCGAAGATTGTGCTGCTGTGAATGTGCAAAGGAGTAGAAGTTGTTGGTGTTGCGACATTTGCAGATAGAGCGCATTTCAAGAAGATCGATTGTCGAGAGTTAAGTGTTGCTGTGTTTGCGCAGTCTATGCAAAAGTTGGTTTCGATCAAGTGCGACTGTAGCAGAGCAGAGAGAACTATTGGACAACATTGAGCAAGAGTTTTGTTGAAGCTTGTGGAGCAGTTAGAGCAGGTTCTTCTGAGAACTTGTAAAGCAGATCTAAGACAAGTCTTAGTGAAGACTTGGGAGAAGATCAAGCAAGCTATTTTGTAAGCTTGTGAACCATTTTTCTTTAACCAGTTTTGAGGACCATATTGAGGACAGAGATTGATGCAGAAGAGGACAAATTTGTGCCAGACCGAAGGACTGTGTTTGGTGCAGATCAGAGAAAGAGAAAGAGGACAGTTGTGCTAGACCGAAGGACTACGTTTAGTGCAAATTCGAGGACCAACTTTGAGGTGATAGAGTTGAGGACAGAGATCTCCAGCCAGAGCAGGGAAGACAGGTGTCTTCTATGGATAGAGTTCCACTTGCTAAGGGCAGAGGAGGTAGAGGTCTTCTAGAGGATCACCACTAAAGAGCAGAGCTAGGGGAAGGTGTCTCCTTTGGGTTGGTGCCCATAAACTTTGTAATCGGGAAAAGTTTCCCAGAATTTGAGGTGATAAAATTTAGTGAGAAATTTTATCCGTGGAGTAGCCCGCATTGGGTGAACCACGTAAATTGCTGTGTCTCTTTGTGGATGGTGTGTTGTGCATTGTTTTAATTGCTGCTTTTAATTCTGCTATCTCTATACTGCATAATATTGAATTGAAAGTTATTTTGAAAGAAAAAAATTAAAAGTGGTCTTATACTGTTCACCCCCCCCTCTCAGTATAAGCTTGTGTTCTTCAATTGGTATCAGAGCCAGTGCCTTCAAAAAGTTTAACAGCTTGAAGGAAAAGCTTGCAAAGAACACAATGGACTACTCAAGTGGCAATGCAGCACCTATTCTTGATGGATCAGATTTTGGTCTGTGGAGTGCAAGAATGAAAGTCTATCTAATGGCACTTGGTAATGAGGTATGGGAAGTAATTGAAGATGGGTACACTATTCCTGAAAATGGTCCTTATACTAAAGAAGACAGGCTTCTACATCACAGCAACTCAAAAGCCATGAATGCAATCCTGAAGGGTTTATAGAAGGCTGATCTTACCAAAGTGATTCACTGCAAGACAACTAGTGAAATGTGGAAACAATTGCAGGTAGTTCATACAGGTGATGCAAATGTCCGAAAGGCCAAATTGAGACATTTTAAAGGTATGTTTGAACAACTCAAGATGAATGATGATGAAAATATTAGTGACTACATGCTTCGTATGGATGAGATTGTGAACTCCATGAAAGACTTAGGTCTTGAACTTGCTGAAAATGATGTGTGTGATAAGATTTTAAGGTCTCTTCCTAATAGATTTAGTGAAAATATTTCTGCCATTGAGGAAGCTAAAGATTTAGATAAATTGAAGAAGGATGAGCTCCATAGTATACTTGCAGCATTTGAGCTGAGAACTCAAGTGAAAGTTGATGTTAAGAAAGAGGCAGCCTTCAAAACTACCAAGAAATCAAAGGGCAAGCAGATTCAAGAGAGTGATGAGTCTTCTAGTGATGAAGAGGCATATTACAACAAGAAAGGCAAGTTTTCCAGAAAGCACAAAAGCAAGAAAAATATAAGATGTTTCAACTGTGGGAAGTTTGGTCATTATGCTACAGACTGTATTGTTTCCAAGAATGAAAGTGATGAAGATATACAGGATGTTAAGAGCAAGGATTCTGAAAAGCACAGGTATTACAGAAAGAACAAAGATGAGCACAACAATCAAGGAAAGAGGTATTCACACAAGAACAAGAAGAGCTTCTACCTAGACAAAGCAAGTAAGTGTTCTAGCAAGTGATAGTGAAAGTTCTTCTAGTGATAATGAAAATGAGATGTTGTTCATTTCAAAAAAGGAGGAAGAACCGAAACATAAATTCATTATCATGAAATGTTTTAGATGTGGAAATTTTGGGCACCTTGAGGATGATTGCACAAATAATGAATTGGTTGCTAGTATGTATGAGGATGCTTCAGAAAATGATAAAGAAGATGCATGTATGGTTTTTGAAAAGGGTAGCACCTCTAGTGATAAGAAATCTGAAAAAGGCCTTGATAATTCAAAATGCAATCAAATAGAGGATCTTGAAAGTGAACTTACTAATGCTCTTAGTGTTTTGAAAAAGGAAAGAAAGAAGAATGTTAGACTCAAGGAAAAATTAGATGAATGTTGTATGGAAAGAGATGAACTTATAGAGAACCTTGAAGTCTCTATGGCTAAGACACAAGAACTCAAGTCTGAGTTAGAATCTAAGGTGCTTGAGTATAGTGAATTAGAACAGAAAATGGCTTCTTTGGAAGTGGAAACTAAAGAATACAAGGATAAGCTATACAGGTTTCAAGATAGCTCCAAAAGGGTTAAATCTCTCATCAAAGGTCAAAGAAAACCAACAGATAAAATAGGTCTCGGTTTTGTTGAGCCGCACAAGAAACAAGTTGGGGAATCTAGCAAGAGATTTCAAAAGGAAGAGAGTTCTGATGTAGAAAGTACTTCAGATCAAGAGTCCATGGGTGATAGATGCACAGAAATAGAAAACAGAATTCTGAATGCGAAGAAGAAGTTTACCAGACCGAGAAGGTCATTTACAGGAAAGTTTAATGGCAGATGTTTTGCGTGTCACAGGTTTGGCCACATGGCTTCGCATTGCATGACTCAAATAAGGAAGATAAATGACAGTTTCAGAGGTCGTAACTTATTTCAAGGGTATTGCTACTCTTGTAATCAGTTCGGGCATAAGGCAATGTTCTGCAAAACTAACAACAGGAACACGGTTACTCATAACAGACGGATTCAAAGAAGAGGTATGCCGAACAGAAATAACTTTGTTACGTGTTATAAGTGCAACAATGAAGGTCACACAACTAGACATAGTGTAGAGCTGATTTTCCAAGGTACAGGAACAAAAAAAGTGATATGAACAGGTCCAAGGATCAAGGTATGAATAAGAACAGGAATGATAAAAGAAACAGGAATAGTAGTATAAACAGGTCCGAGGATCAGAACAGTGACAGGAACAGAAATACAGACAAAGAATTCAAGAGAAGGCCCGACAAGGAAATTGTAGACACTGATGATGATGAGTGTCTAATGGGAGTTTTACTCCCACCCTTGTTTTAATCACCTCATCAGGAGGTGGGGGAGGGACTAAGCTAAGAGGCTCATTCTTAGTCCCTAGCCCCAAAGGTGACCCTTTGCCATTGATGACAAAGGGGGAGAGATTTGAGTAAGGGGGAGAGTTATGAGTAAGGGGGAGAGCTTCAATGTGAAGAGGAAAGCTTCAAGTCAGGGGGAGCAAAACTTCATAGGAGATTCTCAGCTGTTAGCATAGTTGGTTTCAGTTTTAGCTCCTGAGACGTGTTTTTAGTAAAGGGTTGCCATCAATGACAAAGGGGGAGATTGTTGGCAATTTTGGGTACCTTGGGTACATTGCCTTTGCTCAAAGTTTAGATGTTGTCATTGATGTCAAGAAGTTCTTGAAGCAATTTGATTTGTTGTCAAAGCATGTGTTTTGATGAAGGTTTCAGTTTGAAAAGTGAGTTTCCAAGAAAATAGGGGGGCTGCAAAAGATCAAGAAAAAGACAAGTAAGAAAAAGTATGCAGGTGGTTGGAAAAACTGTCGCGATTTCGCGACATGTTTGAGGAGAGAGAAAGTGTTGGCAAAACTATCATGATTTCGTGACATGTTTGAGGAGAGAGAAAGTTTTGGAAAAACTGTCATGATTTCATGACATGCTGGAAGGCAGAGACGAAGCAGGCAAAACTGTCACGATTTCGTGACATGTTGGCAGAGAAGAAGAGCAAGATGGAAAGTGTCGCGATTTTGTGACATGTCGCATTTTCGTGACTCGAAAAGTGCAGGAAGGCAGAGAAGGAAAAGTGTCACGATTTCATGACATTCTGCAAAGAAGGTTGTACGGACGAGAAAGTGTCACGATTTCATGACATGTTGTAGAAGAGAAAGTCCGTAGTGTGAACTGTCATGATTTCGCGACAAGATTGAAGAGAGAGAAAGTGATTCAGGAACTGTCATGATTTTGTGACATGATGCAAAGTTCCAAGTAAGGGCTATCGCATTTTTATGACATGCTACAGAGGTCGAGTTGAGGACTGTCACGATTTTGCGACATGCTACAGAAGCTTGAAATGGGAACTATCACGATTTTGCGACATGCAGCAAAGGGAAGAGCCTGAAAGGAGAAGCGTCACGATTTCGCGACAAGCTGCAAAAGAAAGCGTACGGAAGCCAGAAGTGTCACGATTTCATGACAAGCAGTAGAGAAAGCGTACGGAAGCCAAAAGCATCATGATTTCGTGACAGGTTGTAGGAAAAACTTTTGGAAGTTGAAAGCATCACGATTTCATGACAGGATGAAAGAAAAGCGTACGGATGGAGAAAGCATCATGATTTCATGATAGAAACTGGAAGAAGGTCTTCTGTAGGAGAAGTGTCATGATTTCATGATAGAAGCAGAGAGGAAGGCTATGAAGACAAAAGCATCATGATTTCATGACATGTTCCAGTTTTGCAGGTGTAAGGCAGAAAGAAGCTCAAGGCAGCGAAAGCGTCGTGATTTCATGACAGAAGTGAAGATGACATCAGCAAGAGGCAAAAGTGTCATTATTTCATGAAGCAGAGAAGAAGGCTTTGAAGGGTCACGATTTCATGACAAATTTGTGAAGCAAATGTGTCATGATTTCATGACAAAAGCAGAGGAGAAGGCAATGAAGACTAAAGTGTCACGATTTCATGACAGGAGTGAAGATGACGTCAGCAAAAGACAGAAGTGTCACGATTTCGCGACAAGAACGTAGTCTTTGTAGACAAAGGCAAAAAGTGTCACGATTTCGCGACAACAGGCAAAAGAAGGTGTACGGCAGGCAAAGGTGTCGCGATATCGTGACATGTTGAAGTTTCACGCCAGAAGCTACAGGAGAGTTGTAGAGGCAGTGAAGCCGACAGAGTTAAATCTGGGCCGACGCAGCATAGGGTTTTGCAGCCGACGTAGTTTAAGGATTACAGCCGACTAAGTTTGAGAGTTTTTGATCATGGATTTTTGCTATAAAAGGAGGGCTATTTCGAGATTGAGGTATCGAATGTGTGTATCAAAATTGCGCAAGTTAATTCCACGATGCGCAAAGAGCAGTCGTGTCAAATCGATCGAAGTGTGCGAAGACTGTGTTGCTATGAATGTGCAAAGGAGCAGAAGTTGTTGGTGTTGCGACATTTGTAGATAGAGCGCATTTCAAGAAGATCGATTGTCGAGAGTTAAGTGCTGCTGTGTTTGTGCAGTCTGTGCAAAAGTTGGTTTCGATCAAGTGCGGCTGTAGCAGAGCAGAGAGAACTGTTGGACAACATTGAGCAAGAGTTTTGTTGAAGCTTGTGGAGCAGTTAGAGCAGGTTCTTCTGAGAACTTGTAAAGCAGATCTAAGACAAGTCTTAGTGAAGACTTGGGAGAAGATCAAGCAAGCTATTTTGTAAGCTTGTGAACCATTTTTCTTTAACCAGTTTTGAGGACCAGATTGAGGATAGAGATTGATGCAGAAGAGGACAGATTTGTGCCAGACTGAAGTACTGTGTTTGGTGCAGATCAGAGAAAGAGAAAGAGGACAGTTGTGCTAGACCGAAGGACTACGTTTAGTGCAAATTTGAGGACCAGCTTTGAGGTGATAGAGTTGAGGACAGAGATCTCCAGCTAGAGCAGGGAAGACAGGTGTCTTCTGTGGATAGAGTTCCACTTGCTAAGGGCAGAGGAGGTAGAGGTCTTCTAGAGGATCACCACTAAAGAGCAGAGCTAGGGGAAGGTGTCTCCTTTGGGTTGGTGCCCATAAAATTTGTAATCGGGAAAAGTTTCCCAGAATTTGAGGTGATAAAATTTAGTGAGAAATTTTATCCGTGGAGTAGCCCGCATTGGGTGAACCACGTAAATTGTTGTGTCTCTTTGTGGATGGTGTGTTGTGCATTGTTTTAATTGTTGCTTTTAATTCTGCTATCTCTATACTACATAATATTGAATTGAAAGCTATTTTGAAAGAAAAAAATTAAAAGTGGTCTTATACTGTTCACCCCCCCTCTCAGTATAAGCTTGTGTTCTTCAACCTCTTTTTTCTCAAAAGCTCTTATCTTTTTAGCAATTTCTTGAAATACATTTTATGCACAAATTTCCTCCTCTTATAGGCCTACTTGCAGTGGCAATGGAGGTAACTCTCTATCCATTTTATTTGTTCCTTTTTACTCCCTCCTATGAGGGGACTCAGGATTTTGATCCTGGTTTGTTATGTTTTCCCTTTCCCCACTAGTCATATTTTGTTCATGGTTTGGTGGGTGGTTTTGTTGTGGGCTATCTTGTCTAGTAGGCCTCTCCTTAGGTGATTCAACACATCTAGTTCTTTGGTGGTCACCACCATTTATCTATAAATTGCTAAGAGCTAGCCACTAAGCTTGCTCTCTTAAGCGTTGCTCATGTTGGCAAAAGATTCTTTATCTTTATTTATCATGTTCGAGAGCTTCCACTAGCTCTCACTCCTTACATAATGTATTTTCTAACCATCTCACACGTTCAGTTTATACTATCACATAAGAATCATGTTTATCTTACTCTGTTCTTGTTGTCTTGACTCATATATTCCTCTAGGAGATTTTTGTTGTACATGTACTCTTGCTAGCTAATGTGACTTATTTAGTGTACTATTGAGTATCCCTATGATCAGACTATGTATGTCTACTACAAGGTCTCTTTGAGGTATCTTCATACTGAGAGATGTGCTTAGAAGTCATAGTTGGTGAGCTTCTAGATGTAGAGTTCTCAGTAGCTATAGTTCTTTGAGTTGGTCATGTAGGAAACCGATCCAACCTCTCTAGTTGTCTTTTTTTCCATGGTTGGCCCCGTGGGGTGTCATTCACTCCTATGAGGTCATAGTCTATGGGAATATTTCCTTTTGTGTGAAGGGTCTCTTTTATCTAATTTCCATTACTAGATGTAGCTCTAGTTTCCTACCCTTCGATGGGTAAACCTGTTTCATATGTTTCTTGTGAATATTGAGGTGTTGCAACTCTTACTTGCCTTCTTGATGAAGAGGGATTTGTGGTGACATGTTTTCTTCATGTGGATGGAGATGTATCAGTCTCGTCATCCCAATATGAATAATTAGTTTTAGAACCTTCTTTATTTCCATGTGAGGATAAATCCCTTTAAGCTTCCTCACATCTTTGAGATGTTTTTATGTGTTTAGAGGAGGCCCTCGAGGTATCCTCATGTCTCCTTGATGAGTTTTGAAGCCTCTTTTTGTTTGTGTTACTTTGTTCCATGATGTAGTTCCCTAATTGGGGTTTCTTGAGGAGATCCCCCAAGGGTTGAGTTATCACCCCTTAGGCTCGAGGAGCTATATCCCATGGTCTTGGTCTTATGGGTAGGTCGTTCAATGTTACTATGACTTTGCCTATGGGTATGAGTTGCTTCATTCTCTCCCTCGATATCAGACCGAGGGTGTTTACTTCTTTTTTTGACCATTTCATCTATAAATTGATCGTTTGAGTCATAATTTAGGATTAGCCACACAATACCAAACAAATGTTTATCTTGATTATTGATTTAAGTGTGCCCTAAACTATTTGGTGTATTTTATGTGTTGTTCTTTTGATTTCTTGCTTTTGTTCTTGGATTAAGAATGAGAAGACTCATCCATAGTGACAATCAATTACACCCGTGCAAAACATGATTTTCTCAAAAGAAGCTAGGGTACACTATTGAAGTCCCAGTGGGGGGTTCACCTATCTCTTCCACTCTGAACCAATGATCGTCGCACCATGATAGCAATATGTAGTGACCCCAGGATGCACGCACTGCTCTTTTTACGCTACTTATGATGTATTAAAAACCCAAAATGAAATGGAAGAAAATGAAAAGCATATAACACAAAAATAATAAATATGGATCTGTTTATTTTTATTGAAACCCGGTTACATGTCAGTCCCTCTTAGGGATACCCATTTTGATACAATAAGGTTACAAATAGGCAAAGGGGACCCTTTCACAAATAGGTGGTGTGCTTTCAAAAGCTTCCCGATTTGGCACATAAAAATGTATGAGGGCTTATAGATGCCTCCTTCTCCAAGCATGTTTCCTCATATGTTGCATATTTCATCCGATGAACCTGAGGCCTTGTAAGCAATGAAACAACAACACATGCTTAGATGTCCGAGAATACCTCCTTGGATGAGGTTGTTAGAAATGAATATAACAAATGAAAGAAAGTGCAAATTAGACTAATGCTATGAGTGCAAATAAATGAAATGATGTTATACTAATGATATGCTAAACAAAATAATGAATCTAATGTCTAAAACCCTAAGCTAAGCCCGTAGGCCACTATCCAAGATAGCGACCGCTAAAGTGACTCTCGTCCTCTTTGCTCCAAAGCTATGTATCAAAGCTTGTATCCGATTTTGAAATAATGGTTGCTATACTCTCTAATTTTTCAAGGGTTCACCGTAAATGTGATCTCCAAAGGAACTCTCCAAGTCTCAAAAACTCTCCTCAATGAACCATCTTGATAAATTCAAGATAAATTGTCTGGATAAAATATCGATAGATAAATCCGCCCATGTAGAGGAGTTGGAGAGCAAGGGGGGAATAAACCCCCCCGTTGCCCAGAGGCCCCCCCCCCCCCCCCCCCCCCCCCCCTGACGAAATAATTAATTAACTCCTCCCCCCCCCCCCACCCCCCCCTCTCCCCCCCACCACCAAAAAAAAAAAAATATCGATAGATAAATTATGAAACCCTAGGTCTATTTCCAAGACCTGGGAATGAATTTCTCATGTGTAGTGAGAGTTAGAATGAGAGCCTTTTTGTCTTTTCTATGTTTAAAGACCAGTTAACTAAATTCTAAATGCAAACTCAAGTCTCCCATGTGAACTAGTTGTGAAAGAGAATGCAAAGTTACTCTCACTCACCTTTATTACATGCAGACTGCCACTTTCGCTCGTGATTAGGCCTATTTACGAACATAACTACTTTTAGGGTTTAGTTGTTGTTGTCTGTAACAACTAAGATTTGGCCATTGTTGGCTTGAGCGACTAGGATTGGATGGCTTGGAAATGCCCCAAATGAGTGGTGAGAACCACTGTTGATAATTGGAAAGTCCAATATTATGTCATATTATCTTATGAATATGTCTATGTGAGTAGCTCCCCTAAACATGACATGTTTTAGGTGTCTACAACTAGCAGTAGAATAAAACTGGATGGGATTAGAAGAAACTCCATCGAGGCTATCGATGCTTTACTGGCAATGGAGCCCTGTAGAATGGTGAAAATATTTAAGAGTGAAATCATACATTAGGCTTAACTAATATGGCAAAGTTCTAGAAGAATTAGGAATCAAAATGAATGCACAAACACACATGGGTCAAATCTTGATGGAAAAAATAGCTTTGAAAAATTATGTGTAATCATATCCTATGACTTAGCTAAAACAAACATAATAATATATCTAAAAACTCATATGTTTCTAAAATTCTGACCCTAGTTTCCAAATTGAATAAAAGAAATTATAGTTTTAGATGCTCTATTACTTTGATATTATGTTGCTATTATAGTTTTTCATTTTAAATTTTTTTATGTTTTATTTTTCAAAGCTTTACTTATCAGTCTTGATGATTTGAATTTTTTCCCAAGATTGCAATAAAATTGAGAGATTATGTAGTTCTCAAGTGCCTCATGTTTTCAGCACATTGTCCCAGTCATAGCCTATGTTGGAGCCAAAATTGAATCAAAATCTGAAACCCCCAATTTTAAATTTCTAGTTTCAATAAAATTAGCAAAATTTGCTAGCCTCTGTTGCATTTTCATCTGAGATGTTGACTTCCATATGATTGATTTGTGAAATTAACCTTAGTCACTTTTGGATTAATTTTATGACCATTTTTTTGTCCTATAAAAATCCACAAAGGTCAAATCTTTAAAATACCCAACTTTTTATGATCCATAAATTTAATGTAAGCTTTCTTTTAAAAATAATTAGCATAATTCACAAACCTAAGTCAAAAGAATAAACTCCTAATTTCGAAGGTATCTTAATGTTTTAATAAAATAATTTAAGGTATAAGGTAAGTGCCATGGTCTAAATTCTAATAACCTAAGGTCTTAAGCCAAATGCTAATTTTTCTAAGGCATGCGTCCCCTTTCATTAAACATCAAGCACCTTGAGGAGATCAAAGGGTAGTGCCTAGATATTCCTTGATCGGACGGATGCGCACACCCTAAGATTCAATCCTTCAACAACCCATGGTTGAAAGAGGTAAAAGATAAGGTTTGAATTAAATTCTTAATTAAATCCTTGAGGGAATGTGCCCCCTTGAATTAAACATTGAGCTATTTTAAGATATCCAAGGGCGGTGCTTGATTACGATTTAATCGAATGATCACGCCCTCTTAAAAAGTTCATAAAGTTACCACCAAAAGGGTTAAAGGTCAAAATATTAATTAAAGCTATTAAGTAATATTAGCAAGGACTTTAATACATTACTAATTACCCCCTTTTGGATTAATCAAATATTATCAAAATACAATGATGCACCCCTTTTGGTTATCAAGCTTGCAAATTATAGGAGATCTAAGGGTAGTGCTTCATCAAATAGAAATCATATGGATGTGCTCGACTTAATAAATCACCATTGTATTAAGTTTGAAATCCTAGGTATAATTGTCATGGAATATCCATGACTGCATTTGATCAATAATTGATCCAACGGATGCGCACCTACCATGAACCACCAAGGTTAGTTTAAAAACATTACTCATGCTTATATTTAAAGAATGTGTAGGTCTGAGGAATATAAATGGATGAATCCTCACCAAGGATAATCCAATGGTAGCGTGCATCACAAATCAATCAGTAAAAAAAAAGGTCACATCCAAATCAAATTCAAATACCCAAGTATCTAAGCAGTCCAACGGTTGCACTGAAGACTAATTGATCGAACGGTTGTGCTCCAAGAAAGTTGATCAAAAATTAAACAAGGCCTCTTTTGATAAAGTTTTAATGAAGATCTATGGTAGCACTTGGTTGTAAACTAATCCTATGGTAGTGCTTCATCATATTAAGATCTAATGGTCATGCTCAAATACAACTCGATCCTATAGCTATAATCCAGTGGGGCCATCAAAGGTTGACAAGTTGAAAAGCTCAAGACAATCAATGGTCACGCTGTTTTTAGAAAGAGATCTGACGATGGTATTTAATCAGGTTTGAACCAACGGTGGTGCTATTCATTAATTATAACCCAATCTGATGGCAGTGCTCGACCTACCAAAATCTAATTACCATAATCTAATCAAAGCCCCATAAAAAACAAGAGCACACATCGTAGGTCAATTCAATGGTCACACTCATTTCAAGTAAGATCTGATGGTAGCATTTTATCAGAGCAATCATCTATTAATAAGAGTGTGATTATATCTTAATTAATGTTCGTGCTCTTATTAATTGACTTCAATGCTGGTGATTGGATTTAAAAATATGAACAATGTCCTAATGGTCGATTGACTAAGTGGTATTTGACCAAGACCAAACGACCATGCTTATCCTCGATTTAATCCAACGACTATGATTTCATGAAGCCATCAAAGGTTGATAGGTCAAAAAGCTAAAATAAATCAATGGTTGTGCTCAAATTAGCTCAAATCCGATGGTGGTGCTTCTTTTAAAAATCATTACAAACCAAAGGGAAATCAACGGCCATGTTTCAACCCACTGAGATCTAATGGCCACAATTTAATCAAGGATATATAAAGGATAAAATGGAATCCAACGATAGTGCTCAATCCTACAACTACAATATCACGTAGCTATCAAGGGTTGACGAGTTGTATAAAGACAAAATGGGATCCGAAGATCACGTACTATCGGGAAAGATCCGACGATAGTCCTTTTCAGAGCAATCATCTGTTAAAAAGGGTACCATGGTGGCTTAATCTAATTAACATGCTCATATTCACTCTCATCCAATGATTATGCCTGATCGAGGCCATAAAAGGAAGATAGATCCTGATAAGAATCATGTAGCACTTCCAAAATCTAACGATAGCGGTGAATCCCAACCAGATCCAATGGTCGCATGTAACCAAATTTACCTAGATCATTAAAGACATGGTTTTGGGTGATCGGACAAATATGCAAAATCATATATGTGATCGAATGGTGATTCATCTAGCAAGGTAAGCAAGACATTAAGGGGTGAGCATTAGCCAAAGGTTAGTAATTTCCAAATCACTAATAAATTAATATTCAAAAAAATAGAAAAGCCTTAATCTAACAATTATTATGAAATTGATTAATCAATAAAATGCTAGGATATCCTCTATAATGTGCATAACCACCATTTACATAGGTCCTCTATATTACAGGGCTAAAATTCTTGTAGGTCCAAAAATATCAAACAAAAGTATGTGATGCATTTTCCATCCAACAATAATCGTGAATTGATAGATTCAATAGGTATGATCCCCCATGTGCAAATCTAACGGGCTACAACTAGGAGAAAAGAGTAATACAATAACAATGCAAGATGGACTAAGGTGGTTATCAATACCATTCCATCCATTTACCACCCACACTCCATCTCTTCTCTTCACCATCACATCGAGGCACCCTCTGTCTCACATTAGAATTTCACTATAGCAACCTAGTCAATCCCAAGCATTATAATTCGATGACTAGGTTAAGCGAGAAATAAAAAATTATATATATGTATAAGATCTCTGTTTAACTGTGCAGAAGAAGAAAAAAAATATCACCTAATCCATTCAATATGAGAACTCCCTCCAAACCAAAAGCAAAATCATGATAAGAAATCCAGGATCATAATAGCTAAATAGCATACAAAAATATCGAACCAGAAGATGACAATTGTAAGGTCAAGATCAGGTCAAAAATAATAGATTCAAGAATGAGAAGCTATAATGGGAAGCATCTAAGGCCAAAATCTGCATCAAGCATTAGAGATAGCATTTTTGCTAAGAGGTATACTTGAGTGCTCTTTTGAGTTGTGATGTTGTATTGCCTTATGTATTTTTTTTGTTGCTCATTTTTTATTCCTCCCATTACTGTGTAGGATTTCGATAGGAAAATGCTCAAGAAACTGAGATCATTTCCAGATCTATTGAGCTTGAGGTTCAAATATTTTGTTGTTACCAGATTGGAACAAGAAGAGTAGAAGAGTTATGTTACATCATTTGAAAAGAATTCCATCATTGTATTGATGCATTTCTTTGAAAAACTGAGTTAAAGGCCATTCTGCCAACTCTGCATGTAATATTCTATTAAATCAATACAATTTTGAGTCTCATTTTTGTTAATTCTTTGTCTCGGTATTGTGTGTTATTACGTAATGTGTTACATTATTTGAATGTGTTACGTATGTTTCTCTCGTTGGCCAACTGTTATGTCTATTATGATATTTGAATGAATGTGACAGTGTCAATTATTTCCCAATACCTTTCATTATTTTCATTTTATAAAGTGTTGTTAAATTTCTATAACAGCCCAATGAATCTAGGCATTGATCTACATTAGGCATAATAATGGTTATTTTCATTGCTTGGTCACTTTAATACATCTAGCGTATTATTCTAAACTGGAGTGTGTAATCTTTGTAATATCATAAATTATGATTGGGGGTTTTCTTACCCATTCTATAGTTTTTATGTAGTAATAGTTGTTTTTAATTAGAATAAAGAGGCAGGTTGACAAGATCCTATAATAGCTCATTGGTTTCAAATAATTTCTTGTAGTGTAACAATCATACCCTATGGATGTAAGAAATGGTTCCAATAGGTAACAGGATCGATAAATACTAGATTACCTATGACTCTTACAATAGCTTGGAGGATATCATCATGCCAGAGCTGAAATGGGAGATTTGGGATGTAAACCCAAAGGGGGACATAGTTGATATCTTATGTTTCAAGATTAAAATCTATGCCCCACCTTTGAAGAAACATACTCTTATAGCCAAGGAACCAAGTACCCCCAGTGAGGATGTGACTGGTGTCGTCATGTTTGCTCAATCTTATTGCAAATAATCATTTGGATAGAGATATAATATCTATTCTTCCCAGGGTTTTCTATTTGGAAAATATCCTTCTATAGATGGTTTCCATATCTGGCCTTCCCCCAACAAAATTTCCCACCAGAGCATACTTTTCCATTGAAATATAGTTATCACCTACACAATGAGGGATTTTAATATCTTTCCCTTTAGGAATAAGGGTTGTTAAGGGAATATCATGACCACAGCTTCCTCCTTTAGATTCAACACTTGCAAAGGAGACTCCCTTGGTGGGATCAATAGTGGGTCCCTTTGGGCATTGGGAAAGGGGCCCAATATCCGGTGGTTCTTCCCCCCAAAGAACTTTAGATTGTTTAAGAACCTTGGCAATTTTTTGTCATCCATCCTCTGCATCAACATCATCATCCTTGCTGCCATCCTGCACACCATCCTTGCTTCTGTCCTTCCTAGCTCCATAATTTAAAAAAAAAATCTACTTGTTCCTATATTCTCGTTGCTCCACTCCATCTCCCCCAAACATTTTTCAATGATGATTCTCTAAAAAAAATTAAACTAGGTAACCACTATCCTTTAAACAAAGGATGTGTAACTTAAGAATTAGGTAATATCTAAATTATTAAGATGTGATGAATAAGATCATTAGTGTAGAGGGAAAAAATCATGCACCACGTACGATTCTCGATTGGATCCCATGAGAGTCGAGGTGATAATGGTGGCTATTATAATCTCTAAAATCGGTGCAGGAAAAGGGGTTCACCAAGAATAATTTTAGGACTTGCTCCAATTCCAAGGTGTAAATGTTTGATGTGTCGATTAAACAAACACCTATTATTTGGCCTTTCTAAACTAAGCTATGAGAATGAAAGACAATGCAAGACACACAAAATGCAAGAAGAAAAGAACTAACCCTAGGATGATTCTTTGATTTGACGATATCTATCCCTAGGTATTGCAAAATAATGAGCTCTTTTCCTTTGAGCAAGGGTTCAATGGAATGCACAAACAATATTAAAACCCTATATGCACACTATATACTTTTATTCTTTTTAATGCCTAGAAATTCAATCAAATATTTTCCTTTTACTTATGATCTAGGTTTTGAATAAAATTGAATAGAAAGCAAACAAAAAACAACCTAGAAGCTTTACTCAAGGTACTTATCTAATCTAATATTTTATCCTAGCTTTAACTTACATCCATAATATCCAAACAACTTCAAACCTGCAAAATAGCTTCACAAACACTAGAAAAATTGATCAACATTTGGGGGCCTCCTTAGGCAGCTATTTGATTGAGCTTGGAGGTGCAACAGTCAAGCTCCCTTGGTTCTTTTAGCTGACTATTCAAAATAAAAATGATATTTGACCTTTAGAACATGCACAAATAGAGTAAAACTAATGTATAACATTGAAATTAAATGTAGATAGGATAAACATGATAGAATTCTAAGATGCAAAGTGTAAATTAGGGTTTTAGGGTGCAAAAGCTTACCCCTAAGCCCTAATTTACCAAATTCATGCCCTATATAGGTATCATGAATCTGGCTTACCAAATTCATGCCCTATATGGGTTGGACATAAATTTGGTTAAGATGCCCTTTTTAGGCCCCAAAACAATAAAAACAAAGTGCAAAATAGCAAATAATAGACTTGCAAAGCAAATAATATTAACAAAGAATCTGATGATTTGATGTAGAAAGTAAGTAATGAAGTTTTGTAAGAAGCACTCTAAGGTAGTGGATATCCCCAATCATCAAGACTCCTCCACTTGATCCCCTAAGGGTAACCAACACTAAAACATTAAACAACAAAATAACTTGTAGCATAAGGGCACTTGTTGGCGTGAGCAAATGAATGAGTCAACAATTTTAAATCATGAATTTCTATCTAGGCCATGTATATTTAAGGAGGGAGTACAAACCCTTATTTATAAGAGGTTTCGAGGGAAAACGGGTAAGAAAATAAAATTTCACTATGGGTAAGGGTTGACCCCAAGATAGACCAATGAGGGGAGGGTTTTTAGTGAGAAAAATCTCTATAACACAAAATTCATGCCTTACCTTTATAGGGCAATAATTTGGTAAGCCAAATTCATACCCAAAAGGATTGATCGCAAATTTAATAAGGCTAGGGAAAAAGGGCAAAGGGAGAGGGAACAAGGGTCCCAAATTTGCACTTTATAAGTTTGGGTGGTTGGCTATGGATCTAAGGAAGAATTAACTCATTTCAATGGGTCAATTTTCTATGTCTACATTTTAACCCTTATTTGATGCATTTACCACCAAATAAATGCATCAAAGAAAGATGTACACACCTATGGACGAAAATAATGAACACAAAAAAGGGTGGTCGAGTTTGGATGAAGGGGCACTGAAAAAACATGTGTTAGCTTGAACACTACAAACTTGCATATAAAACAAGGCATTACTATAATTAATGCCTCTAAGGCTAGGGTAACCCTTGAGTTTCAAAAGGAATGTAGAATTCCTAAGGAAACTCAAAATGGTGGACTCAAAAGAAAAAAGAGCAAAGACATCAACAAAGAGAAAAAAAAAAGTGTCAAATGAAAGAAAGAAGAGAGAAAAAGATAAAAAGGAAAGACAAGAGGTTAACTTGCATTTTTTTGAGAAATATAATCACAAATTGAATGAATGCAATGCAAAATAATCCTAACTAAAAAACCTGAGTGAATATGACTAAATGAAATGCAATCTAGCATGCAAGCTAAAATGAATGCAAAGAAAAATGTACGGATGAATGGATGGAAAGAGGAAAAGGTGGAAAGAAATATAATAAGAAAACAAATAGTGATAGAATAAAGAAATATGAAATAAGAGGAAAGTGAATGCTCCAAAAAGGATCAAAGAAAACAAAAAGAAAAGAAACAAAGGAAAACCCTATGAGAATGTATGCTCGCAAATGGTTGAATGGAGGCTGACCCTCGCTAGTGATCATAAAGCTATCATATAAGGTGTTATGCTCGTAAAGATGGTCAGATGGAGCGGTACCCACTATGGGTGTAGTGATCACTACGATGGCCAAAGAGAAAGAGATATACCCACTAGGATATATGCTTACAAATGGTTGAATAGAGGTTACCCCTCGCTTGTGACCATGAAGCTATCCCATATGGGGTGTTGAAATGATGTGATTTATTTACGAAAATTAAAACTACTTGAAAGAGGTGTGATGTGTGCAAAATATGATTTATCCCTCTGTTAAAAGTCAGAGGAAAGAAATAGAGATGAAGAAGAAGAATGGTGCATGTGAAGGATAACATGTGAACATAGCAAGATTTGTAGATAGAAGAAAATAATGTGTATCCTTGTCTTGATAAAACAGAGGGATAAGACATGTGAGGGGTAAGGATACACAAAAGAAGAACTATATTTCTTGACTTGGAGAGAATTGTGATGATCATTTTATACTTTCAAGGTCAAGGAATATAGAACGGCATGAGCAAATGCAATGATGGAAATGCAAGGAGATGAGCCCTAGGTTGGGAATTTTCTAGGTATCAGAGTCCTAGTGTGAGTGCAATGCATGTGAGCCACTACCTAACTAGGTTTTATCACTTGCCATTGTTGTAAAATCCTCAAGAATATTTATTATCAGGTAGTCATGTAAATATGAGCAAGCTAGGAATGCAATTATATGATAAGCAAAATGGAAGGAATAGAATGTTAGGTAAAACATGTAAAATATGATAGGAATTCATGTAGTATGAATAAGTAAACCAAAATTAGTATAAAAACTAAGCTAAATGCAATATCAAGGTGTAGAGTGCCAAGTTATGCATAGTATCTCTTTATATGCATTATATTCATTGGGTCTTTAAGTTCTTTATCATCAAAGGAGAACCAACTTAGGGTGCACCAAAGTTACCACATTACAAAATAGAATTTCAAATGGATAAGGTGGACCCTCATCCTCATTGCTCCAATCCAAACCTTAATGAGATATATTCATAAGAGGCTCTTAAAGAAAATTATTGACTTGATACTATGATGAAACATTGATTAATGATTTCTCACTCGCTCTTAGATTTTTAAATTGCTTAGTCATGTGATATGAAGAAACTGATGGGCACAAATGAATATTATATTGATCTTGTACAACTAGTGAACAATATTCAAATGGGTGATGATCACCGAAAATGGTGATAAATTGATTCTTAAATTTAAACTTCAAATATTAGTGAAAAGTAGAAGGGGTAACCTTCATCACATGAATCCAAAGGTATCCAAGAAGCATATTAAAATATGTAGGGCAAGATACCACATAGAACAAGGTATCAAAGATCTTAGGTCCAACCCTAAGGGGAGATATACAACACTATGTTGAGTGTTAATTTTATCCAATTGTGAAATTACACTCTCCCTTAGGGTTTGGATCCCAAAACCCTCTCTTGCAAAGAAGTTAAACAAACAACTTCTCCAAGGTCTCCGCTATATTAGCATTTGCATATGTGTATTAGTAATCTCAATAAAAATGTATCAATTCAATGCTAGGAACACCTTAGTGATTGCAAATAACTGTAAACAAGGGGCATGTGTTGGTTTATTTTACCATGCTACTTTAATGATTGTTCATGAACCTTAAATAAGAGTAAATATGAATTGGCCCTCATATGACCATGATTTAGCCTTAATTCCTTTTATCTTGGATGTTTTAGGATGATTTTATCTTCCTTTGGATTAAGTAGATTTTAAACAAGTTTTTATATTGCATTAAATCTTACTTTAAGCATGAGATAGAAGATTAAATCTATCTATGAAAGTGAATTTAAACTAATGAAAAGATCCATTAAATTTAGCTATTATCATGAAGATAAAGACAGTGTTTGATGTAATTGATAAATTGTTTCTCTTTGATGAAATTAGCTTTCATAAAGAGATACCAATTTATGGCTTGAAAATAATAGCAATGAACTATTCCTCTTAAATGAAATTAATTTTCATTAAGAAGAAATAATTTCATGCTTTAAAACCAAGACCTTTGATGTAATGGTAAATTACCTCTCTTCAATGAAATTAGAATTTTCATGAAGAAAGATGCATTTATTGCTCCAAAAATGATAGCTCATTAAATGCCATAAAATTAAGCCCCTTTCAATGAAATTGAAATTTTCATGAAAGAAAGGTCATCTCATGTTTATGAATGAAAACAGAAAGCATAAAAATCTGATTTGCCTCCAAAACTTAAAAAATAAAATTTTCGAAATTATAAAAACCCTTAAAAATAGCAGTTTTCAAAAATATTTTGTATGGAAGATTGAAGTTCATTCTATGCAGCCATGTATTTATTTTTGTCATTTTATTTTTTAACTATTTTTATTTTAATGCCTGAAAATAAAAATAAAAATACTCTGTAAAATAAAAATTGGAAAGCTGAAAAATAAAAATCTATAATAAATCAAATGTTGCAAACGCAGACATGCAAAGCTTTGTCAGTTTGATAGCACCTCGTCCTGCAAAACCGAAGATGTGAGAAACTCATACATGCAACCTAGTCTATTCGACCTGCAAAACCGAAGATGTGAGAAACTCATACATGCAACCTAGTCTATTCGACCTGCATTTGCACAACCGAAATAAACTAAGTGCTAGCTCCTAGGGTTCATAAATAAATTTTAGATTTTGACATTCACATGAAGTAACCAAAAAAAATGCATAAACTTCATCTATAAATCTGGAATCTGAAAGGGGAAAGATAAACAATTAAATCTGAACATGCAGAAAAATCTCCTTTCTTGCTAACAAGGACTAAATTTCTGAAACAATCCTTGCATTAAAAAAATGTGTTTCCATTTTTACATTCTAAATCTGGTAGCATTTCTGGTTCTTTTTCAAAAAAAAAAAAACATCCCTCTTTTCATCCTACAATGGCGTATTTGAAACATGTAATTTGTCTCTTCATTTTCCCCTATTGTCTCATTTTCCTTTACTGTTCGGTTTCGAAAACCATCGATCTTCCTTTCCTGTGTTTTATTTTCCTCTATTTAGTTTTCGCGTTCCTGCTCGTTTCATTTCCCAAACGCCTGGCTTTGAATGGCTTTGAAACTTCTTCATTTCGTTTATTTTTTGAAATGTTTCCCCTCTTTACGTGGGCAATCGTTTCTAGGTGTAATGATTTCCATTGTCATAAATTGTTGCGTATCTTGCTTGGTTTTAGTTAATACACTTATATAGTGCATTTATAATTGATAATGGCCATTTGGATATATTCCATAGTTTTTGTTTTATAACCCCCAATAGCCATGTGAATGTTAAAATGCTTGTCGCTTGACTCTCTTATTTGGGATATCTCTTTAAAATGGTTGTCCATTGTTGTTACTTTCTCTGCGTAACCTTCTACATATATTCATCTATAGATGTTTTTTTCCAGTGAGGTCCTAAAACGCTCATAGGCTATGCTATTGCTAAAATTAAACAATGGGCATGTTATCGCTAGTATATTCACTGGGCTTTTAGATCATGCTAAAATCGACGCGATGAGACATATGGTCCTGTGTTGCACGGGTATTAGCTTGATACTCAGACACTTGGATTATGCCCTCCAATGGCATTTCCCTATGCTACTATAATCGCTTGCACTATGAACCATGACAATTCAGGCCTTATCATCTTTTGAATGACCATATTCGACGTATATCTCCACTATGCCTTAGAAGGTTCCTCGCCCTGCATAGTGCACACTGTTGGAGGACCGTTGCCAAAAACATATCTATTGTTCATTTTTCTCTGTCCTTGCTACCATTTCATCATTTTTGGGTGAGAACCATCTCCATTTACTACCTCGATGAAACCTCAAGCTTCACCTTCATCATCTAGAATATGCTGAACGAAAAACCCAACATCATTGGGTACTCATACCCACATGTATTTTCAAGCAAATGGATTGTTGTCATCCGTGAGTGAACAAAATTCCAATTGATTCAGCCCACCTCATCCGTCAAGCCACCAAGTTATGTATGACACATCAGTTTTGTACAATTCGCTGGCTATGACGTTGTTGAGAAAAGGCACAAGCACCTCAGTTTGTCCATAAACGATGAGGCCACCAACACTGCAGGAATTCTCCCATTCTTATTTCACTATACATCTGAATTGCCCTTCGATAGAAAATACCTCTCTATCTATCATGGTGCTTCGATGTTTCGAATATGCCAAGTTTTGCCTTCTCGGGTGTGGAAAATTCACCACCATACATACTGAAACTAGGCCATGAAATCCATATTCATTATTGCCAGCATGGTTGTCCATGAGAGTCACATCCTATCATCATCTGATTGGCCCACATTGATCGCTTCATTGGCTCGTCCTGAATGTTATGCCCCCATCATCGGTTAACGTCAGCACCATAACACTATCGCCCCTGCATTGTGTCAATGCATCTAATAGACCAGGAGACTCCCTATGCTAATTCTCAACGTGATGTCGCTTCGATGAACCCATATCATCGCTAAGATGCTAGTCCCACTGCGTCTTATCCCATTGAGGTCCCCGATGGAATTTCACCCTAAAGTTCAAATCATCGTGAAATCTGCAATACACAAACACACAGTTAAAATGAGTTCATTTCATATATAAAAAAAATTATTTTTATTAGAATTCAAGGATCATAAAGACACATTTAAATTACTTTTATTTATGCTCTTATATTTAAATATATATATATATATATATATATATATATATATATATATATATATATAAAAGTATTAGGCATTTTATAATTTTTTTATTGATTTTTATGGTTTTATCTTATTTATATATATTATATATTATAGTATATACATATATATAACTTTTTAATTTTTTTGTATTTAGATATATATATATATATATAGAAGTACATATACATACTTTTTATTATTTATTTTTTTATTATTATATGAAACATACACATGAAAGTGACACAACAACTAACGACGACAACGTTAACAAACAAAGAGTAAAATATTGTCGACAATAAAAGAATCATCGACAAGAAAAAGTCATCGACAAGAAAAATCATCGACAATAAAATATTGTCGACAAAAACTGACGATAACTACAAACCCAACACAAAGCAAAACGATTAGGCACTTAAAACAAACTGTAAACATCCAAATACCAAAACAAAAAGGTGGGTACCCAATTTTGGGGTACGTTGTGGAGCAACGACTCTATTGGAAAACACTCCTAAGAGTTTCAGGTGAAGAACCCAAATATGAAATTAGAACACACACGATTAGCGAGACATAATAATTTAGCAACATCCAAAGAAGGTGGGGGTATACAACTTTAGAATTAAAATAACTAATCAATCTGCCTTTGCTCAGTGTGTGCAAAAGTGATTCATTTCCGCATCTCTAAAAATCCTTCAGATTCCATCATCCCTTTCTGCATTAGGCTATGAAGTACAGCTCACAAAGTGAAGACTTTTACAGATAGAGCCCCACTGCCAATCAGGCATCTATAGCCCCGATGAGGTTTATCTAAATCACCCGTGTGTTTGATTAATTCTTTGCAAAGCCCGTCTATCCTAGGTGTGTCCAGACTTCCAATACTCACTCCCTCTTTTTTCTCTCTATTTATCTCTTTTTTTTTCTCTTTTTTTTTTATTTTTCTTTTTCTCTCTATGTATCAAACTTTACCTAGCCAGGGCCCCACTTCCAGTCAGGCATCTATAGCCCCGATGGAGTTTTCCTAAACTAGATGACATATTTCAAGAAATTTGTTGCATAGCTTGTACCTATGGAACTCTTGCAAAGCCTCAAGTCTCACTAAGGTTAGAAAGCCAGTAAGTAGAGCATTTTAGATTTTTGCCTAGGGTTGCAAATCAAGACAAATTCATCCTTCTTACTTTTAGAAACACCATTTAATGTGTGTGAGTCCCATACGGATATTTGGCTAATCTTTCATTGTTCCACTTTCCACCATCTTAGTCCCAAAATCTGAGCATGATCACCAAATAACTCATCCCCCTTTTCTTGGGTTCATCGGTTTTCAGATCAGGTACTCCAACCTACTTAAATAAAGGAGCTTCAAAAATGCCAGAGGCCAAAATTTAGTGACCACGAAATATTACCCTTAAGCAAAGGGGACAACCCACTTCACAAAAAATGACAACCCAAACCAAAACTATGTCCAACCGAAAATCAAGGATAAAGCCAAAACAGAAAGCAAAAACCAAAACTATATACAAATGTACAATATGGTACAATATGGTGCAAAGCTTGGACTATCACTTTCTCGGATCCCAAACATGATTAGAACATTTCAAAATGCATATAACATGATAAGCATGCCAAATGTTGTAGGAATCCAACAAAAACAAGATTAAGCCAAACAATGCAACAAACTTCAACTTGCCTCTCTCACCCCACCAATTTGATTTAGTTCCATTAACAATTCCATAGGTGAGATTAAAATCATTAAATTTATTAGACAACATTTTATTTTCAATTGATTTTTGTCTATTCTTTAAAATTTCAATTTCACAACTCAATTCCAAATTTAGAACTAGGCTTTCTTTTTCGAATATGAAATCTTGCAAACAAGAGCCTATTTCTAAAAATTTCAAAGCCAATTCATTTTTCAAATTTGTAGGCCAATTAAATTTATGTAAAAATTTGCAAGCATCTAGGATGTTTATCAAATGAGAATCATTATAAGCTTTTATCCTAGATTCTATTATCAGCTATTGGTGAATTTGATTTAACAATTTAAGTGCATCAACTTCCTTTTCATTCATTAAAGCAATATTATTAAAGGTGTGAGTAGAAATTAATCCTTGTTTTTCATTCACCTTCAATGGCATTTCATCATAAACATCATTCAAATTCAATAAATGGTCATACAAATTTTCACCTGAATCTTGTATGCTTGGACATAAAAGGTTAGATTTTACCTTTTTCACATTTTCATTTACCAAAACTTGGTGAACCATTGTAACTCCTTCCTTGATTACCTGTTCATCAAACATACCAAAATTGGGCACCCAATTGAAAACATGTCCATCATTTTCAACCCTTAAATCTTGTTGGTCGAGGTGTGTGTTAAGTAACCGATCTTGATGATCAACCATTTGAGTTGCTTCTAATAGATAAACCTCTTCGTCACTTGATTCCAACTCCTTGTTCACTATCCATGGTATCTCTTCATTTGAATCCTCAAAACAATAATGCAAATTTGTATCCGAATTTTCAATATCTCGAAATGAAAGAGCATATTTTACCTCTTCCTTATCCAAAATATATGAGTCATAGGCAACTTTTACCATTTCTTCCCTTTCTATTTCAACAAAATTTTCAATGAATCTATGTTCAACCTGATTGGATTTTGTAACCTTGTCAAATCTTGCGAATGTAAGATCTTAATATGATGTGGAAGTTTCAACCTTCTGCATATTAAGTGGAATAGAAGTTTCATTAATAGGGGTGTCATAAAATAACACATCTTCATATCTTCCCCATCCATTGTAAAAATTATCATCCAAATTTGTGGGATGAAACTCTACGGTATCCGTGACATGATCTTTTGATTCATCAATAAATTCTTTTCTTATTTATATTTGGTAGTAGGATCATTATTATCTTCTAAAATTTGATAAGATTCCAACCCTTCTTCTAAAATATTCTCAAATTATACAAGGGTTATAATATCTTCCTATGAGAAAGTGATTGTGTTATCCTGCATATCAATTGACACAAAGGGTTCATTAGAAGGTTTAGAGTGAGCATATTCATCCAATTTCTTCCAATAATTATAGTAATCATCTTCCAAAATCAAGTTGTGATGCTCAACTATTTCTTCAACATCTTCCAATTCATCAACGTGTTTCTCATCAAATTCACCTTCACCTTCCTTAGATGGTTCAATAATTTCTAAAAGTGGATTACTCTTTGTATTCAAGTTTGTAAGATCAATATCTATAGTTGTAACCCATGATTCGATTTCATCACAATTTGGAGGGTGAGGAATTTCTTAATCATCAGTTTCAAGCCTTTCATACAAAGTATATTCCAAGGACCAGTGGTGATATTCTATTATATCTTCAAATTCATTTATTGGTTCTCTTCCAATTTCACCTTCAGTCACTTCATTCAATTCTATGGTGGGTTTTGTCCTATCACATATCTCCAAACTAGTTAGATTTAGGACACCATTGTTTGAATACTCATGCACTCCTAGAAATTAACCCATCTCTACATAATCCTCATTGGTGGATGTTGACTTGGCAACTTGCACCTCCTCTTGGACTATATCTAAGGTGGTTGTAACATTTGGACATTCAAATTCATCCCCTTTATCATTAACCTTAGGTATCATTGGAGTAAAGGGTGCTATCTTAGATGGTTGGTGTAGGTTGGCATCAATAAATTTAGAAGAACAATCTCTTATGGGAACATGTTGTGCCTCTTCTTCCATTTCCAAATCACACCATTGTTCTGCCTTCTCTAGGATCTCTAAGATTGTATCTAGAGATGGGTCACCCAAATTTTCCCTTAAAGTTGTAGCAAGTTTGGGGTGTATGGCTCCCATGTATACTTGAATAGCTTCCTCTTCCATAGTGTTAAAATTTTCCCACATTTGGGAGTACAACTCACAAAATCTCCCATTGAATTGACTCAAGGATTCATTAGGCTCTTTACGAATAGAGATAAATTGATTTTGCAACATATCTAAGTCAGCCTGATTACCAAAATGATAAAGATAGGTTGCTTCTAATCAGATCCAAGTAGTCCTAACCTCCATGGGTAATTGGCCATACCAAAATAATGGTTTATCATCCAAAATGTACAAGAATAAATTACAAGAAACATCCTCATAGAAAATTTAGAATTGAAATAATGTGCTCTTGTAGACATGTAATTTTTATAAGTATCCTAATGGCACCTCTTGATTAAACTATCGTAGAAACTCCAATAACATTTCAGGAATTTTATGGGGTATCCCATGCATAGGAAAACCCTTATAATGATCCCCCATCATAGATACCATTATTTCTCTTAGAGATACCACTTCAACTCTTATATCACATGTCGCCATTAGTGAAACTCAAAAGATAACTTTAGAACCAAATTTGTTAGTCAAATAAAAATATCTTGCAAATAAGCATAAAATGACTAACAATTTTCAAATGAGTAAACCACAAAGATCATCATGTTAGTATCATCCAAAATATATGCATCAATTAAATCATGACATGAAAGAACATTCTCAAATTTTCCAAAAGGTTAGTATTAACACATCATCAAATAGAGAATGTTAGAATCAATGAAAGTGATCAAAAAAATTTCATTAGTCAAGACCAATGTCTTTGGATAAATATTTTAATTAACATGAATAATTTAGCATCTAATTAGCAATAGAATAAATGAACTCAAACCCTCTTAGCTTCCAAAGTTTTGAGTGCTAAAATATTACCAAAGATGCTAATCAAATGAACATGAAATATTTAGCAATTAAAACTCACCAAGTTACACCAAATCACATCATTCATGTATTAACAATCCAAAAGTGTTATATAAATGAAAACCAATGCATGAATTACTTAGCATAAATAAAGTAAAGTAAACCAATTCAAGCCCTCCTTCTAGCGCCAAAATGTTGAATGTTAATTTTACCCAATTGTGAAATTACACTCCCTTACGGTTTGGATCCCAAAACCCTCTCTTGAAAAATATTTAAACAAACAACTTCTCCAAGGTTTCCACAATATTAGCATTTGCATATGTGTATTATTAATCTCAATAAAAATGACAGATTCCTGAAGGGGAGAGCTAGGGTTTTGACGGCCAAGATGACAACGGGCGGGAAAGCTTCTGCGGGAGAGCATGGGAACGCCAACAGACTGAACCAAGGGCACAGCAGGGCGAAGGGAGGGCAGTCAGAGATCGGGGGCGCTAAGGAGTCCTCTCCAACCGAAGAGGATGTAGGTCATGACAAGGATCCACCAGACAAATGGGGAGGTGGACCTCAGAAGTCGTACGCTCAGGCAGCGGCTTCAGAAACCCTTAGCGGTCTGCTCTCCAAGGAGTTGTTTCTTGTCGGGGACGAGTTGGACATCCCGATAGAAATTCTTTCAAGCTTTGTGGAATTCAAAAAATTTACCCTCATCGGTAAGTTTATTGGTGGCCGTCCCGACATGGAGACCATTCGTAAGTGGGCGGCAGGTAAATGGCAAACCTCTGGTCACATGGAGTTGGCGGCCTTATCCCGAGGTTTTTTCGCGATTAGACTGAATAACAAGGAGGACTACTGTAAAATCTTGGCTGGTGGTCCCTGGTTCCTAGGTCGCAAAAGTCTCTTTCTAAGGAAGTGGGGTATGGACTTCAACCCCGAGACCCAAAATATCAACATTGCTCCAATATGGGTTAGACTCCCGAGTCTCCCCCTCTTCTGTTGGCATGAAAATGTAATAAGAGGAATTGCACGCTCCATTGGTGAGTTGGTTACCATTGACCCTCCCACCAAAGCTCGAACCAGATTTGTTCAAGCTCGGTTCTGCATTCTGGCAGATTTGGAGGCTGACCTTCCATCATCCATCACTCTCCGGTCTGGAGATATCATTCTTCACAAGCAAGCCATTGTGTATGAGAATAGACCGGCTTTCTGCCCCCTATGCAGTTCTCAAGGGCACCTCCAGTCCAACTGTCCTCTTCAAAATCCAGGGATGAAGAAACGGGATTCCAACAACCCCTTAGAACACGGTGAAGGTCAGACAAAGCACCCTGCTGCAAAAGGGCATGAATCTCCAGGCCCGTCTGGGGACCATCCCGAATCCTCCCACCCGGTGGAAGCAGTCTCCCCCCAAACGGTCTCTGAGCCGTGTGGTGCAAGCCCTCACCTTGGACCACAAGAGGAGAAGGACCAGTCCCTTCCACCAATCACCGCACAGGCAGATTCACCCAAAATCCTGGACCATAACCACCCCAAGTCCCAAAATGTGCTGGAAGATTACCTACTAGGAAGAAGGGGTGAGCAGTCTGGTAATATCAGCCCTCATAATACGAGAAGCCGAAAGCAAGGTGTTGATTTTGGTAGCGAAAGGAAGCAAGGTCGTCCCCCCAACAAAGACAGGCGGGACAAGGAGACGACGGCAGATGTTGCAAATGGTACTCAACGATTGCTTTTTCAGGATGATTCTGATTCCCATATGGGTGACTCGTCTGTCCCAAAACCTCCCCTCCAGCAAGGAAAGGGAGGTAAGAAGAATATCAAACTGTTGAGATGAAAGTCCTCTCATGGAATGTGAGAGGGCTTAATGCAGCTGCCAAACGGAGATTGGTGGCTGATCTCAGAAAGAGGACGAATCCGTCCATCCTAATTTTGCAAGAGACTAAGACCGATGCTATCTCTTCTGCCAGAGCTGCTAAGGTCATTTGGGCTAAGGCAAAATTCCTCTCCAGTCCTGCGGTGGGAACGACAGGCGGTCTCATGATTCTTTGGGATCCAAAGATTTTTGAGGGCAGCCTTCTCTCAACTTCCAGCAGGATTATCAATGTTTTGTTTCATTCCAAAGCCATTAAATTTTCTTGGATCCTGTCTAATGTGTATGCCCCAAACTCTATCTCGGAGAGAGCAAAAATGTGGAAGGCTATTTCCCAGATGAGGGAAACGTTCTGTAATTTCCCTTGGGTTCTAGGGGGAGATTTCAACTGTCCTCTTCACCCATCTGAAAAGAAAGGAGGATCGGACCACTCTAGCCATAGTCTGGAAGACTTTCGAGATTTTGTTTCTACCAATAACTTGCTTGACATTGACCTCAAGGGGGCATCCTTCACTTGGAGCAACATGAGGATTGGGAGCAATCTTATTCAAGTCAAGCTTGACAGATTCTTCATATCCCAAGAGGCTATTCCCATACTTGGTGCGGCAACTCTCTCGGCCTTACCGAGGATTGGGTCTGATCACAATCCTATTGTCTTGGAGACGGTTGATGGGCCTGTTTTTAAAACCCCCTTTAGATTTGAGTCCATGTGGATTTCTCACAAGGACTTTAGAGGGTTGGTTACGGCCTGGTGGCAGTAGAAGGTAGCAGGTTCCGCTTCCAAGAGAGTGGCCTTAAAACTCAAGTTAATCAAAAGGAATTTGAAAACATGGAACAAGGAGGTGTTCGACAACATTTTTGAGTCCAAAAGGTCCATTTCTGCGAACCTAAAATTGGTGGAGGAGAGAATGGAGCTCGAAGGTTACACCGATTGCCTCAGGGAGGAGGAAAGGAGGCTCTTGGTGGATTATCATTCTATTCTTGCAAGGGAAGAAACTTTCTGGCACCAAAAATCTAGGGACCTCTGGTTGAGAAATGGAGACTCCAATACGAAGTTTTTTCACGCGTCAACTTTGCGGCACAGAGGGGCTAACAAAATCAGGGAAGTGGTGTGCAAGGATGGACGCGTTACCAAGGATATTGAGGAAATCCGAAGTGAAGCGGTTACTCTGGTGCTCCCTAGATTTTGGGTGATGGCAACTCCATTCTCTTCTGGAAGGACAGGTGGGTTATTTATGGAGCCTTTTCTATGCGAGATTAAGAGCAGCTCTATCCTTGCTCGGCCTCGAAAAGCCCAGGTGGATCCGAATTCCCAACTCAAGGTTGCAAACTTCATTGATCGGAGCTCTCTTCCCCTCGGTGGAATTTGCCGCTCCTGGACAGAAAAAGCTTTAACAATGAAATGACTTTTTTGTCTAATATTCTTCGGTCTGTTTTAATTCCATCTGTTAGAAGAGATGACAGAATCATCTGGCGTGGCACGGAGGATGGTCTGTTCTCTGTCAAGATCGCCTATGACCTTCTTACTTGCGAGATTGCCATGGATCACCGATGGAAAGTGATTTGGAGGAAGGGTATTATTCCTAAAGTTAATTACTTTGCGTGGATTGCCTTTCATAATAAAGCCTTAACCATCGACAACCTCCATAAGAGGGGTTTTGCTATTCCCAACAGGTGCTTCTTGTGCTTTGTTGATTGTGAGACGACAGACCACTTATTTTTGCACTGTCCTTTTTCCCATTCTATCCTCGGCACTGTCCTGTCTTCCTTTCAAATCCTTTGGTGCACTCCCCGCTCCCTCAAAGATGCCTTCCACCAATGGCCCAATCCTTTCAAGAATCCTAAACTTCGCTTCCTTCTTGAGGCCTCTTTCCACCACTCCATTTGGCAGATTTGGCTAGAGAGAAATTCCAGAGTCTTCGGCAAGGTCCCTAGAGTACCTCCCTGTGTCGCTCAGAGAGCCTTATCCTTCGCCATTGAGAATTCTAAAGTTGTTCCTAGTTCCCGTCCCCGCCTTCCTGGCGAAGCAGCGATCTTCCAAAGTTTGGGCCTCTTCCCTATTCATGATGGTGTTTCTAAGTCTCAGCGTGGGGATGTTATTTGGACCAAGCCCCCGTGGGCTGGATTAAATTAAACTTTGACGGTGCGGCCAAAGGCAATCCTGGCCCTGCTGGTTCTGGTGGTGTGGTTAGAGATCATAACGGGAATCTCGTGCTGGCTTATTGTGAAGATTTGGGTGCCCAGACTAATCACTATGCTGAAGCCAGAAGTGTTTTGAAAGGTATCCAGATCCTCTCCAAGGATCCTCGACCTTTGATAGTCGAAGGTGATTCGCTCAATATAGTCAACTATCTGCTAGGCTCTAAAGACCCGTCTTGGAGGGTCTACAACATCATTCTTGAGGCTAGGATGCTCCTCTCTCAACATGACAGGTGGAAGGCGTGCCATATTTTTAGGGAAGGAAATCGCGTGGCAGACCACATGGCCAACAAAGGGCTTGCGACCACGTGTCCTGTTGTGTGGCGCTCATGCTTCCCATCTGAGGTGGTGAGTTTGGCCAATGCGGATATCCTCTCATGATGTTCTCCTCGCTTTAGAAGGTCATTGGTTTGGTTTGGCTGTTTTTGCTTTCGATGGTCAAATTTCTCCAGCTAGTATTTTTGTTTTCCTTGGTAAAAGGTGGTTTGTTTCCAGGATATTCGGGCATAAGGGCCCTACTTGTAGCCTTTGGGCAATTAGTAGTTTTTGGTTTCTGTCATCAGGTTTATTCCTCCAGCCACAAGGCATGATGCACATTCCAGCCAGGCTGATTTTGTACATAAGGTTTGGGGATCCTTTATAAAAACCCACTGTTAATCTATTAAAATAATTACCAAAAAATTAATCTCAATAAAAATGTATCAATTCAATGCTAGGAACACCTTAGTGATTGCAAGTAACTGTAAACAAGGGGCATGTGTTGGTTTATTTTACCATGCAACTTTAAAGATTGTTCATGAACCTTAAATAAAAGTAGATGTGAATTGGCCCTCATATGACCACGATGTAACCGTAATTCCTTTTATCTTGGATTTTTTAGGATTGATTTTATCTTCCTTTGGATTAAGTAGATTTTAAACAAGTTTTTATCTTGCATTAAATCCTAATTTAAGCATGAGATAGAAGATTAAATCTATCTATGAAAGTAAATTTAAACTAATGAAAAGATCCATTAAATTTAGCTTTTATCATGAGGATAAAAAATCCTTTGATGTAATTGATAAATTGTTTCTCTTTGATGAAATTAGCTTTCATAAAGATATACCAATTTATGGCTTGAAAATAATAGTAATGAACTATTCCTCTTAAATGAAATTAATTTTCATTAAGAAGAAATAATTTCATGCTTTAAAACCAAGACCTTTGATGTAATGGTAAATTACATCTCTTCAATCAAATTAGAATTTTCATGAACAAAGGTGCATTTATTGCTCCAAAAATGATAGCTCATTAAATGCCACAAAATTAACCCCCTTTCAATGAAATTGAAATTTTCATGAAAGAAAGGTCATCTCATGTTTATGAATGAAAACAGTAAGCATAAAAATCTGATTTGCCTCCAAAACTTAAAAATAAAATTTTCGAAATTATAAAAACCCTTAAAAACAACAGTTTTCAAAAATAATTATAAAATCAAAATGACATCGAAATGAGTCCAAATCTATTGTGTATGGAATATTGAAGTTCATTCTATGCAGCCATGTATTTATTTTTGTCATTTTTATTTTTTACGATTTTTATTTTAATGCCTGAAAATAAAAATAAAAACTCTGCAAAATAAAAATTGGAAAGCTGAAAAATAAAAATCTGTAATAAATCAAATGTTGCAAACACAGACATGCAAAGCTTTGTCAGTTTGATAGCACCCCATCCTGCAAAAAAAAATATGTGAGAAACTCATACATGCAACCTAGTCTATTCGACCTACATTTGCACAACCGAAATAAACTAAGTGCTAGCTCCTAGGGTTCATAAATAAATTTCAGATTTCAACATTCACATGAAGTAACCAAAAAAAAAATGCATAAACTTCATCTATAAATCTGGAATCTGAAAGGGGAAAGATAAATAATTAAATATGAACATGCAAAAAAATCTCCTTCTTTCTTGCTAACAAGGCCTAAATTTTTGAAACGGAACCATTGTAAGCCAAGTAAAGTGGTCATTCTCCTCGAGAGTGGGTGTGGAGGGGACCTGAGCTCTGCTAGGGTTTGATGAGGAAAGCTGCTTTGCTGGAATTTTTTTGAGACCTATCTGGTGGGCTCTCTGGGGATGGCAGCAGTTTTTGGAGGAGGTATGAACAATTGGAGGAATGTAGTGATGGCATCAGGTCCGTCACGGAGCGTGCATGCTAGGGCTGGTATTTCTTTTAAAAATGATTGGAAGGAACAATATTTCCCATTGCATGCCAGGAATCGCTTGTTAAATAACAATGGATGTTTGGAACGATGTGAAGCTAGGCCGGTTCTAGTGGTTCAACCAGACTTGGTGGCGGAAGATGTGGAGTATTTAACCAAACATGCACTTATTGGTAAATTTATGGGCATCCGAATTTCTCTTCCCTTTGTGGAGTCTTGGGTTAGGAAGACTTGGAACCCTGAAGGTGATGTGGAGGTGATGCTGAGTGCAAACAGCTATTTTATGGTGGTTTTTTCTTGTCTTTCGGATCGTAACAAAGCATTTGAAGGAGGTCCCTATTTCTGTAACCAAGCAGGACTCTTTCTTAAACCCTGGCATGTGGGTTTCAACCCATCAGAGGAGCAACCGTCATGGGTTTCGGTGTGGGTTCGGCTTTCGTGGCTCCCATTGGAATTTTGGAGAAATGACATCTTGCATATGATTGCCCTTCTACTTGGGAAGCCGGTTGGGCCGTCATGACAAACGCTGGATAAAAAGGTAATCTACGTTGCCCGTATCTGTGTTGAAATTGATTTAAACAATCCTATTCTAGATTCTATTGAAATACAGTTTGGATCAACCAAATGGGTTCAAAAACTTGACTATGAAGCTCTCCCATTTCGTTGCCGATTTGCCATGAATATGGCCACTTACAAAGAAAATGCCCTAAGTTTGTCCTACCTGTGGCTTCAAATCCCGGGCCCTCTCGAGCTGTACAAAATATGGATAAAGGAAAAGCCCCAATAAAGGAGGGGGATCAGGATAAGGAAGGCTTTGTTACGGTAAAACCTCGAAACAAAGGAAGAAATGCAAAAAGAGACATTAAGGATAACCAGCCAGATGCTCAGCTCAACCGTTTTGAAATTCTAGAGAATCTTGATAGTGCGTGGAGATACCCGAAACATCGCTACCTGTTATAGATATAACAGGACCAAATCGGTTGTCTCTTCATGAGGTGGAACCAAGGGAACCAGATATAGGGGGTTTAAATGAAGAACAGAGGGCTTTGGTTCTGAGTATAGGTGATATGGTTGGCCCTAGCCCCGGAAGTGAAGTTATCTTAGAAAATGGCACGGATTTAGACATGCCCTCTCCTACCCGGGCACTAATGCGATCATCCATGGACTCAGAAACTCCTACGGTCGTCGGGATTGCGACGATAAAATAATTAAAAAAAATGCTTCAGATAAGAATATGAAGGTGGGTCGGAAGAAAGACCAGGATAAAATTAAGTTAATGGGGGAGACTTTGGTAGAGTCAGGTTTGGTGAGAACATTAGACTCACATTTTTATAACCCCCAAAAATGATTGTACTTTCATGGAATGTAAGGGGGTTGAACAGCATCCCCAGATAAAAAGTTGTTCGTGATTTGATTCGTGTTCATTCTCCGGATGTGGTTTTTATTCAGGAGACTAAATTAGCTATTGATAGTTTGTTCAATATTGCTCCCAAGTTGTGGAGAAAGGGGCAATGTCAATGTATTGGTGCATGTGGATATGCTGGTGGCCTTGCTTGTTTATGGGATCCAGCTTAAGATCTCTCCTCTTACCTCGGATTTCCAGCAGGTGGTCTATTTCGATGATCGGGCATGATAATGAATCCGGTGAGACCATCCTACTTACAAACGTGTATGCTCCTATTGATTACAATGGTAAAGTGAATTTATGGGAGCACATTGGCTTTGTGAGAAGTCTGGCTCCCCTGTACCCATGGATTTTGGTTGGAGACTTCAATTCTATCACTTATTTGGAGGAAAAATGTGGTGGGATTGATCGTCTTGAGCCTTTTTCTTCTGTCTTCAATGCTCATATCCGGGCCTTGAACTTGGTTGAAATCAAGCCGAATAATGGGATATTTACCTGGCATAATAGAAGATGTGGGGAATATTCCATTTCAGAGAGACTGGATAGGTTTTTGATCTCTAGTTTTTGGATTGGCAATAATAGAAGCACTAGTTCTGTGATTCTGGAGGGTAGAGGATCTGATCATTGGCCTATCAAACTCTCTGCTCTAGAGTTAGGGCTAAAAAATAATCCCTCATTTAAGTTTCAACTTATGTGGTTGCGAGATCCTAAGCTTCATGATTTCATGCGAGGCTGGTGGACTAATGGCAAACCTCCTCATGGCACTGCTATGTACTCCTTTATGAAGCGGCTTCAATTTGTTAAGTATAAATTGAAGATATGGAATAGACTAAATTTTTGGAACCTTTCCTTGGCTAAGCTGGCAGATCTTAGGAAGGTGGAAGAAGCCTAAAGGAATATTAAAGATCAGGGACTCACAGAGGAGCTTCTTGTTGAGGAATCTGAAGCTGTAAAAGACCTTGCTGAATGGGAACTGAGGGAAGAAATTTTTTGGAAACAAAAAGCTCGAGTAGATTGGCTTCGGGGAAGGGGATAGGAACACGACCTTCTTTTATAACTCTGTTAAGGCTCGTTGCAATGGTAACCCGATTACCTCTCTTGTTAATTCTCGGGGTGCCCCGCTTTCTTCTTTCGGGGATATTTCGAGAAGAGACTAAGAGGTATTTTTCCTCTCTCTTCAAGGAGGATGCCCTCTCAGATGATGAGGAAGAAAAACTTATTCTAAACTGTATTCCCTCGATTGTTTCTAGAGAGATGAATGAGCACTTGATGGATCCAATTTCCCTTGAGGAGCTAAAAAGTGTTGTATTCAAGATGAAAAAGGGGAAAGCCCCGGGTCCGGATGGATTCCCGATTGAGTTTTATCAAGAGTTTTGGGAGTTAATCAAATCTGACCTTTTGGAAGTGGTCCGTGAGTCCCAAAAGAACAAAAAGATGCTAAGGGCCCTGAATGCTACCTTTGTGGTGCTTATTCCCAAGAAAGAGGGAGCGAATTCCTTGGATATGTTCAGGCCTATTGCTCTCTCGTAATGTTGTATATAAGATCATCACAAAAATTATTGCTTGAGAGGTCTGAAGATATGGTTGAGCAAAATCATCTCTGAGGAGCAAGGTGGGTTTGTTGCTAGCCGACAAATCATGGATGGGGTTGTTATTGCTACAGAAGCTATTCACTCAATGGAAACTTCTAAGAAGAAAACTATGTTCATTAATTTGGACATGGCAAAAGCCTATGACAGAGTTAGATGGTCCTTTCTTCAAAAAGTTCTTGCTGCTTTTGGCTTTGAGGAGGAATGGATTAGATGGGTGATGAGCTGTATTTCTTCTTCCTCATTCTCTGTTCTTGTTAATAACGAGACTACGGAGTTGTTTGAGGCCTCAAGGGGATTGAGGCAAGGAGATCCTCTATCTCCTTATTTGTTTATCATTATGGCAGAAGGGTTGGGTAGATTACTCAGGTCTCAGGTTAGGCATGGTCTCATTCAGGGGTGGAAGTGGGATAACAGTTTGCCACATCTTTCCCACCTTCAATTTGTTGATGATACTGCTTTGTTGGGAGTTGCAACTATCAAGGAAAGTCGGAAACATTAGACAGTCTCTTGACATATATCTTGGTGCTTATGGACGAGGTGATTAATGAGGACAAGTCCTTTATTTTCTTCTTCAATACCCCCACTCTTATTCAAGCCGGGATTGCCGGCATTATAATATTCCGGGTCGGGACTCCCCCTTCATTTATCTTGGGATCCCGATTTCATCTCATCCTCTCCCTAGATCTTCTTGGCAGTCTATACTGATAAGTTTAGAAGGAAGGTAAATCACCGGACTTGTCGGATGGCTATCCTCTCGTAGGTAGAGTATTGCTTTTAAAATCTATTATTCAAGCTTTACCCATTTACAGATGTTTTGTGCAAATAGCTCCTTCTCGTTTCATCAAGGACATGGATGCTCTGTCAAGACAGTTTTTGTGGTCTAGCAAACTTGATCAATCTAAATGGAGTTTGGTTAGATGGGATTCCATTTGTAGGCCAGTTCAAGAGGGAGGCCTTGGGTTGCGACAGGCAACTCTTTCTGGGCAGGCTTTGGCTACGAAACTTTATTGGAGATGGTGTACCTCTCAAGATCAGATTTGGGCTAAAATATTATCTTATAAATACTTGAGAGGTATTTCTGAGGTAGATATCCCTAGAGCCAATTTGGTTGGGAAAGGTTCTGTTATCTGGGACACTCGAAAAGAGGAGCTAATCTAATTAAGCGGGGTTTGTTCCGGATTTGCAATCGGGGATCGGATGTTCTTTTCTGGGAGGATTCTTGGGATGGCCACCCTCCTATCTTGATTAAATATCCTATGTTACATTCCCTAAGTGTTTGTTTCTTGGAAGCAGGTTGGTCTCATGTGGACTTTAAAAAAATCTAGTATTTTGGAAATATGGAGATGTACAAATGGAAAGATCTGCAGGGATGGCCCCAAGGGGGATTGGCCGAGGATAGAGAGGTGCTTGCTCTTATTCTTACAGGGAGGTACTGTTCTTCATTGAGGGATAAAGACATTCTGGCTTGGAACCCTAATCCCAAGGGAACCTACTCTGTAGCCTATGGTTATCAAGTTCTTGATAAGCAAAAGTTTAGGAGTCTCCCTGTCACATGGTGGAAAAAGGTGTGGAATAGATTTTCTTGGCTGAAATGTAACTTTTTTCTCTGGCTGGTAGCTCGTAATAAATGCCTCACTTGGGATAACTTGAGGAAGAGGGGATTTCAGGGGCCCTCTTTATGTGTCCTTTGTGGTAAGAATGAGGATGACTCTTCTCATTTATTTTTCCAATGCTCCCTTGCCAGAGACATTTGGCACTGTTGGTGGAGTGCCTGGAACCATCCTTGTTTTCATGTGCTCTCCCTAGTGAAGTTTTGGAGTAGTCTGGGCAGACCTCTAGCCAAGGCCCCCTTCCTCCAAGTGGCTTGGAATTTGGGCCCTTCTTGCATCATCTAGCAGATTTGGCTCGAACGAAACCGACGCATTTTTGAGGGAATTCATTTGGTTGTTCAACAGATCTGGCAAAGGATCCTGTGTATGGTTCAAGAAACTATCCATAGTAAATGTGATGTGGACCCTCATTTGGACTCTAAGGAGGAGAAGGTACGACAGGCCCTTGGTTTGTTTGGGGTTGGTGTGAATTCTTCTAGCCCTAGTAGGATTCCTCGGCTTAGCAAGAAGGTTAGGAGAGAGGGTAGATGGAGACTGCCCCCTAGAGGAGTTTTAAAAATTAATACTGATGGGTCGTCCAAGGGCAATCTTGGAAATGTTGGAATTGGTGGTGTTGGGAGAGATTCTGCTGGCATGGTCAGTTTTTTCATTTCCATTTATAAATGTGTTCACTCCAACAATCTTATTTAAGCTTTGGCGATACTTTAGGCCTTTCAAAGGAGGTTTTCTCTTGGCTGGCATAGGATTCTTTGTGATTCTGACTCTCAAATTTTGGTTAATCTTTTAAACAGCAAAAGAGTGGAGGATGTTAATTGGCAGTTGGCCTCTGTGACCATTCAGATTCTCAGAATGAGTGAAGAGTTCGAATTTATATCCTTTGTGCACATTCCAAGGGAATGGAATGGGGTTGCTGATTACCTGGCCAAAAGGGCTTCTGAGCTATTGGATACTTAGAGTATTGATAACTGGGAGAGTCTCCCGTTTAGGGATTCTCAACACCTATGGGAGTTGATCCATAAGGATGTTCAGACTTAATGTGGTTTGTTTTTTTTTTGTTTTCTTTGGGAGTTGACCTTGTCTGGTGATTTAGCCTGTCTTGTTGCTTATTTGAGTCCTGGGTGGGGGCTCAGCTGTACTTTGTAATCCAGTATTTTTATCAATAATTTTTTACCCCTTTATTTTAAAAAAAAAAAAAAAAGGCCTAAATTTTTGAAACAATGATTGCATTAAACAAATATATTTCTATTTTTACATTCCAAATCCGACAGCATTTATGGTTCTTTTAAAAAAAAACCAGCCCTCTTTTCATCTTACAATGGCGTGTTTGAAACATGCAATTTGTCTCTTTTTTTTCCCCTATTGTTTCATTTTCCTTTACTGTTCAGTTTTGAAAACCATCGATCTTCCTTTCCTATGTTTTATTTTCCTCTGTTTAGTTTTTGCCTTCCTGCTCATTTCATTTCCCAAACACCTGGCTTCGAATGGCTTTGAAACTTCTTCATTTCATTTATTTTTCAAAATGTTTCCCCTCTTTACATGGGCAACCGTTTCTAGGTGTAATGATTTCCACTACCATAAATTGTTGCATATCTTGCTTGGTTTTAGTCAATACACTTATATAGTGTTAGTCTTACAATGGCACTGAGAGGGGGGGTGAATCAGTGTAGTTCTTTTAACTTGAATTTACAACTCTTAAAACTGAAATAATGAAACCTTAAAACCAGATAAAGCAAGCATCACAAAAGAACATATCACACAACACAATATTTTAACAAGGTTCACTTATTTGGCTACTCCTCAAGAATGACAGCTTGGACTACCATCCAAATCCAGCCTTTGCAAAGCACCAACTTTACAAACAATTTACCAGCATCCATTGGAAGGAGCACCAACCCCTGATTTATCTATACCAATAGAAAAGAGCACCAACCCCCGATTTACCAGCACCTACTAGAAGGAGCACCAACCCCTGATGCCAAGCTGCAACCTGGACTTCAATTTTGAATCTATAAGTTTGATAATAATATACTTTTGCTTTTGCATGACCCTAACTGGTCTTCTCCACCTTTGTGTTCACTACGCACTCTGCTCTTTCTGCACAAACACTTCGCACACTCTGCTTCGCTGTAATCCAACTTCACAATCATCTTCTCCCTTTTGCGCACTCTGCTCCTTCTGCTTTCTCTGTGCAATCACAGACGCACTTAGGACAATTCGACATGACTTCTTTGCTCACTTTGTGCACTTCGCCATCATCTTGCCGCTTCTATGCTTTCTGCGCTCTTACGACCACATTTCACGCTTCGACACATATTCGATGACATATTCATCCACACTTCAAATATCCAAACATCCCTCCTTTTATAACAAAATTCTAGTGATGAAAACCCTAATCTTAGTCAGCTGGAAACCCTAATCTTAGTCGACTTTCATGACAACTGTAAACCCTAATTTTAGTCGGTTGTTCATCGATCTTTGTTGGCTTCAACTCAACCGTGAAAATACATGTCGTGATATCACGACACTTTCGCCTCCTTGCTTCTTTTCTTGGCTTGTACCTGCAAAAACTTAGCATGTCGTGATATCATGACACTTTCGCCTCCGTACCTCTTTTCTTGGCTTGTAACCGCAAAAACACATGTCACGATATCGTGACACTTTCACCTCCTTGCCTCTTTTCTTGGATTGTACCCGTAAAAACACAGCATGTCGCGATATCGTGACACTTTCGCCTCCTTGCCTCTTTTCTTGGCTTGTACCCACGAAAACACAGCATGTCATGAAATCATGACACTTTCGCCTCCGTACTCTTCCTCTTTACTTTTGTCATGATATCGTGACACTTATGCCTTCTTGCTTTCTCTCTCCTCATTTAGTCGCGAAAATGTGACATGTCGCGATATCGTGACACTTTCTCTCCTTTGCTTTTTCTCTTGCCTTTGGGTCGCGAAAATGTGACATGTCGCGATATCACGACACTTTCTCTCCTTTGCTCTTTCTCTTGCCTTTGGGTCATGAAAATGCAACATGTCGTGATATCGCGACACTTTCTCTCCTTTGCTCTTTCTCTTGCCTTTGGGTTGTGAAAACGCGACATGTCGCGATTTCGCGACACTTTCTCTCCTTTGCTCTTTCTCTTGCGATATGTCGCAAAATCACTACACTTTTTCTTCCGTATAATATCTCTTGCAATATGTCACGAAATCGCGACACTTTTTCTTTCGGACTCTCTTTCTTGCAATATGTCACAAAATCGCGACACTTTTTCTTCCATACTATCTTTCTTGCAATATGTCGCGAAATCGTGACACTTTTTCTACTTGCCATTTTCTCTTCCAACATGTCACGAAATCGCGACACTTTTTCTTCCATACTATCTCTCTTGCAATATGTCGCAAAATCGTGACACTTTTTCTACTTGCCTTTCTCTCTTCCAACATGTCACGAAATCGTGACAATTTTGCTTGCTTGCACTTTCTCTCCAAACATGTCGTGAAATCGTGATTTTTTTGCTTGCTTGTGCTTTCTCTCCGAACATGTCATGAAATCATGACAGTTTTGCTTGCTTGCGCTTTCTCTCCGAACATGTCATGAAATTACGACATTTTTGCTTGCTTGCGCTTTCTCTCCGAACATGTCGTGAAATCGCGATAGTTTTTCTTTCTTCTCAACATGTCGCGATATCGTGACATGTTTTCTTTCTTTCTCAACATGTCGCGATATCATGACAGTTTTTCTTTCTTGCTCAACATGTCACTTTATCACGACAGTTTTCTTCCTTGTGATTTTCTTTTGATTTTTAGCATATGGGCCACTTCGATCTTTTGGAAAGTCACTGTACATACTCTGAAGAACCTCTTAACTCCTGTCCACTCATCAACCGATCTGTCTGAATTTGTTGACAACAATGACAATACTGTTGTTGCACCTTGCTCAACATATAGTGCATTTATAATTGATAACGGCCATTTGGCTATATTCCATAGCTTCTATTTTATAACCCCCAATAGCCATAAATAAATCTATGATCATTTCCTTAGAGAGTATTAAAAATTCCACATGGGATCCACGTTTCCACACATGTTTTATGGTTTCCACCTATGTCGTCGATGACGTGGCCCTAGACCTCTAACTATCATGAATACCAAACCAACTGCCTGACTGTTGTGCACATAACTTATTACTCTTGGAGCTTGTCTAGTTTTCCTACCCTTGCTGGCGTTGTCACCCTACGTCTCCTCTGTGGTGGCTGTTGTTTCCTGAAAGTCTTACTGGCTCACTATTTCTGTGGGCTTTATATGTGCGTATACCCAACTAACCACACTATGATAAAATTTAGGATGACATCGTCATCATGAGGCTACCTCCACATCACATCTACGTTTATGCTCATGGTAATTTTTATTGAAACCATAGTTCCCCCATTGTGTGAATCCACAGTGAAAGATACTTCTCTGGTACTTATTGTCATCATCTATAAAACCATCATTGAAATTGATTCACGAATGCATGACTTCATCCTTGTTATCTATGCCACCGATGATCCTTTATAATTATTTTGATGCCTTATTTTGGTCACCCACATACAAAACTCTGTTGTATTCATTGGCATCATCACCTAAAACCAATACCTACTCCTTCCAACTGCACCATGCTCACTACGCCCTGACCAAACAATGACCCTTTTTTTTTGATAAATCTCCCTCAATGACTGTGGAATCTCACTCAACTTAGATATCCTACTGTCATCGTGATCATTCACACTTGTCACAATGTTGAACTCCACTAATACCACAATCTACATTCTACTTCCTAGTGTGGAATGAACCACAGGCTCCTCCTTCATCTGCTAGGATCGAAATCACCACATCATTCATTGCCACTCGACTCTCTTCTCTAGGATATCTCTTAGAAATGCTTTCTCATTGCAGTGATGTAAAGGGAAGAATCCCCCCGTAAGTCTAAGGAATACATATCATCATTAGATAATGTGATATGATGTATCCCAAGAGAACTCACAACATTAGCCATAGAACTAGGGGAAATATCTTGAGGAATAGATTGTTGTCTTAGAAGTTTCAACAAAGCATCCCTATGAATAGGAGAAATTTGCAAAGTTCTAAAAGAGATATTGGATAGGGTACTAGCTAGTTGTTGTTGAATTTCAAAGGAGACTTTAGGTTATGGCCTCAAAACTAAAGGTCGATTTTCTATTCTCGTGCTCCTTTTTTTGATATTCTTTAAAACTAAGGTTGGTTTTGAAGGTAAATTGGATTAAGAGCTTGTCTCCTACTAAAAATATTGATTCCATTGAGTCTCCAATTGTTTCCTTGTAGTTTTTTCTATCATACCAACCATATTATCATAGGGGGGTGGCACATTCTAATATAATACTTGATTAGCTACTGGTTGACCATGCTTAGGTAAGGGATCATGGAAGATTCCCATGTATTGATTAGTTGTGGGTGCTTGTTGAGTTGGAGGTTGATTTTTTGTTGGAGGATTGGGTTGAGAACCTTCTATAATAAGGCATCCTTCATCAATTAGGTCTTGAACCACATGTTTCAACCTCTTACATAATTTTTCATATGCCCCTCCACTCTATGATACTCACAATACTATCTAGGATTATACCAATCAATCGTGGTATCAAGTTACCTTATGGGAGGCAACTCAATCATATTATCTTCCAAAAGCTATTTTAGGATCACATTAATAGGTGTGTTGAGTCTTGTAAAATTTCTTGGTGGGTGTTTTTGAGGCTAGAAAAGCACCATCTTTTGTACAATGTTAACCACATTATTAATAGGTCTACTATTTGTTACCCCATCACCAATTATATGCTTTTTATTATACTGTGTTTTAGTGGTCCTATCCTCTTTTATCTTAATTTGATCTCTTCTAATAAGGGATTGCTCTACCCTTCTTGCTAGATCTATTTCTTGGTCAAAATATGTGATAGTTATCATTTTTAATTCATAAGATATTTGTTCTTTTAAATTTCCAATAATTTTTTCAAGCATGTCTCGAGGAGGTAGGGTATATCTCAAGCCTCCAACTAGACTCCTCCAACGAGACAAAAATTCTAAAAAACTTTCATCTTTAGCTTGTTTCAACATATAGACATCTTTCATAGTCACATTCTTTTCAACATAGGCACCAAATTGTTGAACAAACATTGTATATGTATCTTCAAAATTCCTTAGATTATGATTAGGCAGTTGATAAAACCATGCTAATGCCATACCACCAAGGCTTTTAGGTAACATTTTAGTAACAACATGTCACCATATATGATAGCATGGCATGTTGTCCTAAATATTTTTAAATGCTCAATTGGGTCTTCCATTCCCTTATAGTTAGGTAAAACCAGCATTAGAAAATGCTTAGGGTAGGCCCTAGAGGTAATGATAGGGTTAATGGGATGATTGCATATTTCTCTATAGTTGTAGGTGAAACTAGGTGGTTGAATCATGTCCACTCTTGAAACCAATTATTTCACCATATTTTTTAAATTTGTTAGCTTTTGATGTAATGAGCACTGGGAGATAGCAATCACAAGATGCAGAATAATATGAAAGAAAGTAAATTTGCTAGATGACTAAAATATGCAATAAATAGAAATGATATAAAAGAATACAATGTAGCTATGGAGGAAATGAACACTCCATTAATAAAGCTATTGAACTACATTGCACCCATCACCAATGGATGGTGATCTACACAAAATTGTACTATGCTCTAAGCTACACTATCTGACTATGTCCCCCGACTCTATATCTATCTAACAATGAGGCCTTCCTTATATAGGTAAAATAGGTTACTTGGCCAACACTCTACCTAGTTGTGCAAGGGACAACTTGCACATATACAACTTGCACATTGACACTTGTGCATTTATTACATTGCATGAAGTAACTAGATAACTTCCCCTAAAGTAATCTAATGTCCTAAGTATGTACCTTGGAAGATACATTTACATAACCCAAATGATGGAATATACTCTATTTCTAACACCCCTTGTATTACATTATTTGGGTATTGAAGACTTTAGTCTTCAATATGGATCTTCTTCTTCTTCATCCTAAACTTTGTACTCTTCCTCTGCATTCTTTGTGTTCAGGTTCAGCAGGTAATCTGTGTCTTCATATGATGCAGAGTAAGTTGTAGCTAAAGCTAGAGATTCTTCTTTCAATTGACTTTGCATTGTATTCCTCCTTTATTGGATGATCTTTGGCTTGTTTAGAGTAGTCTTGATCTGGTTCCTCTTCTGCTGCTTCAATCTTCATGTCATGGCCTCTTGTCCTTTTCCATTCTTTATTCCTTGATGTCAGATGTCTTTGATGGACCATTGTTCTCATGATATTGCATGTCTTGAGTGGATCTAAATTTGTTCTTCTTCTTTCCTTTGTATCTATGTAAGACTTGTTTCTCTGTCCTTCATAAATATAAACCTTGAGCTCAATGTTAGTAGATCCATCTGAAATAAGTTTATGAAGATAATAGTTTATTCTTTGAAGTAACCTTCTTTCATAATATTGATAGTACCTGTATTTGAAGTGACAGGAGAAAGATGAGTGATTTGTTCCATCACAATATTTGCATGGATGGAAACTCCAACAATTGGTCTTTTCATGACCATATTGATTGCAATAAGTGCATAGTAGAGATGATCTAATAATTTTGCAATCTATTTTAGGAATATCATATTTGTCTATTTCCTTGATAAGACTTTCTAACCATATGTGCACAATTGAAGCTATTCCTTTTTGAATAAAAGCTTGTTGATCAACCTTTTCCTATTTTTGGTCATTAGATTCACTGGATGAATCTTCCTTAACATAGTTGTTGATTTCAGAACTTATTTTGCATTGTGTTGATTCTTCTTTGTCCTTTCCATCATTGTAGTTCATCAGGTTTTTAATCCATATTGGTATTTTTCTTATTCCACTTCTAAGAGTGTTGCTTAGCATGCTAGTAGTCATTTGTATAACCTGAATTCTTTGAGATAGAGTAGTCTACTTTATAGCTACCTGCATATGATCCCTTATTGAAGTATATAAGCTTGATTTGATAAAACCTTTATTAATCCTTAGGTTTGTAGACTTCCTTATGTCTCCCTAGATATGAATACCTAATTTTAGGTTTTTGAAGAAAGCTTATATCTTCCCAACTTGATAATATTTGATGGATATTATTATTATCAAGTTTTGTAGAATGCCTTATGACTCCCTAATGATTTTGGAGTATGATATAGTGCTTTTGTAAAATATAGTTCAATTTTGGTTGATTTTGTATAGTTTTTGTAAAGATCAAAAATCAACTTTTCTAACACCTTATTACTCCTATTGAACTAAGCACTTTTCAATTTTTGAAGAGGTTTTAATGTTGGATTTCTTTTGTCCCTTTTGAGAAATTTTTGAGACAAGAATATTATAAATTTCCAACTTTAATAAAAGATCTTAATAACCCCTTTTTGTAACCCTTAGGATTTTATTCAAGTGTTTCTAATTTCCAATAACCTAGTTTGATGTTGTAACCCTTATCACTCCCAAATTTGGAAAATTAGAACACATTAATATTTGCAAACATTAAATGGATTAATTCCAAGTAGTATCCCTTATTTCTCCTAAGTTGTATTTTGCAAATATTATATTAATTTCCCTAAGTTTTGCTTTCAAATAAAGATTGATTTCATTTAATATCTCAACCTTAACATATAACCTTATAACTCCCTTTTTGAATGAAAGCAAATTAGATGAGGAAATTTTACCTTAATAAGGCTTTGTACCTTTATGAAGCCGGATGAATATGGCAGTAATATGTCCTTCTTGAGCATGAATTCTCCAATGTGTGCTTTGGCTTCAATGCTATCCTTTAATGTTGGTTGACCGAGAGTGCTTTTGAATACTCTTGACTTGCTTCAGATCACTGTTGGATCATTGCCAAACTTCTATCAAACTTCTATCGAACTACCATCAAACTATTGTCGAATTGCTTTCAAACTACTATCGAATTGCTATTTTTTCCAAGGTCCAAGGCACCTTTAATAGGTGATCAATTGAGTGACAAGTGTCACGATAGGATTTTTAACGCTCCATAGATGCTTTGAATGTTTGGTGGAGATACCAAACTTACTCCATTGCTTGTGACAAATGTCACCTTTAGTTGAGATATTTTTATTCCCCTTTGAGCGTTGTCCAAGAAATGTTTCTTCTTCAACATCTATGAGACTTCCTTGCTATAATGGATGTATATCAAGCTTCTAGTTGTAAGTAACTCCTCTTCTACATGGAGTATGGGTGCCAAGATAGTATTGTAACATCTTCTTTGTGAGCGTTATTTAGAGTTCTTTTAGAGAATGACAAGTGGCATCTGCATGCCCTTGTCTTTATCAACGCTTTCTTGAAGGCTCTCCAATGCATTTTTCCACCTTGTTCTTTGTTGTTCTACGTAGATGCTAAAATATCTCCAGCCAAGCAATGCTTATGGTGGAGTTGTGGTGGAGATATGGAGGAGCTTTGGTGGCCCTTGAATGGAGTCTGAATGGCAGTGCTTAGATGAAGACTCCGTGATGCTCCACTTATGGTAGGCCTTGAATGCTCCTTTTGTAGCTTGCTTTGATAGAAATGCTCCTTTACTTTGATGTATGCTTGCTTTGATAGAGATGCTCCTTTGCTTTATACACTGCTTGATTTCCCCTAGCTTTGTGCCTTGTCTTCTATAGGTTTGATCATCCAAGATACGTAGAGGATGAGCCAAAAGAGAGGCTCTTTGCTATGCTTGGAAGAATGATAGTATTCGACTGCCTTTGGTTGATTCAACCTACTTGTAGTGTACCTTTGAGGCACTTTCCAATCTACCCTTTTTCCTATGTAGAATGAGTTAGAGTAGTGCAACTCAATGTAACAATATTTGTAAATAAGATGCCTTTTGCACCTTTTCTTGCACTCCCTTTTTGCAGGTCTAGTATTCTGATTTATATGGCAGAATTTTTGAATGCAGTGTAGGGGTTTTGAGGTTGTCTCTTTGCTTAGACACCTTCCCATTTTGCTTGGATATTATGATGACAAATCCAAGCTTAGATAGAAGTAGATAGAAACTCCTTATATGATGCAATTTTCTGCACTTTTATCCTTGCAATTAACCTTGTAATGCTTTGGATTTGAGACTCACCAAGTCTCAATATTTGAAGCTTCTACTTCTATTTTTGGTTAGTCGTATTCTTCTCCAAGTTTTGGAGGATTCTAACCTATTTTGGTGGCTTCACTTGGCCACAATGAGTTGTAGATTTCTGTGCTTTAATAGTGTCTTTAGACACTTGATACAAATCAGATTTTGTGCCCTTCAAAAACATAAAACTAATTTATTTTTGAGAGTAGTATAATAGTGCAAATGAATCTAATAATATTTCACTTTTAATGCACTAATAATTACACCTTATCACTCCAATCAACTCTCAAATTAATGCACTTAATCAATTTACTGCAACTAATCAAGAATAACCTAAAATGAATCTTCAAGAGTTATTATGCAATTTCACTACAATTAATATTGTAGGACTTAGTCTTATTTTTATTTTTCCAAAGTAGATGATAGGTAGTTGATAGAAGTAATTTTGAAATCTAATCAACTCCTAATTAATGTGCAAATGAACCTTAAAAAGAACTTTTTCTTTTTGCACTTTTGAAGACTGTAATCCAATTTTCTACTTGCAACTTTAATCCAAATTCAAGTGCTTCTAACAAATCTGATAAGTAAACCAATTAATGAATCTACTTGCACCAAAAAGTTGCATACCTTTTTAAAGTTTCTGTAGCTCTTTTTCTACTTCTATAGAGGATGTAGATCTTGGTGTCTAAGATCACCAAGTTGTTGCTTCAAGTATGACCTTGCAGCTCTTTGTAGACTATCCTGAACAACTCCTTCTTCACCAAATGATGGTCTCAAACTTTCTTTCATGAGCCTAGGATTTGGTGGCTTGTTCTCCTCTTGTGGTCTCCTCCTTCTACTATAGATTTGGAGAAGTCTTTATCTCTAAAGTGATGCCTTCTTGCTATGAGAGGTAATCTTCAAATCTCCAAGATTTGGTGAGCTTCTTCTATCTTCAAGTCTTCTTATCAAATTTTGACTTCAAGTAGGATCTTCTTCTAGGATTTGGCACTCCTTGCCAAATTCTTCTTCACAGATTTGGCACTCCTTGCCAAATTCTTCTTCTCTAATTTGGCACTCCTTGCCAAATTCTTCTTCTCTTGGGCTTGTTGTCGGATGGTGATAATTGTCCCAAGTCCTTCACTATCAGGGGCTTCTCCTTGGTAGTGGATTTCTCCAATGAGTTCTCCTTTGAGAATTTCTTTAGTAAGGCTCTCCTAGCCTTTTCTGGATGCTCGATAAGACCTTCCCAAGGTCTTTGATCTTATAGCTTCTAATGGTCTTCCTTGAGACCTTTTCTTCAACCTTCTACTCCTGGAAGTGTTGGTGGTGAGATCTTCTTCTGGATCTCTGATTCTGCTACTTCTGGATTCGAGCAAGACTCTCCTAGTCCTTCTTCTTCTTCTTCCAAGACTGGAAGTTCTTCAATGAGATCTTCTCTTGATCTCTTCAATTTTACTTTAGGTGTTGAGTTGATTCTGAAGAAGATACTCTTCCTAACTTTCTTGTAGGAAGTTTCCCAACTCACTGAATCTTCTTTCCCTACAACAAAGTATTAGTACTAAAATATTTAGTCTACTTCTGAATTAGATATTCTCTTCGAATTCTTCTTCAGGATCAAGGCTTTTATGGCTTTTTTAGTATCAAGGCTACTATGGCTTTTTTAGTATCAAGGCTTCTATGGCCTTTTTAGTATCAAGGCTTCTATGGCATTTTCAGTATCAAGGCTTCTATGGACTTTTTAGTATCAAGGCTTCTATGGCATTTTCTTGCATCAAGGCTTCTATGGCCTGTTCTTCAACTTGTGAAGTTCTTCAATTCAACAATGGAGATCTTCAATCTCTTGACTTCACCATGACTCTTCACTAGAAGTCTTCTTCCATAGTATTCTTCTCTTGCACAAGGAACTAATCTCTACACTATGAAGGTATGCTGACCTTCGGGCAACGAAGTTGGAGTCTCCTAGATTTCTATTGTAGGAGGAGTCCCAATCCTCTAAGAATTAATTTTTTACAACAAAAGAAACTTTAGGCAATAGTTAGCAAATTCTAGATATCCTGGATGATCTTCACTAGATGATTTGTCAATCTAGTGGATTGAATGTTGAGTCCTAGTCTTCACGAGTTTTTCTTGCAACTCTATGGAAAAGACTCTAGTCAAATATAATCTCAATATTTTTGGAACTGAGATTTCTTTTAGTCCTCACTTGTGGCTCTCCCTAATTCTACCACCTAGACTCTTCTGAGAGTTTTTGATAGTGATTGGTCCAATAGTGCATCAGGTTGACAAAAAACTTAGGCTCAATAATAATGGTGGTTTTCCTATTGACCTACTATGGCTAGATCTATCGTGGCTCTGATACCACTATTAGATTTTGATGTAATGAGCACTAGGAGATAGCAATCACAAGATGCAAAATAATATGAAAGAAAGTAAATCTGCTAGATGACTGAAATATGCAGTAAATAGAAATGATATAAAAGAATACAATGTAGCTATGGAGGAAATGAACACTCCATTAATAAAGCTACTGAACTACATTGCACCCATCACCAATGGATGGTGATCTACACAAAACTGTACTATGCACTAAGCTACACTATCTGACTATGTCCCTCGACTCTATATCTATCTAACAATGAGGCCTTCCTTATATAGGTAAAATAGGTTACTTGGCCAACACTCTACCTAGTTGTGCAAGGGATAAATTACATATATACAACTTGCACATTGACACTTGTGCATTTATTACATTGCATGAAGTAACTAGATAACTTCCCCCTAAAGTAATATAATGTCCTAAGTATGTACCTTGGAAGATACATTTACATGACCCAAATGATGGAATATACTCTATTTCTAACAAAAAATTGTATTTTAGGATTGTTGTTATGCAATGTCCTTAGGTTCCCTAAGGGAGAGGTATAGGTAGGTTTTTGAAAGGGAACTTGGCCAATGTTGGAGGAATTGACACTATTATGGTATGGGTTATGATATGTGGTATCTTGATGTGGAGGATAACTAACATTTGGTGGAATAGAAGAAAAAATATTGAAATTAACCAAATGAGGAGGAAATTGAACATAATATTGAGTGACACTCCATCCATCACTAACGAGTATATGATTGGTGGTTACAATAGTAACATGTGTTGGTTTAGGGTGAGGATTATCATGATGTGAAGATTCAAATAATGAGTTATAAACATTCTAAGGAGAAATTATTTGATGATGAGAAGTTATATCTTCCTTGAGTTGGGATTCCTCATCCATAGCCTTATCCGAAGCATATTTATGATACTTATAGAAATTCTAGACATTTTCAAATGATTTAAAGATAAGATTCCCATTGGACCCCTTAGTAGGATCAAGGTCATTGCCAACTTCTTCATTTTCTTCCTCTTCTATATTATGATTTTCTCTATCAATATGATCATATTCTTAAAAGTTTCATCATACTCTAAGGATATTCGCTTACTCCTAAGGTTGGAAGCCATTAAAAGAAGGAGAAATGATAGAGCAAAAAATGAGCAAAACTAGCGAAACACACAAAGATTTTTGAGATTTTTTTAAATGTTTTCTGATCTAAAAACACATAATTAGTGGTCTTATTGAATTTTTCAAGAGAAAATGAAAATAAGAGGCTTTCTATATTGGCCACTAAGATGTGATTTCACATTAGGTTCACCAAACATATAGAGGGAAAAATGTGCACTGCGTATGATTCTTGGTTTGATCCGTTGGGAACTGAGGTGATCATGGTGTTTGTTATAATCTCTATACTCGGTGTGGGAAAATGGGTCCATCAAGAATAGTTTTAGGACTCGCTCCAAGTTTGGGGTGGAACGTTTTGATGTGTTGAATAAGAAAACACCAATTGTTTGGTCGTTGTAAACTAAGCTATGATAATGAAGGAACAATGCAAGACACACAAGATGCAAGAAGACAAGAACTAATCCTAGTATGATTTTTTGATTTGATGGTATCTATCCCTAGGTTTTACAAAATAATTAGATCTTTTCATTTTAGAAAGGGTTCAAGAGAATGTGCAAACAAGATTAAAACCCTATATGCACACTATATGCTTTTATTCTTTCAAATGCCTAGATATTTAACCGAATATTTTTCTTTTACATATGATATAGGTTTTGAATAAAATTGAATAGAAAGAAAATATAAAACAACCTAGAAGCTTTACTCATGACACTTATTTGACCTAGTGTTTGATCCTAAATTTCACTTGCATCCAAAATATTCAAACAGCTTCAAACCTACATAATAGCTTCACAAATACTAGAAAATTTGATCAGTATTTGGGGACTTGATTAGGCTGCTATTTGACTGAGTTTGGAGGCATAACAGTCAATACCCCTTGGTTATTTTAGATAATCATTCAAAATAAAAATGATATTTGACCTTTGTAACATGCACAAATAGAGTAAAACATATGTATAATAATGAAATTAAATGTAGATAAGATAAACACAATAGAATACTAAGATGCAAAGTATAAATCAAGGCTTTGGGGTACAAAAGCTTACCCCCAAACCCTATTTTATCAAATTTACACCCTATAAATAAGGAGCATGAATCTTGATTACCAAATTCATGCCCTGTATGGGCAAGGCACAAATTTAGTTCAGATGCCTTTTTCAAGCCCCAAAATAGTGAAAAATAGACTTCCTAAGCAAATAATGTAAACAAAGAACCTGATGAGCTGATGGAGAAAGTAAGGATCACTGAAGAGGTAGAATAAGAACTCCAAGATGGTGGATCTCTCCAATAATTAATATGCCTCCATTTGATCTCCCAAGGGCAGCCAATACCAGAACACAAAATAGTAAAACAAGAACTTGCAATAGAAGGGCACTTGTTAGCATGAGCAAATCAACAATTTTGAATCAAGGATTTATAGATAATACATGTATATGCAAGGAGGAAGTACAAATCCTTATTTATAAGAGGTTTGGAGGGCAAACAAATGAGAAAATGAAATTTCACCGTGAGCAAGAGCTGATCCCAAGACGAGTCAACAAGGGGAGGGGTTTTAGTGATAAAAACCCCTAGAACACCAAATTTGTGCCCTACCTTTACAGGGCACAAATCTGGAAAGTCAAATTCCTACCCCAAAAGGATCAGGTATGAATTTGGTAAGGCTAGGTAAAAAGGTCAAAGGGAGAGGGGAAAAGGGCCCCAAGTTTGTACTTGGCAAGTTTGGGTGGCTGGCTAGGGATCTAAGGAAGAGTTGACTCATTATAATGGATCAAATTTTCTATCTACAATTATTAATCATGATTATTTTATAATTTTCATTATACAACCTTGATTTTTGACCTAATATTCATGTGAGGATGTCTTTGTTGACTCACAAGTCAACAAGGAGTGATGGTACTAATGGTTAGACAAAGATGGTACCAACAAGAAAATAAAAGATTATTAGTACCCCACTCTCATTAGCCTATGAAAAATGAGGTAGATATTTCAAAATGGGTTTTGATTATGGTTATTAGATGGAAAACAGGGTAAAAAATGATTAAAGATAAAAAAAATTAATAAACCCTTATGCCAAGAAAGTATGTTGTGGGTGCGATTTTGGTCCTCTCCACCAACATCCTTTTTTGTAAAATATGATGCTTTTAAAGGAGCATGTCAAATTTTGAAGGACATTGAAGGTCGGGTGGAAGATATCAAGTAGTAGCAGCGGTAATCATGAGCTAACCAAAGTAGCAGGCAGATGATGAACGGACGTAGGGCAGGTGATAAAGCGAGTGGACGATCTGCCCTTGGCCTTGGGTGGAACTCTCCAAAAGGTCCACCCACTTCTTGGGCAAAAATTTCCAAAAGGCCCGCCCACTTGTTGGGCGAACCTTTCAAGTGGCTAGCAAGGATGGAAAAATCATACAACCCCACCCTTGGGGAGGATAGAAGCTCCCACCCATTCCTGGTAGGAGATGTGAGCTCAAAATAGATGGAAGTTTGGAGAAATGTTCACCCTCTTTCCCAGTACCCTCGTGAGCAAAAATATTGATGAAGAAGCACCCGCTCAGCACACAAATCTCTTACCATCACTTGAATTTTAAGCAAGAGATGTACCCACTACTGTAGCCATCCACTATCAGGTGCTCATATGTAGAAGTGATAGATTTCATATGCGATGCTCCCAAGGTCATTAATGTTTGTCACTTGTCGTCTAACTAGAGGATCACCAGTTAAGTAAGAGGATGAGGTAGCTAAGAATTGATGGAGCAGGTAGAAATTTTAGAGGATCCAAATACCCAGTGCTATCTCCTAGAAGATCGATGCTATCTCGAGTAGTGTACTAGTGTGATGCCTATCAACTGCAAGAGTTGTCTTTCCACCTATCACCATTAATGTTCAATTTTGAATTTGATGTAAATATACCTATAAATAGTGGAATTTTGGTCATTCCTAAGGGTGAATCTTTAGCCATTACAATTCATATGTAAGGTTTCACCACTATGTAAATATAGATTTAGCACTATTTTGTCTTTGATTTTTCCTTAGTGTTCTTTACTGAATGTATGAATACTCATTTTTGTTTGGTCATTTAAGTTATCTCATGATATTTTGTAATATGGATTCCATGGATCTACTTAGTGACTCAGGAGTGTGCATTTATAAATACGGGTTGGGGGTTTATTTTTGTTAAAGCTAAGTAGGATAGGAGCACTCTAATTCTACATTCTGGACTTCATGCACATGTCCGCTGGTTATAGAATTTTCCCTCTACCCATCATTGTGAGGTGCTTGAAAAAAGGTGTTACCAACTGATCTGTTAGGTGTGGAGTTTGTTTTTTCACCTATGGTGCACCACTTGAATAGTTCTTGATGCAGCTATACCCATCCTTGTGTATTTTGACTATGACCATTTTCCCATTTCTTTCCATCCTTTTCCTTTTTTTCCCTTTTCTCATTGTGCATCATAGATAGTTGGAACCACCCCAAGGAACTAGCCTCCTTTGAAGATCAACTATCCCATACCGTTCTGACATGGCAGCCATTATATGCTTGGCATTGGTCCACCCCTCATCTTGCACACGATACCAGATTGGCAACCAACAATTTTTGGTGACTCTGTTGGGGAACTCACTAAGTTTCCATGTTTCAATAAATTAAAGTTTAATGACTCTCTAATTTGCCCATATCCTCTCAAAATCACTTAATGACTCTGACTGTATGGTACTTCTAGATCATGAGACTAGTCATCTATTCATGTTGAAGATCCAAATATCCCAGAGGGCTCAAGGTACGATGAACAGCCTTGACCTCGGTAGAGGAGATAGCATGTTCATTTGGAAACTCTGACTATGACTCCAATAGAAGAATCGAGACCTCTAAATACTGGTGTCGAGATGGCTCAGTCATATTTTCCTAAGTGGAATGCCCTTGGTCCACTAAACCTCCACTACTAGCATGAAATTCCCAAGGGTACCCTAAAATCACTATCCAATTATAATGGCACCTTGGGAATTGCTCGAGAACATCTAAAAGATGTCACCACACTAGTGCCCCTCCATGGTATTACCCATAAATACATTATGATCAGACCTTTGATATTATTGCTTTAAGGAAGGTCACTACTGTGGTATCAAACCCTTGGGTGAAAATCCATCTGCTCATGGTTAAACTTGGTAAGAGCTCTCATTGACATATTTGATAGCTCTTTGGATCCCTTCCAACTTTTGATGCACCTCTCATTCATCAAGAGAACACTTCTAGAATATCTGATCAACTTCAACATTCAATTTGAGAGGAGCTATAAAAGGATCCCCCTCAGTACCAACCATTGCTTGCCAAGGGTCACCTATACTATATTCGAGCCCTTAGCTCAAATATAGGCCTCCTACTACTACAATCTAAGGAAATGAGATTCCCTAAAATATTTTAGGAGGTCGTATGAGTGGGGCAACTCCTACTTTAGGCAGGAAAGACATTTTCATATGACTCTGTCCTTCCATCCCCTTTTCCAACCATTGTTTTTCCCCTCCTAACTGCACAGTATCCACCATAGATGTCATCAAGAGTTGTGTAGGAGCTAGGGCTATAGTCCTATGGAACATAAGGGGTAGATCATTTCTCGAGCCTAGGTAGGAGAAATTCAAGCATCGATGCTAAAAGCGACAACCTTATTACATCCATCTACAAAAATGAGGATCTAGACCATGGTAGAAATTCCATATACAAAAAGGAGGTATTTTTACATCCTTTTTGTATCCAAGGACATGATGATAAAGTACTAGTTCATCTTCATGATGGCCTAGTTTGTTAGCACCCGATTCCTAATGAGGTCCCATCAGTCGTAGGTTCAATCAATGAGGTCTACAAAAATAAGTATGTAAGGACACCAAAGGCATGTGAAGCCAAGATTCCATAGTAGGTGGATCCCTAAGTTTTGCAACATCAAAACCTATTTCCAGATGAACCAGTACAAAAGGAAGGCTCCCACATGGAAAAATTTATTGCCACCCTAATCATTGATTGCATAAGTAATGGTGTGGACACCTAAAATGCATCATGTATAGGGGACTACTCATATGGGCATGCTAATAGATCATATGAAGGATATTGGACAACTCCAAGGTGAATCAATGGTTTTAACCACTCAATTTGGGTAGAGTTGGTATACTCAACCTTAGTCGTGGCTAACACCCATGGCTAATAGAGCTAGCTGCACCTCAGAGCCACGACTAGCACTGAAACTATTTTGAATCCTGACCTTAGCCAAATTTAGTTACAACGGTCTAGGCAGTGAATTTCAAATAGTTTTGGGTGTGGAAGCTTCGAGAGTTTTCCTCCCAACTGATCCAACCTCCTAGATCCTAATCTTGGCTTCCCAAGCAAACCAAGATTAGGTATTAGGAGGGATATAAGACCCCTCTTCAAATTGGGATGAATTCTAGAATTATCTTGTGTTGGAATGTAGCGAAGCTCTACCAAAATGAACAATGACGTGAAAACCCCTTGAGGATAGTTGAAGTGTTGCCCAATTCTGGAGTGACAAGCATGAATCCATCAATGAAGCTTCCAAATTAATACAAAGCATAAATCACAAAATCAAGCCAATCGAACGTGAATCTTATTGAATTCAATCGTCAATCCATCTTGGGACACAAAGGCAACCCTTGATCATCATTTCAATGGAGGGAATTGGAGATCTAAGTCCTGATTACAAGAGCAATAATACTTTTGGCACAACCATGGCTAACAGTGCCAGCTGCACCTCAAACCCATGGTGAGGGTTTGATCTTTAATTTCCTCTATTTTAGCAGTATATTTCCATTTCTAGTTATACAATTAGCTTAATATAGCATATATTAATATTGTAGGAGATATTTGACTGGTTAATTTAGGATTTAGAGGTAGATTTACTTCCATTTCCTTGTATTTGTCAATTTAGACTAGTTTCATTAAGTTTCATGTTTTTCAAGTTCTAATGGCTAATTAGACTTCCTAATAGTTAGATTTCATGCTTTCTTTACATGCTTTATAGTATATTGATGATTTCTTGCATATCTTCATATATTTACATGCTTTCTTGATTTCTTTATCATAAATTTATGCAATTCTATAAAAAGCCTCATCAAGAGAGGCCTCATTTATTATTAAATTTTTTCATATTGTTTCTTGAATGTAAGGTTTACAGGACCTAATCAATTTCAAGGTATTCAAGGTAGCATATACCTCCAACCAAAGGAGAAGAAGGTTATCTTTTGCCTTAAGAAGATTGTGTACCTTCTAAAATGTTTGTAGATTACACCACCCCCTCGTTTAGAGGGTCTTCAAAAGTGTATCAATTGTATAAAAATTGATTATCCCTATTTGTACTATGTTTTTGACATATTTTTAATAAAATAAGACCTTACTTTCTTGTTAAATTTATTTGTGTCTATTATTTATTGCTTTAATACTCGATTTCAATTAGTGCACTAGTTAGGTGTATGCTTTTTAGATCATTACATATGGCAATCATGATGGAACCCCACAAAATTTGTGAGAGCTGATGGATTTTTTAATGTTTCTTTTTGTAGGTGTCAATCGCACTTGACAGCCATAGTGCATAGTCTCCATCGTTCTTGACAGTCGTAGCTAGCAGCAAATCATAAAAGTAGACAATAATCAGATTATCTCTCCATCAAATGAGGAATCCAGGTAACCCTGATCCTTTGTAATTTTTTTATCTTGCTATTTTCACTACTGTAGGTAATTAGAAAACCTAGAGAAATAGTAAAGTGAAGGAATTTCCATGCAATTTCCATATTGTTTATCAGCTGCACCTGACAGCCATGGCTATCTCTATTAGCTACACCTATCAAACATGGCTAAATTCTTGGCCTACAGCTCTATCCCATGGCTAGCACTGTTACTTGCGATTTTTTCCCATGGCTAACAAAGAATGTTTGTTTGTAGATTTTGCATATGGTGGCCCAATCAAATGCCGATTAGAGAATTTTATCTACATTCTCTAAATCTCATTCAAATAAATTAGATGCATCTTTCTAAATATTAAAACACTTTTATCATTAGGCATATAGGAAAGAGCATTGTATGATTTATGATGTATTTTCCCTTTTTCACAAAGTATAAAATTAACACACACACACACCAAGTAACACTTAAAATTCTAGTGATTTGGAAGTCATATCCAACCACTAGTAGGGTTCAACAATGGTGCTAGTGATTTCCATCTGTTGCCCCAACTCCCTCGAACCTTGTACTACTGGCCACTACTGACTCTAAGATATGTCCTAACTGTGCAAAATAGTATGCATTCCTCTTTATAGGGGTGTATCGATGTCCATGGGATGTTTGGTGAGGATCGATAGGACCTGTGCTCCCTACCTAGGTGTGGATTTCATCTCTACATTTCGAAGGGTTTACGTGATCATGACTTTCATTGTCGATTATCGAGTTGTGAGCATATAGGTGAAAACATTAAACTATTTCAGCATTATATCAACAATTTCAAATACAATGAGAGTAGTTTAAGTTTCAACAAATTTCAAACACATCAAACCAGTGTAGGGCTCACAATTAAAATTTAAAAGAGATAATCATTCTTGTTTGCTTTATTTTCCTTAAAATCTACATATGAGATAATACACATCATGGTTAGAACACAAAGAGGCTAATATCAATGCAAAACTGAGGTCGAGTTTGAAGCTCCACCCAATGCATAGCACAATGCATCAAATCCTCAATCACAAGATCCTACCGAATGACGTTCTATGAGGATTAGAGAGGATAAATCTATGCACGGGGGTTCTTGTCAGAATACTCCACCAAGAGGAGTCAATGTACATGCCTCACATGATAGATACGAGTATGGAAGATCCCAAAATGGGGCCTTCGAGCATGGGAGCATATATCATGATCATACACCATGTGGATCCACTGGATCTGCTAAAGAGTACATCATTCAGGAAGGAACTATAACCAAGTTGGTTCACATCTGTACTCAAGCTAAGGGAGGCTCCAAGCCCTCATCAATTCAAAATAGATAAGTAGAAAATTTACCCATTCAAGGACAGGAAGAGAGAGTTGCTTCAAAGCATAGGCCCGCATAGACTCCAAACTACAATGTACTTGGCAAGTTCACATTTGATATGTCTAAAGTTTGATTTAACGGTATGCCACCGCATGAGTTGTGGTTCACTAGACAACTAGATGGTCTTGATGAAGAACACAAGCTTATACTGAGAGGGGGGTGAACAGTATAAGACCACTTTTTACTTTTCTTTCCCAATCAATATTATGCAATGTATAGATAGCAATATCAATAGCAATAATCAAAGCAATGCACAAATCACCACACACAATAGAGACACCAATTTTACGTGGTTCACCCAATGTGGGCTACTCCACAGAGAAAATATTTCACTAAAATTTCCTCAATCAATCTCTTGGGAATCCTTTCCCTATTACAATGTTTATGGACCTCTATCCAAAGGAGACACCAATCCCCTAATCAAGTTCATGGATCTCTATCCATAGGAGAACTCCTTTCTCCTCTTGCTCTGGTTGGTGATCTTCTAGAAGAACTGTTGTCCCCACTACTCTGGCTAATGGATCTCTATCCACTGAAGACACCTATCCTCACTGCTCTAGCTTATGGATCTCTATCCACTAGAGACTATCATCCTCTATACTCTATCACCTTCAAAGCTCTATCTCAAATCTACACTAAACATAGTCCTTCGATCTAGCACAAATCTGCTCAATATCTATCTCTGATCTGGCACAAACCTATCCTCAAATATACACCAAAATCTATCCTCAAATCTATACTAAACATATCCTTCGATCTAGCACAAATCTATCCTCAATATCTATCCTCTGATCTACACTAAACATAGTCCTTCGATCTAGCACAAATATATCCTCAATATCTATCCTCAAGCCTTAACACAAAGCTTGAATCAATCTCAAATCAACTCTGCTAGATCTACCCCAAACCTTAACTCAAGGTTTGAACAAATCAATCAATCAAATCTACTCACAAGTCTTCTCAAAGACTTATCTCAATTCTTCTCAATAAGTCCTCACTAGAACTTGTCCAAATATACTCAATAAGTCCTCACTAGAACTTATCCAATTATACTCTCAATATGTATTGTAAGCTTCCACAAAAGCTCACACAAATCTATCCACAAGTCTTCCCAAAGACTTACCTCAAATCTGCTCAACAAGTCCTCACTAGAACTTGTCCAATCTCATAGAAACATAAAGAGAATTGTTAGAGACTCAATATGCTTCACATTCATCACAATGCTCAATCACTTTCAATCACTCTTTTAGAAACATATAGAGAATTGTTAGAGACTCAATATGCTTCTCATTTACCTCAATGCTCAATCACTTTCAATCACTCTTTTAGAAACATACAAAGAATTGTTAGAGACTCAATATGTTTCACACTCACAAACTCTCAATCACTTTCAATCTCTATTTTATCACAGAAACATATAGAGAATTTTTAGAGACTCAATATGTTTCACACTCATCAACACTCAACCTCTTTCTCAAATCAATTCAGAATATAGAACAATTTGTTTCATAGAACTTGAACTATCACTTCACACATCCACTTGACTAGGCTCAACCAACTCTACTCAACCAATCACTCAATGAAATAATCCTTGCTCACAAACCCTAGTCCAAACATATGAACACTCACTCAAATATTTCCAACAATGCTTATCAACCAATCTCACATAACAATGATACTCATGTTCTTTGCAAACCCTAGTTCAAGTTCTTTACTCAACCATCACTTCAACAACAATGCTTATAAATAATCTTCACATAACAATGATACTCATGATATTTGCAAACCCTAGTTCAAGTTCACTCAACTTAATCACTTCAACAACAATGCTTATAAAACAAGGTTTTATCAACAACTCTTTATTCCAGAAAACCTTGAAGCATTAATTCAAAACACACTTAACAATGCTTACCAAACAATCCTTTTCACTCCAACTTTGCATTCACAACATTCAACAAACACTCACTAGGAAGAATATGCCCATACCTTTATTTGATGTAGAAGTGACCTTGGAAAACCTGTCTCAATCACAATTTTCTCTTTTGCCAATCTCAATAGTTAGATGATAAAATATCACACTAACTTTCTCACAAAATAATTCTCAATTACAAAAATAATCAAACTTAATTACACCTTATTTCTCCTTCTTAAAATAATATCCAACACCACAAAAACACTTCTTCCAAAACTCTAACTCATCAAAAGAGCCTCTTAACAATTTAATTTCATCATAACCCTTTTCAGAAATATATCTCAAAAATAATCCAAACTCTACTTATGACTCCCTACTCAATATTGCATTTAATTTAAATAACTCACTTTATAACTTAATGCAATAAATCAATTTCCACTTTCCTAAGGTGAAAATAAAATTACCCTAGAAAAAATTAACCTTTCAACACTTAGGTTAATATCAAAACTTACTTGCACCTTATCCCTCCAACAACCTTAGCATATGCAAAATAAAATAATTCAAAAACTTTATTACCCGCTTTGCAATCGACGAGATTCGAACTTGCACCAAATGCTTCAACAACGCCTTGGCCGTGGCTTCCACGCCGTGTGAGCCACGTGCTCCCTTGATGCTCTAAAGCGCAATGTGCGCTTTGACCGCTTCACACTCCTCTAGAGCCTTTGGCTCTTTCTTCAACACGACGCCTACCTCAAACCTTGCACTTCGGAGGCGCCTTTAATTTCGCACGAGCTCTCTTCAATGAATATTGTGGATGCATTAATCGAATTCCCAAACTAAGGTTTGGCTAAGGTATAAATACCTTATGCCCTTGTTCCCATGCACGTCGGTGGAGACGAATTCGTTGGGGGTCGGTGCTTATGTTTTAACTCCGAAATATTTAATTTATAATTATTTAAATTCACTAGAATTTAAATATTATAAATTAATATTTAAATATTTTGGCTTTATTAAATATTAAAGCCTCCTTAGGTTTTAATAAAAACCTTTTATTTTTCCCACTATGGTTTTTAATAAAAACCTTTTATTTTGCCCAACCATGGTTTTAATAAAAACCTTTTATTTTGTCTAACCATGGTTTTAATAAAAACCCTTCTACTTATGCTTCACATAATATTAAAAATAAATATTATGAAGCTCTTTTGCCATCAACCTTTTGCATTGCTCCTTTTGACCTTTTGGCATCAACGGTAGCTTATTCCTTGACATCAATGACAACTTCATTCCTTGACATCAATGACAACTTTGACTCAAAATGTCCAACAATCTCCCCCTTTGTCATTGATGGCAACCCAATAACTTTTTACCATTTTCTTGACCTTTTCATTTTGCTCCCCCTGGGAAACTGCTCCCCCTGACTCAATGCTCTCTCCTTAAACCAAATCTCTCCCCCTTTGACATCAATGGCAAAGGGTCACCTTTGGGGCTCGGGGCTAAGAATGAGTCTCTTAGCTTAGCCCCTCCCCCACCTCCTCTTGAGGTGGTTAATTCTGGGGTGGGAGTATTTCTACTCCCAGCAAGCATTGGTCTTTACCTTTGTCCTCTTTCCTTCTCATTTGATCCTTCTGATTCCTTTGACTATTCCTGTTCATGTCCATGTTCCTGGTTCATGTCTTTTCTATTCCTATTCCTGTTCATGTTCATGCTTGATTCTAGAATGTCTGCTCTACACCACTTTGTTGTATGTCCATCATTATTGCACTTATAACACTTAATGTTATTATTCCTTGGAGGTGCAAATGTCTTGGGATTTCTCCTAGTGAAGCCATATCCTTTTCTATCATGAACCTTGCAATTCATTGCCTTGTGACCAAATTGATTACATGAGTAGCAATACCCATGGAAAAGTTGCATGTTTTTGAAGTTCCCATATTCTTGTCTTTCATGTGTCCTACACTGTGAAGCCATGTGCCCAAATATGTGACATGAGAAACATCATCCATTGAAGTTTCCTTGCCTTGACCTCATTGGTCTCTTAGTCTCTCTTTCTCTATGTTGATTCTTGTTCCATATGTTTCTTCTTTGTGCATTGTTCCTTTCCTTGTTGAACTTTCTATTGTCCAACTCATCCTCAGAAGTCTCACTTTCTCTTACACTATCTTCTTCTAAAGTTTCTTCTTCTTCAGAACTTGAGGTTGACTTTTCTTCTTGTTTCTTTTGAGCCTGTTCAAAACCAAGACCTATTTTGTTTGTTGACCTTCTTTGTACCTTGATCATCTTATCCACAATCTTTGAGCTCTTTCCAAACTTGTGTAGCTTATCCTTGGACTTTTCTAATTCTTCCCTTAATAGAGCTACTTCTTGTTCTAACCTTTCACATTCTAAGACCTTTGCTTCTAGCTTATCCTTGACCTTCTTTGTCTTAGCCAATGACTTTTTTAGATCCTCTATAAGCTTTCCTCTCTCTTCATCACATTCTTGAAATTGAAACTCAAGTTGGGAGTTTTGCTTTCTTACCTTATTTAAAGTTTTAAGAGCATAAATAAGCTCTCCCTCAAGATCAACTCCTCCTTTTTTGATTCTTCCTCTATTTGTTTACCTTTGTCAACATCTTCATTCTTTTTTGACTTGTCTTCTATAGGATCACCTTCTTCTTCTTCTAGAGCCATTAGAATATTCTCTTCTGGTCCTTCAAGTGTATCTTCATATTCATCATCACTAAAACTAAAACCATTCCTTGTACAACTATCTTCAAGATGTCCAAAATTACCACATCTAAAACACTTGAGAATTATTGGTGACCTTTTCTTAACTTCTTCTTTTTCTTCTATCAAAAATAGGACTTCATCTTTATCATTATCTGAGAAACTATTATCACTATCACTTGAGTACTTACTTGCCTTGTCTGCATAGTAGCTCCTCTTTTGTCTTTGAAAGAACTTCTTTCCTTGTTTGCCTTGTCCATCCTTGCCTTTCTTTTGGTACCTGTATCTTTCTGATTCCCTGTTCCTGTGATCCTATTTTTCTTCATCATTGTTATTTTTAGCTTCTTGAAAATCAGTTGCATAGTGACCATACTTTCCACAATTGAAACATCTAACATATTTTGCATCTTTAAATCTTCTTGAATCCTTATTCCTTCTGCCATAATTAGCTTCTTCATCACTGGATGACTCATTGCTCGATTCTGACTTCTTACCCTTTGTCTTCTTAATTGCTTTGAAGGTTGCTTCCTTTCGAATATTAGGTTCCTCTTTTGTTCTTAACTCAAAGGTTGTGAGAATACCAAGTAACATATCTCTTGTCAAAGAATCACCATACTTTTGATTCTTCTATAGCAGAAATATTTTCACTAAATATTTTTGGAAGAGATCTTAAGACCTTATCACAAACATCTGATTCTTCAACATTAAGTCCAAGTCCTTGCATGGCATTAACAACTTCATCTACCCGAAGTAGATAAGTACTAATATTTTCCTCATCCTTCATTCTTAACTCTTCAAATTGCCCTTTGAGATTTCGTATCTTTACCTTTTTGACACTTTTATCTCCTTCATATATGCTTTGCAACTTATCCCATATTCCTTTTGCATCTTTACAATGCATAACTTTTATTGATTTTGTTCTATGCAAACCTCTCAAAATTGCATTCATTGCTTTTGAATTGTAATGTTGTAGAAGCTTACCTTCCTTATCTGTAGGTGGATCAGCTGGTGGTATGTATCCATTTTCAACTGCTTCCCAAATTTCATTGCCAAGTGCCATCAGGTGAATCTTCATTCTCATACTCCAAAATATATAATCACTTCCATAAAATATTGGTGTTGAATTATCTGAGGACACATTCTTAGAATCCATTGTGTTCTTGAAAGCTTTTCCTTCAAGCTGTTAAACTCTTTCGAAGGAACCTGCTCTGATACCAATTGAAGAACACAAGCTTATACTGAGAGGGGGGTGAACAGTATAAGACCACTTTTTAATTTTCTTTCCCAATCAATATTATGCAATGTATAGATAGAAATATCAATAACAATAATCAAAGCAATGCACAAATCACCACACACAATAGAGACACCAATTTTACGTGGTTCACCCAATGTGGGCTACTCCATGGAGAAAATATTTCACTAAAATTTCCTCAATCAATCTCTTGGGAATCCTTTCCCTATTACAATATTTATGGACCTCTATCCAAAGGAGACACCAATCCCCTAATCAAGTTCATGGATCTCTATCCATAGGAGAACTCCTTTCTCCTCTTGCTCTAGTTGGTGATCTTCTAGAAGAACTATTGTCCCCACTACTCTAGCTAATGGATCTCTATCCACTAAAGACACATATCCTCACTACTCTAGCTTATGGATCTCTATCCACTGGAGACTATCATCCTCTATACTCTATCACCTTCAAATCTCTATCTCAAATCTACACTAAACATAGTCCTTCAATCTAGCACAAATCTTCTCAATATCTATCTCTGATCTAGCACAAACCTATCCTCAAATATACACCAAAATCTATCCTCAAATATACTAAACAATCCACACAAATCTATCCTCTGATATGCACTAAACATAGTCCTTCGGTCTAGCACAAATCTATCCTCAATATCTATCCTCAAGCCTTAACACAAAGCTTGAATCAATCTTAAATCAACTCTGCTAGATCTACCCCAAACCTTAACTCAAGGTTTGAACAAATCAATCAATCAACTCTACTCACAAGTCTTCTCAAAGACTTATCTCAAATCTGCCTTGTAAGCTTCCACAAAAGCTCACACTAATCTATCCACAAGTCCTCTCTAGAACTTGTCCAAATCTGCTCAACAAGTCCTCACTAGAACTTGTCCAAATCTTCTCAATAAGTCCTCACTAGAACTTGTCCAAATCTACTCAATAAGTCCTCACTAGAACTTATCCACTCAATCTATATTGTAAGCTTCCACAAAAGCTCACACAAATCTATCCACAAGTCTTCCCAAAGACTTACCTCAAATATTCTCAACAAGTCCTCACTAGAACTTGTCCAATCTCATAGAAACATAAAGAGAATTGTTAGAGACTCAATATGCTTCACATTCATCACAATGCTCAATCACTTTCAATCACTCTTTTAGAAACATATAGAGAATTTTTAGAGACTCAATATGCTTCTCATTTACCTCAATGCTCAATCACTTTCAATCACTCTTTTAGAAACATACAGAGAATTGTTAGAGACTCAATATGTTTCACACTCACAAACTCTCAATCACTTTCAATCTCTCTTTTATCATAGAAACATATAGAGAATTGTTAGAGACTCAATATGTTTCACACTCATCAACACTCAACCTCTTTCTCAAATCAATTCAGAATATAGAACAATTTGTTTCATAGAACTTGAACTATCACTTCACACATCCACTTGACTAGGCTCAACCAACTCTACTCAACCAATCACTCAATGAAATAATCCTTACTCACAAACCCTAGTCCAAACATATGAACACTCACTCAAATATTTCCAACAATGCTTATCAACCAATCTCACATAACAATGATACTCATGTTCTTTGCAAACCCTAGTTCAAGTTCTTTACTCAACCAATCACTTCAACAACAATGCTTATAAATAATCTTCACATAACAATGATACTCATGATATTTGCAAACCCTAGTTCAAGTTCACTCAACTTAATCACTTCAACAACAATGCTTATAAAACAAGGTTTTATCAACAACTCTTTATTCCAGAAAACCTTGAAGCATTAATTCAAAACACACTTAACAATGCTTACCAAACAATCCTTTTCACTCCAACTTTGCATTCACAACATTCAACAATCACTCACTAGGAAGAATATGCCCATACCTTTATTTGATGTAGAAGTGACCTTGGAAAACCTGTCTCAATCACAATTTTCTCTTTTGCCAATCTCAATAGTTAGATGATAAAATATCACACTAACTTTCTCACAAAATAATTCTCAATTACAAAAATAATCAAACTTAATTACACCTTATTTCTCCTTCTTAAAATAATATCCAACACCACAAAAACACTTCTTCCAAAACTCTAACTCATCAAAAGAGCCTCTTAACAATTTAATTTCATCATAACCCTTTTCAAAAATATATCTAAAAAATAATCCAAACTCTACTTATGACTCCCTACTCAATATTGCATTTAATTTAAATAACTCACTTTATAACTTAATGCAATAAATCAATTTCCACTTTCCTAAGGTGAAAACAAAATTACCCTAGCAAAAATTAACCTTTCAACACTTAGGTTAATATCAAAACTTACTTGCACCTTATCCCTCCAACAACCTTAGCATATGCAAAATAAAATAATTCAAAAACTTTATTACCCGCTTTGCAATCGGTGAGATTCGAACTTGCACCAAATGCTTCAACAATGCCTTGGTCGTGGCTTCCACGCCGTGTGAGCCACGTGCTCCCTTGATGCTCTAAAGTGCAATGTGCACTTTGACCGCTTCACACTCCTCTAGAGCCTTTGGCTCTTTCTTCAACATGATGCCTACCTCAAACCTTGCACTTTGGAGGTGCCTTTAATTTTGCACGAGCTCTCTTCAACGAATATTGTGGATGCATTAATCGAATTCCCAAACTAAGGTTTGGCTAAGGTATAAATACCTTATGCCCTTGTTCCCATGCACGTCGATGGAGATGAATTCGTTGGGGGTCGACGCTTATGTTTTAACTCTAAAATATTTAATTTATAATTATTTAAATTCACTAGAATTTAAATATTATAAATTAATATTTAAATATTTTGGCTTTATTAAATATTAAAGCCTCCTTAGGTTTTAATAAAAACCTTTTATTTTTCCCACTATGGTTTTTAATAAAAACCTTTTATTTTGTCCAACCATGGTTTTAATAAAAACCTTTTATTTTGCCAATCCATGGTTTTAATAAAAACCCTTCTACTTATGCTTCACATAATATTAAAAATAAATATTATGAAGCTCTTTTGCCATCAACCTTTTGCATTGCTCCTTTTGACCTTTTGGCATCAATGGTAGCTTATTCCTTGACATCAATGACAACTTCATTCCTTGACATCAATGACAACTTTGACTCAAAATATCCAACACTTGATAGAGTCCTAGGGTAGCTAGGGTATAAACCCTTAGTTGTGCACTCTCATTCTATGAGTTCTCATAGTGAGAGCACACGTAGGACCATCAGAGAACCAGGAGAATGCTCTAAGCATTCTCATAGTATACTTGCCCCATCGACCCACATGGGCATAGAGCATAGACAACACCAGAATGCAAATGTCATCTACATAGACAAAGGCAAGAGCATGGCAAACAAGTCTATTGGAGGTCATACCGACAAATCTGCTCGGATAGAATGAATCCACTAGAGACCACATACGACCGATCTTATAGATCGATCATAGAAACTAGTGTCAGAACAATGGTAGTAGATCTTCCAAGATCAATTGGAAGATATCCATGTAGAGCGTGAGCACCTCAAAAATGAGGATACTCAGAGATAGAGGTTGCTAAGGTAGCATATTTTTGAGCAATGCATGCATGAGCAATGCATCCTTGATCAAAAGGAGTGTGCTGAGAGAGAGGATCGATTGGCTCATACCAATTTACCCCCTCATAGTGAATACAGGGAGCACACTCAAAGATGAGCTACTTCATAACCCGATTTATACCTTGAGCACATTGAAACTTGTACTCACCACATAACCCAAAACATGATGCAATGCCAAGCGCTAGAACATCATGGGCATACGTAGTATGAAGAAGTAGTAGGAGATGAACAAGAATAAGAATATCCTAAGATCTCCTTAGTAGATGTGGAGGATGAGCCTAGTCCTCCACCTCGACCAAAGAAGAATTTACCTCCAAAGGCTCCTCAAAGACCTCTCAGAGAAGAGGAAATTCTATCTTTGAAGGCCTATCAAGCCTTGGCAGACAAGGTTCGAGCTATAGAGAAACAAGGGATGGCTTATCAAAAGCCAACCTTGAACAAAATTCATAATGAGCCTTTATGCCCTTCAGTGCCCATTCTAGCGTATCCCGATCACTTCGAGATGCCAAAGCTAGAGAAATTTCAAGGAGAGGAGGATGCTCAGGAACATGTTACGAGATTTATGGATATGTGCTTTCAGATAGAAAGCAATGATGCTCTATTATTGAGAACCTTCATCACAACCCTTTCAGGCCCTACTCGAGAGTGGTTCAATCAACTTAAGAGGTACAACATAACCAAATTTGAATAGTTGGCTAATGCATTTCTTGAATGCTTCTCCTTCGACATCAAGAAGAAGGTAAACCTATCTGATCTGGCTGCTTTAATGCAACATGATGATGAGCCGATCATGGATTATGGGAAAATATGGAGAAAGATAATGGTAAAGTTGCCATTTTCCATTCTGACCATAGAACTAACTCGGATGTTTACAAAGAGTTGTGTGAAGCACATCTCATTACTATTATAGTTGCAATAGTATCAAACATTTGAGGAGGCCTTGGTGCAAGCCAAGGTAATAGAGGACATCAAGTTATAGGAGGGTAACTTGAAGCTCCAGAACAAGAAGGAATGGAACAAGAAGAACACCCAACATCAAAATCAATAGGCCAAGCTGGCCCATGTAAACCAAGTGGTGTTAAACCTCCAGAAAGGGGATAAGGGGCAACAATAGAATTATCAAGCCCAACCTCCTCCTACGTGATACGATCAATGCAATAATAACAAGAAGGGTAAGAATAAAGAACAACACCTACCTCACTAGTTCACACCTTTTTCAGAGTTGATGACATCGATATTCCATCAACTGTGTGAGGCCAAGGCCCTCAACTTACTAGAGATCAAGTTAATAGACCCTAATCAACCCAAACCAAAGGGGTATAGGGATGATCTATATTGCACTTTCCATAGGATGAAAGGACATGACATCGAAGGATGTTATAGTTTCAAACATGTAGTGCAAAACATGATAAAAAAAGGTGAGCTAATTGTGGACAACCCTCAGGCTCCAGACAACCAAAATATGGGGATCTTCAAGAACCCCTTACCGAATCATGAGCCATCGAGGAACAATGTTGGTCATGTGAATCAAGTGTGGGTGGAACCACCAACTCAAGGATTCATCGGCATGGTCAATGTTGTCACAAGACAAGGGAGGTATGAGTGACCAAATCTACCTCCAACTCCAATTAGGGTTCAAGTTGCACCCCCTCAAAGGCCAACGCAAAATATTCTAGGCCCACCAACTAGACCGGTGGTGACCATCAGGAGTAGGCTAGTTCAAAGCCTACAGACAACTCCAACAAAGTTGTCGATATATGAACTGATTCAGTAGTCTCCTAAGCATAGGGAGATGCTCATGGACATCCTAAGGTCTATCGAAGTTCAGTCCTAGGACCCTGAAGCATTTATGAACTTCATGGGACATGTGCAGTAGTGCAGTGAACCGGTGATTCAATTTAATGATCATGAGATTAAGATGGTCTCCACTGCTATAGCGGACCCACCGCTACATATAATTGCATGTGTTAATCACACACCATTCAAATAGGTTTTGATTGATATAGGGTCATCAATCAACATTATTACTACCAAGGCATTGACACATCTGAAGTTGCCAAAGTCACACATTGTACCTTCTACCTTCACCTTGAGAGCATTTAATGATGCACTATGCTCAATGGTAGGTACTATAGTTCTTCCAATTCAGGTTGGACTGAAGACCATCCCTATGATGTGTCATGTGATAGAAGGTACCATGTAATATAACATCCTCCTAGGGAGGCCTTGGATTAGAGAAATGTATTGCATTCCCTTGATTTTACATCAATGTATTAAATATATACATGAGGGACAAGTTCACATGGTTCCTTTCGATGAGGAGCCATTCAAATATGTGAACTTAGCAGATTTTCCTAGAGAGTTCATTCTCCCCTCAATGCATCTAGATATATGATCGACATCACCAATCAAACATCCAGAAGGTAAATTAAAAGGAGTGTGTGCAGGACCTTCCATGATAGCACCACAACTATTAGAGCACACAACAATAGCTTCAACAAAGCCTACGACATCCAAAATGCTTAGGAATGATAAGAAGCTTAAGGTAGTTATGGGAGAAAAGAGTCAAAGCAAGCACCCAAGGTAGCAACTATCGAGGTTCCTAGTCCCATGGATGAAGGGGATGCTCAAAATCAAGTCGAGGAGGCACCTCAACCTACCTCACCTACTTCTTCAGTAGGGTCATCTGCACCGTAGGTGACCATACATTTGGTTAATCCTAGATTAGCAGAATATATCATGTAGAATGTGACATTCATACCATTTATCAAAACTACATAGGACATGGGCTGACCTCAAGCCCATCACTTTCCCATGGGAATGGTGGTACCACTAGGGGTGCCACCCAACCAAACAAACTTCATTTATGGAGGGCTTGATCAACTTGCAAATCGCATACCCATAGATGAGGATGATGATGAACCATTCATGGTGAATGTTCATTATTTATCTAACCCTGAATTCACCTTGTACTATTTTGAATGTTACCATTGGCATGGTTATGATTTAGGCTTATTCGAGCAAGGGCACCGAACTCCTTATGAACCATAATATCAGCTACCAACTGATAGGTTTAGGTTAGGCTACCATATAAGAGGATAGGATGAGCTCTTAGAAGCATCTTTAGATCATCTAAACCTCAGTTTGGGGGATGATGTGGATTGGAATCCTTATCACCCTAACCCTTCTCACATACAAAGGGGTAATAGGCTGGTAACCTACGTCTCTATTGAGCCACCTAAGATCTATCATGATAACATCATGGTAGAGGTCAATCCAAGAGACAATCCAAGAGCCAACTTGGACATTGAAAGTCATGAAGCTACCGATGACACTGGTATGCAGATCCAAAATCTAGGTATAGCAATAGACACTAAATTAAAAGTTGCTTCTGAGGAAGTGCAAGTAGAGTCCATTATCAAAAGTGATGGACCAGATTATGATTCTAGAATAGATGATAATGAGAAATCCTCAAACAATGAATGATATGAGGATGAAACTGAGTTGGCTTACTTAGGTCCTCTACATTTACATCATCTATTACCCATGGAGATAGTGGGTGAGAATGAGGGAGCCCTCATTGATGATAGTGGCTATGAAGAGTGGGCCTACCTTGGGCCTCATATTGCTAATCACTTGATTCCTAGTCAATAGGGTGAAGGACTCATATATGATAGTGATGATGAGGATGAGACCGAGAGAGCCTATCTTAAGCCTCACTATTTATGCCATCATCATGAGCTGATTGACATCGATGAGATGTATCGAAGAGTCTATCCTAGCCCATGCCTCAGAGGGAGACCACCCAATTTGGATATGATTTATCATATAGTCTTCCCTGATCCATCGACATACATGCAGCTCCTTGAGCCAAGTGATCCCACTTTCTAGTCTATTCATAGACCAGATCCAGAGATCCCCATACCCCTAGAGCCACATCTTGGGTATGGGAATAGCACAGATAAGTTAGAATTGCACACACATGGTCCTAGAGATCTAATCCATTCCATCAATATGATCTCCATTGATTTGACCACTCCACTTCACAATCTAGCCGATCCTTCCAAACCATTGTATCTTAATGTAGATGCTATTGATTGGGATCACATTGATTCACCACTAGAGCCTAAATATTTCTTCCCTAACAAAGAAATGTTGCAACCTTTCCATTTTGCACTAGGCTATGCACATGATGTTTATCATACTAAGGGAAATTCTAATGTAGGACCTTTAAACCCAGCTGATGACATCCACTTGATTCCTATGCCTCACCAACTTGAGGAGGGATCACATATGTCAATAGAGGAAACCTTCGATGTGGATATCAGTGATGATCCCACTAATCCTAAGAAGGTTAAATTTGGAGAGAGTCTATCTCCTGATGAGTATGCCAACCTCATCCCTCTACTGAAAGAGAGACCTGATCTCTTTGCTTGGACATACAAGGATATGTTAGGACTAGATCCAAAAATGGTTACTCATAACCTTTCGCTAGATCCCTCTAAAAGGCCTATCAAGTAGAAGCTCAAGAAGATGCATCCAATAGTCACTTTAATGGTTAAATATGAGCTACAGAAGTTGTTGGATGTAGAGTTCATTATCTCCATCGACTATCCAGAATGGGTATCAAACATGGTACCTATAGGAAAACCTGATGGAAGGATCCATATCTATATGGATTTTAGAGACCTCAACAAGGCAACACCAAAGGATTCATTCTCATTGCCCAACATAGATGCTCTTGTAGATGCAACTGTAGGTCATGAGATGCTCTCCCTTATGGATAGTTTTTTTGGTTACAATCAAATTCGGATTAAAGTTGAAGACCAACACAAAACCACATTCACAATGCCATGGGGAACATTCTATTATAAAGTTATGCCATTCAGCCTTAAAAATGTTAGTGCCACATATCAATGAGCCATGACATACATTTTCCATGACTACATGCACAAAATCTTAGAATATTATATCGATGACTTATTGGCAAAGTCATTGCTACATTTAGAGCATGTAGAGGTCCTGAGGAAGGTCTTCGATCACCTGATAGAGCATAATGTCAAGTTGAATCCCAAGAAGTGTGTATTTGGTGTAACTTTAGGAAAGCTCTTGGGATTCATCATTTCAAAATGAGGGATCGAAGTTGACCCAGTGAAGGTCAAGGCCATATTAGAAATGTATCCTCCCACAAATATCAAAGAGTTAAGAAGCCTACAGGGCAAAGTAGCATCCATAAAGTGATTTATCACACAATTATCGAATAAATGTTGACCCATGAATCGATTGCTACACAAGGGGGTCCCATTCAATTGGGATGAGGACTATCAAGTGGCCTTCACTAAAATTAAGCAATACCTAGCAACGCCACTAGTGCTAGCTCCACCAAGACCAGATGTGCCTTTCTTGCTATATATATCAGCTACTAACTTTGCATTGGGAACCATGTTAGCCCAAAAGAATGTGCAAGACAAAGAGCAAGTGATATATTACATCAATCGCACCTTGGTGAGTTATGAGCTAGGGTATGCATACATGGAGAAGTTGTGTTTAGTAGTGGTGTTTGCAATGAAGAAGTTGTATCATTACATGTTAAGTCATATGATGTATGTGATATCCAAACAAAATCCTTTGTAGTATATGATGAGCAAGACATATCATAATACACGTACTACAAAGTGGATCATGCTATTGATAGAATTTAATTTGGAATTCATCAGCCAAAATTCCATCAAGGGATAGGTCATAGTTGATCAACTAGTAGAGGCACCTCTCAAGAATAGTAGGCCTCTCACCATAGAGCTTCTTGATGATGTAATATTTGCATTATCAAAATCTCTAAACCCAAAGAACCAGATAACAAAGCTGACATGACTTTGTTCTTCGATGGTTCGAAGTGTGAGCAAGGGGGTGGTGCAGGAATTGTCTTCTTCATACCACAAGGTGCTCCAATGCCCTTGTCATTTAAGCTAGACTTTCCTTGTACCAATAACAATGCTGAATATGAAGCCCTAATCTTGGGCCTCCAAACAACTATCACCATGAAGATTAAAAGATTAAACATCTTTGGTGATTCCCTTCTCATAGTCAATCAAGTGAAGGGACTTTTTCAATGTAGGTGTCCTATCCTAAAAGCTTATAAGGATCTTGCTGACACTTATCTAGCCTAGCTAGAGTGGTACGACATCGAGGCAATCCCTCGTACATCGAATAGATTCATAGACACTATGGCATCTTTGGGATCTTTAATCCCTTAGAATCTATCTACCAATTTTACTACCATTCATGTAAAGATGCTATCGCATGTCATGATGCAACATGAGGCTTTCGATAACAAGGAATCAATCAACATGATTCATATAGAACCAAACCATGAGTGGTTCTATAAAGCCAGAGACTTTCTCAAGAAGGCACCCTAGGGGTCTTTGATCTCATAGGGTCCTACGAGGAATGGCACTACCATTCACCACAAGGTTGTATCCCAGTCTGCATTCATGCATAGTAAAATGCTAGGGGAACAAGTCATCTTGTCAGTCGAGGTAGAAGCTTATCAGGATTGGATGTCATAATTACATGACTTCCTTAAGCTTGGTTTAATCCCTCAAGGATTATCGCATGTAATGAAGTGCACATTCAGATAGAAAGTGACAAAGTATGTCTTTCTAGGAGACATCTTGTACCATCGAAGCTATGATGGAATTCTCCTTCATTGTCTTGAGCCCCAAGAATCAGCTTGGGCAATTTTGTAAGCTCATGATGGTACATGTGGTGGCCATTTTAGTGGCATGGCCATTGTCAAGTGCATCCTTCGAATGGGTTATTATTGGCCCACTATGGAGAAGGATTGCACCGTGTATGTCAAGAAATGCATTAAATGTCAGCATCATGCTAATCTTATGCACTTGCCATCATAGGCCTTACAGCCCATTCAAGTGGCTTGGCCATTTTCTCAATGGGGTTTAGATCTAATTGGTAAGATCTCTCCCCCATCATCAGGTTGACATACATTTATTATAATGGCTACTGAGTATTTTACAAAGTGGGTGGAAGCAATCCCTTTAACAATGACAACTAGAGCACGTATTATAGAGTTTATACTTCACAATATCATTAGTCATTTTGGGATACCATCCAAGATAATCTTGGATAATGGAACATCATTCAAGAACAAAATTATAAGGGCTTTAACATCCAAGTACAATATACAACATAGTTTTGTGACTCCATACTATCCATAGGCAAACGAGCAAGCTGAGGCTTCAAACAAGATAGTGGTAGCCATATTGAAAAATATGGTACAAGAAAACCACAAATATTGGCACATCCAACTACCCCTTGCATTATGGGCTTATAGGACTAGCATATGGATACCCACTAGGGCAACCCCATTTTTACTAGTATATGGCATTGAGGCCATTATGCCCTTAGAGTTGGAAATTCCAATGTTATGCATCACATTGAAAGAGTTCATCGATGATGACACTACATGCGACAAGCTCACCTTGATCAATTGATGCTTCTTGATGAACATCACATGAATGCCCTTGAGCATCTCCATATTTATCAAGAGCACTTAAAATGAGCTTACAATAATAAATTCCATCTAAGAGACTTTAAATTTGGTGATCTTGTGCTGAAAGAGAACCAACAGAACTCAAACCTACCACCGCACTTGTGAGATAAATTTATGGCTAACTGGTTAGGTCCATATATCATCTCAGAGTAGATTGGACCTAGAACGTATCACCTGACATCGCTTGAAGGTGTTGAAGAGCCTGAACCTCTCAACATCCTTCATATTAAGGCATTCCATACATAATAATTCAAAAATTTAAAAATATGGAAAATTTCAAAATCCATAAAAATCAAAAAGCAATAAAATCTAAAAATATTGCAAAATATTCAAAACTTCAAAAACATTTGCATCATGCATTTTCATTTTGCACATGCATTTCATTTAATTGCATTGCATTTAGGCATTTCCATCCATCACACTTGCATTAGGATAGGTTGTGTTTGCAATCTTACAAATGACACCACGTTTGTATTTCAATCATGCATCTATGCATCATCATCATCCATCACCCTTGTGAGTAATTGTGTTTCTCAACACAACCCCTCCTATTGCTATGAAGAATATACTAGGGTTTTTCAATCATTCAACCATACCTAGTGGTCTTCTCAAATTTAGTAGAAATCTTGCTTTGCTTTTGTAGATGAGGTCTAGTTTTGATAGCACTTAGCATATCAGAATCCCATCACTAATCAAACACATTAACAATCCTAATTAGGGTAAGGAAGGATGAACACTACAAAGTGGTCCAGGTCACCTTAAGCGAAAGGTTTTGTTACTTGCTCATTTGTGAGGTGCAATGGTCTAGAGTAGAGGTCATTGGAAAAAGGACAAGTTCCCCCCTACCCAAAGAAATCCCTTGCTTACAAAAAGGAGCAAAATCCCAAAATCAAATCAAATCCCTTGCTCAAAAAAAAAAAAAAATACAAAATAAATAGTGATTTTTATCACTATATATGAGCAAGTATCCCAATAAATTGAAGAAAATAAGGGGGTGAACTTGAATCCCTAGAATGGTCAATACTCAAAAATCATAGAGTGATCCCCAATACAACAATGGGCTGAATGAATCCCACCTAACATTGGGGTAGGTCTAGCAATTCACAAATGAGCTAGCTTTAGGTGGCTTATATTGCCTAGTGGTCTAGTCCAACTAAGTCCAAACCTAGGATCAGGTGGACATTGTGATGATCCTCATTACAACAATGGGCTGAATGAATCCCACCTAGAAATGAGGTAGTCTTATGTCTCATATAATATATTCATTTGCACACATAGGGATAATGAATAGCTTGGTCTTTCATAGCAAAAACTTTATCTTTCAGAAGTCTAGTATAGTCATTATACAACTTTTGATAAGTCAACTAGGGTGTTTGAGTCTCATGGAAAACCTCAAAAATTCCCAAATAGCAACAATCATATCAATCAATCAATTATCAACTTATTTTTATAAGAGTTTATTTATTAAGGGGTGTTCATAACATAGGTTAGATACCGGATGGATATCAACAATGATATTTAGATGACCACTGACTATGTTGTGCATATATTTTAACTTACAAAAGCTTATGAATAGAAACAATATCATCATTTCATCTCACATATGGATGTCTAATTGATTAATTCTTATGATAAGATATATCAATTACATTTCATGATTGTTATACATTATGTGGTGTCATCCATTAGATTGTTAACTCATATTGCATTCATTCCTTATGTTTTAAGTGATTAAAGCATACAGGTTCATTTACATTAGATCATCATCATGTAAATAATGCATTACATACATTGCATTCATCATATCATAACATCATAAATTAAATGCATACAAGTAAATCAAATTAAACATGCATTTAACATCTAAAATTGCATCCATATGCATACATCATAGTAGTCCATCTACACATCTAGATCACAATATCTAGTCATACATCCATCATCTAGCTAGTGCATGTCATCCATACATCACATCATATAGCATCAAATAAACATAACATATAAGCATTGCATCCATATGCATCTCATAAACATAAAATAAATAAATGTACACATATAATGAGTCATAAATCAATGTCATATCATATATATGTGTGTCTCAAAAAGTACATAGGTGTGTCCAAAATGCCCATAGGCTACAAATGTGTAGGTCCTTAGACCTTACACTAAAAAATGATACAATATGCCCAATGCATAATCATGACTAGCCTACACCCCTATCTGTGAGGCTCCTCCATCACCTCCACCCTCTCGATGAGTCCACCTAGAGCTGGTACTAGTGGACCTCTCAGACCTATGAGTCCTATGGCTAGGCCGAGATGAGGACTACCCTATCTCCCATGTCTGAGTCCCCTGAGTCCCTAGAGCTCTGGATCTCTCTAGAATCCCACCATGGAGTGTGACCTCTCCCTCTAGGAGAGTGATGGTGGGCCACATCTGAAGCATGCTACCTGATATGAGTCTAAACTAGAGCCTACAGTCTCCTAATATCTATAGATGGATCCAAACCTGTGGGTCCCTATACAACTAGAGCCACAAGAGCAGCCTATGGAGTCGAGGTCTCACCTCGCATGATCACTAGATCCCTCTCCTAAGTCCTAAAGTCTAGTCGAGACTGTAGAAGATCCCACTCAAGCATCATCTTCTCTAGAGCTATAGTGGCACTCTCAATCTATGCTAGGTGAAGAGTCCTCTCCTCCTAGTATCCACACCACTAAGCCTATCCCTCTACAAGATGATCCTAAGCTACTCTCAACTATGCCTATAGAGTGGCAATGGAGGTGTCCCTCCCCAAAATCTACATCTGAGTGATCCCCAACTATGACTACAAACTAACCACCTAGGCTCTGAGCTATGAGGCCTCATCATCTAGCTCCTCCTCACCCTCCTCCTCAACCTAGGGCTCCTCCTCTATGGCTACACCCTCACCCCATCCAACCTCTATCCATTGGTAAACTCATCACCCATATGGATCTACCTCAGCTACCTCTACTGCTCCATCCCTAGCTCTACCTAGTGGGCCACCACCCCACCATATCCTAGTAGTCCACCAAGCATCATAATCAGTAGTGGTCCCCATATCTACCAATCCTAAATCCTACAAGTCATCATCCTCATCACCTAGTGGAGTCACCTGAGGCCAAGTCAAATCCTTCTCCACCTTAAGGTGATGGTAGATAGTGGGCACTGGTGGAATATCCTGGTAGATCCCAAACTACCTAGTGATGCATGAGAAATGGAAGAACTCATGCATGTCAAGCTTACACCCGAGGAGCCACCTATCTCATATTATCTACCTCAAATAACCTATCTACCTCCCCCCATGTAGGATAGTCCATGTAGGGTCACCATAGAACCTACCCTACCCGAGACCTACTCCAAAACCCTTCCTCTCTAGGCTAGCAAGCAACATAGCATTGAGAAGCCTCTACAATATCTCCAATATATCATGGAAGTCCTCTAGGGTGGTCAATGGTGATGTGCTACCATACCCATATCTAGAGAATAGGATAGGCAACTCCCACGTAGCCTCACTGAGTGATCCGATACAACTCATCATAGAGCTATGCAAGTAGGGTGCTACCCCATGAGAGAATCAATGGTTGCTCTCTAGTACTACCCAGAAGGTCCTACATCCTAGCTAAGAGGTTCCAAGGGAACCTCACTCCAGACATATCTGGGAGTAGGACATGTATGCATAGGTACATCAGGATGGCCTATCACTCTATGAAGACATGCACCCTATACCAGTACTCAATGGGCACACCCCCATGGTCAATGTCCTCTAGTGCCTCATCACTCTGAGCACCAAAGATCCATTAAAATACTACAACCTTCACCATGGTAGGTGAAGAGGTGATGGCCTCACCATCAATAGGGATGCGAAAGATGTGGTAAACATCCTCCAAAGTGATCATAATCTCTTCGATCGATAAATGAAATGTGTTGGTCCATGCATCCCAGTGATGGGCCAAAGTAGTCATATAGGCCTAGTCGACCCTAATGGTAGGTAAGTAGATGATATAACCAAGGCCTATAGTGGTGAACCAATCTTGATCAACATCACTAATCTGATGGAGGAGGTCACGAAAGAGCTTGAACTCCCTCGCTCCATAGTCAGCTAAAAGGGCAAATAATAATACATAAAATCAATCAAAAACATCAAAAAATATACTTCAAAAGTCAAAAAAATTCAAAAAATCTTCAAAAGATAAAAACATTCATAAATGCACAAGAAAATTTAAAAAAAATCAATTAAATAAGTCAAAAAAATCAAAAAATTGAAAAATTTCCTAAAGTTGCTCAACCACGACTGGGACCCACGACCGATGGCAACGATCAAATTTTATGACCATTGGGATTTGAATCCCACTGTGTCTACCACCTACGGCTAAGAGAAGCACCCCTTTCAAGGTCACTTCCCATCCCAAGCAACCCCAAAAATTAAAAACCCTCCCATCTAAGCTAACCTAGACTAATCCTAACTAGGGTGAGGTTCTTTACCAATAATTTAATTTGGTTCATTTAACCCATTTCTTAATGAGGTTCATTTTAAGTTGGTAATCAAATAAGTGAGGTTTGTGATGCTACCTTCGTAGCACCAGCTCCACCACTAGAAGATGCCTCTAGTTGATCAACCATGGTGTGAGTGTTCATTTCAACAATATTCCATGTCAAATTTTTAATCTCACCTCTCAGAGCTCTCTTGAAAGTTATAGCAAATTGGAAAATAATGAATTGAAAATGATAAATTTTTATTTTATATTTCTAATTTAACCCATAGCCACTACTAGCACTGTGGGAACAGAATTAGGGTTTTTCACTGGAGTCGAGCCATGACTAAGAAAATTACAAAAATTAGTTATGGTTAACAAGCGCGGCTAGCATCCAACAATAAATACCCTCAAAATTCAACCATGAGGAGCTTCAAAATGCAAAAACAAAAATATCTAATGGGCCAAAAACCTCAAAATTTTAAAAAAAAAAAATTCACATAATTCAAAATTCAAATGTGCCTCGTATCCAGTTATTTACCCTATACACTTGGTGGTTGCAGTGACTTGCGATCCATGCAATCCGACAAGATGAGTAAATTACTATAAGGCCATTTGGGGTAAATTAGTCATCATTGAATTGATATGCTTCACTTCAATCCCTAAACAAGGCCGACTACCCCATGAGAACGAGGATTTATCTCAATTCTTCTATGACATTTTTAGTAGATCATCGAACATTATGATTCAACATAAACCTAATTGGAATTGCTATCATCTTGATTCCCTAAGAAGGCCATTATGACTAGACTGCTCCATGGGATAGAGATGTACAATTACTATTAATAGTTGTAATCATGGCTAAATTAGGCCTTGCCAAGTAATATCAAAGTGCAAAAGTCTTCAATTATTCAAATCAATCATGTTGGTCAAGTGACTCATCGCTTCATTAATTGTCCTACCCTCATCGACTCATCGCTTGAGGGGGTAGTCATAATATCAATAATCATAATCAAATTCAATAGGAGATCACTCGATCTTGTCAAATTGTATTCATCTTATGAATCATTGCCAACAACTATCATAAGCTTACCCTTTGTTGGGGAAAAAAGCAAATATGATAGTTAAGTTAGTAGCTCTCCACCTATCGGTACTATTGTAGCACTAAAGCTACCCGATCATCGTGGAGCTTGCAAAAGCTTTGCAAATTTAAGCCTTCCCTCAGTTGGAAGCAATGATTCTAAGATGCGCATCCTTTTGTAGGATTGGGCATCTAATATTGATCAGATCAATGATCATCATTCAACCTACAACATGGTTTTAGGAGGTCTATTTTTGCTCAGCATTGTTCATTCTCACAATGCATCCCAAAAGGGGCATCTGTAGACACCTAAAATGCATCATGTGTAGGGGACTACTCATATGGGCATGCTAATAGACCATATGAAGGATCTTGGACAACTCCAAGGTGAAGCAATGGTTTTAACCACTCAATTTAGGTAGAGTTGGCATAATCAGCCTTAGCCATGGCTGACACCCATGGCTAACAGAGCTAGCTGCACCTCAAAGCCATGGCTAGCATCAAAACTATTTTGAATCCTAGGCCGAGCCAAATTTAGTTACAATGGTCTAGGCAATGAAGTTCAAATAGTTTTGGGTGGGGAAGCTTCGAGAGTTTTCCTCCCAACTGATCCAACCTCCTGGATCTTGATCTTGGCTTCCCAAGCAAGCCAATATTAGAGATTAGGAAGGCTATAAGACCCCCTTCAAATTGGGGAGAAGTCTAGAATGATATTGAGTTGGAATGTAGTGAAGCTCTACCAAAATGGATAGTGAATTGACAACCCCTTGAGGAGAGTCGAAATGCTGCCCAATTGTGGAGTGACAAGCATGAATCCATCAATGGAGCTTCCAAAGGACTAAGAAGCATCAATCACAAAATCAAGCCAATCGAACGTGAATCTTATCAAATTCAACCACCAATCCATCTTGGGACACAGAGGTGACCCTTGATCATCAATTCCATGGAGGGAATCAGAGATCCAAGCCCTGATTACAAGAGCAAGAATACTTTTGGCTCAATCATGGTTGTCACCATGGCTAACAGTGCTAGTTGTACCTCAGACCCACGATGAGGGTTTGATCTTTAATTTCCTTTGTTTTAGCAGTAGATTTCCATTTCCAGTTATGCAATTAGCTTAATCTAGCATAGATTAACATTTTAGTAGACATTTGATCGGTTAATTTAGGATTTAGAGGTAGATTTGCTTCCATTTCCTTGCAATTATCAATTTAGACTAGTTTCTTAGTTTCATGCTTTTCAAGTTCTAATGGCTAATTAGGCTTCCTAATTGCTAGATTTCATGCTTTCTTTACATGCTTTATAGTAATTTGGTGATTTCTTGCATATCTTCATAGATTTACATGCTTTCTTGCTTTCTTTATCATCAATTTATGCAATTGTCTCAAAAGCCTCATCAAGAGAGGCCTCCTTTGTCATTAACCCCTTTCATGTTGTTTCTTGAACGTAGGGTTTACAGGACCTAATCATTTTCAAGGCATTCAAGGCAGCATATACCTCCAACCAAAGGAGAAGAAGGCTATCTTTGGCCTTAAGCAATTTCGTGTACCTTCTAAAAAGTCTACGGATTACACCACCCCCTCGTTTAGAGGGTCTTCAAAATTGTATCAATTGTATCAAAATTGAGTATCCCTAAGAGGGACGTATATGTAATCAGGATTTGACAAAGTTTTAATAAAATGAAACCCTACTTTCTTGTTAAATTCATTGTTGTCTATTCTTTATTGCTTTAATACTCGATTTCAATTGATGCACTAGTTAGGTGTATGCTTTTTAGATCGTTATAACTGGTATGCATGATGATCTACCAGGCTATGAATACTTCATGGTTTGGATAGGATGGTATTTTTAACTGGACTACAAAATGTACCTCAAGTACAATGTAATATAGTTCGATAACTATAGATTCACTGGATGAGTTCTAGAGTGAATCTATGGATTCGATGTGCCACTCACACCATAATTTTGTGTACATAAGCTAGCTAGTAAATAAAGGTGCTCGAGGCACTTGGTAGGGTAGCATCATCTTGTCCTTGGTGACTAGAAGAGGATAATCAAAACACTTTATTTTGAAATTCACTTGTGTTTATCTTGATTATTGTTGTGACCCTATACCCAATGGATCTAAGGCTCGAGATTCAAGCATATCTACACACAATCTCAAAAAATATATCTATTTTTTTTAAGTAGCACCCACTCCATGTATAATAGGAAAAATAGACTATATAAGGCCCTCGAAGGGTAGATACAACATAATTTAAGCAACGCAAAGCTGAAAATGGTGTTGCAACAAAATATTCCCTAGAAGAGTGGAGATGAGCAAACAAGTTTCTTACAAGATTGTGTCAAAAAGAGGTGTTGTGCTAGATAACAAATGTCCTTGGTATTTTATCCATTCTTGAAGCTGTCATAATCCTCGATGGGGTATGTTAATGGGAATGCGGTCTATGGGGGTGTCCCATGGATTGCTTATCCTTTTGTTTCTCTTTTTTTTGTGCATCCTTTGCTTCCTTATTTTTCCTCTGTTCTTTGTTGTTTTCAACTGATCAAGTTGGTGGTAATTTTCCTCTTTCTTCTGCTACTTCCTATGTTTCCCTCCCTCCCCTATTCCTCTCTTTTTATTTTTTCGTAGTTTTACTTGTTGTTTTCGCTTATATCCTTTTTTCTTATCTTTTACCCTCTTCTCCCTCATTTTTTGTGTACCTTTGGTATTCTTCCTCTATTGTCTTGCAGATTTTCTTGGTTGCTTTTATTTGTGTCATCATTATCCCCTTTCCTCATTTTGTTGTGTGTGTTTTAATATGTAGCTTTCTAGATCCTTCTTTCCCACAAGGTAAAAGTCCTTGTGAATCATCAAGAGTGTGGGTGTGATTTTGTTCCTCTACACCCACATCCTTTTTTGTAAAAGATGATGCTTCTAAAGTAGTGCACCAAATTTTGAAGGACATTGATGGTCAGGCAAAAGATATCAAGTAGCAATAGCAGAAGCCATAAGTGGACCAAAGTAACAGGCGGATGATGAATGGAAGCAGGGTATGTGATAGATCGTGTGGACAAGCTACCCTTGGTCTTGGGTAGAACTCTCCAAAAGGCCCACCCACTTCTTGGGTAGAACTTTCCAAAAGGCCCACCCACTTGTTGGGTGAACCTTTCAAGTGGCTAGCAAGGGTGGAAAAATCATACAACCCCGCCCTTGGGGAGGATAGAAGCTCCCATCCATCCTAGGTGTGAGATGCAAGCATGAAATGGGTGGAAATCCAAATAAAAGTATGCCCTCTTCCCCAGTACCCCCACAAGAAAAAATATTGATGAAGAAGCGCTCACCCGACACACAAAGCTCCTGCCATCACTCAAATTTTGATCAATAGATATACCCACCAGCGTAGCCATCTAGTACCAAGTGCTTATACACAGATGTGATAAATTTTAGGTATGATGCTCCTAAGGTTATTAATACCTATCACTAATCACCTAACCAGAGGATCGCCAACCAAGTAAGAGGATGAAGTAGCTAAGAATTGATGAACTAGACAAAAAATTTAGAGGATCCAAAGGCCTAGATCAAACCAGATGCATTTACCTCCTTCTAGAATATTGGTGCTATCCCAAGGAGCAGTGTACTAGTGCAACACCTATCAGCTATAAGTATTGTCTTTCATTCTATCACCATTAATGTTCAATTTTGAATTAGATTTAAATATACCTATAAATAGTGGAATGATGGTCATTCCTAAGGGTGGCTCTTTAGCCATTGTAATTTATATGTAAGGTTTCACCACTGTGTAAATATAGATTCAACACTATTTGGTCTTTGATTTTACCTTAGTGTTCTTTACTGAATGTATGAATGCTCATTTCTATTTGGTCATTTAAGTTATCTCATGATATTCTGCAATCTAGATTCCATGGAATCTACTTAGTGATTTAGGGGTGTGCATTCATAAATATGGGTTGGGGGTTTATTTATGTTAAAGCTAAGCAGGATAGGAGTGCTCTAATTTTACATTTTAGATTCCATGCACTTATTCACTGGTTCTAGAATTTTCCCTTTACCCATTGTTGTGAGGGGCTTGAAAAAAGGTGTTATCAGCTGATCTATTAGGTGTGGATTCTATGTTTCCACTCGTGGTGTGCCACCTACATAGGTCTTGATGCGGTTATACCCATCTTTGTTATTTTTTACTACGACCATTTTCCCATTTCTTTCCCTCCTTTTTTCCTATTTTATTTTTCCAATTGTGCAACATAGATAGTTGGAACCACCTCGAGTAACTAGCCTCCTCTAGATATTGATCATCCTATCCTATTCTAATGTGGTGGCCATTATATGCTTGGCGTTGTTCCATCCCCCATCCTGCACGTGGTGCCAGATTGGCAACCAACAGATGTTTGACATAATCATTCCAATTTGTTGGGTGTGTCCATATCCTAAACACTTTTTAGGAATCAAATAATTATATTAGTCATCCTTCTTAGATATAAGTATGAATCAGGTTATCATGTCTTGAATATTATGAAAGGTGGTAGAGTGTTGTATCATGACTTGGAATTTTTAATAGACCTATTGAGGATGATGTCAAAAGTCACCCATAAAAATAAAATTAGTATGTGAGTTGTAACTAAAATAAATCACATGCAAAAATATCTTAAATTGGGTGCTTTATTCATTCCAATTAATAATCTAGTTAATTTAAAAAAATAAAAAATATGCAAAGTGGCATAATAAAAGTTGTTTTTTTTTAAAGCTAGTTTTTAGCTTTTTTGCATGATCAAGGCTGATTTATCATTATATATTTTGTAATTGGACTCTTTTTGTAAAAGAAAAATCAGAATTTTTTAGTGTGCACTATTGTGGATCTTTTTTAAAGTTTATATTTGTGCGCTTTTTTCAATTCTATATCTAATTTTCTATTTTGGACTAGCAACATAGTTTGATGAAATTAGATATTTTGGTAGAGGATATTTCATCATTTGGTATTTAAAATTGGTTTAGCTTAATCACTAAATAATTCTGGACTATTTTTGGGTGATATCCATGCTCCATTAATGTTCTTTCTATCTTAGATCAAAATTACTTTATTGTTGTTTTTTTAATCTCTCCACCTCAAGAACTTTCATGTGGTATCAAAGCAAAGTTTTTTTTGTATGATTTTACAATTTGTAGGTGAAGCTACAGCAAGAGAGGGTGAACATTTCTAATTCCCAACATCCTCTACAAGAGTTTGGAATAGAAATACTTGTGGCTATTCATTTGTTATCATGGCAACAAATAGTACATCCTTAATATACCTACATTTAAAGGAGACAACTTTGAGTACTAGAGAGATCAAATGAGGAGGATATTTGTATGGAAGGAAGTTTGGAAAATTATAGTTCATCCATATACTCCTCCTAATGATTGGAAAGCTCTTCCTCAAGATCAAAATAATACATTAGAAGAAGAAGAAAAGAATGATGCTCGATATTTCTTCTACTTGAAGAGTGTGATAGATCCAAACATCTATCCAAGGATAGATGGTTGTAATAATGCCTATTATGCATTGACAACACTGGAAACATCATATCAAGACTCAAAAAAAGTAAGATCAAAAAAGCTCTCCACATTAAGAATCAATTTTGAAAATATGAGAATGATAGTGTATGGTGAAGTCATGGAAGTAGTAGTAAGAAATATTTTGATATCCCTAAATCCAAAGTGGTTGCATATTGTCATTACACTTGAGGAGTGTAAATATATGGACGAAATTAATGTTGAAGAGTTAGTGGGTTCTTTATTATCTCATGAGGATAAAATAAAAATTTACTCAAATGAATTGAATCATGCACTAGAGTCCAAAGTATGGGTTTAAAAACCAAATACAAAGCCCTCAAATCAAAAAGTATATTTTTCTCAAAGTTCTTATCAAAAAGGAAAAAATCGATTAAATTCAAAGTGGAAGGGTAAGAAAATCATCACTTGTCATTATTGTAAGAAACCAAGTCACATGATAAAATATTGTAGGAAACTAACAGCCAAAAATAAAGCAAACCAAGATGGGGGTGAGAAAAAGGCTTACCAAGCTGAGAATAATGATTATCAAATTAATTATTCTCTTTAATGTAATTTAGGTTTGAATGATAAAAATAATATGTAGTTTCTTAATTCAGGATGTTCTAACCATATGTCATTTTAGGATTGTTTTGACAAGCTATATGGTTCATTCAAGAGCCAAGTTCACTTAGGATATGGGAAGGTGATTCATGTATAAGGGAAAGGGAGCATGCCTATCACCACAAATCATGGGAAGGGTGATATCAACAACATTTATTTGGCTCCAAACATGAAGCACAATATCATGAGTGTTGGATAAAACAAGGTAACAAATTGATTGGAAAGTATATTATGTCAAAAACTAGAATATTTCCATTGCTAATAAATATATAAATAAAAAATTCTTGTTTTCTACCATTGAGGAATCAATAATGTTGTGGCACTCTAGATATGGTCATTTAAATTTTAAAATTTTACATGCTCTTTTTAATAACAATATGGTTGATGGTCTTCCAAGGATTGAATCTAAATTGAAGAAAGCATGCAAGGAATGTATACTTGGAAAACACCATAGAGAAACCTTTCCAACTAGAAAATTGAGAGCTACCAAGAAATAGGAATTGTTACATTCATATTGAAGAACACAAGCTTATACTGAGAGAGGGGGTGAACAGTATAAGATCAACTTTTACTTTTCTTTCCAAAACAATATTATCCAATATTATCAATGGCAATATCAATAGCAGTAATCAAAGCAATGCACAAATCATCACACACATGAGAGACACAAATTTAATGTGGTTCACCCAATGTGGGTTACATCCATGAAGAAAATATTTCTTCTAAATTTTCTCAACAAATCTCTTGGGAATCAATTCCCTATTACAATGTTTATGGACCTCTATCCAAAGGAGACACCAATCCCCTATGCTCTGATTTGTGGATCTCTCTCCATAGGAGAACTCTATCCCCTTGCTCTGGTTCGTGGATCTCTCTCCATAGGAGAACTCTTTCCCATTTGCTCTGGTTCGTGGATCTCTCTCCATAGGAGAACTCTTTCCCATTTGCTCTAGTTCGTGGATCTCTCTCCATAGGAGAACTCTTTCCCCTTTGCTCTGGTTTGTGGATCTCTCTCCATAGGAGAACTCTTTCCCCTTTGCTTTGGTTCATGGAACTTGATCTAGGAGAACTCTATCTCCTCAACTGGTTCATGGATCTCTATCCATAGAAGAACTCTATCTCCCTAGCTGGTTCATGGATCTCTCTCCACAAGAGAACTCTATCCCCTCTGCTCTAGTTGGTGAACTTCAATCCATAGAAGACCTCTGTCCCCACTGCTCTAGCTTGTGGATCTCTCTCCATAGGAGACCTCTGTCCCCACTACACTAGCTGATGGATCTCTATCCACTGGAGACCTCTATCCTCTCTGCTCTGGTCACCTCCAAATTCTAATCTCAACTCTATCTCAAATCTGCACCAAACCCCATCACAAGTCTAGCATAAATCTACTCTAACTCTACTCATAAATCTACCCCAAGCCTTAACACAAAGCTTGATCAAATCAACAACCAAACCTACTCTCAATTCTATATCAAATCTACCCCAAGCCTTAACACAAATCTTGATAAATCAGAAACCAAACCTACTCTCAATTCTCAACTTCTCAAGACTTTCTCAAATCTACCTCAAATCTTCAAGTCTTCTCACAAGACTTGCTCAAATCTACCTTCAAGCCTTCTCAAAGACTTGCTCAAATTTCCTTCAAGCCTTCTCAAAAGACTTGCTCAAATCTACCTTCAAAGTTTCTCACAAAACTTGCTCAAATATTTCCAAATCTTGCATACAAACAAATGCTTAAATCTCTTTCAGAAATACTTTCTTCAACTAGGCAATTCAAACATATTCTACCTAGAATTTATTTAACCTCTAGAACATATAGAGAATGATATGCTCTATCAAAAACTCAATATGTTCTTCACACTCATAAATCTTGTACTCAACTAATCCAATCTCTATCTCTTGCCAAATCCCTTTCAAATCAAGTCAAAACAATGTATAACTTGTTTCACAAAACTGATCTATCTTCTTTGCAAATTTGCTCTCAAACATCAACCTCAATAATGCACAAATTTCCCTCACAAAATTGATCTCAAACACTTTCACAATTGCTTTCAATATCTCCACCAAGCTCAAAAGTTCCACAAAAAACATAAACTTCCTCAAACCAAAAAGCCACAAACTACAAAAATCTCCCTTTCAACAATGGAAGCACACTTGTTCTCAAACTCTATCCCAAATATTTCCAAAATCATTCAACAATGAAGTACAAGAAGATCTCAAACTCTAATGCAATTATTTCAACTTTCTCTCAACAATTGATGCACATGTAGGTCTCAAACCCTAACTCAAATATTTTCAACAATGCTTACCAAACAACCCTTTTATCTCCACCTTATGTTCCAAAAACATTCACTCAACAAAACACCTTAAATAAGGAATGATGTGCCCATACCTCTTAATTTGCTCTTATGGAGATATGTCTTCAAAAATCTATCTCACAAACAACTGATCTTTCTAGTGCCACTACAAGGGTTAGATAGCAAAATACTTTCTCAAACCATCCACATGAACTTTCTTCTCAAAAAGATATGCTCAATGAAATCTGAAATTGATATTCAATAACTCTTCTCTTGTTCTCAAAAGATAGGGCATTAATAGTTATCAAAGACCTTCAAACTCACTTTCACCATACAAAAATTACAATAAAATATCAAACCACTATAACACCTTATTACTCCTATTCTTGCATGTAAAACATATCCCCTTTGTTTTTCTTAATGCTTTTGCAAAAATAAAATATATAAGGCACTCTTTGTAATTTATGTTTGCAAAAATAAAACTCTTAAAACAACTCCTTGCACACAAAACTTTATGACTTCACAACCTTATGACTCCCTAATTATAAAAACAAAGCTTTAATAAACTCAACCCTTATAACTCCTAATAGAAAAAATCATGCATCATTAATTTCAACCCTTATGGCACTCTAAACAACTCCTAACCCTTATGACTCCCTAATAGCAAGCAAAAAACTTTATTAAAAATAATCCTTATGACTCCCAAACATTAAACAAACACTTTATAAAAATTTTGCCCTTACCAAACTGCTATTGTGGGGTTTTGAATGCGTGACCTGATGGAGCCCACGCTCTAGCATGTGCTAGAGCACCATGTGGGCTAACTACCCACACAAGACCTCAAGGCACTTAACTTCCCTTTAACCTATCACCGTCGAATGAACTATCGCTGCCCAAAACAAAATGTGAACAACTTGTCACTATCGCATCTCGAACACGAGACCTCCTCCATGCTACTCCCTACGTGGGGTCCACCTACCAACTGAGCTACCCGCTCGGTTGGAACCAAAGGCCTACGCTCTCCTTATTAACTTTTGTGCACTGTCCAAAAAGGAAAACGTGCATCCTCTTTTCCCTCGTGTCGCCTTGCTCGAAGATCATGTGCTGTGATTCGCAAAGGATTTCGATGCCTTAGGAATTTTGAATGCCAATCCTTAATATTTTTCCACACCATGCCAAATGATTTTAGGTTCCAATTTATATATGCACTTTGACTTTAGGAAGACGATGTCGACGCTTGCCACCTTAGGAGAATATTTAAATTTTGGCGCCCATTTTAAATTTAAATAATATTATTATAATATTTAAACTTTTAATTTAAATATTATAATTAATCCTTTTAACCCTTTGTCTTTTGCCTTGGAAACTTCCTCAACTTGCATTTAATTGAACCTTTTTCAAAGGAGCTTGTCTACCTTGTCTTCTTTTTCAATGGAGGTATTTGCCTTGCAATTTAATATTTCAACCTAGAAAATGATTTTCAATCATTTTACTTTTGACATCAATCCTTTGACATCAATGACAACCAATTACTCAAAATTTCCAACAATCTCCCCCTTTGTCATTGATGGCAACCCTTTCTAAAAAAATTATTTTCCTATCACTAGATTCCAAATTTGCTCCCCCTAAGAAACTGCTCTCCCCCTTACTCAAATATCTCCCCCTTTGACATCAATGGCAAAGGGACTCCTTTGGGGCTAAATATAAGACTCTTAGCTCAACCCCCTCCCCACCTCCTCTCCTTGAGGTGATTAATTTTGGGGTGGGAGTATCTCTACTCCCAGCATACAATGCTCTTTTTCTTTGTCAACCTTATTTTTCAACATCTTTGTAGCCATACCCTTTTGAACCTTTTGAGTGTCCTTGTTCTTGCTTATCTCTAGAAGTTCTGGAAACTCTGTTCTACACCACTTGGCCTTATGCCCAAGATTATTGCACTTGTAACACTTAATGTTGTAGTTCTTGGAAGGTGCAAATATCTTGAAGTTCCTCTTGGTGAAGCCATACTCATTTCTATCATGAACCCTACAATGGATTGCTTTATGACCAAAGCGATTACAAGAGTAGCAATACCCTTGGAAGAAATATCCATATTTGAAAGAGTTGAAATTCCTTTTAGTGAGACCATACTCCTTTCCATGAGTCCTACAATGCATAGCCTTGTGACCAAATCGATTACATGAAAAACAACGTCCTTTGAAGAAATATTGTCTTGAACCCTCTGGTCTCTTAGTCCTTTCTTTTCCTTCTCTGTGATGATCCCTATTTCTTGTTTGTGCATTGTTTCCTTTCTTAGTGAAGCTTCTATTCTTCAACTTATCCTCATAAGTCTCAATTTCTTCTTCACTCTCTTCCTCTAAAACTTCCTCTTATTTTGAGCTTGAGCTTGACCCTTCTTCTTGTTTCCCTTGTCCTTCTTCAAAACCAAGTCCTATTTTGATAGATGAAGATATTTGTGCATTGATAATCTTATCCAATGTCTTTGAGATTTTTCCAAACCTGTGTAGCTTGTCCTTAGAATATTTCACTTCCATCCTTAGTGAAATTACCTCATGTTCTAATCTTTCACATTCTAACTCTTTTGCCTCTAACTTTTCAACCATGACCTCTTTAAATCTCCTTGCCTTAGCTTTTGAGTTTGTTAGGTCTTGTAGAAGCTTTTCTTTTTCTTCCTCATGTTCTTGAACTTGAGCCTTTAGTCTTGAATTCTGCTTTCTAACCTTTTTCAATTCTCTGAGAGCAACAATAAGTTCTGCTTCTAGATCAATTGTGCCTTCCTCTTCATTTTTTGAATCTTTCTCTACTTCTTGGTCTCCAAGAGCATCTTCATACTTTTCAACTTTATCTTCAATAGGAGCATTTTCTTCCTCTTCTATTGCCAAAAATAGAATCTCTTCTTCTTCACTATCTGAGAGTCTTTCATCACTATCACTTGAAGCCTTGCTTGCCTTGTTAACATAGAAACTCTTCTTGTGCCTTTGAAAGAACTTATTTTCATGCTTACCTTGACCATACCTATTTTTCTTTTCATACCTGGATTTTCCTCCTTCCTTTTTCTTATGATCCTATTTCTCTTCACTGCTACTGCTTCCAGCTTCTGGACAATTAGATGCATAGTGACCAAAATTACCATAATTAAAACATTTCACAGTCTTCATACCTTTGTGCTTTCTTGAGTCCTTCTTGTTTCTTCTCCCATAGTTAGCTTCTTCATCACTGCTTGACTCACCACTTGATTCTAGTTTCTTATCTTTTGTCTTCTTTGAAGCTTTGAAAGTTACCTCTTTCTTGGAGTTGGGATCCTTTACTATTCTCATCTCATAAGCTGTGAGAATTCCATGTAACTCATCCATAGTCAATTGATCAATATCTCTCATCTCTTCTATAGCTAAAACCTTTCCATCATACCTCATAGGGAGTGATCTTAATACTTTCTGAGCAACACTGGAGTCTTCAATTTCGAATCCAAGTCCACCATGCATGGTATTAACAACCTCATCCACAAGAAGTAAGTATGTAGCAATATCTTCCTCATCTTCCATCTTCAAATCCTCAAACCTTTTCTTGTGGTTTTGTAGTTTTGCCATCTTGACCTTTTTATCTCCCTCATATGTTTGCTTCAATTTATCCCATATCTCTTTTGCTGATTTGTAGTGCATAACTTTCAAAAATTTTGCTTCACATAATCCACTTAAGATTCCATTCATAGCCTTGGCATTATTCACATGTAACATCTTACCATATTTATCTATGGGAGGAGTAGTTGTAGGTGTGAACCCATCCTCAACTGATTGCCATGTCTCATATCCTTGTGCCATCAAGTAAGTCTTCATTCTTATACTCCAGAAAGTATAATTGTTCCCATCAAACAATGGTGCCTTATTTGATGAAGATCCATTTTGAGATGCCATATGTGTTCCTGTAATATCTTCCTTCAAGTTATTAGACTCTTCTGAAGGAACCCACTCTGATACCAATTGAAGAACACAGGCTTATACTAAGAGGGGGTGAACAATATAAGATCAACTTTTACTTTTCTTTCCAAAATAATATTATCCAATATTATCAATGGAAATATCAATAGCAGTAATCAAAGCAATGCACAAATCATCACACACATGAGAGACACAAATTTAACGTGGTTCACCCAATGTGGGTTACATCCATGGAGAAAATATTTCTTCTAAATTTTCTCAACAAATCTCTTGGGAATCAATTCCCTATTACAATGTTTATGGACCTCTATCCAAAGGAGACACCAATCCCCTATGCTCTGATTTATGGATCTCTCTCCATAGGAGAACTCTATCCCCTTTCTCTGGTTCGTGGATCTCTCTCCACAAGAGAACTCTTTCCCCTTTGCTCTAGTTCGTGGATCTCTCTCCACAAGAGAACTCTTTCCCCTTGCTCTAGTTCATGGATCTCTCTCCATAGGAGAACTCTATCCCTTTATCTGGTTCATGGATATCTCTCCATAGGATAACTCTATCCCCTTTGATCTGGTTCATGGATCTCTCTCCATAGGAGAACTCTTTCCCCTCTTTCTCAATCTAAAAACTCTATCTCCTCAACTGATTCATGGATCTCTATCCATAGAACTCTATCTCCCTAGCTAGTTCATGAATCTCTTTCCATAGGAGAACTCTATCCCCTCTGCTCTAGCTGGTGAACTTCAGAAGACCTCTATCCCCACTACTCTGGCTAATGGACCTCTATCCACTAGAGACCTCTATCCCCACTACACTAGCTGATGGATCTCTATCCACTAGAGACCTCTATCCTCTTTGCTCTAGTCACCTCCAAAGTTTTATCTCAAATCTATCTCAAATATACACCAAACCTTATCACAAGTCTAGCACAAATATGCTCTAACTCTACTCAAATCTACCCCAAGCCTTAACACAAATCTTTATCAAATCAGCAACCAAACCTACTCTCAATTCTATCTCAAATCTTCCCAAGCCTTAACAAAAAGCTTGATCAAATCAGCAACCAAACCTACTCTTATACTTCTCAAATCTACCTCAAATTTGCTTCAAGTCTTCTCACAAGACTTGCTCAAATATATCTTCAAGCCTTCTCAAAAGACTTGCTCAAATCTACTTCAACTGTGCTCTACAAACTTGCTCAAATATTTCCAAATATTACATACAAACAAATGCTTAAATCTCTTTTAGAAATACTTTCTTCAACTAGGCAATTCAAACATATTCTACCTAGAATTCATTTAACCTCTGAAACATATAGAGAATGATATGCTCTATCAAAAACTCAATATGTTCTTCACACTCGCAAATATTGTACTCAACTAATCCAATCTCTATCTCTTGCAAAATCCCTTTCAAATCAAGTCAAAACAATGTATAACTTGTTTCACAAAACTGATCTATCTTCTTTACAAATTTGCTCTCAAACATCAACCTCAATAATGCACAAATTTCCCTCACAAAATTTGATCTCAAACATTTTTACAATTGCTATCAATATCTCTCAACCTCAAAAAAAAAACATATTTCAACAATGGAAGCACACTTGTTCTCAAAATTTATCCCCAAATATTTCCAAAATCATTCAAAAATGAAGTACAAGAATATCTTCAAACTCTAATGCAATTATTTCAACTTTCTCTCAACAATTGATGCACATGTAGGTCTCAAACCCTAACTCAAATATTTTCAACAATGCTTACCAAACAACCCTTTTATCTCCACCTTATGTTTCAAAAACATTTACTCAACAAAACACCTTAAATAAGGAATGATGTGCCCATACCTCTTAATTTGCTCTTATGGAGATATGTCTTCAAAAATCTGTCTCACAAACAACTGATCTTTCTAGTGCCACTACAAGGGTTAGATAGCAAAATACTTTCTCAAACCATCCACATGAACTTTCTTCTCAAAAATATATGCTCAATGAAATCTGAAATTGATATTCAATAACTCTTCTCTTGTTCTCAAAATATAGGGCATTAATAGTTATCAAAGACCTTCAAACTCACTTTCACCATACAAAAATTACAATAAAATATCAAACCACTATAACACCTTATTACTCCTATTCTTGCATGCAAAACATATCCCCTTTGTTTTTCTTAATGCTTTTGCAAAAATAAAATATATAAGGCACTCTTTGTAATTTATGTTTGCAAAAATAAAACTCTTAAAACAACTCCTTGCACACAAAACTTTATGACTTCACAACCTTATGACTCCCTAATTATAAAAACAAAGCTTTAATAAACTCAACCCTTATAACTCCTAATAGAAAAAATCATGCATCATTAATTTCAACCCTTATGGCACTCTAAACAACTCCTAACCCTTATGTCTCCCTAATAGCAAGCAAAAACTTTATTAAAAATAATCCTTATGACTCCCAAACATTAAACAAACACTTTATAAAAATTTTGCCCTTACCAAACTATTGTCACGGGGTTTCGAACACGCGACCTAACGGAGCCCACGCTCTAGCACATGCTAGAGCACCACGTGGGCTAACTTCCCACACAAGACCTCAAGGCACTTAACTTCCCTTTAACCTATCACCATCGAATGAACTATCACTGCCCAAAATAAAATACGAACAACCTATCACTACCGTATCTCGAACACGAGACCTCCTCCATGCTACTCCCTACGTGGGGTCCACCTACCAACTGAGCTACCCGCTCGGTTGGAACCAAAGGCCTGTGCTCTCCTTATTAACTTACGTGCACTATCCAAAAAGGAAAATGTGCATCCTCTTTTCCCTCATGCCACCTTGCTCGAAGATCATGCACTGTAATTTGCAAAGGATTTCGATGCCTTAGGAATTTTGAATGCCAATCCTTAATATTTTTTCACACCATGCCAAATGATTTTAGGTTCCAATTTATATATGCACTTCGAATTTAGGAAGACGACGTCGACGCTTGCCACCTTAGGAGAATATTTAAATTTTGGCACCCATTTTAAATTTAAATAATATTATTATAATATTTAAAATTTTAATTTAAATATTATAATTAATCCTTTTAACCCTTTGTCTTTTGCCTTGGAAACTTCCTCAACTTGCATTTAATTGAACCTTTTTCAAAGGAGCTTGTCTACCTTGTCTTCTTTTTCAATGGAGGTATTTGCCTTGCAATTTAATATTTCAACCTAGAAAATGATTTTCAATCATTTTACTTTTGACATCAATCCTTTGACATCAATGACAACCAATTACTCAAAATTTCCAACAATCTCCCCCTTTGTCATTGATGGCAACCCTTTCTAAAAAAACTTTTTCCTATCACTGGATTCCAAATTTGCTCCCCCTGAGAAACTGCTCTCCCCCTTACTCAAATCTCTCCCCCTTTGACATCAATGGCAAAGGGACTCCTTTGGGGCTAAATATAAGACTCTTAGCTCAGCCCCCTCCCCACCTCCTCTCCTTGAGGTGATTAATTTTGGGGTGGGAGTATCTCTACTCCCAGCATACAATGCTCTTTTTCTTTGTCAACCTTCTTTTTCAACATCTTTGTAGCCATACCCTTTTGAACCTTTTGAGTGTCCATGTTCTTGCTTATCTCTAGAAGTTCTAGAAACTTTGTTCTACACCACTTGGCCTTATGCCCAAGATTATTGCACTTGTAACACTTAATGTTGTAGTTCTTGGAAGGTGCAAATATCTTGAAGTTCCTCTTGGTGAAGCCATACTCATTTCTGTCATGAACCCTGCAATGGATTGCTTTATGACCAAAGTGATTACAAGAGTAGCAATACCCTTGGAAGAAATATCCATATTTGAATGAGTTGACATTCCTCTTAGTGAGACCATACTCCTTCTTTCCATGAGTCCTGCAATGCATAGCCTTGTGACCAAACCGATTACATGAAAAACAACGTCCTTTGAAGAAATCTTGTCTTGAACCCTCTGGTCTCTTAGTCCTTTCTTTTCCTTCTCTGTGATGATCCCTATTTCTTGTTTGTGCATTGTTTCCTTTCTTAGTGAAGCTTCTATTCTTCAACTTATCCTCATAAGTCTCAATTTCTTCTTCACTCTCTTCCTCTAAAACTTCCTCTTCTTTTGAGCTTGAGCTTGACCCTTCTTCTTGTTTCCCTTGTCCTTCTTCAAAACCAAGTCCTATTTTGATAGATGAAGATCTTTGTGCATTGATAATCTTATCCAATGTCTTTGAGATTTTTCCAAACCTGTGTAGCTTGTCCTTAGAATCTTTCACTTCCATCCTTAGTGAAATTACCTCATGTTCTAATCTTTCACATTCTAACTCTTTTACCTCTAACTTTTCAACCATGACCTCTTTAAATCTCCTTGCCTTAGCTTTTGAGTTTGTTAGGTCTTGTAGAAGCTTTTCTTTTTCTTCCTCATGTTCTTGAACTTGAGCCTTTAGTCTTGAATTTTGCTTTCTAACCTTTTTCAATTCTCTAAGAGCAACAATAAGTTCTGCTTCTAGATCAATTATGCCTTCCTCTTCATTTTCTGAATCTTTCTCTACTTCTTGGTCTCCAAGAGCATCTTCATACTCTTCAACTTTATCTTCAATAGGAGCATCTTCTTCCTCTTCTATTTCCAAAAATAGAATCTCTTCTTCTTCACTATCTGAGAGTCTTTCATCACTATCACTTGAAGCCTTGCTTGCCTTGTTAACATAGAAACTCTTCTTGTGCCTTTGAAAGAACTTCTTTTCATGCTTGCCTTGACCATACCTATTTTTCTTTTCATACCTAGATTTTCCTCCTTCCTTTTTCTTATGATCTTATTTCTCTTCACTATTACTACTTCCAACTTCTAGATCAATTAGATGCATAGTGACCAAAATTACCACAATTAAAATATTTCATTATTTTCATACCTTTGTGCTTTCTTGAGTCCTTGTTTCTTCTCCCATAGTTAGCTTCTTCATCACTGCTTGACTCACCACTTGATTCTGGTTTCTTATCTTTTGTCTTCTTTGATGCTTTGAAAGTTGTCTCTTTCTTGGAGTTGGGATCCTTTACTATTCTCATCTCATAAGCTATGAGAATTCCATGTAACTCATCCATAGTCAACTTATCAATATCTCTCATCTCTTCTATAGCTGAAACCTTTCCATCATACCTCATAGGGAGTGACCTTAATACTTTCTGAGCAACACTGGAGTCTTCAATTTTAAATCCAAGTCCACGCATGGTATTAACAACCTCATCCACATGAAGTAAGTATGTAGCAATATCTTCCTCATCTTCCATCTTCAAATCCTCAAACCTTTTCTTGTGGTTTTGTAGTTTTGCCATATTGACCTTTTTATCTCCCTCATATGTTTGCTTCAATTTTTCCCATATCTCTTTTGCTGATTTGCAGTGCATAACCTTCACAAATTTTGCTTCACATAATCCACTTAAGATTCCATTCATAGCCTTGGTATTATTCACATGTAACATCTTACCATATTTATCTATGGGAGGAGTAGTTGTAGGTGTGAACCCATCCTCAATGGATTGCCATGTCTCATATCCTTGTGCCATCAAGTAAGTCTTCATTATTATACTCCAGAATGCATAATTGTTCCCATCAAACAATGGTGCCTTATTTGATGAAGATCCATTCTGAGATGCCATCTATGTTCCTATAATATCTTCCTTCAAGTTGTTAGACTCTTTCGAAGGAACCCACTCTGATACCAATTGAAGAACATAGGCTTATACTGAGAGGGGGGTGAATAGTATAAGATCAACTTTTACTTTTCTTTCCAAAATAATATTATCCAATATTATAAATGGCAATATCAATAGCAGTAATCAAAGCAATGCACAAATCATCACACACATGAGAGACACAAATTTAACGTGGTTCACCCAATGTGGGTTACATCCACGGAGAAAATATTTCTTCTAAATTTTCTCAACAAATCTCTTGGGAATCAATTCCCTATTACAATATTTATGGACCTCTGTCCAAAGGAGACACCAATCCCCTATGCTCTAATTTGTGGATCTCTCTCCACAGGAGAACTCTATCCCCTTGCTCTATTCATGGATCTCTCTCCATAGGAGAACTCTTTCCCTTTGCTATAGTTCATGGATCTCTCTCCACAAGAAAACTCTTTCCCCTTTGCTCTGGTTCATGGATCTCTCCATAGGATAAATCTATCCCCTTCTTGATTCATGGATCTCTCTCCATAGGAGAACTCTATCTCCTTTAATCTAGTTCATGGATCTCTCTCCATAGGAGAACTCTTTCCCCTTTGCTCTAGTTCATGGATCTCTCTCCACAGGATAACTCTTTCCCTTTGCTCTAGTTCATGGAACTTGATCTAAGATAACTCTATCTCCTCAACCTAGTTCTGATCTCCCCATAAACTATCTCCCCACGTTCATGGATCTCTTTCCACAGGAGAACTCTATCCCCTCTGCTCTGGTTGATGAACTTCAATCCATAGAAGACCTTTGTCCCCACTGCTCTAGCTAATGGACCTCTATCCATTAGAGACCTCTGTCCCCACTACACTAGCTGATGGATCTCTATCCACTAGAGACCTTTATCCTCTCTACTCTGGTCACCTCCAAATTTTGATCTCAAATCTACACCAAACCTCATCACAAGTCTAGCATAAATCTGCTCTAACTCTACTCAAATCTACCCCAAGCCTTAACACAAATCTTGATCAAATCAAAAACCAAACCTACTCTCAATTCTATCTCAAATATACCCCAATCCTTAACACAAAGCTTGATCAAATCAGCAACCAAACTTGCTCTCAATTCTATATTCTCCTTCAAGTCTTCTCACAAGACTTGCTCAAATCTACCTCAAAGTTGCTTCAAGTCTTCTCACAAGACTTGCTCAAATCTACCTTCAAGCCTTCTCAAAGACTTTCTCAAATCTACCTTCAAGCCTTCTCAAAAGACTTGCTCAAATCTGCCTTCAATGTTGCTCACAAAACCTGCTCAAATATTTCCAAATCTTGCATACAAACAAATGCTTAAATCTCTTTTAGAAATACTTTCTTCAACTAGGCAATTCAGACATATTCTACCTAGAATTTGTTTAACCTCTAGAACATATAGAGAATGATATGCTCTATCAAAAACTCAATATGTTCTTCACACTCACAAATCTTGTACTCAATTAATCCAATCTCTATCTCTTGCCAAATCCCTTTCAAATCAAGTCAAAACAATGTATAACTTGTTTCACAAAACTGATCTATCTTCTTTGCAAATTTGCTCTCAAACATCAACCTCAATAATGCATAAATTTCCCTCACAAAATTGATCTCAAACACTTTCACAATTTCTTTCAATATCTCTCAACAATGGAAGCACACTTGTTCTCAAACTTTATCCCCAAATATTTCCAAAATCATTCAACACAAATTACAAGAAGATCTTCAAAATCTAATGCAATTGTTTCAACTTTCTCTCAACAATTGATGCACATGTAGGTCTCAAACCCTAACTCAAATATTTTCAACAATGCTTACCAAACAACCCTTTTATCTCCACCTTATGTTTCAAAAACATTTACTCAAAAAAACACCTTAAATAAGGAATGATGTGCCCATACCTCTTAATTTTCTCTTATGGAGATATGTCTTCAAAAACCTATCTCACAAACAACTGATCTTTCTAGTGCCACTACAAGGGTTAGATAGCAAAATACTTTCTCAAACCATCCACATGAACTTTCTTCTCAAAAAGATATGCTCAATGAAATCTGAAATTGATATTCAATAACTCTTCTCTTGTTCTCAAAATATAGGGCATTAATAGTTATCAAAGACCTTCAAACTCACTTTCACCATACAAAAATTACAATAAAATATCAAACCACTATAACACCTTATTACTCCTATTCTTGCATGCAAAACATATCCCCTTTGTTTTTCTTAATGCTTTTGCAAAAATAAAATATATAAGGCACTCTTTGTAATTTATGTTTGCAAAAATAAAACTCTTAAAACAACTCCTTGCACACAAAAATTTATGACTTCACAACCTTATGACTCCCTAATTATAAAAACAAAGCTTTAATAAACTCAACCCTTATAACTCCTAATAGCAAAAATCATGCATCATTAATTTCAACCCTTATGGCACTCTAAACAACTCCTAACCCTTATGTCTCCCTAATAGCAAGCAAAAACTTTATTAAAAATAATCCTTATGACTCCCAAACATTAAACAAACACTTTATAAAAATTTTCCCTTACCAAACTGCTACCATGGGGTTTCGAACGCGTGACCTGACGGAGCCCACGCTCTAGCGCGTGCTAGAGCACCACGTGGGCTAACTTCCCACACAAGACCTCAAGGCACTTAACTTCCCTTTAACCTGTCATCACTGAATGAACTGTCATTGCCCAAAATAAAACATGAACAACCTGTCACTACCATATCTCGAACACGAGACCTCCTCCGTGCTACTCCCTATGTGGGGTCCGCCTACCAACTGAGCTACCCACTCGGTTGGAACCAAAGGCCTGCACTCTCCTTATTAAATTTCGTGTGCTATCCAAAAAGGAAAACGTGCATCCTCTTTTTCCTCGTGCCACCTTGCTCAAAGATTGTGCGCTATGATTCGCAAAGGATTTTGATGCCTTAGGAATTTCGAATGCCAATCCTTAATATTTTTTTACCACCTGCCAAATGATTTTAGGTTCCAATTTATATATGCACTTTGACTTAGGAAGACGACGTCGGCGCTTGCCACCTTAGGAGAATATTTAAATTTTGGCACCCATTTTAAATTTAAATAATATTATTATAATATTTAAACTTTTAATTTAAATATTATAATTAATCCTTTTAACCCTTTGTCTTTTGCCTTGGAAACTTCCTCAACTTGCATTTAATTGAACCTTTTTCAAAGGAGCTTGTCTACCTTGTCTTATTTTTCAATGGAGGTATTTGCCTTGCATTTAATATTTCAACCTAGAAAATGATTTTCAATCATTTTACTTTTGACATCAATCCTTTGACATCAATGACAACCAATTACTCAAAATTTCCAACATAGATTTGTGTGGGCCTATGTCTTGTCCTAGCATAGGCAAAAATTTGTATTTTATTTCCTTTATTAATGATGCTACCAGACTAATGTGGATTTTATTCTTTAATATCAAGGATGGGGTATTCTTAACCTTCAAGATCTTCAAGGCATTTGCTAAAAGGAAATCAAGTTGTTCTATCAAGGTGTTAAGAATTCATAGATGTGAGGAATTATGTTTATAGAAATTTCTAGATTTTTGCTCTTCGCATGGAATAAAAAGGTATTTTACTACTCCTTACACACCACAAAAAAATGGTGTTGTAGAGAAAAATAATAGGACAATAATATATTCATAAAGAACCATGTTGGAGAACAAGAATTTGGAGAGGAAGTTTTGGGTCGAATCAGTGCAAACAACCTACATCCTAAATAGAAGTTCCAAAATGATAGTGAAAAACAACACCCTATGAAGAATAGTATGGTAAGAAGCCCATGGTGGCTCATCTTAGGATATTTGGTTGTTTAGAAATTGTTCACATTTATGATGCTAAAAAAAAATTAGACCGCAAGAGTGAGCCTCACATTTTTACAGGTTTTAGTGATGGTAGTAAGGCTTACAAGTTTTTCAATCCTATTAGTAAGAATATTGTTGTTTCTAGGGATTGTAATTTTTTTGAGAATGATGTGTTTGCTGATCATAACCAGAATAATGTAGAGGTTATTAGTGAAGGAGGTCAGCATTTTTATGGATAAATGGAGGTCAATCAAGATACTCCACAAGTTCCTAGTGTTAATGGCAACAATACTAGTTCTTCCCAAGAGACTAGTTTACCACCAACTTCAACCCAAGTCAAAAATAAGAGGTTGTTGCTTCCACATCCAGCAAGTCAAATATTGAATCATAACTATCAGAGGATAACAACAAGACTTCAATTTCAATCAGGTAATAATCTTGAATATATTGAAGATGTAATGACTTATTGTGTCTTATCTTGCATTTCTAGTGAAGCAAGGAACTATGCAGAGGCTAGTCAAATGAAATAATGGGTTGAGGTCATGAATGTTGAGATGAAGTCCATTGAGAGAAATGAAACATGGAATATAATTCATCCTACTAGTGATATGGATTTCATTAGTACAAAATGGATCTACAGGACCAAGTTCCATAGTGATGGAACAATAGATAAACACAAAGCTAGACTAGTAGCAAAAGGGTATGCACAAACATATGGAGTAGATTATGAGGAGACTTTTTCTCCTATGGCTCACCATGATACTATTAGATTGATGATTTTATTTTCTACTCAGAAAGAATGGGAATTTCACCAAATGTATGTCAAGAGTGCATTCTTGAATGGTGACATTGAAGAAGAGGTAGATGTGGACCAGCCACAATGTTATGAATTAAATGGTAAAGAGCATTGGGTATACAAGTTGAAAAAGGATTTTTATGGGCTGAAACAAGATCCAAGAGTATGGTACTCAAAGATATATGTATGGTTCTCTTGAAATGGATTTGAAAGAAGCAAAAAAGAGCCAACTCTTTACATGAAAATTATTGACACTAATGTGTTGTATGTTTGTCTTTATGTTGATGATCTCATTTTTAGAGGGAAATTTTAAAGCTATGATGCAAAACTTCAAGGAAAGCATGAAAAGTGATTTTGAGATGTTTGATATTGGAAAAAATGAAATACTTTCTTGGGATGGTAGTATAGCAAAGGGAAGATGAGATCTTCATATGCCCAAGACATGTTGGAAAATTTTTTATTTCTAGACTGCAAGGCGGTTGATACTCCTATTGCTAGTGGAGAGAAGATTATGAAAGAGGATAGGAGTCCTCTTGTTGATGAGAAAAATTTCAGAAGTATTATGGATATATTTATGTACCTTGCATCCACAATACCTAGCATTTCCTTTGCAGTTTCACTAGTTTTCTTTTTTTTGAGCTTGCCAACTCAAAGGCATATGCAAGCGGTGAAACGAATCTTTAGATATGTGAAGAGAATCTTTGATAATGGCATGCACTAAATATCAGAAATATATTCAATTCTAGTTGTGTATTTTGATTTATATTTGGAAGGTTCTATTGATGACCAAAAATCCACTATAGATTATTGTTTCACCTTGGGAAGTGGATTGATTTCTTGGTCATCCAAGAAGCAAAGTACAATGGCTTTGTCTTCCACTGAAGCTGAATATGCAGCACTTACTTCAGCTTGTACTCAAACAATTTGGTTGAGGATAATATTGAAGTATTTTTGTGAGCCTCAACATGAGCCTACCAAAATATTTTGTGATAATAGTAGGGCAATACAATTGTCCAAAAATCGAGTTTTCCATGCAAGGACCAAACACATAGAGTTGAAGCACCATTTTGTCAAAGACTTGGTACATGACAAAATTTTTATCATTGAGTATGTTAAGAGTGAGTATCAAGTTGTTGATATACTCACAAAGGGTATTTTTAAGGTGACTCATGGAAGACTCAAAGAGATGTTGGATATTTCTTCCTTTGACATCAAAGGGGGATTGTTGAGGGTGATGTCAAAAGTCACCCATAATTATTAAATTAATATGTGAGTTGTAACTAAAATAAATCACATGCAAAAATATCTTAAATTGGGTGCTTTATTCATGCCAATTAATAATTTTAGTTAATTTTAAAAATAAAAATAAAAAACAACATACAAAGTGGCATAATAAAAGCTAGTTTTTAGCTTTTTTAGATTTTTTAGCTTTTTTGCATGATCAAGGTTGGTCGATCATTATATATTTTGTAATTGTACTATTTTTTAAAAAATAAGAATCAGAATTTTTTAGTGTGCACTATTGTGGAGTTTTTTTAAAGTTTATATTTGTGTGCCTTTTTTAAATTACAGATCTAATTTTATGGTTTGGACCAGTAACATAGTTTGCTGAAATTGGAGCTTTTGGTAGAGGATATTTCATCGTTTGGTACTTAGAATTGGTTTAGCTTAATCACTAAATATTATTGTACCAGTTTTGGATGATATACATGCTCCATTAATGTTATTTTTCTCTTGGATTAGAATTGCTTTATTGTTGTTTTTTTATCTCTCCACATCAAGAACTTTCAAGACCCTTATACCAAGGAAGGTTATATAAAAGAATTATCCGATATTTTTGGGTGTATAGGTATGCTAGAAACTTGTCAGGAATCAAATAATTCTACCACTCATCCTTCTTAGTTATAAGGTTGAACTAGATTTCCAAGTCCTAAAGTTGATGAAATATGATGCATGTTATGTCATAATTTTGAGATCTATGATAGACCCTTACACAAAGGAATGATGTTTGATAGATTTATCCCATGCTATTGGGTGTGTAAGTGTATTAGGTATTTTCTAGGCATAGAATAGCTATACCACCCATCCTTATTAGGTACAAGGATGAATCAAAATTATAAGATATGTGTGATGAAGTTTGGTATCGAGAAAAGAATGTGGAGTATGATATTTTCCTAGAATTTTACAATATATTATGAAGGGAGGTGACTCACAAAATATTATATATGATTAAAGATGCAATAATTACTAATTAATTATTAGATTTCCTTTATATTAAAATAGAGCATTTGGAGAGATTTTATACCTTAGCTACCTAGCTAAAATAAAATCTATAATGTAATCTATCCTAACTAGGATCATTACAAGTCTCGATGAAAAAAGCATATGAAAATAGGCAAGTGAATGATTATTTTAGTCAAATAATAGGCAATCAATATAGGTAGGTACACAATCAAGAAAATTATTAAAATATAAATATATTACTTCTTGAGATGCATTATGCTCATAAGTTCCTTTAGTTCATGTCCATCTAGAGTGGATAGATGATAAGCATATGAACCATATTAAGTACTTATGATGAATGGTCCCAACTAGTTAGTATTGAATTTACCCTTAAGTTCATTTTGGGAATTAGTATTCTTTTTATTTTCTTTGAGGACTAGGACCCCAATCTCAAATGTATAAGATTTAATTCTTATTATAGGATCATTTACATCTTTTATGATAGACTTGAATATGTTTTAGGGCATGTATCCTCTTTTCATTGAGGAGTTCCAATTGGCTTAGATAAGCATGGTAATATTCATTGCTCATTGTTGCATCCTTTAGCAAGATCCTAAGAGAGAAATTTGAGTTCAAGAGGAAACATAGCCTTAGTTCCTTAAAGTAAGGTATAAGGTGTTGCTCCAATCAAAGTTCAAATGCTATTTCAATAAGCCCATAATGTAGGATAAAGTTGAAGGTGTCAATACCATCCATTTTTGTTCACAAGTTTCTTGAGTATTTGGGTGATAGTTTTATTTGAAACCTTAGATTAGCTATTTTCTTGAGGGTAGTAAGGTGTAAAGCATTTATGTTGAATTTTTATTTAATGCAAAGTTTAGCCACATCATTATTTTTTAAAGGTGTTACATTGTTTGAGATTATGATCAAAGGGATACCATAACAAGATAGAATTTGATTGAGGATGAAATTAGATATTTGTACTCCTATGCAATAAGATATAGGTATGGCCTTGATCCATTTGGTAAAATATTTAGTTGTTGTAATGATAAATTTATGATAATCTCATGAGGTGGGATTTATCTTCCCTATGATATCTAGACCCCGTGTAGTAAAGGGCTAAGTAGAGGCTAGGGATTACAGTTCTTATGAGGGAGCATGTATAAGGTTATCATATTTTTGAAACTTGTCACACTTGTGAATGTAATCACAAGAGTATTTCTCCATGAAGGGCCAATAGTATCCTATCCTAAGAAGCTTTCTAGCCATGGCATTTCTATTAAAATAACTACCATATATTCCATTATGGACTTCTTGTATTGTTTGATTAGACTCTTTTGAACTAAGTAAATAGAGCATAATACCATCAAAGGATAATCTAGATAAGACATCACCAATCATGATGAAACAACAAGCATGTTTTCTTCTTCTTTTTTTATTCATTGTAGTTAAGACCTTCAAGTATTGTGCCATCTTGGAGAAAGGCATAAATCTTTGTACAAAGAATATAGAGGGATTATTGATTTAGTAGAAAAAATCACCAAGGGTGATTGAGTGGATCTAAGGGTTTTTGGTTGCCTAATTTTATGAATGATTATGGTGGCTTGTTGATCCTCAAATTCTAGAGGAACAAGGTAAGCGACATCCACAATTGCATCAACATGGTAATTATTAGACCTAGGATTGGTATCTATAATAACCTTGTCAAAGGTGACCATTAAATGGTCCAAAATTTCTTTATAGGGCTTTAGTTTATCATCCTTGTTTTGATAGGTTTCTTTAATTTAATTGATAACTAGCTACAAGTCTCCAAAAATGTACAAGGTCATGATTTTTAGAGCTTGAGCAACATGGAGTCTAAGAATTAGGGCTTCATATTCTACGGTATTGTTAGTGCATAAAAATTGAATCTTAAATAACAAAGGAATTACAACCTTTTATGGGGAGACTTGTTGGTCTGTAAATCTATCTAAGGAAAGTGTGTGCACCCATAAACCTTGACCAACATTGAATGACCTAAAATCTATGAGGCTTTGGTGGTCAATCTTCGAAGAAGGTCGGTTCCTTTGAAGTTCAAGCTAACTGATCCTAAAATATGGTGGGAAAAGGGTGTTGAAAGAAGTAAAATGAGCTGAAGCTAGAACTTATAGTGGTGTAGATTAGGCCACATCAAGACACATGCATAGTAAAATATTATGCAATAATACAAATGAACCACCTAACAAACCAACTAGTTTTACTATCAATCACAGAATATTTAATTTCATTATGTTGTAGCTTAACATATTACAAATTCTAGAACAAGTGAATGTATCATGAGCATAAATCTAGAAAGCAGAATAAACACTATGAGCATTCAATAGGCTAAAATTAGAAATAGGTAATCATTCATACATACACATTCTACAATTGAATTGAACCAGAGGCTAGACAACAATCCCTTTGTATTAGTATGCAAAAATCTGTCTTACATGCAAATTGTAAAAGCCTAAGAGCTAACCTTTTTTACATTCTACATTCTAGTATATATAGTCTTTTACAATGTATTTAGTTAGCAAGGCATCATTACCTTAGAAATAGATTGTTGTTATGTCAGAATATTTTCCAACTTGCTAAACTACTTGGAGGTATGGTTGTTCTAACCACTCAATCATGGCTTGCTAATCTAGTTGGGATCTACGTCATCCTGAATCATGTTGTCCCTGTTGCTTGCATCTAATTTTTTGATCCTTACTAACCTTTTTAGTTGAGCCGCCCTATCACTTGTACAATGGTCTTATGCTATTAAGAGCTTTTAACCACTCATGTGTTGATATATTGATGTTGAATTGCAGTTTAAATTGCTCATTTATGGTTTTTGGATGCCTAGTAAGGGTTCTTATAGATCTTTGCACATTCATCTAATTTGGCAAGGAAATGGATATTGGGTACCCTAGTAGGTTTTGTTTGGGTATAGATCTTCCAACACATATAAGACAACCAATTTTACATGTTAATATCATCTGATAGTGTGATAGAGATTTGGGACCTTTGTGAACTCTAGTTTAATTCAAATCTTTTGAAGTATCACATACTTAGTTGTTTTAGTTATCTAGAACCTTTCAACAATGTGACAAATATTTGGTATCCTAATGGGCTTCAACTGGGTATAAATATTCCAGCGCATCTCATACTTGGTCATTTTAACTATATTGAATCCTTTGATCATGTGATATACTTTTGGTACCTTGGCAAATTTTTATCGAGTGTAAATATTTTAGTAGGTTCAAGAATTTTCCACGCTAATATCATCTAGTAGTGTAATGAATATTTGGGACCTTTGTCGACTCTAGTCTAGCACAAATATTCTGACACATACCATACTTAGTTGTTTCAGTTTATTTGAGTCTTTTAGCCTTATGATAGACTTTATGTACCTTTGAAAACTTTGAATGGGTGTAAATATTTTGACAAGTTTGGGACTTAGCCAAATTCTACTATCTCTATCCTCTGGAAGTGCAACAAACTTTTGGTATCCTTGTGGACTCCAATAGGATATGAATATTTTGGCTAATGCAAGGCTTAGCCAAATTCATTGTTGTATCTCCTCCTTTGCACTTTTTACCAAAGTGCATGTGGGTGATGCTTGAAAATACCCACATTCTTGGTGACTCATAGGGATTTTTTCCTAGTGGAAAAGAAGAACCCAGACTAACTTGACTATATACCACAAAATACAAAATTGGCATAAACAAGGCAATTGATGGATGCAAACTATGAAGGACTATAAGGATAGTACCTTTTAAACAAATAAACCTCTAGGGAGAAAAGAGAAAACAAAACTATGAGAATGACCTGGGTGGAGGAGTTTGCGATAAATTTTACAAGCGGTAAGTGATAGTGAAATGGGAATGATGAAACAAAAATAGTGCATGGGGATACCTGGAGAATAGGACACCTCTAGAAAACCCAAGCAGAGACTCTCAAAATGGAGACTACAACAAAACTTTTGGGCACAAATATGGATAGAAATGGAAAAATGGAAGTAGAAAAGGACAATAGGGATACCTCGAACAAGGGATACCCCCACAAAATTGTAAACCTCTGAGTAAATATGGCTGCAGCTAGTAACTGCCTTAAGTCCAAGTCAAACAACTTAGAAAATCACCATTCTTTTGCTTGTTGTGCTCCCTGGCTTCTCTTCTTTTCTTGACCCAGCCGAGTAAGAAATTCTGCATCATGACACCTTCAAGCATCCAATTCTTTCTGTTCTTCATCATCCTGCTACTCATCAATGTTGAAAGACATTCTCCAAGGGAGGATTTTAAATAGATCTAGCCTTGAGCTCAATTGTGCCAACTGACACTTTCATCATAATTTGTGATCTAGGCAGATCTTGCAAACCCCACTGGTTTGATGTGGATCTAGTACTTGGTTTGATGTGCATTTGATTTCAAGTACTGATAGCCTGATGACATGTACTATTGCTACCTTCTTGTTTGTTGTGTTAGTATGGTCTTTATCACTGTCATTCAATTTTCTTTTGAGCTGGTCCATTGGGCTTCGGAGTCATTATTGCTGAAAATACATTATGATACAACTTGTACAAGTAAAATATATTACAAGAAATCATTGCTTTCAAAAATATTAATCACCCCTTGTCTCGATGGATGTTGAGACTCTCCTTCCTGTTGGGTTTGTCTATGTGAAGCAGCTTCTGATGATTCACCATGTTATGAAATGGCTTGAGATGGTATGAGGATCTAGAGTTCTTGGTACATCTTATTCCAAGCCTTCGAGGAGGGTTCTGGAATTCCCTTGAGCTCAGCCATAATCCCTTTTAGTCTGCAAATGTTTCCATAAGGAGGATCACTATACTTTTTAGCCATATGCTCTACTTTTGTTAAGATCTGAGAAAGCTTGTAGAAGAGCATGAAGACCTTTTCTACCTCTAGTGGCTCTGGTAGTGAGTCAATCTCACTTTCATCTTGGATCTGTTGGTCAAGTAGCTGGTTGATCATTTCCACTTTGTGAAAGAGTGTGTTGTCATCCCAAAAACTAGGTGCTCCAAGGCCCTTGAGCTCCTTAGCAATAGTGCTCATTTCTTCAGCTTCTTTTCTGAGAGCAACAAATATTTCATGTCCTAGATCGATGAGCTCATTTGCATGATATATCTGGTGAGCCCAAAGTCTTCTCCTCTATATCTCTTCTAGGTTATTTTTGTAGAACTAGATATTTTTTAGGATATCTTAGCATTTTTCTTAGTTTTTGTGCTTCCTAAAACTTGACTATCAGGGTGCTTTCTCCCTTTTCAATTTCCTTCTTGGCTTCTATAGATACAACAACAATTTATCATAGTTTTGTATAAAAAGGAGGGAAAGCATGTGAAATTGCTCCTTTGATATTTCCCTAGTAGTGGCTTCTAACTTGTTTGAGCCAATCCTTGGAGATTTTTGTGCCATGTGGCTTATCCTTTTCTTATTGTAATTCATTCATGGTGATGGATAGGGCTTCTTCTTATTGTTGCAGTTTGTCCTTGAGATCTTGTAGCTCCACATCTTGTTGCTTAATTCTTTCATCCTTCTACTGCAAGTCTTTCTTAGAAGGAGCTTTATCAATGATGCCTTTCAATTTGTTTACTTCATTCTTCAAGGTATCCTTATCTCATTTTTCTTTGGTAAGTTTGACTTCTAGAGTCTCAATCTTCTTTTTAGCAGCTTCCAAGTTTCTGTCTATCTTCTTGGACTACACATATAATGTATCTACCTCTATATGAATAGCCTATATAGTCTCTACTTTGGATATCTTGGAGATATCTTTGCTATGCTCTTCTATCCTCCAATATTCTAGTCTCATTTGGGAGGTTGGTTTCCTGACTTTTTGTTTTGCAATCATCTTAATCCTTATCCCCTTAATTGGGTACAAAGTGTCATAACCAATTGTGACTACCAACTCTTAATTTTCTTGTAGCTACTCAAGTTGCTCTTCTTCCTCCCTCCATATTTATTGATTTTCCTCTACGATCTGGATGGTAGAGAAAATATTTGATAGTAGTTCTTGAGTGGCTAGTGGGAGAACCAAGCTAGTCAATAATATTGGCAACAAAGTGAGGGGATAAGAGATCATGGATTTTTACAGGGGATATAGTTTCCTACAAAACATGTTGCTTTTGAGTTGGGGGTGAAGGAGTGAATAATGGAGGGTGAGGTAGAGAATCTTATAGAATGTGGGATTGGGCCAATGGGATGGATGTGAGGAATGATGGAAAGGATGATTGAACTGGTGGAGTAGGTGAGGTGATAGGCAAAATTGGTGGAGAGGGTTCTACTTTAGACATAAGCTCTACAATGGCAGGGATCATTTTTGAGGATAGATGGACTTGGTAGGATGGGGATGATAAAATTTCAATTGATGAGGGGCTTTGAGGTGAGGAGGGTTTAGAAAATGTACCTTGTTCTTGTGCTCCCAACTTTGGCTCCTTTTGGATGACTTCAGCTGATTTTGCTCTAAGTTCTATTTCTCTTATTTAGCTTCTGCTTGGGTGATTGTTGCCTTGCACCTCTATGTTTCTTGTTGTAATTCTTACCTCTTGCATGTTTGTTGTTCCTTTTCTTTCTACAATCGTTATTTTCTAGCAACTTTCTTTGTATCCAAACTTCTCGGGTTTGGGAAGTATTTTTATTTCTTGCTCGACTTGGAGCTCTGACTAGAAGATTCAGGTTATGCTTCTAAATATGCTTCAACTATTTTAGGATTAGCTGGTCTTCTAGTGTAGACCATAGGTGAATGTTGAGGTAGTGATTCTTCTTCTACTTCATCATCACCGATAGTCAGAGGGGTTGGTGGTCATTGTTAAACTTCTATTTTTGATCCTTCACCACCTACATCTCCTTCATCTTCGAGATAGTTTTAGGACTTTCAAAAATATTTCTCTTTCATGTGCCTACTTCCAACTGATATATTCAGCATCAAACTTTGCATTGAATAATCTATTAGTGTTGTCATTTGGTTTAGCCTTTTTTATCAAGTCACATTCACACTGAGTTACCCACCATTCTTCAATTTTGTATTCCTCCCATCCCTTGTCATCTTTAATTATTTTGATGAGTTCTAGATCAAGAAATTGATCCTCATTCCTCCTCGAGTTGAATACCCACTCAAACTTATAGTATTTTCTCCATGGTGGCCTCTCTTGCATCGCCATGTAGTCAAATGGTGCCACCTGATCTTCAGCTAGGTTCCTAAAATTCTCAATATCTGTGCACGACACATGTTTAAACGAGGGTGCTTTATTGTTGATTTTTGATAATCTCTAAAATAGGATGTCATATGGATCATAGTGCCACATATGTGGCACTATTGGTAGCTTCAAGGTAGCCAACTTGGCTTTTGGGTCCTTATACTGTTGTAGTTCCCTTTTTGACATATTGATGCATTCAAACTTGATGGGTGTCTTAAAAATTGTAGTCTTCTTTACTCTTGGGCCAAGACTCTACTCTATCACATATATTTACCTACAATATTTGAGGTCGAACACCTAGTTGGTGATATAATATGGTAGTAGATAAGGGTACTTGGAGAAGCCAAAAAGTTTGATTATAGTGCCTTGCTCTAGGAAATACCAGTCCCCTTGCTCTCACATTTTCCCTCTCAACACATCTTTATCATATGGCATGATATGGGGGCATTTCCCATAGATTGTTGCTAGGGCTGGTCCCAGAAACTACCTATTGAATTCCAGGTATGAGTTACTATCTCTCAAAACATGGGTCCAGTCTACTATCGGACTAGATTACACCGTGTTCATCTATCTTCTACACCTGAATATTATGTTTGCCTATTGAGGTCATATAGAATAGAAACAACTAGGCTACATAGGATGGGTATGTGAATATATCACAATGTTTATTCTTCATAGACTTTAATTGTTCATGTATGTTGATGGCCAAAAATCCAGCCCAATCTAGTGTAACATAGGAGGAAGTGGCCATAACTACATTTGCCATACCCATATGATATGGGTAAACCACCACGTTAGTCCTTAGGCCCAAAATTATCACCAGCATGGAGAAGATAGGTTGTGCTTCATCACTAAATTCTCCAAGCTTTCTATTCTTAGTCATGAAATCCTTTGGCAATTTTCCTCCTATCTCGACGAGCCATTTTTGAATTGAATCATTCTGTAGGTACAATCTCTGATCTTCCAACACTATTTTCTTTGGCCTAATATCTGAGGCATATTTTACTATAAATACCTCCATTATGAGTTCCCTACTGATAGTAAATATTGGCTCAAAATTGGAATTGCACATGGTGGTTGTACTAGGATCATAGAACTTCACCACTACATCGATAAGCTCTGGATATGGATGCACCATTACAGGTACAAACCTATTGAGTCTTGAGCGATAAGGTGCTCTGATCGAGTGATTTTTAGACAACTTCTTCCATTTTTCTTTGGAGGCTACCCAAAAATTCTTTAGCCTGGATTTGATCGTAAGCACTATGTCATGGATGCCCGCCATATCATCTTGTAGTTCATTTATGGATTTATGTACAACACTCTTCTTAGCTCTACCCATTTTACTGATTCTACCTTTTTTTCTAGCAGTTGATTCTTCAAAAAAATTTAGAGCTCTCATCTACAACTTGTAGTTAGAACTTCTGTAAGGGAAATAATGTTTAAGAGTGGCATTCAATTTATACTACTCGACCATAATCTTTGTTGGTTTGGAGATGTTATCATCTCGGTGTGATATATTGTGCATGCCTAGGAATATTTACCTCAAGAGTAGTTGCCTTTTCAATAAATCTAACACATGCTTGTAAAGTACACCATTGCCCAATAACATTCTATCATGATTCAAAATTTGTAGGTTGGTAGTAATTTGGTTCGTTGCTCAAAGCATGTTTCAAAATAACTACCTATGACAAATTAGTTAAGGTTGCATAATTTCACGGACCTGTGATCTTATGTTAATCAAAGTAAATCTTGTCGATATTACCAACCGTTGTAATATTAATGTCACACATTGTATTTGGCAGTTCATCTAACCAATGGGATTGTAGAATTTACCAATTATGGATGGCCTATGGATTTAGACAATCGTTTAGTTGATAATTGCTTTGTGAGATGTACCTTGAAATTTTAATTATTTTCTTGGCCTATTTATTAGTGATCCAATTGAAATACACTGAAGGGGTTGCGCAACTAGAGATACGAGATTGAAAAATGATATTTAACCTTTGATCATTAATCATAAAGGCAACCCCCTTGTTTTAGAAAAGATAAAAATGCAATATTTACAAGAAGTGTACACATGTCATATTTACATATATACACGGTGGATGTCACTTGTCCTAAGCATAATGCTTCAGATGTTGGCCATTTACCAAAATTGGCAATAGATGGTCATCTAGGTGGCACAATTGGAATGCATTCAGATCCTTCTTTTGCTCAATTATGTATGGTCCAGACCACATTGAATCAAAATTTTCATGTGATCCAGGCTTTACCTTGTCCACATCCCACTTAAGCACTAAGTCACCTTCTTTAAATGATTTTGACATCACATTTTTATCAAACCAACATTTGATAGCTTTCTAGTGATGATAAAAATTGTTATACGCTTGTTTTGCATTTTTATTCTAACTAAACCAGCTCTACCATCCTTTTCTCCATAGGTTGTAAGGCATTCGAACAATTCTCAACTATGAATCTCAGTGTCAGAAGCTCTAGGTTGATTGGCAGCACAACTTCCTTTCCATATACTAGAGTGTAAGGTGAAGTTCTGAGAGACTTCTTGACTATGATTCGGTCAGCCCACAATGCTTGATCTAGCAATAGATGCCAACTTTTAGGATTGTGTTTGATACTCCTTTTGATGATTTTCAACAAATTCTTGTTGGTGGATTCTGCAAGACCATTCCCCTAAGGGTAATAATTTGATGAAGCATTCTAGTATATTCCATACTTTCTTGTGAAATCAATAGTTTTAGCTCCTATAAAGCATCCAACATTATCTGAGACAATGGTAGCTAGGATTCTAAATCTAGTGATCAATATTTCCAAGAAATCAATCACAATATCCTGATCAGCATGTTTTGTAGCTTTCACTTCCATCCATTTGGTGAAGTAATCCATTACTATCAAGATGTACTTATGTCTGATAAATGAGTTGGGGTTAATCATACCGATGAAGTCCAATCCCCATTGCTAAAAAGGTTCTTCTACAATTATCGGTTGTAGAGGTATTGTTGGATGCTTGCTTTTGCCTATAAACTTTTGACACTTATCACAAGCTCTAGCCAACTTAAATGCATCTAAAAAATGGATGGCCAATAGTATCCAACCCTTAGGATTTTTGCTACAGTAGTTTGTCTGGAATAGTGACCACCTAAAAAACCACTGTGAAACTCCTTGAGCACTTCTTTGATTTTCTCTGGATGTAGGCATCTTAATAGTACCCCATCAAAGTTTCTATGATATAGGACATGCTCAACCAGAACATATTGTCTAGCTTGTAATCTATATCTACATATTTGAGATGCATTTAAGCCCTCCGAACATCTCCCTGTAGTGAAATAATATCGTAACTACTCAATCCAGGAGTCTGGTTGCATTGTTTCCAATTTTGGCTCAGTATCTTGTTCATCTCGATTTAACATATTGGCATTTTGACATGCAAATTCTACTAAGCTTTGACATAAGGCTCGACCTCTTATCAATTTTTTTGGCCTTATTTTGACATCATACTCTTGAATCTTAGTCACCCAACCGACTCTCTTGTCACCAAGTTCTCCTTGAATCATGAAGTTTTGGACATCCGGATGTACTACATACACTAGAGTCTTGCTTTGAGAAACAAAATGCCTAAATTTATTTAGTGACTTCATGATAACATAGACTTGTTTTTCAATGAAATTGTACCTTTCTTTGTGATCTTGAAATGTTTAACTTAAGAAGGTTATTGGTCTTCCATTGTCTCGCTCCTTTTTTTAAGTAAGAAAAACATCATAGCTTCCCTTTGCTCCAAATGCATAGAGAATGAAGTCTTTTGAGTAATCCATATTAATGAGGATAGGAGCTTGAGATATTGCTTCTTTGATCTCCTTGAAATCATTCTTTCAAACATCTATCCATTTGAACTCCACTTCCTACTTCAGCATCTCAATCATTGGTTTTACTATTTGAGCAAAGTTTGAGATGAATTTATGGATAAAATTGATTTTTTCAAAGAATGACTGAAGTCTCTTTTTTTAGTGGGAGAGGGAGAGATATAATAGCTTTTACTCTATCCAAATCAATTGCCAATCTTGATTCTGATACCACATGTCCCAACAATTTTTCTTCATGTACTACAAATATTGATTTATTGGGATTCAATGAGACCCCAAATTCTCTACATTTCTCAAACACCATCTAGAGGTGCTCAACATGTTTATTCTTATCATGAGAGAATACAATCATGTCATCCAAATAGATGACAATTATCTTGTTTACCAATTCACCAAATACTAAATCCATAGCCCTTTGGAAAGTAGTTCTTGAATTTGATAAGCTAAAAGGCATTCACTGATATGCAAATGTTGTTAGGATTAAAGCATAAAATACGAGCAATAATATAATGCAAAAATAAACACAGAAGAAAATATTCAACACACAATAGACATAGATTTAACGTGGTTCACCCAAATCGGGCTACTCCACGGAGAAAATAACCAGACCCTTGTATTCCATCTAGAAAACCCTTCTATACATAGTCGCGCACTTCATTACCATATTTAGCCGCCATACAACATCCTCTTATAATAATGCATTACAATTTTAGGGTAAAAACCCTGCCTAAAATATATCGTCCGATCTATGACCTAATATCAAATGGTCTAGATTTACATAGATGAAAAAACATCTATGTAGGGGGGGCTAATGCCCCCCTACACCCCCCCTCTTTTGCATAGTGGGTCCAAGTGCAGCTGAAACAAAGGCCTCTAATTTAATTAGGCTCCACAATCAACAATATCCCACTTGGATACTGATCATAGCAACTCCACCGCTACTGCACTTGATGGACTATGCTTCAACTTTGGACCTCGAAATTTTCTCACCTTTTATTTTCATGCTTTAAGACCAACTGAAACTGAGAAGGACCTCAGTTTCTCCTTGGTTACTGCCTTTGTGAACATATCTATAGGATTCTGGCTAGTGTGTATCTTCTCCAATTTTAACTTTCCATCTTCCAATACTGAGCGTATGAAATGGTTCTTGGTATGTATGTGTTTAGTCCTAGAATGGAAAATTGAATTCTTTGCAAGATGAATGGCACTATGACTATCATTGTATAATGTGCTCTTATCCTACTTCTTTTCCAACTCCTCCATAAAACTTTATAACCAAATCATCTCCTTACTAGCCTCCGTAACAGCAACATATTTTGCTTCTGTTGTTGATAGTGCAACAACCTTCTATAATTTTGAAATCTAGCTTACTACAGTTTCACCTACAGTAAAAACATACCCTATGGTACTCCTCTTGTTATCTATATCACCTACCATATCAAAATCAACATATCCCTGTAAATCAATATTATATCCTTCAAATCATAATACCTGATTGACAGTACCTCTCAAATACCTGAGAATCCACTTCATTGCCTCCCAATGCTTTCTTCCTAGATTGCTCATAAACCTACTCACAACTCCCACTACATGTGCAATATCTGGCCTTGTGCACACCATTGCATACATCAAACTGCCAATTGTTGATGAATAAGGAATCTTGGACATGTATTTCATCTCCTCATGTGTCTTAGGATGCATCTCTTTGGTCAATTTGAAATGATTTCCCAAAGGTGTGCTAACAGGTTTTTCATCATGCATACTGAATCTTTCCAACACCTTCTCAATGTACTCACTCTGAGACAATGTTAATTTGTGATTTTTCCTGTCTCTTGTTATTCTCATACCAAGGATTTGCTTTGCAGCTTCCAAATCCTTCATTGCAAATGACTATGCCAATTTTATTTTGAGTACAATTATATCCTGCATGTTAGACCCTAAAACAAGCATATCATCTACATATAATAACAGGATAATATAGTTACCATTATCCATTCTCTTAAAATAAACACAGTGGTCAGAATAACATATACTATAACCTTGATCTGACATAAACCTATCAAATTTCATATACCCTTGGATCTTACTTCAAGCCATACAGACTCTTTTTCAACCTGCATACTAATCCCTCCTTTCCTTTGACCTCATACCCTTGTGGTTACTGCATATAATTCTCTTCCTCCAAATCCCCATGGAGAAAAGTTGTTTTTACATCTAATTGTTCAAGATGTAAATCCTATACAGCCACTAAGCTTAAAATAGTTCTAATTGAATTCATTTTAACAATAGGAGAAAAAATTTCATCATAATCAATACCTTTCTTCTGTGCAAACCCCTTTACAACCAGTCTAGCCTTATACGTCTTTTTACCTCCATCTTCTTCTTTCACCTTGTAAACCCATTTGTTCTGCAATGCTATTTTTCCTACAAGAAATTGAACCAGATCCTAAGTCTAATTATTTATCAAGGAGTCCATATCCTCTTTCATGCCTTGCTACCACTTATTCTTGGTTTCTACTTGCATTGCTTCTTCATATGTTTCTGGTTCACCGGAGTTATACAATAATACATAATATAATGACGGAAAGTAACGTACAGGAGGTCTACTTATCCTAGTAGATTTTCTAACAACAATTACAGGAGTTTGAGGTGCTAGATGTTGTTGATGTTGTTGATTTTCTAGCACCTTTGGAGTTTCAATTTCATCAAATACTATGTATTATGTGTTTTCCTTTTCCTGTTTATTTTCCTATTTCTTTTCCTGCAACTGATCCTTATAAATGACCTTTTAATTGAATATTACATCTCTACTTCTAATTAATTTGTGATTTGCATAATCCCAAAAGCGATAACCAAAATTATTTACTCCATATCCAATTAAAAAACACTTCTTGGATTTTACCTCAAGTTTAGTTCGATTTTATTTACTGATATGCATGAAAGCTTCACAACCAAAAGTCTTTAAAAATGAGTAATTAACAGGCTTACCTTTCCATGCCTCTTCTGGAATACCACCATCTAGTGAACTTGAAGGTCCTCTATTTATTAAATAAATTATAGTATCCACAACATCTACCCAAAACTATAAGGGCAATCCTGCATGTATTCTCATGCACCTAGCACATTCCATGATAGTCCTGTTCATCCTTTTTGACACACTATTTTCTTTTGGAGTTCCTAGAACCATATTCACTCTATGAATCCAATGGTATGAACAGTAACTATCAAACTCTTTGTTGCAGTACTCACCTCCATTATCATATCTAAGACACTTTTGCTTATTTCATGTCTCATTCTCAACCAGAGCTTTCCATTTCTTAAAGGTATCAAAAACATCTGATTTCTTTCAAATACAGTAAACCCATATTTTTTTAGTTGCATCATTAATAAACGTAACATAATAATGAGAGCCACCAAGAGATGATACCTAAGCTGGTCCCCATACATTTGAATGTACAACCTCTAGCTTTTCACTCTTATTTTATTTTCCAACTCTGAGAAATCTAACTCTTCTATTTTCCATAAACGTAGTTCTCACAGAAGTCTAAATCAACCTGCTTTAGACCTAGCAACAAATTTCTTGAATGGAGAATCTGCATCCCCTTCGCACTCATGTACCCAAGCCTATGATGCCATGAAGTTGTATCTACTCCTGTAGAATCTAAAGCAATAGAAATATCGGTATTACTAGTACATATATACAATTTACCTTCCTTATTTCATTTTTCTAATAACATTGATCCTTTAGCAACCTTCCATGAGTTTGTTGAGAATATAACTGTACATCCTTCATTGTCCAACTGCCCTATGGAAATTATATTTCTTCTTAAATTAGTAATATGCCTTACCTCTTTCAACAACCATTGGTTTCCATTTGGTAGCTTTATTTGTATGTTACCCTTTCTAGTGATTTTACATGGTCTATCATCACCCAAATAGACCTGTCCAAAATCACCCTGAACATAATCTAGAAAATATTTTCTATGGGGTGTGGCATGATATGATGCACCAAAATCTATCACCCAACAATCATTAATATTATCTAGTGAAATAATTAAAGAATCTTGCAATACATCACCTGCTACGTTTGCTTCTTGATTACCCTATTTTTCTTCTCTCTATTTTTCTTTTCAATTCCAAAAGTCTCTTTTTAGATGTCCTTTCTTCCCGTAATGCTAGCATTCTAACTACTTCCCTTTGGATTTGTATCTACCTTTCTTTGATTTTCCATGATTTCCTGGGCTTTTTCCTCTCTTTGTCTCCCCCTGTTCTCTACAGTCAAAGCATTACCTGATGTTTCACCTGTGCTTTTCCATCACATTTTCTCGCTAAGGATAACACCAATAACATCATCAAAATTTAAAGTATTTGAACCAAATATGGAGTTGCTCACAGCCATTCCAACTTTCTAGCAATGAGCACAAAATCAAGAGAGCTCTAACCTCATCATCAAAGTTTACTCCTAAATAACTTAACTAATTTGTAACCATGTTAAATTCATTTTAATGATTAGTAACAGACCCACCTTTTGACATCTACATATTAAATAAATATTTCATAAGAAATACCTTGTTCGAATTCGAGGGTTTTTCATACAATTTAGCCAACGCATTCATTAAACCCTCCATTGTATTTTCCTTCAAAATATTGAAGGCCACCGATGATGCCAAGCACAATCGTATTGTTCCTAGTGCTTTTCTATCCAAAATTTCCCATTATTCATCTGTCATCGATGTCGACTTCTTTGCTACTCCACCTAATGGTAGGTAAAGATATTTCTGATAAAGATAATCCTCCATTTACATCTTCCATAGCTGATAGTTTTGGCCATTGAACTTCTCAACCCTAAATCTGCCTTCTTCTGCCATTGCTCCCACTCAAACTGGAAACCCTCCTTTCAAGTGTATTTTCAAAACCCAAAGCTCTGATACCAGTTGTTATAATTAAAGCATAAAATACGAGCAATAATATAATGCGAAAATAAACACAGAAGAAAATATTCAACACACAATAGACACATATTTAATGTGGTTCACCCAAATCGGGCTACTCCACGAAGAAAATAACCAGGCCCTTGTATTCCATCCAGAAAACCCTTCTATACATAGTTGCACACTTCATTACATTATTTAGCTGCCATACAACATCCTCTTATAATAATGCATTACAATTTTAGGGTAAAAACCTGCCTAAAATCTATCGTCTGATATGTGACCTAATATCAAATGGTCCAGATTTACATAGAGGAAAAAACATCTATTTTTGGCTTCGGGGGTGATGCCCCGAAACCCCCATCAAGGGGGGCTCCAAGCCCCCCTAGACCCCCCATGGCGATAGTAGTAGGGGGTACCCCATTTAGTGGTGAATGCAGTCTTGTATTGGTATTCATCTCTTACCCATATCTAATTAAAACCATATAATCCATCCAATAAAGAGAATATCTTGGCTCCGTCTATAGTGTGCAGGATTTGGTCAATTTATGGAAGAGGATAATGATGGTTCAAGGAAGCTTGATTCAGATTCTTAAAGTCTACATAGAGACATGTCTCCATTTTCTTTTCTTACCAGGACTATATTGGAAACCCATGTAGAGTGCTTGATGGAATATATCATTTGAGCATTTAATAACTTCAACAATTATTGCTTCATTAAGGCCTCTATTTTGGGATTTTTTGGCCACCGCTTCTATCAAAAAGGCTTTACATCTGGCATGAGCTCAATAGTATGTTGGATAGTATCTTTTTTGTATACCTTGATATCATCATACATCCATGCTATGATATAATTAAATTCTTTGCATAAATACAAAGTTTGGTTGACTTCTTCTTCTAAACAATGTACACCGATTTTGATATCCTTTCTAGGTTCAATTTGCACATATTTATAATTTTGACTATCAACCTCAATTCTGTGAGTAGTTGGCCTATCACTACCATCAAAAAAAAAATTGAGATTTATCAATCCTTTTGGGATATAATTTTTCTTGAGTTAAATTATTTCAACGTCTTCATCTTCTTCTGGTAGCAGGTCACCTTTGTAATTCATTTCTTGAATCAAGAAGTTGATGATTTGTTCATAATTATAAAATACTTACCAAATGATGTTCGTATAAAGTACAAATGGTCTATAAATAAGCCTTACTATTTTAGCTTTATGAATGACACTAGATACTGGGCAAAAATTAGCTCCCACAAATGCTAATATATCAGCATGAGTGTTTTGTTCTCTAGTAAATAGCTTTAATATTCAGGGCTTCAAAAGACTCTAGTAAGTCTCATACTCTATTTCTATATGCCTTGAGATAATGTTATTTGCTACTATATTTTTCTGTAACGTGATTAACTATCAACTCAAAATCACCAAATATTTGTAGTTGCTTGATTTCCATCTTTTTAGCCTTTTTCAAGCCTAAGCATAGTGCTTCATATTTTGTTGCATTGTTTGTATAGCTCCATGTCAATTGATATGAGAAGACCTTTTCCATTTTGGTAGATGAAATTAGCACTATACCTTCTCTAGCACCATTCTTGCATTTGGCACCATCAAATAATAGCTTCCAATTTGGTCTTGTTGGAGAATCTACTCTACTGGAGTTGTGTTTTTCTTTTCCTCCAACTTCATGATTGAGTAGGTGTTAATTCTTGTCTCAATCATAGCATTGAAGTATTTTATAGAGAATTGATCTTTAGTTTGAAGATCCTTTAGTACTTCTTCCATTAGATCTCCTTCTTCAGTCATTATGTTAACTATGTCAACTTGATGATTTTCTTCTTCAAGTTTTTCTATATGGAAATAAGATGGCTTTTTCAAGAATATTTTGATTCTTTTTCCCCTGAATGGAATTTCCATATGTGAATAACAAATATATAAATAACTGCCCAACTTGGAAGTTAATTCTCTTGACAAACACATCCCAAAGTAAGATTCTAGATCTACCACCACAATTTCCTAGATAATAGTGATTTGGGATATTCTATGCAAACTTCATAAGGGCATATTTGATTACACCTACTATTTTCATAGGTGTACCATGTAGTTGTAGTAATCTAGGATTGCTCCTTGTGTATTCCATACTTATAATTTCACAAACTGCTTTGGGCATCACAGTAGTAGCTGCTCTAGAGTTAATCATACAGTTATGTACCACCCATCCTTCCATATGTAATGATAGATAGAATGGAGATGGTCTATTTTTTCTTGTTATTAAAGTAGGGTGTCCTTGAGCTAAATTGAGCTTTGTTTACTTCTATTTATTCTTGATTGTTTTGAGTGAAGCCTAGAAAATATCAATTTATCCTAAGATAATAAGTGCATCATACATGCTTGCTTTTTATGGAGTCTTTTTCAATTCCTCTATAATTTTGAAGCCAAGATATTCAAGTTTTTTGTTACATTATTTCACATGTTTATCATACTTATTCCTATACACCTGAGTGGCCTCAATCCTCTATCAAATTCTCAAGTAAGGATATCTGAGCTTATCTCTAGCTTATTCTTTCTCTTTACTTTCCTTCGTCACATTTTGTTGCCATTAAGCTGGCTTTTTAAGTAGAGCTACTTGAGGAACATATCCTTTTGGAGTAACTTTTATCTCAAAAGGTACTTTGAAAGGGTCCATAACTTTAGGGTTAATCAATAAGGGTTTCTTCCTGGATATTATTAGGACCGCTACTTGTTCAATAGTCAACATCATGAAATTATAGTCCACTTCTCTCAACATATTCACTTGATCCTTTTGAGTCATTTCTACCTTCTCAATGGAAACATTTTGAATGTGATGTTGATGCATCATACATGTACTCTCACCATGTGGGTCATTGCAAGTTGAACACCAATAACTAGACTCAGATCCTAAGGTAGAAGGTTCTTCTTGATTGTTGTATATTGTACTAGATTTTTCTAAGGGCTTGCTAGTGGAGGTAGCTTGATCCCTTGTGATAGATGGAAACCTTCATGGTTGAAATTTTCTTTTAGATTATCTTCTTTTCATAGCAATGACTTCATTTGAGATGTTCTTCATAGTTATTACCATTTTAGGGAAGGTAATTGTTTGAGGATCAGGGGCTAGTAATGTAGGGATAGTAGAAGGTTTTGAGAGTAATGGATTATGGGAGGAGCAGGTAGCATCTAAGTAGTCGGTGTAACTAGCCATGCTAGGAAATTTATGAGAGGAGTAGTCATTGTGAATGAATTAGGTGTGGCAAAGGCTTGTGTTTGTTGTTGAAGAAATTCTAGGTATAATGGCATTACCACTTTTGGTGGTAGCCTCTCTATAGCAATCAAATAATTTTTTGATTTTAATGTTCTTGAAAATTTTGAGAAAGTGTTAATACATTGAATTTCGTTATAAACATACCCAAATCTAAATGGAAAGCCCTCAGATAGTAATACATTGCTTGTTCATTGTTTGGACAAAGACCCTGGGGTACTTTTCTCCATGTCTAACTAAAACTAATGTTAAAATTTATTATCTCCTCCTGTGGATGCCTTTGAATCACAATGAATTGCATTAGCAGGGAGAATGGATCAACTTGCTCATTAAATTCTTTCACTATTTATTTGGCCAGTTGGGCCCATGTATTTATAGTTTTATCCAATAAGGTTTTGTACCAATACAATATTTTTCCTCTTAGTGATATAAATAGTAACCTTATCATCACATCTTCCTCTTGGATGTTTACTCATTGAATTCTCATAAGTAATCTTCACATTTCCATCATACATTGGTAGTACCTTTAGGTATTCCTAGGAAATGGGGTGTTGGATAGGTAAATTTAGAGGGCCTATTTGGTTCTAGGTTGGATAGTTCCAAAGATTCTAATTCGGATTCACAACCATTGTTGTTATTGTATTGAGAGGGATAGCAGGGGTAAGATTTGTAGGAGTAAGATTAGTTGTATAGATCATATATTCAATGAGGACTGAAGATGACATTGATGCAAAGGACAAGATGGGGTGTATTCTAAAACTGCCAAAGTGTAATTCTAGAAATTCTATAGGTTCCTCTAATCTCCTAGCTACTTGTCTTGTGATCATGTATCTTAGGATCTTAATAGAGCAACTTAATATTAATAATATTTTGAAAAGGATATGCAATATCTATGGGATTATTTTAAAAAATGCCAAGTTATTGAAATTAATACTGTTGAACTAGAGTATCACCAAAACTTTGATTTATCCAAAAAGTGGGAATGGGTCCCATCAGGCGTGCAAAAAACAATTGGTCTATAAATATATCTAAGAAAAGGTTGTGCACCCATAAACCTTGACCAACTTTGAATGACCTAAAAGCTATGAGGCTTCAGTGGTCAATCTCTAGAATAGGTCGGTTCCTTTGAAGTCCAAGCTAACTGATCCTAAAATATGGTGGGAAAAGGGTGCTGAAATAAGTAAAATGATCTAAAGCTAGAACTTATAGTGGTGCAAATTAGGCCACATCAAGACACATGTGTAGGAAAATATTATGTAATAATACAAATGAACCACCTAACAAACTAGCTAGTTTTACTATCAATCACAAAACGTTCAACTTCATTATGTTGTAGCTTAATAGATTACAAATTCTAGAACAAGTGAATGTATCATAAGCATAAATCCAAAAAGTAGAATAAACACTATGAGCATCCAATAGACTAGAATAAGAAATAGGTAATCATTCATATATACACATTCTACAATTGAATTGAACTAGAGGCCAGACAACAATCTCTTTGTATTAATATGCAAAACTTCATCTTACATGCAAATTGTAAAAGCCTAAGAGTTGACATTTTTTACATTCTACATTCTAGTATATATAGTGTTTTACAATGTTTTCAATTAGCAAGGCATCATTGCATTAGAAATAGATATTTGTTATGTCAAAATATTTGCTAGCTTGCTAAACTACTTGGAGGCATGGTTGTTCTAACCGCTAAATCATGGCTTGCTTATTTGGTTGGATCTGTATCATATTGAGTCATGTCGCCCTTATTACCTGCATCTTATTCATTGATACTTACTAACCTTTTTAATTGAGCTACCTTGTGACCTACATAATGGACTTATGTTAAGATCTTTTGACCACTCATGTTTTGATAGATTGATGTCGATTTACAATTTTGACTTACTCATTTAGGGTTATCGGGTGCCTATTAAGGGTGCTAACAGATCTTTACACATTCATTTGATTTAACAAGGCGATAGATATTGGGTACCCTGGCAAGTTGTTGCCAAGTATAGATCTTCTGATGCATTTGAGACAACCAAATTTACACACTGATATCATCTTATAGTGTGACAAATATTTGGGACCTTTGTAGACTCTGTTTTGGTGCAAATATTTTAGTGCATCACATACTTAGTTGTTTCAGTTGTCTAGAACCTTTTGATAGTGTGACAAATATTTGGTACCCTGATGGGATTTGATTGGATACATATCTTTCAACGTATCCCATACTTGGTTATTTTAGCTATCTTGAATCCTTCAATCACGTGATAGACTTTTGGTACCCTGGTAGGCTCCTATCAGGTGCATATATTTCGATGTATTTGGGACTTTGCCATTTTGCACACTAATATAATATGGTAGTGTGATAGAGAATTGGGACCTTTGCACACTTTGATCTAGTAAAAGTCTTCCAGTGCATGCCATACTTAGTTTTTTCAGCTGATTTGAGTCTTTCAACCTTACGATGGACTTTTTATACCTCTACAAACTCTATATGGGTGTAAATTTTTTGACAGGTTTGAGACTTAGCCAAATTCTACTATCTCTATCCTTTGGAAGTACGATGGACTTTTGGTACCCTAGTGGACTCCGATCGGGTATGAATGTTCTGACTAATGCAAGCCTTAGCCAAATTTATTGTTGTATATCCTCTGCATTTTTTTACCAAAATGCATGTAGGTGATGCTTGAAAATACCCACAAGACTAAAACTATTCTTACCCTTGATCCTTTGGTGCTTCTAGCCCCATAAAAGTAAAGGGACCATGAGACAAATTGCTTACCTTCTAAAAAATAGATAGTCTCATCAATAAAATGGACCTCTATGGGTTGATGGACTTTTGTAATGATGACTACTAGGAGATCAGCTATGACTTGTCCCTTTAAGGATTTATGATTTATGAATTCAAGGTCAAAATTATTGAGTATCATTACCCATGTAGCAATAAGACTTGAAAGATATGGTTTTTACATGATATATCTTAGAGGATCTACTTGATCCATTACAATTGACTTTTTGTTAAGCATGTAGTGCCTCAACTTTTGAGAGGCAAAAACAACTACTAGGTAAAGTTTTTTCAAAGGCATATAACATGTTTCATAGCTTAATAATAATTTGTTAATGTAGTAGATTACCCTTTCTTTATGTTGATTATCATATTGAGCTAGCATGACTCCTAGAGCATGCATAGTCATAGTAATATACAACAATAAAGGTTTCAAAGAATCTAGTAGGATGAGAATTAGAGGCAATAAGAGGTATGTTTTGATGGAATAAAAATAATTTTAATAGTCATCATCCCATTTAAACTTGACCTCCTTTCTTATAAGTTTGGTAAATGGTTGAAAATTATCTATCAGTTGGGAGATAAATTGTCATATAACCCATAATTTTTCTTGAAGGCTCAGATTTCTATTCATGTGTTTGGTGGAGGTATTTTTATAATAGTAGAGATCTTAACTAGATACACTTTGATTCCTTCATAGGAAATGATAAATCCTAACTATTTTTTTGATATAACCCCAAAGACATATTTGGAGGGTTTGATGCAAAATTTATATTATCTTAAGCAATCCAAAAATTAATCTTAGATCGAGAACATGATCTTATCATATTTGGGAATTATCGAGGATATCATTGACATAGGCTTCTACTATCTCATGCATCATATCATGGAACATATATGTCATAGTGTATTGGTAAGTTTTCCCTTATTTTTAAGTTGAAAGGCATAACTTTCCAACAAAAGGTTCCCCAAAAGGTAGTGAAATTTGTTTTGGATTGATCCTCGACTACTATTTTTATCTAATTATATCCCAAAAACCCATCCATAATGGATAACATCCAAGACTTGGTAAAGAAATCAACAATCATGTCAATATTAAAGAGAGGAAAGTTGTCTTTTGGGCACACCTTATTAATGTTTCTAAAATTGATATGAACAAAAACAATGTCCTCCTTTTTGGCAATTGGTATTATATTAGCTATCTAGTCGAAGTAATCAATGGCTTTAATGAACTTGACCTTGAGAAGATTTTGAAACTCCTCTTTAATGAGTAATGCTACTTTTGGGTGCATTTTTCTCAATTTTTGTTTTACATGTTTCGCATCTAGATGAGTATATAGATGATACACAACAAGCAAGGGTTATAACTTATGTATGTTTACATAAAACCATGAAAATACATTGCAAAATATAGTTAAGAGGTTTGTATATGCCTCACACTCTTCAAGAGTCAATGCCTTCCCTATTTTCAATATTTTAGGGTGACTTTGAGTCTCAATATTTACATCATTTATTTTCTCAATGTTAGCTTAAGGTCTAGATTTAAAAATAAATTCATACATCTAGATTCAAACACAAAAAAAAATATATTCACAAAATATACACATCTTATTCACATATGATACATATTTTTTTAATCAATTATCATCATATTTGATAAACAAATTTGCTTGCATAAATAAACCATGGAGACTCTTTGTTTCCTTGAGACTCTTCAATTTTTCTTGTCTTTTCACCTTCATCTTCAACTATCTCTTCATATCCTCTCAATCAATCGAGATATATCTCTTCAATTTTCCATGGGAGTAATATTTATTAAAATCATAGTAATTATAAATATCAAATGATTGCATAATCATAAATAAATACATAATTTCATTTATGCCAAATAATGTAATATTCTCCAACGCCTCCTCATATTACATTTTTTGGTATAAATATCATTCTTTAGCTTTGGCTTTGGCTTTGGATTTTCTAGATTTATGCAACCTCCACTAGATCCACCTCTATAAATTGTTTTGGTTTACCTTTGATCAATACATATGGGTCTATGCCTTAATATCATCAGTACTTTAGGGTCACCTCTAGGTCGCCTCTAAATTATCATTGCCTTTGGGTTGTCCTACTTGGGATATTACCTTTGGATTATTTTACGTCTTAGGCTATCATACCTCTAGTCATTAGAACAATTAGAAGGTCATCACCTCTGAGAAATCTTCATTGAACTATAACTTTGAAATCATCCACATAAAAATTCTTCTACATGTCCTTGTCACTATAGGTCATTTTCCTAGCTATTTAGTTCATAATATTCTAATATTATTTATATTTTCTATGGAAAAACTCATATTATTCTTTACATTCAACAAAATTTGATTTTTCACTACACTTGGTTTTCTTCTGGAGAAACTATATAACATTTCTTTAATCTTATCCCATTCATACATACTTATCCATCCATAATTCATTTTCATTTTGTTATTTTCTTTGTACTAACAATATCTTTGAGAATGATTATTTCCTCCACAAATTTCACAACAATGGAGGTCCCAATATTTCTCTATCTTATGTCCATATCTGCCACAATGGTTACAACTATTCACATTGTAATTTTATTTTCTTTATCTATTTTTTTTAAAACAAATTTTGACACGCGTTTGATTTTTCTATTCCTTGTTATACATTTATTATTGTTTGTCACAAATGTTCATGTCATAATATTTTACCATTTTCTAATTCCTTATTACCTATTTGTCCTTCATTGTTACTTGTCACAAAACTAGTTTTATCAATCCTCATCACAAATTTGATGTCACTGTTTCCTATCATAAAATTAGCCCTTGATACAAGTTCATTACTACCTGTCTACCATGTATATCCAATCCCTTCATATTTTGATCTTATTTCTAGTACAATTGGTTCTTCATAACTTACCCTTGTTTTCCAAAACTTGTACCTCTATATCCCATTTTATTTAACAATTTTGTACCAATCCCTTTAGTATACCTTTCAAAAAAACCAATTCAATTATCACATTGATCAATTTCAACACAACTTAGACTATCAGTATCTTTGTCATCATCTGAATACCTCAAACCATTATCAACACAATATCCATCAACACATCTAGAGTTATTTCTATCGATGTTATGTCTATCATATCGTATACAAATATTCTCTATGCAATCAACATAGTTAATTCATACACTTTCAGCACACTTTTTATCTTCATGAATAATTCTCAAATATTGTGTACCACATGCTATGTCTATTCCCTAAAGAAGGTACCCTGTATCATAACATGCATCTATCATTATGGGTCTCAAATCAATGATATCACAACTTACATTTATCTTTTGAATTAGGTCACTAGTATTACAACACACATTTATTGTCATGGGCCTCAAATCACTTGTATCACAATTCATATTTTTCTTTTGATGAAGATCACTAGTGTCATAACTCACATCTTTCATTTTGGATTTTATCTTTTCTTCCCTATTGTACTTTCTCATAAGGACATTAAGAATGAGTAATGTTGTGTATTATTTTTCCTATTTTAACAGGTAATGTAACAATATTTGTAGAGCATTCATTAACTTCTTCGAGAATAAGATCCATGTAGTTCTTAAGTGTTGAGAAATTCCCTTTTTTTGCTTCTTCATGAATCATTGGTAAGTATCATACTAACTTGATTGACGCATTTTTTTTAGCTTTTCTAATAATGGAATGTAAGCAAGAATTCAGGTTTAACAATTTTTTATTTTCATCAATATCTTCTCAAAAAATATCTCTAGCTATTTCACTTTCATCATGACCATCACATATATCAACTGTCTCCCAAAAATTTTCTACATAAAAATTCTTTAACTCAAAATCATTCTCAAGAGCACTATCCCTAGTGTCGTTCTAAAGTAGGTCACATGTGTCATTTTTTCACTTATCATTTTGAGTTTATTACTCAATACTTCATCTTGTTCTTCTCCTCCATTTATTTTTTATGACCCATACATTTGAATTTCTACTTGTTTTTCTTCATCTATACTAACTTTTGATGATTCATGCTTTTGAATTTTATTTTGTTTTCTCCACCTATACTATATTTTGGTGAGTTGCATTTTTTAATTTCGGCTTGTTTCTTTGTTTGCTTTCTTTTGGCCTTTCTAATTTTGTCTAGTAGATTTTTTATTGATTTCTTTTTTGTTTTTGTTGCAAATTTTTAAACAAAATTAAGGTGTCAATCACCATTGAGAATGCCATATTACATACAATTGCAATCTTGCAAATATATTTATAAAAAATAATTCACCAATAAATATTACAAAAAATTTAATGCTCGTTTTTCCTTCAAAAGTACCAATTTTCTCTTCTTTTAATTGCCTTAAAAATTAGTTATTTGTTCACCTTATAACTCTTAAAATTCACTTCAATAATATCTTTTTTTTTTGGTAAGTAACAGTATATTTACAATGGGTTTTTTGTTGAAGGATCCCAAAACCTTAGTTACATAGGAAGTCGTGGCTACAATTGTGATTAAAAATTGGGGTTGCGCCCTTGGGCAAAATTCCGGGGCCCAGGGCCCTGGTGCCTACAAAAAAATAGACTAGCTATGAGACCAGCACTACAAAATTTGGTCTGAGGCCACCAAAACCTAGAAAAACTACAAAACAGCAAGCGCCAAAAATGCAAAAACCTGCTCGTCGTCGCTCCGGGGGGCCCTGTGGCCTGGCCTGGCTTGGACGGGGCCTGACCTGACAGATCAGCTCCTCTCCCTGATAGGGCCATCGCCTAGCCTGTGAGGAAGTTCGGCCAAGGCATTGGCCACTAAGGAAGCCGCTTTGGGAGCCAATCGTAATGTCAAGGAGGGCCTTGGTCGTCAAATTCTACATCTTGTTGTCAGAGTCAAAACTGACTTTGATGGCCTTCGGGACCTCCACCTTGGCCTTCTTGGAACTGCCAGCAACCCTACTGCTGCCTGGGGCTGGGCCTTTGTGACTTGAGCTGGCACCAGGAGTGAAGGCCCTACCTGGGCCCTGGACTGAAGTTCTGCATTTTCAGGTGGGCCTGCACAATTTTGGGGAAGGGGAGCCTTCGGGGGAGGGGGTCTCCTTGGATTTGGAAGCTGCAGGAGAAGCACGAGGCACGGTCGCGCATCTTCAAGGCCCCAACACGAGGCGGGCTAAGTGTCTGGGCCCTCATCGATGCTAGAATTTTCTTGTGATACTATTTGGGCTAGAGCTTCAGGGAAGTTTGTGGTCTAGGTAGTGAAATCTTCTACTATGGTGGCCTGGTTGGCCATGAAGTCAGCTGCCCTGTTGCCTTCTTTGTACAAATGCTGAAGGGCGTGATCAGGGAGCCCTTGGATAATGGTGTGGACTTCTCGAATAGAGTTGTGAATGCGCCTAGAGCAACTTTTTGGGCTACGGGCAGGTTTGATTATAACCTGGGAATCGCCCTCGATGATGACTTTTGGGGCGAACTCCTTGAGGGCAGTCAGCCCGCTAAGGAGAGTTGCTGCTTCGGTGAATTTGTTGGTCTGGATGCCAAGTGGAGCAGCGTACGCCAGGATCAGGGCCCCCCCATGACTGTCGCGGATGACCCCTCCCACACTAGATGGCCTAGGATTTCCTTTATAAGCTCCGTCAAAGTTAAGTTTGACCCATTCGGGAGGGGGGGTAGTCCACCTGGTCGTAGAACGGCAGGATGGGGCGAGGGGGGCCAGAGGGAAAGTTGGATTTCGAGGGAGGAAAGAAGGGTGGCCTTGCCCGGCCGCCAGGGCGCCTCGGTCAGAGGGATGGAGCGAGAATTCTCAAGGGCAAAGGAAACCGCCTTGGTCGCTATCCACAGGGGGGAACAGGTCGGGGAGAAGGCTCTAATGTTGCGCTCAATCCATAGTTGTCAAAGCAAGTGAGGAAGGCAAGAGCCCCAGAGGAAGCATACAAAGGGGTGGGCGAAGGGTTTGGGCCACTAAGATAGGAGGTCATAGATGAAATTGGGGGCCACCCACTGAATAGAAAATTGGGAAAGGATGAGGCCCAGGACTTTAGAATAAAAGGGGCATCTGAGAAAGAGGTGATTAGTGGACTCCTAGGAAGCATAGCAAAGGAAGCATCTGTTCGGGATCTGGAAGCCCCTCCTAATTAGGTTATCAATGTTCAGGATCTTGTTTTGGACTGTCGCCCAGACGAAGTGGCTAATTTTGGGGATCAGCTTCTTGGCCCACACCTAAAGGGCTAGGAAAAAGGCCTCGTCAGGGACTCTTTGGAGGTTGTAGGAAAATTTTACAGAAAAGACACCGCTGGGAGTGTCGTACCAAACGCATCTGTCATTCACCTCGAAGGATGAGATCACTGTCACCTTGAGGAGGCGCTGAAGCCTGGAGGCTTGGGGCGGGTGTCTAGGATTCAGGATGGGCTTCCAAGTAATCTGCCCCTAGTTCTGGGAGAGATAGGCCAACACACTGGGCCCTCTATCCGCCAGGCCCGATCTAAGGACAAGGAGATCGATGTCAGCAGTCAGGGCCTCATCTTGGATCCACCTATCTTCCCATAAGTCGATCTTGGTTCCGTCCTCGAGGAACCATCTGGTCCCTTTTCGAATGATGTCTTTAGTGGAAATTAGGGATTTCCAGAAGGTTGATTTGTATTTGGGTTGGGATTCACTGAGGAAGGGGTGGAGGTGGCAGTATTTCCTAAGCACGATACTGACCCACTCATCAGGGGCATTGGTGAACACCTTCCAGGCGTGCTTGGACAAAAGGGCCTTGTTCATCAGGGTCACCCACCTGAGCCTGATCTCTCCCTCGCCTTTAGGGTGGCATACCAGGGGCCAAGAAACCAGGGGAATCCTCTTCTTATCTTCGTTTCCCGACTAGAGAAAGCGTTTCTAGATTTGTTCAATGTGAGCTACAATGGAGGCTGAGATTCTGAAGACCGACATGAAATATACCGGAATGCTTTGAAGGACTACCGACAGGAGGGTGGCTCTACCAGCCTGAGAGAGGAGGTGGCCTTTCCAAGGGCCCAGCTTCCTCTGAATCCGATCCATCATCCTGCTCCACAGGGCCTTGGAGGATGCACCTATAAACAGGGGAAGCTCGAGGTAAGAGGAGGGAAGGGAATCAAGGGTACAACCCAGAATCTACTCGATTCTGATTTTCCTAGCTAGGGGGGTGTGGATGAAGAAGATTTTGCTTTTTCGAAGGTTAATTTTCTGCCCGGTTGCCTCCTCGTAAAGGGTCAATATGTGCTTGAGGGCCTTGGCTTGAGGGATTGAAGCTGAAGTGGCACAATGGTATCGTCAACGAACTGCTGATGGGACACAGGAGGTAGGCTCAACGCAGTTCTGATGCCCAAAATAATTCTGCAAGAAACGACACTCGAGATGGTTCGTCCAAGGGCCTCAGCCAGGATGATGAAGAGGATCGGGGATAGGGGGTCGCCTTGGCGCAGGCCTCTGGAGCTGGGGAAGAACCCGACGGGGGATCCATTGATGAGGATAGAGAACCAAGGGGAGGACACATAGTTGTTGATGAGCCTGACCCATGAGGGGTGGAACCCGAACTTGAGGAGGACCTTGAAAAGGAACTCCCAGTCAACTCTATCAAAGGCCTTGTTCATATCCAGCTTGAGCAAAATGGAGGCCTTTTTGGATAGGAAGGCCGAGTGGATGGCCTCGTGCATGATGATAACTCCATCTATGATCAGCCTTCCTTTGACCGAGCTCCCCTGGCAAGGGTTAATGATCAGGGGAAGGATATCCTTGAGGCGGGAGGCCATGGATTTGGTCAGGATTTTGTATAAAACATTGCACAAGCTGATGGGGCAAAAATTAGAAAGGGATCTGGCTGCCTGAGACTTAGGGATCAGGGCAATGAAGGTGGATTTAATACCTCTGGGGATGGAGCTGGTAGTCTGGAGGTCCCGGATGGCTACGCACACTTCTTGACCAACGATGTCCCAAAATTATTGGAAGAAGCGAGGGGGAAACTCGTCCGAGCCCGAGGCCGCCTCAGCCTTCATGGAAAATGTGGCAGCATGGATTTCAGAGTCAGACAAGGGCTACACGGGCATCTCATTTGCCAAGGCTGAGACTGAGGTAGGGATATGTTCTAGCAGGGAGTCTGCCACTTCTAGGGACATGAGAGGACTGTCACCAAGGAGCTACTAGAAGAAGTCTATGGCTTCGGTCCGAATGTCCTCTTCGTCCTTGATAATTCTATCATCGTTGCTCACCAACTCGAGAATTATGTTAGAGCCCCTATTTTTTAGAGTCGACGTGTGGAAGAACTTCGTATCAGCATCGCCCTCTTGGAGCCATAGGGCTCTTGAATTTTGTCTCCAAAATGTTTCTTCCCTGGCCAGGATGTTATGGTACTCGCTGAGGGCTGAGCGTTCCTCTTCCCTGATCCTTGGGTCTTGGGAGATTGCCTGGAATCTAAGCTCAAGGTCTTCGAGTTTTTTCTTAACTGTCGCTTTATTTTCAAAGATGTTGCCAAACACCTCTCTATTCCATACCTTGAGTTGCTCTTTGAGGCGTCTCAGCTTATGGTAAACTTGTTCAGCGGGGCACTCAGGGACTAGGGGAGCCCACCAGCAACCAACCTGGGCCCTGAAATTGGGATGAGGGGGGAGCGATGGTCAGTTTTGAGGAGGAGGGGGCTGTGGTCAGACCCAATTTTAGGGAGGCCCAACAAGGTTGCATCGACAAATAGGGGAATGGCTTCCTTGGACAGGAACACTCTGTCCAACCTAACCTGGATATGGCTTGCTTTCGTTCTTCTATTTGACCAGGTGAACCTGGCTCCTTTCAGGCTGACGTCCATGAGCTCATTGAGGGAGGTGAAGGTGTCGAAGTCCTCCATGCTTTTTCTCAGAGCCGCTGATCCCCCACTTTTGTTAGAAATGAATAGGGGACTGTTGAAGTCCCCTGCCAGGATCCAGGGGAGGGGGGCAAAGGCTTCTCTCATCGAGCTGATATCCTTCCATAAGGCGACTTTCTCAACCGGGTTGTTAGGAGCGTAGACGTTAGACAAGATCCACGATCGCCTTGTCTTCACGCAATGGACTAGAATGTTGATTATTCTAGGAGAAGAATATATGAGCCTCACCTCGTAATATCGAGGATCCCACATGCACAGCAAGCCCTCGACTAAGCCAGCTGCAAGGGTAGACAGGGACTTACAGTTGCACCAGGTAGCTTGGGCGACTCTCTAGGCATCGGTGTCATCTATTTTGGTCTCCTGGAGGAGGAGGAAGTACGGGCGATGATCCTTGCAAAATTGGTCGAGGATCCTTTTCTTGGGGGCACCATTGAGCACCCTAACATTCCAGGTGATGAGCTTCATTTGACACCCTTGTGGGCTCGCTTGCCCCCCTTCTCGGCCTGAGTGGGGGGTTTGGGTCGAAGGGCTTCTGTTTTGGAGAAGCTCGTAGCAACATCGAAGAGGGTTTCCTGGGATCCATTGGCTATGTCATCTTCAGTGATCCTCGCTCACTGGTCGCCCAGGGTGGGCCGACCCCGCTTGAGTTTGCTACCAAATTCTGTGGCGAAAGTCCTACTACGAGTCATCTTAGGGCTGATTTCATCGGGCCCAGATAGAGAACTACCCTCAACCTCTTCGTCAGACCTCTCGGAGCTGCACTCTGAAGGGGGGAAGCCAGCAGGGACCATCGGGAGGGGCGATAGGGGGTCAATGGGGGGATAGCGGTGGTGGGGGGAGGAGGAAACCCTAATAAAGGAAGGCGAGAAGGTGGGAGCCGATGGGAAAGAGAGCCCGGGTGGATCACAGGTCTGGGGGGCGCAAGCAGGGGCCTGTAGGGAGGGATTTGCATCGGGTGAGGGGGGAAAACTAAGGATCAGGGCCCTGAAAGAAGACCCAGGGAGGGGAGCAAGGGAAGGGGAACCCTAGGGAAGACCGTCCACTAGGCCAAGGCCCGCATGGGGTTCCTTTGGGACAGAAGTGGGAGCCTCCTTGGTAGTCCAAGCCTGAGATCCGTGGCCATCGCGAGGGGGCCCTCGAGAGGGGGCCCGGCCTGGTCGGGAAGGTTGTTTGGGGAAAGGGCCATCAGCCTTCTTGGATCTAGGGCATTGGTGGGGGAGGTGGCCTTGAGTGCAGCAGAGAGGGCAGAAAGCAGGTTTGTTTTCGTAGATCAGGGATTGGCGCCAAAAGAAGGACCCAAAGGAGATGGTCATAGAAGAGGGGAGCTCGGATTCTAGATTTGCATTAACGCAAAATTTGGCATGAACCATACGGGAGCCTACCTTGGTAGCGGGATCGAAGGCCACCAGTTCCTCGACCGATTGGGCAATAAGCCTTAGGACGTCTTCGTGCCACAAATGGAAGGGAAGCTCAGGGAGTCGGACCCATACTGAGGCAAAGTTGATGCTTTGAGTGTTGGGATGGAAGTCAGCTCCATAGCGCCTGAGGAAGAGGCTTTTGCGTCCCAGAAACCAGGGCCCGCCTAACAGGATCTTTTTAGCGTCATCGTTGTTATTCAATTTGATGATGAAGAATCCCTTGGTGAGGGCCACCAGCTGAATATGTCCAAAAACTTTCCATTTGGTAGCCGCCCATCTGCGAATGGTTTCCATGTCGAGCGCCCTCCCAGGAACTTCCCAACCAGGGAAGCAGAGGATCCAGCGACAAAGGAGGAGTAAACCTCCTCTTGAATGGATATGTGGGTGCCCTCAAGGGAAAGCCCTAAACCCAGGGCCCATGATTGGGCCCTTGTACCAGCCAGGATCTGTTGGTAGGAGGGTTTGGGCCCGCTCGGGGCAGAACCCTACCCAAGATTTGGGGGATTTTTCCTTAGGCCTGCGCTTGCATCGAGGGAGGGAGGGGGTCCTGGGCCCAAGATATCGTCTCCGCTCTGTCCGCCAATCTGCACAGCCTCTAAGCCCTCCTCTGGGCCCGTCGAGGGTCCTGTGGGCCCACGCCCGGGCCTCGACGTGCCCGACCCCAATCCCGATCCAGCTCCCGCCCTGGGACTTGCACCAGCATCTGAACCAGTGCCCAGTCCCGCTCCCGTTCTTGCTCCTGCTCCCGCCATCCCTGTGATGCCTCCAATAATATATTTTTTAATTATTTATTCTTTTTTTATTTTTCTAACTTTCAAACATTTTTTTTTTTAGCAACTTGTCACCAAAAAAATAATCCACTTTTACACCTTTTAACACCTTGCTATCACACAAAAATAAAATAAATAAATAAATCAAATTTTCTTTCAACTAATTATTCCCCTTAAAAAAAGCATGTCATTTAAAACTTCTATGCACTTACCCCTAAGGGCTAGGTGGATTAGTAATAGCTTGTCTAGCCAAGCACTTACCAAGAAGACACCCAAATTCAAACCTTGGGGGCAACCTATTTTGCAATAGTAGTAGTCTGATCTGAATCCTCTAAGTGTGTGTTGGACCAACAATAATAGTATAAACCCCGAGCGACTAATGGTCCCCTTCACATTGGATCAACAACAATGAGGTAGAATAGGTTTGGTGGAAGCAACCCTTTTCGTTTGAACCCTGCGCTTGACAGTTACTAAAAACAGTGTGGTTGTAACCAACTCTCCTATGTATCAAAAAAGAAAGAACAAAAACTTCTATACACTTTTATTCCCCCTGTTTACACCTTTTGTCTCCCTATTTAATTCTCTTAAAAAATATTTTATTATCCTTTATCATTTTATTTGAACCTTGGTGTAGGCTATATCAACTATTTTTCCCAATCCTTCTATGTTTTTTATCTCCCTATTTAATTTTTTTTTAAGTAAGGTTTTGAAAGAATTATCATTTTCCTTTTACATCGACATAGTCACATTGAGATCTTCAATACTATCAAGATTTAAACCTTAATATAGCAACATCAACTATTTATCCCAATTATTTAAACCAGAAATATGTTAACAAAAAATAATACCTTTTGTTTAATACTTTTATCTACCTATTTAATTCTCTTTAAAATATTGCTTTTTTTCCTAATATGCCCCCTATAATCTCTCCTTTTAAAAGATTAAGTCCACATTAGACTTGAATCCAAACCTAGCATCTACCAAAATTTTAAATCTTTCTTCAAATACCAAAATTCCCACGATACGTTATGCGATTTATAACATAAAAAGCCACACATTTAAGTACAAAGTTATGGTGCCTCGGAATGCAGAAAAAAGGTACTGGAACACGCTGTCCAAAAGGCTTGCACACCTGGCTCGTTTTTGTCATCTTTTTATTATACATCACCCTTATGGATTATTGTGATAATTTTTTATTTGGTTATCATAAGAAATCTTAAACAGATTTATAGGCTGAGCAGTTTCCTCTTAATCATGATCTTTCCTAAAGCCCAGAGCTATACTTATCAATAAGGAATGTAATATTTAGGGTTGAGTATTCTTATTCCAACTATGATTGTTGTATTGAAAAACTCATACAACATACGCTTAAGGTTAAGTATTCTTATTTTAACTATGATTTTTGTAAAGCTAGAGCTAAATTTATCAGTACAGGAATAACACACAATCCCACATTTATCAGTAAAAGAGTAACACACAATCCCACCTATCACAGTTTAAACTTTCAACCTTTCAAATAAAACCAAACTCCCAAAACATTAAATGTCCTTAAAACATTCCTGGCATTTGGATTGAGTAATTAGAAAAGGAAACAGGGGACGTCTGAAACAGAGGATGTCAAGTCTGAAATAGGGAACGTTCTCTAAATACCATGAACTGTACTCCAAAAGAAGAATAGCTAAACACTTGTATGAAAAAATTTGATGGGTGCGACATGGGTTTCAAATGGGCTCTTTAAGAATAGAGTCTTCCCCTTTTGTTTTAACCTGTGCGACATGGGTTTCAAATGGGCTCTTTAAGAATAGAGTCTTCCCCTTTTGTTTTAAACAGGTTATAACTCGGACCTAATTGTGCCCGTGGGAATAATATAATGAAGATCAGGTCAAATTTTAAAATATTTAAAATTGGACAGGTTAAGGATTTCACCCTAGCTCAAACATTTAGACTTGGATTATGGGCATTAAAACAAACCTTGCAGCTTGATAAGAATTCTTCTGAAGCTTTCAGAATGTAGATGATATTACAAGAAGGCGAACAAAACTCCAGTTCACAGGTAAATACAAGTAAGCACACATAGTTGATATGAGGTTTAGGGAATGAATGTAGATAGAGGCATGCAATTTGGATACAAAAGCAATGAAAGGAGATAAACATTCATGATAAATATTTTAATTTGGATAAATATTTTTAAAATTGTGTACTCTTAGTTTATTCATTAGTAACAGTAAGTCTAATCACATCATAGACAAAATCAAGGTATGTTATTGGATGGCGATCGTTGTCCTGCATGTACACCAATCTCTCTAGTCTTCTCACATGAATTCATTGTAGCTCTAATATCATGTACACCAATCTCTAGTCTTCTCACATGAATTCATTGTAGCTCTAGTATCATGTACACAAATCTCTAGTCTTCTCACATGAATTCATTGTAACTCTAATATCATTGTTAGCTTAAGGCTTAGATTTAAAAATAAATTCACATATATCTTGATTAAATATAAAGAAAATCTAGTCTTCTCACATGAATATTGTAACTCTATTATTATTGTTAGCTTAAGGCTTAGATTTAAAAATAAATTCATATATCTTGATTAAATATAAAAAAAATACATATTTTTTTCACCAATTATCATCATATTCAATATATAAATATGCGAGCATCTACTTGCTTAAATAAACTATGGAGTCTCTTTGTTTCCTTGAGAGTCTTCAATTTTCTTTGTCTTAACTTTTATATTCAACTATCTCTCTTCATCTCCTCTCAATCAATTGGGAGATGTGTCTCTTCAATTTTCCATAGGAGTAATATTTATTAAACTCTCAGTAATTACAAATATCAAATGACTATACTGACAAATAAATACAAATGCCAAATATGCCAAATAATATAATATTCTCCAACACTCAATGAAGATATAAGATTCATCTTCGAATTGTGGGGGTGTAGGAAATACCCTTAGACTTTCAAGACCAGTTGAACCCAAAGTCATTAGATCTAGATTTAGAAATTATGAGGCATCAATAATGTCTAAAAATAAATCATTGAAAGTGGAATGATTGTAAGATATATCTACCTCATTGTCATTAGTGATTAGTCAAGACTCATCTATTCTCTGATGCAACACAATGTTATCAACATATGATAATTATCCTTTTCACCAAGTATAGAATAAAAAATACCTTTGGTATTGATGTTGAGAGAGGAGTGCTCATAGCCTTCTTCATCCTCTAATTTTAGTTGGTCATTTATTGGAGTGTTTTTGTAAGGTTCAAGAAAGTTATTTTCATCATCATTATCAAAAAGAATGATGGGCAAGATTCACATTTAATACAATGGGATTTATATCCTAATCCCCATCACTCTATACATGGTTCATGTTCTAAGGGATGTTTAATACCTTACCTAAATCTTCCTAGACCCATTCCATGGTATCCAAAGTTACACAGGATCTGTTTGGGTATCTGATATAAGTTTGACATAAAGCAAGAAGCATAGCATTATTTCCTTGGACAAGGGTTGTCTCTATGAATAACCTCTTCATTGGTCATCCTTGCATAAATAAATGTACAACTACCTATTATCATACCCTTTTGAGAAGGCATCCCTAAGGTTTGGGGTGATAGGATTAGGCTAGCTAAGTCTAATTATAATAGCTCATTTTGAGGGTTAATATATTGTGCTTCTTTATTCTGTTCTTTTAAATTCTCAGTATAATTACTATTTCTAGATTCGTGATCATTCTTACCTAAAACGAGGGATAGATTTTATGTGACTCCATTATTGATAGTGGGTGCAATACTTAAAGATGGATAGAGATGTTCTTTGTAAAAAGGAGGAGGAGAGTATAGACCATCTCTTGGGACATTGCTCAATAGTCTAGCAACTATGGCAATGGATTCTTAATATGCTTAGTAAATGCATGGTGATGAATAGCAGAATTGAAGAATGGTTAAAGCAATGACAAAGCACTTATAAAATTGAGGCTTTACAGACAATATGGGATATATCAAAATATACAATTCTTTGGACTGTATGGCTAGAAAGGAATAGATGAATATTTAAAGGAAAGGAAAATAATTTAGAGGTAATGAAAAGGAAGATATGTTTAGCCATAGAGGAGTCTAAACCAACCCTATCAACTCACCCAATCCCTAATTTGGAAGCAGAGAGCCTTGATATATGGAGCCAAGTCATTAAATGGAATTATGATGTTGGGTACAAGAGAAGCAAAAAGAAGGCAAATAATATGAAGTGGAAACCACTAGATATGGAGTTGGTTAAATTGAATATTGATGGAGCTTTTAAAGGAAATCCAGGACCAGTAGGAGGAATAATTAGAAATAAGAGAGGAGAGATTTTATCTCAGCATGCTTTCAATAGTGGATTTAAGACAAATAATGAAGTTGAAGCTTGGGCATCTTTAGAAGGGTTAAAAATATACAAACAAATGAAATGGAATAGAGTATGGATGGAAGGTGATTCTCTCATTGTAATAAATGTAATTTTGAAAAAAGCAAAGGTTCCATGGAACATACAAGAGATAATTGTGGAAATTCAAGATCTTGCTAAAGAGTTTGAATAAATCAGGTTTACACATACATTAAGAAAATGAAACAAATGTGTAGATAGGCTAGCCAATAGAGGGGTTTTGATTGAGGATTGTGAAGTTAAATTCTCTTTTCCGTGGGTAGAGAAAGTAGTAAGTTTAGTAGCTGACAAGAAAATGTTGACTATCTAAATCAAATAATGATTAAGATTTACTTTAATGTTTTCCATTAGTAATATTTGCTTTAGTTTATAACAATAATATATTTTTATGTAGACTATTTATTATAATTTTTGTGGTTGCACTTGTGTTTCAATAAGGAAACTAGCAATCAAGATTCGATAAAGTGGACTATGATAGTGCAATGTTTTGGAAATATTACTCTACTAAGATGCAATGCATAGATAGTAGAGGTGAAGTTTTGGTATTGTGAAGGTTGCTATAGAAAAATGTCAAGAAGGATGTTGAATTATGGAATATTTTTATTCATACAAAAAATTGAAAAGATCCAAAAAATAAAAATCAAGAATTTAAATATTTTATGTAAAATAATGTAGGTTTCTAGCTATATCATCTCAATTGAGATGAGAAGTGTATATATTTGTAAAATCTCAAGCTCTAAAGAAAAGAGTTGTAATTTGTCAATGGTGGGGGGCCCGAGTACAACCCTATAATTATCTAACAAAAAAAAATATGGATAGAGATGTATGTTCGAGTCATCCTTTTGGATGGATAGGCAATAGGTTGAAGGATCGAGATTTGCAAGTATAGTTTAAAGTTATCCTTGATAATAAAACTCTAAACATTGATGCTACGCAGATGGAACTTCTTGCATAGCATGAATTCAAGGTCATCCTAAAAGAATATTATAGTTTAGATCACACATTAGGATGTGGACCAAGGTGTTCAGTATGCAAGGTCATGTCTTTATAAGAAGGACCAATGTTCCCACAACTTGTTTTTCATTGTCATATGCCTTAATAGCAACATTGTATTTTCTAGGTCTTGTTTGTTTAGTTTGATCTTGTTAAAGAATTTAAGGTTACAAATATTGAGGGTAAATCCATTGTCAATCACCACTTTTAATATAACTATCACTAACCTCACATGTGATATGCAATGAAAGTCCCCTAGGCATTGATGGAGGTGGGAGAACTTCTTCATTGAAGGCAATGGTTGCGTAATTGATAGAAAACGTGCGTACTACATGGGTTAAATTGATTGGATTGAGGCTTAGTTACCAAGTTTCGTATTTAAATTCGACAATTTTAAAGTTCGAAAGAAATTCGTCATGTTTAAAAATTTGACATAAAATTCAAACCTTTCTTAAGGTTTGATTTTATAAATCTTATGACTCCGTATTAACAATTACTATGCTTGCATTTCTTTTTAAAATTTTAAAAATACATTAATCAATATAACAATTATATTTTTATATATATATATATATATATATATATATATATATATATATATATATAATTTTTAAAAATATTTTAAAAATTAATATTTTAAAAAATAGTTGATTAATAAACCTTACATTTGTTAACGCAGTCTTGAGAAAAGAGTTATTCCACTTTGACTTTTGAACTGACTGCGGAAGGGTAAATGTTAACAGGGGCCACATAAAAGACGATGGATATGGTCTATACACAATCTATCAGTGTTCTTCGAGATATTATTTCAATTTTTTATAAAAATATTTTAAAAATTTTAAATTTTATTTTAAATTTAATAATATTTTTTTTTAGAAAACTGAAGAACGCAGACAGGAAGGAACCCATTAATAGACTGTCCGTGACAGATTGAATTTTGTTCACGAGCATTTCTACCGACATCATCTATATGTGAATATATGTGAATTTTCGTAAATTAGCGGCTCGTATCAACTTGAGGATTCCATTAGCTAAGCGCCATGGTAGGGCATAAATTCTCACCATTTTTAAGGAGTGGCTTTCATCTGGGTTTGCAGTGACTAGGGTTTAATACACATGGACGTTAAAATGATTCTTTTTCTCACCTCGAATTTAAGGTTCATAAAGATTTTAAATTTGACGAATTTCAAATTTCATCTTAAAAATTCGATGAACTTGGTAACTAAGGATTGAGGTTTTGAGGGACTAACTACTCATAAATTCGATGAACTTGATAACTAAGGATTGAGGTTTTGAGGGACTAACTACTCATTCAAAAGCTTGAAGAGTGTCTCGTTGGTCACTAACATCTTCAATGTGAACACCTCTCCTTTGAATAGTCTCAATTGTATCTAACTTTATTAGTATATAATTAACAAACTTTTATTTCTTCCATACCTTGAATCCATATAAAAACATCTTTTTTATTCATTTTTCATCTTTAATAAACATTATTTATATCAATTCTTCATTTTTTATTTTTCCTTTTCAAAGGTTTATATTTTTAAATGTATAAATACTTTAACACTATTCATCTAAATATTAAAGGGAAAAAACTCCATTTATATCCATATATTATCAACTACCATAAGCTCAACTAGTTAAATTCTTCAACTTTCAAGAGACCAAGGTTCAAATCTTATCCAATGATATATGAGATATGTATAATTGTCAACTTGTTATAATATGGGGATGTAATATGGATATGGTTGTTTCGATTCCATTTATTTATTTTAAAAATTCATATATATTTTTATTTAAATATAAATTGAATGGTATTAACTTGGTTACATTTCTAAACTTAAGGAACAAATCAAGGTTCAATTATTGCCAAAAGATATATACATAATTATTAAATTGTTTTTTGGTTACATAAATGAATTGATTACAATCACAATTTTTAGTAAGTGTGAGCCCAAGCTGGCAGGGTTCAAACTATCAGCAAAGGCTTCCAACACACCCACCGTCTAGTTAATGGTAACCTGGCATGAGATGGGGACCGTCGGACGCACAAGGTTCGCATCATCTTCGTTAGTCTGGTTCAACACGTGGCATGAAGAAGGACCACCGGAAAACAAGAAACAAATCGCCGTCATCAGTCAGGTGCAACACGCAAAGGAATCAAATCGAGCTACTGACTATGCATAGGCATGCTCGTAAGATTGGAACCTAGACATAATTATTAAATTGTTATGATACTATATATACACTAGTGAAACCTATTTCAATCCTTTAACTATTTTTGAAAATATTATGTAAAAGACTTCATTCATATATCACTTTCATTTTCAAAGATTCAAAACTTATCAAACCATAAATAAAAATATCCAAATTATTGGAATACAACTAAGGCAAGTCAAGCTTACTTCAATTCCATTTTCAAAATATACCAGATATTTCAAAAGAGACCCAAATTATTGAAATGCATCACCTATAACATTCTATTCATATTGACAATGTTATTTTAGCCAATCCACATCAACCTATATTGTTATATAATAATGAAGACAATATCTTCCACTTAAGAGAAAAGAAAGAATAATGATAAAGGCACATTATGCCATAAATCGTTATTTGACTGGTTTGGCTCTACCGCGGTCAACATCTCATGACTCACATCTTCTATCATTGATTCTGCCATGTTGGTTTGAAATGAAATCATATCCATCTTAGAGAACAATCATGTTCACCAAGATAGTATAAATGTTTCTTAATCAAATGTTATTATAATACTCCATACAAGAAAAAGTTAAGTTATGTGTCCTCTCACATAAAGTTGAGATATTCCTTACATTGAGCAACCTCATGCTCATAAAGTAGATTATTCTATTTTTTATTGTCAAGTAACACATGACCGACCCACTAGAAGGTGAACTAGGGAATCCACCCACTATTTGTCGGTACAACTACATTTCCAGAACATTAGGTGTGACGCAATAAAGTGTGATATGATGTAATAAAATTTTATTGTCTTGCATGATTTCTTTTTGTTGCATAGAGAATTGGTAATTCTTTTTGTCCGATTTTAATTTTAAGTTTTTCTAGGTCTTTTACTCGGAATAAACATTAAAGAGGTGATACAGGTCCCCTCACTCGGAATAAATATTTAAAGAGGTGGGGCAGGGGATAAATATATTAAAAAAAAACCCTTTGTCTGATACAGGGCTTGACTTCGATGTAAAGTCGAACATAGTCATTATAAATCCTAGCTTGTTAGGTAAAAACAAAATTATCAAACATGACTCACTTGTTAGGTAAAAACAAAATTATCAAACTTGTTAGGTAAAAACAAAATTATCAAACATGACTCACTTGTTAGGTAAAAACAAAATTATCAAACATGACTCACTTTGGATCGAACTCTAAAGTTGCCACTATAAATCTTAACCGATTTGCGTTGGGTAGAGACGAAGTCATCAAACATGATTTACTCCACACCTAACTCTATCGTTGTCACTATAAATCCTAGTCCATTGACTAAAAACATAGTCAACGAACTCAAACGTCCAAAACATCTTTTAAGGGAACTTAAATCCTTAAATTCTTTACAATAAATATAAATATAAATATAAATATATATATATATATATATATATATATATATATATATATATATATATATATATATATATATATATTTTTTTTTTTTAAATGTATATACTATTTTATTTTTTTATAATTATAATCTTAAACCAAAAAATTAAGTGGGATAGGAAATATTTTCAGGATGGCGAAATGTGTTTTTTTGACATTATATATTATTATTATTTTTTAAATATTTATAAGAAACTTTTATTTTTAATTGGTTATATAAGATGAAACCATTTTAATACGATGTTAAACCAATTTTATTGTAGTATTATAACAATATTTTTAACCATTATACATATATTTTATGACATGATTTATACATAGTTTTTTTTCCTTCAAGTTGATGTATTTAATTATCTATGACATGATTTATACATAGTTTCTTTTTCCTTCAAGTTGATGTATTTAATTATCATTTATTTCAAGCCCAATAAACTCAAATGCTAAGATTAGCATTGGTGTAAGCTTATTGAAAACATAAATAATTTGAATACTTGTATATTAGATGTTCAATTTATAGTCACTTAATATAAAGTCTATGATCACTTGACTTAGATCCATACATAACTATAAGATGGACATTTGTTTGTATGTGTTGTTATTGTTCTATAAAATACCTTTCAATAGAATTAAAACCAAAACTTATAATCTAAAAACTTTTTATTCCTTACTATTGAGATCATGAGTCAGGCCCATTTTTAATTGCTCTATTAGCACTTTACCGTAACGGAATTCTAAATCCCGTTACGGGCCCTCTTCGGGAATTCAATTCAATACTTTTCAAGTATTGTATGGAATTCTCCGGGATGGAAATCCAGAAATGCATCTCATTGGACACCTTAAGATTATTTTACAATAAATATTTTTTCATAAATAATTCACCACGTATGTTAATTAAAAACACCATGTATCTAAAATTATGGATAAAAATCCGCTCATGTAGAGGAGTTGGAGAGCAAGTGGGTAGTTAAAACTCTCCAGTTGATGGGGATATGTTGTATATAAAAGGTTTCTCATCAAAAAAAATATATATTATGGATAAAATATATTATTCTTAACTTAAAATTTTAATAAAAGGTTCCTCATTAAAAAAAAAAATTATGGATAAAATATATTATTCTTAACTTAAAATTTTAATTTGCTTGTTCTACTTTGTGCCATCAATGCAAAATCTTTGTTTTAAGTTTATGTGTTCAAATGTAAATACTTATTTTAATTTTATATATTATTTAAGAAAATGTTAAAATTTGTAAACCTCGGCCTGTGTGGGGGTTATGTGTTAAATTCCTTATTGATAAGCTTATCTCTCCTCCTTATGAGAGGTCATGGTGGGATGAGAATGTTTAGCGTGGAGTGTTTTTTCACACTAACTAAATCCAAAAAAAACAAAAAATGTTAAAGTTTGTGTAAAATTAGAACTTTAGTTGTTAGGATAACACTTTATTTTCCAAATTCTTCTTTTTTAAAAATAAAACTTAGGTTCAAATATTATCAAATCAAACATTCATAATCATCAAATTAGTGTAATTTTTTTTTTTTAATTATTATAATATCATTACATAATAATAATTTAATATGATCTTATTAAGAAAAAATATAACATTTCAATCTCATTCAACTAATTTAAAAAAAAAAAACTAAAAAATACTAAATTCTTATGTGTAAGTCTAACTTAGTAGTGATATTATCTTAGACTCATTTTAAAACCCAAATTTAAACTACGATCAAATAATATATAAATGTATTAAAAAAATAAAATAAAAAATAAAAGAAAATCTATATAATTGCATATATTTGTCACTATTATTGTTGTTCAAAAAATCATAAATCTATATAGTTAGATCTCCTTTTCACCATTGTTGATCATAATGACTTAGATATTATGTTATTTTCATTGCATTGAATGTTTGCCTTCCTGGTTCTAATCATAGTAGGTAAGGAAAGGAATGAAAGTTGATTTTCTATCATGTAAAATGATAATAACAATTATGAACCATAGAAAACCAAAAGTAGTAGGAGGGAAAGTTGATTTCCTTATACCTTAATTTATAAATTAAAAAAACAGTTATGAACTACACCATATGTATTAAAAAAACAGTTATGAACTACACCATATGTATGGTTGACCTGCAATTTTATAGAAGTGAAGGTGATGATTCTATTTAATTCTATTTTGAATAGCGGTGATGATTCTATTTAATTCTATTTTGAATAGCTTCACCCTCTAATTTGTTTGGTAGAATCTCCTGTCATTGGGTCAACTTTTGAGCTATAATTTGCTCATAGTAGGTTCTCATGTTACATCACATCACATAGTGATGAAGAACATTTACCTACTTTAACACACCAAGAACCCAACTTATAATAATAATAATTTCTGTGGCCTTAGAAAGGTTTGAATGAATTCAAGCAACCAAAAAAATAATACAATGCTTATGGAAATACAACTTATTCATACTCATGATGGCATGGTCTTAGAAAGTTTGAATTGATTTATGCAACCAAACCAAATATATGATGATTATAGACTAGAAGAGGAAAATTTTGAATCTTCATAACATCATTTGTCTGTTAGATTGCCTTTAAATAAAGATTTAAAATATGGTAATACATCATATTAGTGATGTATCATTGACTATTCCATGGCACCACACATCCTCTCTTTAGCCATCATTTATTAGATGCATGAGGTGACTTTCCGCTTGTGAGGAGATTGATGTTCGTTCACATGAAATAGACCTAAAAGATTCCTATAGTTGCCAAAGCCAACAACATACAAAGTCTGTATTTATTTATTTATAACTAAATAAATTTTAAAAAAAGTTTTTTCCCTCTGATTTGAATTAACAAGGATGAAACTTCAACATTTTTTTTAATAGTTTGAAAATTTGGAGGCATATTAGTTAATGGTTTAGGTTTTGGACTTTTTTTCAAGAGATCCAAATTCAAACCACAACACACCCATAAGAAGATAGATTGCATGGTAGCGGGCAGAATAGGTAAGTGTTTCTGAATCAATTACCCCAGTTTGATTTCTTGGCAAGAAGACCTTTTCACTTCACACATTTTATATTTTAATATATGATGTACAGACTAATTGGGACATTTTATATTTTAAGTGTTTCTGAATCAATTACCCCAGTTTGATTTCTTGGCAAGAAGACCTTTTCACTTTACACATTTTATATTTTAATATATGATGTACAGACTAATTGGGACATTTTATATTTTAATATATGATGTACCGACTAGTTGTCCCAATTAGATTTCTTCCAGGAAACTCAAACAGTTGAGTTTTTCACTTTACACGTTATAATTTTAATATATTTTTACCACTTAATTGTATTACAATAATTTAATTATTAACAAGATTTAAATTTAATTTTTTTTACCAAAAATTAGAAAACTTAACTGATTAAATTTACATTATTTATCAATATATACTTTTTCCATGGCCTTTATTTTATAATTGTTTTTATATAAAACATTTAGTTATATATATTAGAGGCTTTTTAACACACCAACACATACAGTCTAATTTGAATTTTGAACCTTCCAAAAAAAACCAAAACCATAATCACTACCCTATCTCCACCTAAACAAATTTATTTATTTTTAATTTAATATATATAGTCGAAGTTATACAGGGACCATCCTACCTCAATGGAATTTAGGTATCCATAAAGATAGCTTAACACCTTTACTAGTGTTTTGATAAAATATATATTTTTTTTAATTTACATGGTGGAATCAGTAGCCACTATGAATCCCGACAATCTGGGCAGTCTATCTGATTTTTATGGCCATTGCATTGTTCATCCCATAAGCAGCCACATAGATCTTCACACAATCCGTCTCAGACTGTCTGATTTTTATGGTCATCGCATTGTTCATCCTAGAAGCCGTCACATAGATCTTCACACAATCCGTCTCAAAAATTGTCACATAATACCTTTATAAGTATTTCGATAAAGATTTTTTTTTTTGAATTTATATGGTAGAATCGTAGCTGCCATAAATCCGGGTAGGTTGTCCGGCTTTTATGACCACCACATTATTCTGCGTTGTCCACCCCAAAAGCTACCACATAGATCTTCATGCAGTTGCTCCAAAAACCGCTACACAGATCTTCGCGCATTCTGCCCCTATAACCACCATGTCACAATTATTTTAAATCTTTTACATCGTTAAAAATGTCAGGAAAGGAACAAACATTCAGTCCTACGAGACCCGAGATTTAAACTTTGGACCTTCGTCCCCTTACAAAATTTGCTCGAACCAATTGATCTACACCTTAAACCTGTATTTAAATAAAAATAAAAATTTATATTTTACTTGTTAAGAAATTTAAACTTTTTCATAATTTTCTTTATGAATAATTTAAAGATGGTTGTTTAAAAACTTTAAGTCTATAAATTAAAATAAAAAAAATTAACTTCTAGGATATATGAACATTTTATATATTATATCAGCTTATATTCCTCGAATCTATTATAGAAGGTGCTCTTATGTATTGTATATCCCTCGAATCTATTTTAGAGGTGCTCTGATTTATTGTTTAAGCAAAGTATAAATATTTTAACCCATTAGAATTTCAATCATCCGTTATTTTAAATTATTAAAAATAAAAATGTATATTTTCCATAAGATATAAATATTTACTTATTTGATATAAAAGATTTGGTAACTACTTTTTTTTAAACAATTGGTTACAGCTTTAGGGTTAAAGAGCAATGTTTTTTTTTTTTTTTTGAAAAACTTGCAGATTATTTGATACAAGGAGCATTTTAAATAGCAGATGCAGAAATAATGAAGCCTTCAAATGGGAGATTTTGTTTGTTAAGTGCATTTTCAAAGCTATCCATTCTTTCAAATGATGATAAAGAAATAAAGAAAACAACATCCCAATAGATTGAAAATGGTTGCTTTGGATATTATCTTCAGAAAATGTCAAGCTTGTAGGAGGGAGATTGCAGGAGGGTTTGTTCATAGTTGTTGTGTTTATTGTGTTTATAGTGCTTCCTTTGTATTTTTTTAAGCTAAAAATTGATTTTAGGGTTTTTAATGCTTGTTTTTCATCCTTTTTTTTTTTTTTTTTTTTGCTGAATTTAGGGTTTTGTTCGTCGAATTTATTCGACAGGGTTTAAAATTCAACAATTTTCGAATTTCATATAAAAAAATTGATAAATTTGATAACTAAGATTACAACGTTAAGTCGAATTGTCTGCAACTACCTTTTCTTTTTGAAAAACTGGTCAAGGATCAAGTTGCATTACCTTCGATTGTAGCCTCAAATCATGGCGCTACCACTATAACCTCTATCTCGTCTCAATAAACATGTCCCAAGGTTTGAACCTAGGTCTCCTCTTGGTAAGTGCCCATGTCCCAAGGTTTGAACCTAGGTCTCCTCTTGGTAAGTGCCCGACGTCTTACCAATCCACCTAGCTCTGGAGACCAAAAGGTTTATGACAAACTAGTATAATCTGAACCAAAATTGTGTAAATCCATCCTACGAATCATGTTCCTCAACTAACCATTACACACTCACCCTTATATAATTTTTTATAATTTATATAAAATTACTATAAAATTAAAATCAAGTTTTAAAAATTATAATATCATAAAACCAAACATACCTATATTCAAGTAAGCATTAAATTAAATTTGAAATTTGCTTATTCAAGTATGTATTAAATTAAAATTGAACTTTGTTTATATGAAATTTTTTTTTAAATTCCATTTAGTATTATTTCAAATTTTTATAATGATTGAATATAAAAGTTATATATATTATTTATGTAAATAATATGCAATTTTATTGTTGTAATAAAAATATAAAAGAATATAGTTAAATAATAAAGTTAAATGGTTAAATACCTAGACACTTGAATTCAAATATTATCGAGTATTAGTTAAAAAAAAACATTGTAATATTATTATGTTTTTGTTGAAATATCATAATGGCATAGTCATGGTGGGACTTGTTTTAATCTCATATAACCAATTAAAAAATATACACTGATATAAACTATGTAAAAGGCTATAACACTTCTTACAAGGAAGAAGTTTGTCATTAAAAGAAATTAAGAAGTATTTTGATTAAGAAAGATTATAAGGATTAAAACTAACATTAAAAAAAGTATCTCAATATATCTATATTGAGGGGATTCACAAATTATAATTATTAATCTTTTCAAAAAAAAATATGGGATTGGATCAACAATATTATTAGCATTATAATGGATATGAATATTGGATTAACAATAGTATTAGCATTATCGCAATGTTTGGTTGTGTTAATTCTCTATTGATAAATGTAGCTCTTCGCTTTATGAAGGGTCATGGTTGGGAGGAGATTGCTCAGTCCTATGCATAGGTCGTAGGGGTTTGTCGCACAACTGGAATAGATTCTGTGATGAGAAGGGGGACAAAAAAATCTCTTGTGGCTTCTCTCTAGATAGTGGTATACCGGATGGGACAACATTGTCGACCACCACCTAGGAGCGGTTCTTGAGGTTTCTTTCTAACCACCTAAGAGCGGATTTTGAAGTTTTTTCTAACCTAAAATTTTTTATTGACGACATCCTGAACAACCGATAGTCCTTTTCAAGTTGAATTATAAAATAACGAGGTGGTATAGGCTTGTTGGAGGCAACCCCTGTGGTTTGAACGTAAAAACCTTGCACTTAGCAGTTACTAATAATAGTGTGGATGTAACCAACTTCCCTATGTACATTATCAAGTGGTATTAGCTCAACCACTTAGTTTCCTCAACATTTAATTAGAGACCTAGGTTGGTATCTTGCCAAGTCATACATGCATAATATTCAAGTTATAATACCACTATGTGGTGATGATGTAATATAAATGAGACCCATGTCAATCCCATATAACTAGTTGAAAAAAATAATAGCATTTAGCATTGTTAAGCATTATTTTTTATTTCCTTCAACTATTACTGAAGGTAGTGTTTTAGAAATATCATTTTATTTGTAACAAGGAATGAGGGTAGTAGATAATTTAGCTAATCACATGGTTAATCTTCATGTTGGCAAAATTTAAAATTAAAAAAAAACTTGTTATCAGTGAAAATAATATAAAAAATGAAGGAGATTTGGATATGGTGTAATTGACCTAACAATAAATGTGATTTTTATATTTTGATAGAAGTCACATACAGTGTAAAAAAAGAATATTTAAGATATTTTTGGAGCAATAGTAAATAGAAAGTAATCTATTGAATGTAATCTAAGCTCAAATTCCTATATTGTGATGAGCATTGTAAAAGTATGACATGTGATAATATAATTTATTATAATATGAGAATATTGTGATTTGTTGAAATATCACATATGTGATGTACTATAAATAGCTAGTTTCAACCCCGTATCATTAATGTATATAAGTGTATGAATGAATGATTTTTTTTATTAGATAAAAGAGGGGGTTTTGAAAGGATCTCCAAACCATATTATAAAAAGAGGAACAAAAAGAGCTCAAGGTAAAGCTCAAGAGACTCTAATGAGAAGGACTACCCAACCAAAACAACAAACTGTCTAAACAAAACAGTCAACTGGATAAACCACTACCAAAATGGATCACCCAATCCCGCAAGGGAAAGCATGACAGGACCACAATCCAGAGCAGATAGGACTTAGAGAACTATCATTGAATATCCAACTACACCTTAGGAGGTAATTTTCCAAAATTTCCCATGTCCTTTTTGGGGGTTCTGTTTCTAGGTCATACCTTAGAGCTCCTCAATAAAAGAGAGCCACCTACAAAGATCCAATCAAAGCCTGGTGATTTTATTTGAGCTTGCTAGGGAAGGGCATTGAACTGGAAGACTCAAGTCCCGATGAGGGAAAATTTTCTTCGACTTCAGTCAAATCCTCCAACAACTTGCTTTTCTTCATCACTAGAGAGTACTCTTTCAAATCCAACATTTCTACTGTGACGGGGGGATTCAACTTTCACTACTTTCTTGGAGAGATGCTTAGAGCATCTCGCACGCTCACCCCTAATAATTATGGATGAGACAGAAACACCTCTCGAATTTTTATTTTCTCTCTCACTAAGATTATGGGACTTTTGAGGTCTTTCGACTCAAACTCCAAGGAGTCACTAGAAGAAGAGATTCAGGACAGGTCAAAAACAGGAGGGATTTTGTGGCACTTGATTTGCGCCAAATCCTCATCCACTTCCACTCCTTTGTTCTTGGCCATGTGCTCGAAGATCAGTAAGATTAAGCCTTGGTAAATAGGATTTGACCCCTTCCATCCCTTCACATCAGTCAAATTTTTTGCCAAGGAATGAAAGAGAAATGATGGAACATTAACGAGGTGTTTGCATCTTAGCTAGTTCAAAAACATGACGTGGAAAATACGCAACACATCCCTGTTAGAATCCAAAGTGAAAAAGTCCATGACCACGACAATGACATAGTTCCAAAGAGCTTTAAATACTAATTATTTATTGTAATAAAATATTATTTCATCATTTTAATTGAAATGTCATTAATATATTTATTTGTATACTAAAATTATAAATAAATATGACCCAGGTGTTGTAGGTGAGTTGGAGAGGAGAGGGCAATCCTCCAAGGTGTTAGATTCAACGAACATTAAATTGTATATTGCTGCAGAGTTTAAATACATGTGACAGTGCCGTGAATAGCACACAGGCAACTGCACTCTGTTACGTAGTTGTAACAGTACAACAGATAGCTATACTAATAGCTAACTAATAGCTAAATAGCGTAATACAGATGAAAGGAGTTAAGTACGCTAACATCCCCCTTTATTACATTATTTGGGTAATGTAATAATTAATAGCTATACTAACATCCCCTTACATTATTTTGCAATACAAAGTGAGCTGCGAAACAATTCAAATTTGACACGTCCAAGTGCCTTAGTGAAAATGTCTGCAACTTGAGCATCGGTGGGAATGTCTGAAGCTGAATTCGGTGCTTTGGAACTTCCTCTCGAATGAAATGACATTGTGTGTCAATGTGCTTTGTTTTTTCATGATGGACTGGATTCTTGACGAGGTTCAGAACACCCTGATTGTCGCAAAACAAGTGTATTGGAGATTTTGATGGATGGCCCATACTTGTTAGAATGCGACGTAACCATATCACTTCGCACACAGCTTCACGTGCGGCGCGATATTCTGCCTCTGTTGAAGAAATAGCAACCACCTGTTGCTTCTTGTTGTGCCAAGAGACAGGACCGGACCCCAGATGAAAAATGTATCCAGAAGTTGACTTGCGATCATCAAATGATCCGGCATAGTCGGAGTCCGTGTATCCTTGCAAGAAGAATTTGTTGTTCCTCTTGTATTCTAGGCCATATTCTATAGTACCACGGACATAGTGAAGAACACGTTTTTCTGCTTTCCAATGAGTAATCTTAGGCTCCTGCATGAACCTCGAAAGATAGTTTACAGCAAATACGAGATCTGGCCTAGTATTGGTCAGATATATGAGACTCCCAATCAACTGTCGATAGAGAGTGCCATCTACCTGGGGTGAGTCATCATGTCGCGATAACCGAAGTCCATTCTCCATAGGAGTTGCCATTGGCTTGCGATCGATCATGCGATATTTATCGAGCAATGTCTTGGCATACTTTTTACGAGACACTTTGATGGTGTGCTCCTTCCGGCTGAATTCCAGGACCAAGACAGGTAATGGAGAAGTCCAAGATCTCGTCATCTCAAAAGATTTGCACAAGTTTCTTTTGACGGTAGAGATCAAATCTTCCGAACTCCCTGTAATGAGCGAGATCATCCACATAGAGTACAAGCAACACTATCTCGGAACCACTGTTTCTTGAAATAGAGGTTTGCATCTGACGGACATCTCTTAAATCCATGCTGCATTAGGTGATTGTCCATTTTTATATACCAAGCTCGAGGAGCTTGTTTCATACCATACAAGGATTTAACCAATTTGCAAACTTTCTGCTGTTGGCCTTCCACTTCAAATCCTTAGGCTGAGTCATATAGACTTCTTCTTGGAGATCACCATTAAGAAAAGCACTTTTGACATCCATTTGGTGAACTTTCCACCCATATTGTGCTGCCATAGCACACATAACCCGAATTGTGGTCATCCGAGCAGTAGGTGCAAAAGTTTCTTCATAGTCGATGCCTTCCTTTTGAGCATAGCCCTTTGCAACAAGACGGGCTTTATGCTTATCAATTGTTCCATCTGCCTTGTACTTGACTTTGTATACCCATTTGCAGCCAATAGGTTTCTTTCCATGAGGCAGATCAACAAGCTTCCAAGTTTTATTCTTCATCAGAGACTCATACTCCGTATCCATAGCGGCCTTCCACTGAGGCTCACTAAGAGCATCTTGCACTGATGCAGGTCCAAGACTATCTATGGTAGACATGAATGCCCTGTCATCATCAATATCCATATCCTCAACTTCTCTACTTGGAGTCACAGAAAGTTCCTCAAAAGATTGACAAAGATCATCAACCTCACCAGTTTCTCGGCTTCTCTTTCCTGTTGAGCCATACTGCGTGTACGAGGTCTATCCAAATTCAAATTGGGAGGAGTGGATAAATTTGCATCTCCGATTGTATTTGTACACCATTTAGGATTCAGCTTCGGTGGTGGTGAAGAAGATGTAGAAGGACCTCCTGTCTGTGTTGACGAAGGAATCTCCTCTTCCTTTGGTTCCACAATATCCTGGTGTCTTGTAGATGTGCTCTGTGATGTGAAAGCTTCATCAAAGACAACATCTCTGCTGATATGAATTTTCTTGGTCAAAGGATCTATCAACCGATATCCTTTAGAGTGCTCAGAATATCCAAGAAAAATACATCTCAGTGTTTTCTCATCTAGCTTCTTCCTTTTTTCTTTCGGTATGTGCATGAAAGCTTGACACCCGAAAATACGTAGATGAGATATGGAGGGTTTTCGACCACTCCATGCTTCCTGTGGAGTCATTCCTTTTAGGGCCTTTGTGGGTGCCCTATTCAAAAGATACAACTGCAGGTGGTGACAGCTCTGCCCAATATTGTTGCCCAAGAGTTGCACCCGTGAGCATACAACGAACCATTTCCATGATAGAACGGTTCCTTCTCTCGGCAACTCCATTCTCGTTGAGGAGTATAGGCGAGTTGTTAACCTGTCTCTTGATCCCATGTTTATCTAGGAATGCAGAAAATTCATTAGAGGTAAACTCTCCCCCTCGATCCGAGCGGAGGGTTTTAATAGAAGCCCCAGACTCCTTCTCAACGGATTTCTTGAAGCTGTTGGAAGAATGCGAAAGCTTCAGATTTCGGTTTGAGAAAGAAAACCCACATCTTTCGTGAGTAGTCATCTACGAATAACTCGAAAGTACCTCTTCCCTCCAACACTGTTGGGTGTGAAAGGACCGCATAGATCGGTGTGAATTAGCTCCAGAGGTTTTCGTGCTCTTGTAGAGCTCTTCTCAAATGGTACTCTATGTTGCTTTCCTGCCAAGCAGTCAGAGCACACTGGCAATGTGGCAGAAAGGGAAGGAAGACCCTTTACCATTTCATACTTGCTGAGCTCAAGTAAGTAGCCAGAACTAAGATGCCCATATCTCTTGTGCCATAGGGAAGTTGCCTCCTTGGTAGAGACAGTCATGGCAACATGTGGAATAGAGATAGCATCTAGTGCAAATAAGCCATGCTTATATGAAGTTGTTGCAATCTGCTTACCCTTCCTGGTAATTGTACAACACTTCTTTCCATTCTCAACACGAAAGTTGACAACCATATTTCTGTCCGGGATTTGTGTCACCGACAACAAATTGTTGGCCAATCCCGGAACATAGAGGACCTTGTCAATCCGACACTTGCCATCGGGAAGAGTGGCTCGAAACCGTACCCTCTCCACCGAACCCCGTAGGTTTTATCATCGGCAATGGTGACAGGTTTGCCCTCCTTGGCCACAAATGATTCAAACCACGATCTGTCGCCAGTCATATGTTTACTAGCTCCAGAATCGACATACCAAATAGGATCCCTCTGAGTGGAATCTGTGGTAGTCATGAGCACCTTGTGTGCCCATTCGGAATCCGAGTCGGATTCTTCAACAGACAACATTCGCTCTGGGGTTGCTTGTTTTTATTTTGTGGTTTGTTTTGGCCTTTTTGCTTGTTCTTATGCCAACACCTGTTGGTGTCATGGTTGTCTTTCTCACAGATCTTGCACCACCTCTTCTTCGGTTGAGGTTGCTTGCCTTTTCCTTTCGTATCCTGTTGAGAATTTCCTCCTTTCCGAAAGTTGCCTCCTTTTTGCCCATTACCTTTCTTCCTAGAACCCCTGCTGTTGGTGTATAGGGCTGTATTGGAAGAATCATCCTTGTGAAGTTGGCGTGCCTCCTGTTGTTGAAGCAGATTGACCAACTCGATGTAGGTAATTTGTCGTTGGGACACCTGGATGGAGGTTATCAACATGTCAAATGAAGAAGGTAAAGCTCTCATCACAAGTGAAATGAGAAGCTTTTCATCCACAATATCTCCTAGAGAACTCAATTTCTCTTTCAACTCAGACACTCTGCACGAAAGAGTTCAAGCTGTTTCACCCTCGTCTCAAACTCGGGGTATGAAGTTGTTGTTGAAGATGAAGAATGGTGGATTCATTCTTCCCCTCATAGATGGTTCTAAGGGCATCCCATGCCTCTTTACCACTTGCTTTATCAGCTATATGAGGTTGCACTTCATCCGAAACAGCAAACAAAATGAGCACCTTTGCTCTACTGTCTTTCTTGTCAAAAGCAATCTGATCTGCTGAAGGACCTGTGGATCCTGCTGTTGGTGAAGGCCTTGTTGCTACTCCAATAACAATATCCCACAAATCTTCCATTTGGAGAATAGCCTTCATCTTATGTTTCCATGGTGTATAATTTGGACCTTTCAATAACTGATGCGGATCAGTCATCAATTTTGCAACAGCGGCCATAGTGAAGGTTCCTTATATCACCAAATTGGTCCCCCTTTCGATATACCTTTTGCTAGGCCAATATACCGTACAAAATACCCGCCCTTACGTGAGGGAAACTATAGGTATTTAGAAAGATCAACAAAAATCACCCGCCCTTACGTGAGGGAGACTATAGGTGAATTTTAGAGATCATACGATACGTGGAACATAAGCGGTATTGAAAGGGAATCGCCTTGTTGATGGCACCTACCATAGAAGATTCTTCTCATGCGTGGGGCGTAACTTCCCCTAAACACTATGAAGAATACTTCGTCAGGATTTACGCCTAAACACAAGTGCGATAAAGGGTAGTGGATGGAGTAAAAAATGCAAAAATGGCGTACTTATTCCTCCCCGACGATTTATAGAGAACAAGCTCAGACGTCGTTATAGCAGCTATATTAGGCGGCGGATACAGTAGCCAAATCACGACAGCTTTACCTGTAAGTGCTGGCCAGAGGTATCGCAAATACCGAACGCTGCAGTGTGCAAATAAATTGCACAGATGGGTTTTATATTCCGGGGACTTTAAGGAGTGTTTGATTTTAATTTTTAATGTTATAGTGCAAAAATGAAATATGCAACATACAACAAAAAAAATGCCCACTAGAATAACCCACTAGGTGTCGGTCACAGCCGAAAATGCACCTTTTACAATGCCAAATTGCTATTTTTCATAAAAAATTACTCTCAATCCCCCTTTGATTTTTTTTGAAAAAAAAATCCCCCCTTAAAAGGCTTTCTTTAACAAAGCATTTTTATAATTATTATCAATTTTAAAATTAAAATAAATAATTTTAATTTCTATAGTTTTAAACTTTAGAAAAAATAAATTAAAATTAAATTTAATTTATTAAAGTTTATAAACTATATTAAAAAAAAATTAAAATTAAAAATTTTAATTAAAAATAATAATAATAAAAAAATAACTTTAAAAAAAATATACCTTGGGGGAGTCGGCGGGATTCGAACCCCCGACCTGTAGGCTCCCTGAGCCTTACCGCACGGCTCACGACCACGTGAGCCAGCGGGCTGATCCGAAAAGATCAGTAGACCTCCTCCCTTATCAACCCGAATCCTCCTCCTCCTCGGCCTCTGCAGCTGCCGGCGCTCCTCTCTGCCGAGGCAGAAACACAGAAACACCGCTCCTCTCTACGGCTGCAAAAAAAAATCTTCCACAGACCAATTTTTTTTTTTTTTTAACGGGAAGGGGGGGTGGCTCTGTGTTTTTTTTTTTTTCTTTCCCGGCCGCGCGCGATTCGCGCTGTGCACCCGGTGGGGGGCCGTTTTTTTTTTTTTTTCGGGAGGGTTTGGGGTGGGGGGGGGGGTTTATACCCCCTCAATTCCCGCGCGGGCGGGGATTTAAAAATCCCGCGCGGGGGGGGTCCAGCCTCTCGCCTGCGCGACCGCGGCCCGTCGCGGGATTTAAAAAAATCCCGCGCGCGGGAGGGGGGGGTTCTCCCCTCCTGTCGCTGTCGCAAGCCGCGGGGGGGTTTTTTCCCCTCCAATTCCCGCGCGGTCGGGGATTTAAAAATCCCGCGCGGGTGGGGTCCCTCCTCTCGCGCCGGCCTGTCGCCTGGCGCGACCGCGGCCCGTCGCGGGAGTGCGCGCTGTCGCACGGCCCTGCGCGCACTGTCGCGTAATGCGACGATTCTTGCTGTCACGCGGGCCTGTAGCGTCCTCTTCGGGCGGGGGGAGCGATTGCCGCGCCTCCTGCGTGGACGTCCCCTTCCTGCACTTCTGCGGCCACGGACCGCCAAGGAGCTTCCAGCGACCTGCGCGTCCGCGGGTGTTTTTTTTTTTTTTTTTTTTTTAAATCACGCAATGGCGTGAAGAAAAAAAATAACCCCGCCGCAACACAGCCACCTTTCACCGCTCCCTGCAATCTTCTCGCCCAGAATTTCCGAGTGGCTCTGATGCCATGTTAGATTCAACGAACATTAAATTGTATATTGCTGCAGAGTTTAAATACATGTGACAGTGCCGTGAATAGCACACAGGCAACTGCACTCTGTTACGTAGTTGTAACAGTACAACAGATAGCTATACTAATAGCTAACTAATAGCTAAATAGCGTAATACAGATGAAAGGAGTTAAGTACGCTAACACAAGGGATGTCCCAGGTTCAAATCTCCACCCTACCAAAAAGTTGAATTGGTTATCCAAAATCCAATTGATAATGTTGGTGCGGGCAGGGTCGAGCGCGACTCCCGGGTGACTTTGACGGGGTAGAACCCCCTATTCGTGGTCTCTCAGACCAAGGCGGCCCCACAAGGGGTTTTTCACTTTAAAAAAAGAAAAAAAATTATAAATAAATATAATTATATGGAATACTTTTCCATCTTCTATAAACAAGGATGCTTCCTTTGCGTGTGTATACACTTATAATAATTAAATAAATTCTATTAAATTATCAATTCCATAGTTATTTAAAGGCTTAAGATATAACTATAAAAAAACCAATGCATTTATTATAGAAATGGAGATTGTCATTAGAAAATATGAACATGTGTTAAAATTAAGAGGTTTGATAAATTATTAATGTCAATAAAAAATGAATGTGCACAAATGAACAAGAATCATTATAAGGGTAGAGTTGTGCTAGCCCCTTCTCCTCAATTCCTTCCTCCTATGATATCATGGACATCTCATAACTCGTCCACTCATGGAGTGCATGAGCATTTGCTTTATGGTCCTTTTCCCCTCAAAAAATAAGCCTTCACTTTCCTCTTTTGGATTCTCCATTCCTATTTAACCCTTGTTCCCATAATATATAAGGTAATATAAGATTTTGGAAAACCAATGAGCTCATGATGGTAGGGAAAAATGCCACACCTATGCCCACTCTTCAACTGTCATTGCCATTGTCATCCTCAATATTGTCCAAACATCTAAGGAATTTTTCAATACCTATTGACATTTTTCTTAATACTTCCTATGGCTATACGCAATCATTTCCTCTCTTACCAATTTCTCAAGAAATTCTTATGTTCCTATATTATAAGTCTAAAACCCTGAGTGGGTCCTCTACAAACTCTTTAGGCTTTCATCCACAAAATTAGGGATCATAGCAACCACTCAAATGTCCCATTCACCTCATTCTTAGTTTGTCCATATAGTTTAGGTTTTCAAAAATGGTTTCCCTCAGCATTGACTCAACCTACTCCTCCTTTATGTTTCTCACCACTACGACCCCTCCCTTAGACTTGCTTGTTCTTTATAGATGGCATGTCTACAACACATGATAGGAGACAATAGGTACTAGAGGAAATGAGGTAGGTAATCATTGGATTTGACCTTTAGGGAAATGATTTTATAATTAAAGCTTCCAATGTTTGTCCCCCTAATTCTATTATTAGTGCAATAGAAACTTTCTAGCAAAATATTGTGAGCTTTTTCTTTCTACATAATACTTTGATTATGCATGAACTCTATAAATAGGTTAGAGCATATTGGGAACAAATGCTATGGATAATAGATTTTGTAAAAGGAATAGGGAGAGGTTATATTGCCTATTTATTTTCCTTTGTTGGGGTAGCCCAAGTCATCCTCCAATATGGGATCTAAGTAGTGTGTGCTCCAGTTTGTTACCACTAGGTATGGTCTTTTTATTTTCACTCTAAAGTAATTTCCAAGACCAAGTATTCCATGTGGGTAGTGTTTTATTTCTTAAAATAGAATTCAAGCCCTTCCTTTAAGATAATGTAGGGTCGTTGGAAAAGGTTATTTGGTGTAAAAATGAAAGGGAGAAATATTCTAGTTTTAAAGTCCATCCTTCTACAAATGGACCTTACTCAACTCTCTTCTTAAATTTATTTATTTGGTTAGACCTAGTTTCACTATACACTTATAAAAGTACTTATATTATCAAGTTGAATGGTTGCTCTTATTATTGTGAGGATGGTCATTTAATTTGGGATTATACAAGTGCAAGCTATAACTTGCTAAAATGAGTAGTGCAATTAAATAATGCAATGTTATGTAGGAGTGTTCTTAAGCATACTAGATATTGAGCCAATTACAAATTATTAGGCCTCAAAGTGTTCCTCGGAATACCAATCCTTAAGGTCCCCTCTCATTATCTTCTATTGAATCGGTTGGTAAGGTTTCTCAACCCTTTGTTAAGTCATACATTATTGGCTCTCAATTTTCTAGTGCTACAATTAAGCAAGCAATGGATACCACCACTATATTAGAAGGCCTCCATAGTGATGGGTGAAGGGAGGTAAAGAAGTAAAAAAAATGGGGTTATATCCTTTTCATTGCGTAGAGCCAACAAAGAAAAATTCAAACAAATAAAAATGATAACTCCAACAATGATCTATTAGTCTACCTTTGTTGATGGATTTGACTAACATATCCTCAAGATATGGTAGGTCAAGTTCCCCTACCAAAATTGTAACATGATGTTTTTAAACCTACAATAGGTTTCAACTTTTAATTTCTTATTAGTTCTATCCATGACAATTCTGATCTCTTCTTGAATTACTCAAATCCCTCCTAAGGTAGTTAGGAAGTTGAGGATTAAAGCAAAATTATTATGTGTTAAGAATTTTATCACCTCTCTATATTTTCTCAAGAAATTGATTCCATATTACTTGTGACTTTTGCAATGTAATTTTTTTTTATTTGGTGTGGGTACAACATTAGGGGATAAAGGCTATAAAAGTTTCTCTAACAACTCTTTTTACATGTTCATCCTTTCTTGGAAATTGACTCAAGAAGCATCCAAAGTCAACAAAGATGATATTTTTAGTTACATGTAAAGCAATTTGTTTAGAAATGATAATTGTTGAAGAATCAAAATGTTGAGGTTAAGATATTATTACTTCCCTCGAGAGTTTTTGGCCTAATTAAAAAACAATGAACTTCTTGTAATAGAAAAAATGGTCTATGACAAATTGATCAAGATGGATGACTTGGAATTGGTTTAGTATTCAATACCAATTTTGAAAAATGTTTTTTTTAGTCTAAGTTTCATAAATGACGAAATTTATGTAATTTTTAAGAGTTTTGCTTTCTTAGGGCAGCTATCCTTTTTGCTTGATGTTGATTTCTTATTTATATGTTGTCTTAGATATATTTATTTGTATCTTTAGTATAAAACAATGAATATGAACCATTAGCATTATGTTTAATGTTTATCGGTTAACATATGGGAAAAAATAATATGGTGACAAATAAAGTAACCAATTATGATTAATGATTTCAATATTTGCTTTATGAACTTTAAGTACTAAAAGATAATAGGTCAAATTCTATGATTTAATTAGAAGGTATGGTTTGTTAAAATTATGCATGGATATTGTCCCCTTAAACATAATAATAAAAATATTGATTTGATATTTTGATGAGCCACCTGTTGAGTGTATATTTTGCCCAATTGCAAAATACCACCACATGCAGAGTATTGAATAGAAAACTCTCTCTTGAAAAGAAACCAAATGACAAACATTCAACTTCTCCAAGGTTCTGGTAAAATATCTAAAAGATTACAATAATGCCAGAAATAATTCAATAATGCATGTGACCATAAACGAGGGGCCTTTGCTGGTTCTAAACAATGCTTAGTGATTGAAAGATCTAACTAAGAAGCAAATGTAAAATAAAAGCAGTTCTTTTTAAGGTTTTTTAAATTGGTGCTACCCTAAATCCCTGTTAGTAAAGTATTTTATCTTCACTTAAAAGGTTTCAAATGACAAAATGTGGAGTTGTCCACCTTATTTTAATGCCCGTGCCTTTAAGATGAAGTAAATTTTAGATAGTGGGTTCATTTTATCTTCCTTATGTTGATGCCACTACCCTAATAGTGGTTAGTAGAAGTTAGCATGTTAGCCATGTTAGCAAAGTTAGCTTTCATTTCTTATCTTAACTTAATGTGAAATTGCAGGTTAGTATCCCTCCTAAACCATGTGTTTTATCTGAACATTTAGATTAATGAAATTTGGAGGTGCAAAAATTCTAGAAAATGACCAGAATGGAAACAACTTGAAAGCTTAACAATTCTGGAAATGGACCAGAATAGAAGTGAAACTGAAAGGAAATTAGCAAAAATTCTGGAAAAGGACCAGAATGGAAATAAAAAGAAATTAGCAAAAATTCTGGAAAAGGACCAGAATGGAAATGAAAATAAATTAGCAAAAATTCTGGAAAAGGACCAGAATGGAAATAAAAGAAAATGAAATTCTGGATGGACCAGAATGGAATGATTGAGTGCTTGAAATAAAATGAACTTAACAAAAATAAATCAAAATGCAAATTTGGTTAGCTGAAAAAGTCAAATTCTGAATTAGTTTAGCAAGCTCCTCCCTGCAAAATCCCAAGTTATGAGGTAATCATAAAACAACCTGAATTAATGGACCTGCAACATAAGCACAATACCATTAAATCAAGTGCGAGACTCAAAGGAAACATAGAGAAACTGCATCATCTTGACCTTCGCCTATTGCAACCCATTTCATGGCATAAGACAATGGCTAGAAGTCACTAAAATGCAGAAATGATAAGACACTAAAAACGTTAGTTTTATGATAAAAACCCTCCTTTTGATTTTGCTCACAAAAGTTTGCTACTCTTTCAAAATTTGAAAAAATGCTCTTTCTTATTGCTTTTCGGAATCTTACATCATTTCCAGCCCCCTTGTTACAAGGACTTCATTGGCCTTTTAAAGGATGCAGAAACCCCTCTGTTTCAACTTCCCCTCTTTCGTGATGTTAAACAAATATAAACAAAACAAGCCCTAAAATCTTGTCATTTTATGTTTGCCTATTACTCCTTTTAACATCTTAAAAAAAAAACAAAAACGTCAAACCTCACTCTTATTCTTATAACTCCCCTTACTTCATATTATAATATAAAGAAATATTAATAAAATTTAACCATTAAAATGCCTTATAACTCCCAACTTCATATTATAATATAAAGGAATGAAAATCCCTACGAATCCCCCCTTCATTACAATATAAAGAAATATCAATGAAATTTTAACCATTAAACTCCCTTGTGACTCCCGAGTCTATATTTTCATATGAATGAACATTAATAAAATACAAACCTTCAAACTCCTTATGACTCCAGCTTTCCTTTCTGCATCGATCTTGCCATGAAATCTTGGAGAATGACACCTCCTGACCTCTGATGATTTTGTGTCCATAATCAATGAAACGAAAACATTTCAATTTTTTGTTTAAGCTTATATGGGTAAGGGTTTGATCTAGGGTTTTACACCGCGTATCGAGGGTCGTTGTTGCTTCTGTATCCACATTCTAACTTGGGCGTTGTCCCCCTGTTCTGTATGTTCTTCTGCTGCTGCATTAGGTGAGCCCATCAATAAAATGTAACCTCCATTTTGGGCATTTTCATCATCAAATGCTGCCTCATAGCTGCTACAACCATGATTGACATTGTACGCATCTATCATACATAGATGCGACTGCATGGTATTGGAATGTAATGGTGGTTTTCGACGTTATTCAAAACCCGCTACGTCTGTGCCCATCGTGAATGCCAATGATGGTTAAAATGGCCATCATTGATGCTGCAAATAACTCCTATGTCTATTTCATCCGGGTGAAACCCCATGCGTCAGCCACCTTGAGATTCAAGCACCCCATTGTCAGCGTGTTTGTGAGGCCACCTTGTCCATTTTGCCTTGTCACCATCAGACCCCACGTGTCGTCTGATGCCACGTTGGCATCGCACATCCATGACTCCTCGTCGAAGCATTCACATTGCCGGTGAGAACCTTACCGCCTATCTTCATCCACGTGATCGACGTGGCTACAATATTTGCCCACTCCAACGAGACCTGCAGGAAATAAAAACAATGACACATTAGCTTTAAAATAAACTATAACCTAAACATAAAGCCTTCCAGGCTTATTAGTACTTCATTAAAAAAACTTCTTTATTTCCAATATAATGTAATATACATTACATTATAGTCCTTTTATTATTATTCACTTTATTTTTAATATACATATTGTTGTTATATATATAAGCTACATAATAGCAATAATATGTATATCTTTATATATATATATAATTTTTATATTTTTAGATTTGATTATTGTGAGAAACCCCTATGGCCATATATAGGGCTGAGCAGTCTCCTCCCACTTATGACCCCTCTTATAATCGAGAGCTATACTTATCAATGGGGAATTTAACACAAAACCACCACACCCGAATATTCTTTTATTATTATTATTATTATTATTCGGTATACACAAATGAAAGAAAAAGCCCCAAAAATAACCCCAAAACACTAATAACAAAACCCACAAAAAACTTGTCGATACAACACCGACAATAAAAATCGTCAACCACAAAATGACAACCAAAAATTATCGACAAGAAATTGACAAAAGTCATCGACAACAAACTTGTAACAAAAGACGTCGACAATAAATTGACGACAAAACATTGACGACAAAAAGTCATCGACAAGAAACTGACGATAAAAAGTCATCGACAAAAATTGACGATAAAAAGTCATCGACAAAAATTGACGACAAAAAGTCGTCGACAAGAACATAGCAAAAATTTCAAATGCAAAACTGAGCAAAACATTAGACACTCACAACAAAACCAAAAACAACCCAACACAACAAGGAACCTGGGAATTAAATTTCAAGTATCAAGGTTGGGATATATCAACAATATCGCTCCAAGGACACCAAAGCGCTTCGAACACAAAATTAAAAAGGTGGGTCCCCAATATTGGGGCTGGTTGTGAAAACCTCACAACAAATGGTGACTCTGCTGGGGAAACGCTCCTGCACATTTCGGGTGAGAACCCAACCTAAAAATCTGAAAACACACTTCAAACCAAAAGCATCAAGCATCAGCAAATGCATGAATAATGTCAATAGACTCATAAGAACAACAAAATATTAGAATCATGCAATATTAGCTCTGGGTGTGTGAAGCATTCCGCACCTTATTGCTTGTAATTTTTTTTTTGCATTGCATCTAGAATTATGGCAATGAATAAAAATATTTTTATAGCATGGGCAACATATTCTATGGTGGCTTGAGCAAACACCTCAAAAATGTCTAACCATCTTAGGATCAACTGTGTGTGCGATGAATTCATTGACCAGATCTAGGGCTTGGTTATGAGCCATCATCATCAAGGACCAGTGTGTGCAAGTGGACCTTAGAGCTTTGGGGAATCGGATTCTCAACCAAGGTGTGATGAGAATATAACCCTATCCTTTACTGCTCTCATCTTTGACCAAAATAATTAAACCGGTTATGGATGAGGTCATCAGACTAATCTATCCTCATGGCGGCCATAAATCTCAACCTCACGGGAGTTATGTCACCAGGCATGAGTGTACTCCATTGCCAATCAAGCATCTATAGCCCCGGTGGAGGTTAACCCCATAGTCCATGATTTTTCTCTTGATTTCTTGAATCTTGGGATGACTACCCATCCTTCTGAGGGACACGTAGTACGATCCTTACAACCCAATAGTCAATGGTGTGATGGAAACGGAGTGGTGAACATTTTGCTTTGGATTTCTTGAATCTTGAGATGACTACCCATCCTTCTGAGGGACACGTAGTATGATCCTTACAACCCAATGATCCATGGTGTGATGGAGGTAAAATCAAAGCTTTGGGGAGTCAGATTCTCAACCTAAGCATGATGAGAATTTAACCCTATCCTTACTACTCTGATTTTGGGCTTTTAAGTATTGCGGAAGTGGTAAAAACCACTATTTTATGGACTATGTGTAGGGCAGGATAGACCAGAATTATCTTTTTGCCTCACATCCCCATCCAAGTATGGTTTCATATTATTTTACCCCAGATGTCGGACATGGACAGAAATGTGATAGACCTACAACAACTTCGGCAACAACTTCCAAACCTAAGATCTTCTTAGTGTTCTTTGTGCCTTTGATCCCAAGATAATTGGACATCACTCTCAGTGTTTGGGTTTAGCATATGATGTTTAAGTAATAAGAATGTGCTTTTGAGACATGGGTGGATGACATGCAGGATCAAATATTTCATGCTTCATGAGCTGCAAATAATATTTCACATGTTCAAGCCTTTGCCATATGATTCCAATGTTTCACATCCTCTTAGTCTTGGTTGACATTCGTATACACATAGGCTGACCTCTTACTCCTACAATCAAATCCAAAACTGAAGCACTTTGACATACTAAAACTTCTGAAATCAAAGAAACAAGATCAAATAAACAGGAAATAGAACTGACAAGACAAACAAATAAGCAAGCTGATTAGTGTACATATAATACAATGACTCTACCCTTAGGCCTGAAAATAATGCTTTAAATGAAGGCCATTGATGGGTAAGGCCAAATATTTTCCATCCAAGGCTTTTAATCTGAAACTGTTTTCACCTAGGACTTCGGATATTAGATAGGGTCCCAGCCACAAGCAGTCAAACTTTTCATGCTCTCCTTTTTTCTCATGCCTTTTATCCCACAACAAAACTAAATCTGAAACTTTAAAGACCTTAATTTTGGACCGTTTATCAAACCACCTTTTGATTATGTCTTGATGTTTGCTGAAATGAAGCATGGCTTCATCCCTTTTCTCATCAAGATGCATTAATTGGGTTAATCTGGTTTCAAGTTTATCATCAGTCCCAATATAGTCTTTTATAAAATGCAAAGTCTGCAATTTCAGATTAGTAGGAAAAATAGGGTCTTGCTCATAGACTAAGTGATAAGGAGATGTCCCAATTGACTCCTTGCCCTGGGTCCTATCTGCCCAAAGGGAAAATTTTAACTTACTATGCCAATCTCTAGGGTTCTTTTCAAGTAATTTTTTGATTATGCATAATAAATTTTTATTTGATGATTCTGCCAAACCATTGCCTTGGGGGTAATAATTGGAAGAGAATTTTAGACTCACCTTATTTTCATACGCCCAATTTGTAAATTCTAAAGAGGAAAATGCAGAACCGTTGTCACTTACTATGGAGTTAGGCATTCCAAAATGAGTGACTATGTTTTCCTCTAGAAATCTAATCACAACCTCGGAGGTTGCACTCTTAGTAGGTATAGCCTCTGTCCACCTTGTGCAGTAATCAGTAGCGGTGAGGATGAACTTATGGGAATCGGACGAGTTAGGATTTATCACCCCAACAAAGTCTAATCCCCATTGTGCAAATGGTCTCATCTCTACCATTGACTGCAATGACATTGCTGCATTCCGCTCTCTGTTGGCTGCCACTTGGCATATGTGACATGTTCTTACATGTGCATGTGCATCTTTAAACAAGTGGGGCCAATAATACCCAACTCTAAGAATTTGGTGTGTTTTCGCGTTTGCTGACCCATGTCCAGTTCCATACTTACCATGGAAGTCTTTGAGTACTTGGGTTGCTTCCTCTTGAGTAATGCAACGAAGGAAAATTCCTTCATGATTCTTCCTGTACAACACACCAGATTTAATCAGAAATCTAGCTGATTTTAAATGTAGTGCCCTATGCTGAGTGGAATTCAAATGAGAAGGGCACTTACCATGCAAAAAAAAATATACAATATCTACGTACCATTCCTCTGTAGTGATATCATTAACCTCATAGTTTTGGCACGTTATTGAAGGGTCAATTTCTATGATAGCTTTGACCAAACCTTGTCCACGCACTATCTTCATGGGCTTTATCTCTAAGTCAAATTCTTGAAGGGTGGAAAGCCATTTCCCCCTTCTTTCACCTAGCTCACTCTGTAAGAACATGGACTTTACTGCCAGGTCAGGAACTATAGCAAAAACTTTACTATGCACAATGTAATGCCTGAATTTTTTTACAGTTTTAAACAAGGCATACATTTGCTTGTCTAGGACAGAATACCTCAGTTTAGCGTCCTTCAAAGGAGAACTCAGAAAAGCTATAGGATTTTCAATGTTGTCTTCACTTTTTTGAGTTAACACACTTGCAAAAGAATGATCTGAAGCGAATGTGTAAACATAAAATGGTTTAGCATAATCTGGACTAATGAGAATAGGGGCTTTGGAAATAGCATCCTTGATGCTTTTGAAGGCATCCCTATTCTCACTGGTCCATTTTATCTGAACATCCTTTTTCAGCATGTCATTTAGGGGCTTGGCGATCTCGACAAAACCTGAAATGAATTTTCTCACAAAGTTAATCTTACCGAAAAAGGACCTAAGCTCATTTTTGCTATTAGGATGAGGAATATCCTGGATAGCGGCTATCCGTTCTGGGTCTATGGCGATCCCATATTTTGAAATGACGTGTCCTAACAACTTACCCTCTGTTACCCCAAAGATGCACTTTTTTGGATTTAGGGAAATTCCATGTTCTCTGCACCTTTGGAGCACTTTCCTCAAGTCTCTAACATGATCTTCCCTCTTCTTGGAGAAGACAGGAATATCATCCACATAGAAAATAATGCACTTACCAATGAGCCCCTTGAATGCAAAATCCATGGCTCTTTGGAAAGTGGCTCCGACGTTCAACAAACCAAATGACATCCTCCGGTAGGCAAATGTTCCCCACTTCGTGGTGAAGGCCATCTTCATCCTGTCATTTGGATGTATGAGAATTTGATTATATCCTGAGTATCCATCCAAGAATGACATCATTTTAGACCCATTTACCTTTTGGAGTATTTCGTCAATGGTGGGTAATGGGTAATTGTCTTTTTGGCAAGCTTTGTTCAGATTTCTAAAATCTATGCACAACCGAATCTCTCCACTCTTCTTCCTAACCAGGACAAGATTAGCCACCCATGTGGAATGCCTAATAGGGAAGATGATTTTGGCTTCCAGAGAGCCTCTTCACTTCCTTCTCTATCGGGGGCTCTAGAATTGGGTTAACCATTCTTTACCTCTATCTAAAAGGCTTGGAATCAAGCTTCAGAGGAATAGTATGCATGATTACATTCGGGTCATAAGTTTTCAGCTCTTCATAGCTCCAAGCTATGCAATCAATGTATTCTCCTAAAACCTGAGCTATTGACTCCTTCTCTCATTGTGTGCATGCCTTTGCAATGAACACTTCACGTGGATCTACTGCACTCCCCAAATTGACTGAATTGCATGATTCCTTGGGGGATGGTATTTTTCTTTCTTTTTTCTTTTGATATCCAATATCAAACAACTTTTCTAGAGAGGCCCTATCACTTGGCATCTCGTTCCATACTCCGGTTGTTCCTACTTCTACTTGCCTCCTCTCTTCTTCGTCTATAACCTGATTTTCAAATATACCAGAATTAGTGACAAAACTAAAAATGTGTCTATCACTATCAAAGACCTGTAAGTTCGTGACATTGTCTGGTATGGAGGGGCAAGGCACTAACTCAATGGAAATTTTTTTACATTTTTTATGGTCGGCAGGCGAAAGCATGCTGGCCGCTATGGCTAACGAATCAGCCATTTTATTATTTTTTCTTGAGATGAGGGAAATATTGAAAGCATCAAATTCATTAATTAATTCCCTCACTCTGGTTTTATAGAGGTTCAACCTCTTGTCTCTACAGGTATATTGCTCCTTGACCTATTTGACTACTAACTCTGAGTCTCCCGATGCCTTAAGGCATTTTACCTTTTCTCTTAGGGCCAACTGAAGTCCAAAAATTAGGGCTTCATACTCCGCCACATTATTGGTGGTCGGGAACTATAATCTGTAGGCAGCAAGCAAAGGCTTACTACCAAGACATGTGAGCTCTACCCCAGCTCCCGCACCTTGTTTTGATTTGGACCCATCAAAATTTAGGGTCCACACCCTCTTGTTTTCTTTCGAAGTACAATGGTAAATATTATCATTTTGGGACCCTTCGGCTATGTCCTCTATGTCAAAATTGTAAACCCCTAATTCTATTTTAGTAAACTGAATCTCATTGGGTTTATTATACTCTGTAATCATCTCCCTAAGTCTGGGTTCTCTGTCTACCTGGATTTGGTTTGCAACTCCTCTCCATGGCAACCACATATGGGAGGAATCAATCACCACATAACCATTGAGATTTCTGCTCCAATCCCTGCCTAGAACCATGCCATACTTGGCAACAATATTTAGCACAAGGATATCCATGTAATTTTGGACCCTAGGCTCCGAGTTGATCTGAACTAGGACATATTTTACAACACCTACTACATCCACCATAGATCTATCCAATTGGACCACTTTACTATTCGAATGAACAAGCTTAAGTCCTAGCTTTTGGCTTATCTCAAGAGGCATGATGTTGGCCGAGGCACCAGAATCAATCAAACAGTTGTGTAAATTTTTTCCTGCGATCTTAACAGTTATGAGAAAAGGGGGAACCTCTGGTTTCTCTTTCATCATAGCAAGTTGGGGTTCTACAGATTTAACCTCATGAATTTGACTTGGGGAATTCAATCTCTTCCCCATGATTTTATCCTGCCCCAACAATAGAGAGACCTCATACATTGAGATACTGGCCTTGGTCCTTTTCATATCTTCTTCCAAGTCATAAGTGGATGTTCCAGGATTCGACACTTTTGGCATTGTCCTAGGTGTTTCCAAAAATGGAGGTGGTGGATTCACATCACCTTTTGTATCAGGAGGAACTAAAGGGTTGTTTGGGGGAGTAGAGGAGGTTTTGGGATCCTTAGAACTCCTAGTAAAATACTTGTGATTAGCTTTCCCAAAATGTTTAGCGGCTTGGGCTTCCAAAGCTTCATCCTCTTCCTCTCCTAACACATTCATATCTTCCTCCATCTCATCATTTTCTAAATAATGAATGACTTCAGACACCAAAGAGTCTGACTTTCTATGGCAACAATGATGCATTTCCTCATCACATGACTCTGACTCCTCACAACCTCCTAACGCATCAGCCTGATTGGCTACCAGATTGGGTACGCGCCCATTGTTAGGCTGCGTATTGTACGGTCCTGTTCTCCTATGGTCGTGGTTTCGATTGGGCATGTGATTTTGGGCAACTTGTTTCTGTAATCGAATGATGTCATTGCCCTATTTGATGGTCATTCTCTTGAGCTCTTCCAGCTCAGAATTGGGTCCTTGTGGCTGGGGCATGACAGCCCCAGATCCACTGACATTTTTGACATTAGCAACCTCTGGATTAGGCACTAAGGTTTGACTCTGGGTGTTTTGGGTCCACCATGGACCCTTGGCCTGAAGAGGTGCAACCATGGGATAGGCATTTGAGGCTTGAGTACTACTCGCCTCAAATCCTGGCAAGGTTATCTGATTAGCAACCATCATTTGCGGAGTGGGTGGAATGGCAGCACTAGGGTATGTCAAAAAATATGGAAACATGGGAGCGAATGGGTATGACTGATGATATGGCAAAGCATTCATCATGGGCATCTGAGGTGTCACAGCTTGATTCATCATGGCAAATTGATTGTAAGGGCCATATTGCCCTAACATGGGAAATTGAGGCATAGTGCCACCTTGTGGTGTCATTTGTTGCTCAATGGTCATGGCTTCAGCATAGGCTAAGGCCAGCATTGTAACTTGAGGATTTCTCCTAGTAAACATGGTTGTCATCGGGTCTAAGGCTATGAGGTATAATTGCAATGCCACAACAACGTCTATTGCAAAATGACGAGTCACGTTTGTGTAAAGCTTTTGAAATCTGGCATTAAATGTTCTGATAGGTTCATTAGGATACCTCTTGCATGACATGAATTGGTTATACATGATGGTAGGATCTAGCAATGACCTAAATTGATTAACAAAGGTAGCTTCCAACTGGGCCCAAGATGTAATGGACCCTGTAGGAAGATTCTTGTACCATTCATGAGCCATTTGGTCAAAGCTATTAGGGAAGAGTCGACAAGCGACGTCTTCATGACTGACTCCCTGCCTAATCATATGGTCCTTGTAAATTTGAACGTGCTCTTCAGCTGAAATGGGACCATCATGGACGAACTTAGGGATAGACCTCTCAAGGTGCCTAGGTATATCATGGACATCCCCAGGTATACTTAACAGAGAACTTTGGGTACCAAACCAGGGAACTAGTTGTTGTTGTTGCTATTGTTGGGCCATATTAACCAAAGGTAATGACCCTACTAAAGCAGTTGACACCCTCGGGATGACGGATATGGGTACACTTGATGTAGCTCTTGCGGTGGAACTAATGGGTGCACACCCACTAAAGTTATTCAGATTCAGAGGTCTGAGAGCTAGCCTTTCCAAATCTTGGCAAAGCGTCTCTAAACCTAATGTATCAGAAGGCTCGGATGGGATTTCGATCTCCTGGATTTTGTATCTCGGTTTTCTAGGCTTGGGAGCAAGACTTTGAAAAAATGTTTCCTTAGTGGTTTTAGACCTAGTAGCAATGCGTCTAGGTGTGTCCAGCTTGGGAAACTTAAAACTATTCTATTAAGGCTTCTCACAAACTAGTCAAGAGTAACATGTTGCACCTGCAAACACAATACTGTTGAACCAAAACTGACCACGTTAGCATTAGCAAAAAAACTAGATCACAAAGCATAAAAGAAGGCCCTCCTTCTAGCGCCAAAATGTTGAGTGTATATTTTGCCCAATTGCAAAATACCACCACATGCAGAGTATTGAATAGAAAACTCTCTCTTGAAAAGAAACCAAATGACAAACATTCAACTTCTCCAAGGTTCTGGTAAAATATCTAAAATATTACAATAATGCCAGAAATAATTCAATAATGCATGTGACCATAAACGAGGGGCCTTTGCTGGTTCTAAACAATGCTTAGTGATTGAAAGATCTAACTAAGAAGCAAATGTAAAATAAAAGCAGTTCTTTTTAAGGTTTTTTAAATTGGTGCTACCCTGAATCCCTATTAGTAAAGTATTTTATCTTCACTTAAAAGGTTTCAAATGACAAAATGTGGAGTTGTCCACCTTATTTTAATGCCCGTGCCTTTAAGATGAAGTAAATTTTAGATAGTGGGTTCATTTTATCTTCCTTATGTTGATGCCACTACCCTAATAGTGGTTAGTAGAAGTTAGCATGTTAGCCATGTTAGCAAAGTTAGCTTTCATTTCTTATCTTAACTTAATGTGAAATTGTAGGTTAGTATCCCTCCTAAACCATGTGTTTTATCTGAACATTTAGATTAATGAAATTTGGAGGTGCAAAAATTCTAGAAAATGACCAGAATGGAAACAACTTGAAAGCTTAACAATTCTGGAAATGGACCAGAATAGAAGTGAAACTGAAAGGAAATTAGTAGAAATTCTGGAAAAGGACCAGAATGGAAATAAAAAGAAATTAGCAAAAATTCTGGAAAAAGGACCAGAATGGAAATGAAAATAAATTAGCAAAAATTCTGGAAAAGGACCAGAATGGAAATAAAAGAAAATGAAATTCTGGATGGACCAGAATGGAATGATTGAGTGCTTGAAATAAAATGAACTTAACAAAAATAAATCAAAATGCAAATTTGGTTAGCTAAAAAAGTCAAATTCTGAATTAGTTTAGCAAGCTCCTCCCTGCAAAATCCCAAGTTATGAGGTAATCATAAAACAACATGAATTAATGGACCTGCAACATAAGCACAATACCATTAAATCAAGTGCGAGACTCAAAGGAAACATAGAGAAACTGCATCATCTTGACCTTCGCCTGTTGCAACCCATTTCATGGCATAAGACAATGGCTAGAAGTCACTAAAATGCAGAAATGATAAGACACTAAAAATGTTAGTTTTATGATAAAAACCCTCCTTTTGATTTTGCTCACAAAAGTTTGCTACTCTTTCAAAATTTGAAAAAATGCTCTTTCTTATTGCTTTTCGAAATCTTACATCATTTCCAGCAAATGATGGTTAAAATGGCCATCATTGATTCTACAAATAACTCATATGTCTCTTTTGTCCAAGTGAAACCCCACGCGTCAGCCACCTTGAGATTCAAGCACCCCATTGTCAACGCGTTTGTGAGGCCACCTTGTCCATTTCACCTTGTCACCATTAGACCCCACATGTCATCTGATGCCACGTTGGCATCGCACATCCATGACTCCCCGTCGAAGCATTCACATTGCCGATGAGAACATTATCGCCTATCTTCATCCATGTGATCGATGTGGCTATAATATTTGCCCACTCCAACGAGACCTGCAGGCAATCAAAACAATGACACATTAGCTTTAAAATAAACTATAACTTAAACATAAAGGCTTCCAAGCTTATTAGTACTTCATTAAAAAAAAAATTATTTCCAATATAACGTAATATACATTACATTATAGTCCTTTTATTATTATTCACTTTATTTTTAATATACATATTATTGTTATATATATAAGCTACATAATAGCAATAATATGCATATATATATATATATATATATATATATATATATATATATATATATATATATATATATATATTTATACTTTCTTTTCTTTTCTCTTTTTTTAGATTTAATTATTGTGAGAAACCTCTATGGCCATATATAGGGCTGAGCAGTCTCCTCCCACTTATGACCCCTCTTATAATCGAGAGTTATACTTATCAATGGGGATTTTAACACAAAACCACCACACCCGAATATTCTTTATTATTATTATTATTATTTGGTATACAAAAATGAAAGAAAAAGCCTCAAAAATAACCCCAAAACACTAATAACAAAACCCACAAAAAACTTGTCGATACAACACCGACAATAAAAATCGTCAACCACAAAATGACAACCAAAAATTGTCGACAAGAAATTGACAAAATTCATCGACAACAAACTTGTAACAAAAGACGTCGACAATAAATTGATGATAAAACATTGACGATAAAAAGTCGTTGACAAGAAACTGATGACAAAAAGTCATCGCTAAAAATTGACGATAAAAAGTCGTCGACAAGAACATAGCAAAAATTTCAAATGCAAAACTGAGCACAACATTAGACACTCACAACAAAACCAAAAACAACCCAACACAAAAAGGAACCTGAGAATTAAATTTCAAGTATCAAGGTTGGGATATATCAACAATATCACTCCATGGACACCAAAGCGCTTCGAACACAAAATTAAAAAGGTGGGTCCCCAATATTGGGGCTGGTTGTGAAAACCTCACAACACCACCCCTATAAAAGACACACACACACACACACACACATATATATATATATATATATATATATATATATATATATATGACCCACATGTTGTAGGTGATTTGGAGAGGGTAGGGAAATCCAACAAGAGAGGTCCCTGGTTTGAATCTCCACCCTACCAAACGCATAATTGATAAGCATAGCTCTCGGCTTTAGGAGGGGTTATTGAAGAACACAAGCTTATACTGAGAGGGGGATGAACAGTATAAGACCACTTTTTACTTTTCTTTACCCAAACAATATTATCCAATATATCAATGGCAATATCAATAGCAGTAATCAAAGCAATGCACAAATCACCACACACAATAGAGACACCAATTTAACGTGGTTCACCCAATGTGGGCTACTCCACGGAGAAAATATTTCACTAAAATTTTCTCAACAAATCTCTTGGGAATCCTTTCCCTATTACAATGTTTATGGACCTCTATCCAAAGGAGACACCAATCCCCTAATCAAGTTTGTGGATCCCTATCCACAGGAGACACCAATCCCCTTAGCTGGTTCGTGGATCTCTATCCATAGGAGAACTCCTTCTCCTCTACTCTAGCTGGTGATCCTCTAGAAGACTACTGCCTCCACATCTCTGGCTTGTGGATCTCTCTCCATAGAAGACTCTGTCCTCACTCAGAATATCTCTGTCCTCATTGCCTTGGCTAATGGATCTCTATCCACTGGAGACTACTGTCCTCTGCTCTATCACCTCCAAAGCTTGCTCTCAACTCTGTCTCAAATCTGCACTAAACACAGTCCTTCGATCTAGCACAAATCTGCTCAATATCTGTCTCAAATTTGCACTAAACATAGTCCTTCGGTCTAGCACAAATCTGCTCAATCTCTGTCTCAAATCTGCACTAAACACAGTCCTTCGGTCTAGCACAAATCTACTCAATCTCTATCTCTGGTCTGGCACAAACCTATCCTCAAATCTGCACCAAACTCTATCCTCAAATCTGTCCTCAAGCCTTAACACAAAGCTTGACTCAATCACAAATCAACTCTGCTAGATCTGCCCCAAACCTTAACTCAAGGTTTGAACAAATCAATCAATCAACTCTGCTCTCAAGTCTTCTCAAAGACTTACCTCAAATCTGTCCACAAGTCCTCTCAAGAACTTGTCCAATCTGCTCAACAAGTATTCACCAAGACTTACCTCAAATATGCTCAACAAGTCCTCACTAGAACTTGTCCAATATGCTCAACAAGTCTTCACTAAGACTTGTCCAATCTGCTCAACAAGTCTTCACCAAGACTTACCTCAAATCTGCTCCACAAGTCTTCACCAAGACTTACCTCAAATCTGCTCAACAAGTCCTCACTAGAACTTGTCCAATCTGCTCAACAAGTCTTCACTAAGACTTACCTCAAATCTGCATTGTAAGCTTCCACAAAAGCTTACTCAACTCAGTCCTTAAGTCCACTCTAGGACTTACTCAAATCAGCTCACAAGCTTTCACAAAAGCTTATTCAACTCAACTCAATCTATCACAGAAAACTTCTTCAATCACACAAACAAGCTTCACACAGAATCTTGTTTAATCTTACAGAAACATATAGAGAATGGTTAGAGACTCAATATGTTTCACACTCACAACAATGCTCAATCACTTTCAATATCTCTTGTTTAACCATAGAAACATATAGAGAATGGTTAGAGACTCAATATGCTTCACACTCACAACAATGCTCAATCACTTTCAATCTCTCTTGTTTAACCATAGAAACATATAGAGAATGGTTAGAGACTCAATATGCTTCACACTCACAAAAATGCTCAATCACTTTCAAACTCTTTTGTTTAACCATAGAAACATATAGAGAATGGTTAGAGACTCAATATGTTTCACACTCAATCACTTTCAATCTCTTTCTCAAATTAGTAAAGAACAATTTGTTTCACAGAACTTGAACTATCACTCCAACACTTCCAATCAACTAAGCTCAATCAACTCCACTCAACCAATCACTCAATGAAAGCTTAGTCAACAATGCTTATCAAACAAACCTCACATAACAATGATACTCATGATCTTTCACAAACCCTAGTTCAAGATAGTTCTCAACTTCACATAACAATGATACTCATGATCTTTCACAAACCCTAATCAAGCATATGAAAGCTTACTCAATATTTCCAACAATGCTTATCAAACAAGGTTTCTAGTATCAACTTTCATTCCAAAAAACCCACATCAATCAACATTGGATATCTCAAAACCAAACTCAACAATGCTTATCAAACAATCCTTTTCACTCCAACTTAGCATTCACAACATCCAACAATATTTCACTCACAAGGAAGATATGCCCATACCTTTTGTTTGATGAAGAATTTGACCTCAAGACCTATCTCAATCACAATCACTCTCTTTGCCAATCTCAAAGGTTAGATAGCAAAAATCTGTCCTTAATATTTTCTTTCAAAAATATTTCACCAAGTCAAAATATCAAAAATCAACTATGCCTTATTTCTCCTTTCAAATCAATTTTTATAATATGACTTTATTTCAACAAATAACATCTAACACCCTTGGCACACCTTATTACTCCTTTTATAAACTTTAACCACTTAAAAATCAAACACCAAAATTAAAACTTTGCATACCCTTTTATCTCCCTTGTATAACTCATAAACCCTTTTAAATATGCAATTTTCAATTAATAAAACTTTAGGAAATTAAAAATTAATTTCCACCCTTGCAATTTTTGGATGCAATGTTAAACCTTAGAAAATGTGAGCGCATACCTTTGTCAATCCCACCAAAAGGCCTTGGCGGTTTTTGAACACGCAAACCCCTCCTTCCAAGCGCCTTCGCACAACGTGCGCCCACCAAGTGGGCTACGTGCCTCCACGCAAAGGGAAAGGCATGCGCCTTCCCTTTGTCCCTCTTCGACGACGTAGACCAAAACACCTTCTCCTCTTGCAAAACGAAGACCACGTGGATCGAACCCTTAACCTTGCACCTACGAACGACTTAGCGCAGCCCTTGGCTACCAATTGCACTACCCAACACTTTGGATAAGCATTAGTGCTCCCACTTGTCTTTGTTCCTTCGTCTGCCCTTTGAAGTCTTTAAACACATGCGAGTTTTCTTCCTCTCTAACCACAACGCACGATTTCCTTAGGCAATAATACTTTCGCATGGATAATGTTTTGAAATAAAACTTGCCCCTTTTATATGCAATGTGCCATGTGCTCAAAACATCGGTGATCCTTGAAATTTCAATTTTAATTCAAATTAAATTAAACTTTGTGCCCTTATAACCCTAACCTTAGGGTTAATTAAATTAAATCATAAACTAATTTATAATCAATTTATTATAATTAATTTAATAACCTTAGGGTTAATTAAATTAATTTATAATGAAATTATTATAATTAATTTAAATCTTTAGGTCTTGACCTTAGACCTTTAATATTATAATATTATTTTTCTTGGGCCTTCCTATTGCTCTTTAGACCTCATCTGACCACCTTGAATATTATAATAAGAGATATTATAATATTATTTCCCTTAGGCCTAGAAGCAATCTTTCTCTTGCACTGCTTACTAAAACTGATTCTTGACATCCTTCCTTTTGCCCTACTCACTGAAATTGACTCTTGACATCAATGACAACAAAACCTGCTCATATTTCCAAAAATCTCCCCCTTTGTCATTGATGGCAACCCATTTACCTTTAATCATTTCCTTTACCTCTTTCTTTTCTGTTCCCCCTAAGAAACTACTCCCCCTGATTGAATGCTCTCCCCCTAACTCAAATCTCTCCCCCTTTGTTATCAATGGCAAAGGGCCACCTTTGGGGCTTGGGACTAAGAATGAAACTCTTAGATTAGCCCCTCCCCCACCTTCTCTTGAGGTGGTTAATTCTTGGGTGGGAGTATCTCTACTCCTAAAATGCACTGATATTTACCTTTATCCACTTTCTTCCTTGACTGATTCTTCTAATTCCTTTGAATATTCTTGTTCCTACTTGTCTCTGGAATTTTTGCTTTACACCACTTTATTGTATTCCCATCATTATTGCACTTATAAAACTTAATGTTGTTATTCCTTAAGGGTGCAAATATCTTGGCCTGGCGAAGCGATATCCATTCCTGTCATGAACCCTGCAATTCACTACCTTGTGACCAAACTGATTACAAGAGTAGAAATACCCTTGAAAAAGTTGCCTATTTCTGAATTTTCCATATTCTTATATATCATGTGTCCTACACTATGTAGCCTTGTGCCCAAACCTATGACATGAGAAGCATCATCCATTGAAGAAACCTTGCCTTGATCCCATTGGTATTTTAGTATCTTCTTCCATGTGTTATTTCCTGTTCCATCTGTTTCTCATTTGTGCATTGTTCTTTTCCTTGTTGATTTTTCTATTGTCCAACTTATCCTCAGAAGTCTCACTTTATCTTACACTCTCTTCTTCTGAAGCTTCTTCTTCTTTGGTGTTTGATCTTGACTTTCCTTTTTCTACTTTAGGAAATTAATGAATTGCCTATTTATTTTCCTTCATTGGGGTAGCCCAAGTCATCCTCCAATATGGGATCTAAGTAGTGTGTGCTCCAGTTTGTTACCACTAGGTATGGTCTTTTTATTTTCACTCTAAAGTAATGTCCAAGACCAAGTATTCCATGTGGGTAGTGTTTTATTTCTTAAAATAGAATTCAAGTCCTTCCTTTAAGATATTGTAGGGTCGTTGGAAAAAATTATTTGGTGTAAAAATGAAAGGGAGAAATATTCTAGTTTTAAAGTCCATCCTTCTACAAATGGACCTTACTCAACTCTCTTCTTAAATTTATTTGTTTGGTTAGACCTAGTTTCACTATACACTTATAAAGTACTTATATTATCAAGTTGAATGGTTGTTCTTATTATTGTGAGGAAGGTCATTTAATTTGGGATTATCCAAGTGCAAGCTATAACTTGCTAAAATGAGTAGTGCAATTAAATAATGTAATGTTATGTAGGAGTGTTCTTAAGCATACTAGATATTGAGCCAATTGCAAATTATTAAGCCTCAAAGTGTTCCTCGGAATACCAATCCTTAAGGTCCCCTCTCATTATCTTCTATTGAATCGGTTGGTAAGGTTTCTCAACCCTTTTTTAAGTCATCCATTATTGGCTCTCAATTTTCTAGTGCTACAATTAAGCAAGCAATGGATACCACCACTATCTTAGAAGGCCTCCATAGTGATGGGTGAAGGGAGGTAAAGAAGTAAAAAAAATGGGGTTATATACTTTTCATTGCTTAGAGCCAACAAAAAAAATTCAAACAAATAAAAATGATAACTCCAACAATGATCTATTATCCTACCTTTGTTTATGGATTTGACTAACATATCCTCAAGATATGGTAGGTCAAGTTCCCCTACCAAAATTGTAACATGATGTTTTTAAACCTACAATAGGTTTCAACTTTTAATTTCTTATTAGTTCTATCCATGACAATTCTAATCTCTTCTTGGATTACTCAAATCCCTCCTAAGGTAGTTAGGAATTTGAGAATTAAAGCAATATTATTATGTGTTAAGAATTTTATCACCTCTCTATATTTTCTCAAGAAATTGATTCCATATTACTTGTGACTTTTGCAATGTAAATTTTTTTTATTTGGTGTGGGTACAACATTAGGGGATAAAGGCTATAAAATTTTCTCTAACAACTCTTTGTACATGTTCATCCTTTCTTGGAAATTGACTCAAGAAGCATCCAAAGTCAACAAAGATGATATTTTTAGTTACATGTAAAGCAATTTGTTTAGAAATTATAATTTTTGAAGAATCAAAATGTTGAGGTTAAGATATTATTACTTCCCTCGAGAGTTTTTGGCCTAATTAAAAATCAATGAACTTCTTGTAATAGAAAAAATGGTCTATGACAAATTGATCAAGATGGATGACTTGGAATTAGTTTAGTATTCAATACCAATCTTGAAAAATGTTTTTTTAGTTTAAGTTTCATAAATGACGAAATTTATGTAATTTTTAAGAGTTTTGCTTTCTTAGGGCAGCTATCCTTTTTGCTTGGTGTTGATTTCTTATTTATATGTTGTCTTAGATATATCTATTTGTATCTTTAGTATAAAAAAATGGATATGGACCATTAGTATTATTTTTAATGTTGATCGGTTAACATATGGGAAAAAATAATATGGTGACAAATAAAGTAGCCAATTATGATTAATGATTTCAATATTTGCTTTATGAACTTTAAGTACTAAAAGATAATAGGTCAAATTCTATGATTTAATTATAAGGTATGGTTTGTTAAAATTATGCATGGATAATGTCAACTTAAACATAATAATAAAAATATTGATTTGATATTTTTATGAGCCACCCCTATAAAAGATATATATATATATATATATATATATATATATATATATATATATATATATATATGTACATATATATATATGTACATATATATATATATATATGTACATATATATATATGTACATATATATATATATATATGTACATATATATATATATATATATATATATATATATATATATATGTACATATATATATATATATATGTACATATATATATATGTACATATATGTACATGTACATATATGTACATATTTATGTATATATATATGTACATATATGTACATATATATGTACATATATGTACATATATGTACACATATATATATATAGACACCAAAATCCAACCACTTGCAAGTCATCTATACCTTCCTGTCAACCACGTGTCGGTCATCCACCTTCCCGCCATTATTTGGCCCAAATCCACACTTTCCCGCCATTATTTGGCCCAATTTCACCTTTCCCGCCATTTTTCATCCCCAAATTTATTTAAATTAATATTTTATATATATATATTTTAATATTTTAATATATATATTTAAATAATAGTTTAAGTGATTTAATCCGAGCCGTCCGTCCTTCATTTAATCTCATCCGTCCATCCATCTTAATCCATTTCACAACCTAGATTTATTCTCTACCCTTAGATCCACTTTAATCTTAGCCACACGTTCAAAGTGTCGTTAAAACCCTAAAGTGTGCCCTAAGAGTAGATTATAAATTGAGTCACCTTGATGGCTCAAACCCTATGTCTTTTGCTACTTCTATCCTCGGATCTTTTCTATCTTCTTAACTTCTTCTATCCCTTCATCTATCTCTGCTATCTCGGATTCTAATTCTTCTGCTACCCTTTCGCCGCATCTATCGCCGTCCTTTTTCGCCGCTTCCATCGTCGCTTTCGCCGCCATTCCTTCTGCAGCATTCTACAGAATCTCCCATTCCTGTCGCAAGTGCCCGCGGGCGTTTACCCCTTGTCGCAAGTGCCCACGGGCGTTTATTAAGTGCCCGCGGGCGTTTATCCACAGCCACAGACGCAGACCGGCGTCTGTAACCCAGATCCAGAAGCACGCGGGCGTTCAGCGAGTGCACCAGGGTGCCTTTCGCAGTCGATTTGATAGCCACATTACTTCCAGGTGTCGCCTGGTCTAGCTGCGTTAACAGAGAATAGGTATAAATTAGTTTAAAGCAAGTAACTTCTTTTCTTTTATTGATCTGTTGTTGAATTCCTGCATTCTATTTTTCTAGGGTTTTAGATTGTTTCTGAGGGCTCACACAGTGGAGCCCTCTTATTAATTTCTAACTCCTTGATAGTGTTAATGTGTGCAGGTTTTTAACGGCAGATCTGGTTTATTGATGGCAGTTGTTTAAGCTGGAGTGGTCCAAGCAAGGGATATAACGAAGCCCACTCGTTCTGTTGAGATTGAAGATACATTCTTCGGAGACGCCACCATTTGTGCCAGCTAGGGTTTCGGAGAACCCTAGCACGAATTGTAATCTTGTATCACAAATAAAGGGTTACAGGCCCAGTTGTATTCAAAAAAGGAGTTTTTAAACTCCATCGATTAATAGAAATCGTTTGTTTTGTGCAACTATTATGTACTCTGTTATTGTGATTTTATTTTTTTTTGTTTGGCGTGTATTTTTAATCTACAAATGGCGATCACGGTGGGACCCCCTAGGGTTTCATATTTTTAATACTTGCTTTACTAATCTGTTCTTGTTTTCTGTTTTATTTTGCAGGTTCCAGAAATCGCGAAATTCGTTGTTCCAGCGAACTAGGGTTTCTGAGTTTGCAAAAAATGCAGCAGACGCAGAGGGGCGTCTGGAAGTCCAATACGAAACGCAGAGGTGCGTTTCAGCCTGTGCAGACTCCCGTGGGCGTTTGAAGTCAGTTTTACAGAAAAGCGTAGGCTTCCAAGTAAGTGCTGTACTTTTTACGTTTTTGGTTTTTCTGCCATATTTTGTTTCTTTTTCAGATCATTACTTTAAAATGAACAAAAACTAAGTAATCTGAAAAGAACAGTTATTTTTAATTACATTTTTCTTTGCATTGCATTATTGATTGTTGCTTGCATTAAAAAAAAAAAAAATTTGCATACCTAGTTGCATATTAGAATAGCTACGAATTATTTGTTTTAATTATCTAAGTAGGACTATTGATTGGATGTCAATAGTACTCCCGCCATTGGGTGATTCCGAGCGAGAGAAGTGGACGAACCTTCCGGTTGCTCCTTTGATATCCGATATCATTGGTAGGCGGGGGGTTTTAAACGGTGTACTCCACTTCTTCGGAGGAAATGACATGTTTTCAGTAGCCTCTTGCTTAGATCATTAGAACTTTTGATTTATAGCCTTGTATGTACACATTAGATAACTAAAACATTTAAAAAAAAAAAATTCATTGCATTTTCATATTGCATTTAAAACAGTGATATCTGGATTTCATCACTAGGTATTGCTTGAAGTTTAGTGACGGTGGAATTCATCTCCATCCATTAAACTTCTGCCTTAGACACCATAGGTCACCCCCGAGCAAACTTGCTGGATTTCATCACCAATAAGAATCTCGTTGTCCTTTCCTAGCCATAGTTTTTACCTTTTTTTGTGAATAATTCAAGATTAGATCACATGCAAAACTCATAAACCGGACACTTAAAATTTACTACAGATTAAGATCAGAAAATAATTAATTAACCGCAAGGTAAGACACATTGGTGGAAACCTAGGTTGTGACTGTTTTTCGATAATTTTTGTAGTGTAAATTTATCATTCTAGTTTTGCATTCTTCTTTTCTGAATTTGTTTAGATTTATTGCTCTATGGTCTTAACAAGGAATCAATCTAAAATGTTAAATCTAAATAATCAAATGGGAAATTCATAGAACATCCCCACCACCAACATGGCCACTTATCCTAGTGAATTTCAGGCGGAGGTTCGCTCGCGGGACTTTCACGTCCTTCTACCATCTACCACATGGCCATGCCCATGGAGGAAGACAATTCCTCTCATATTGTCCACATTGATATGGCCCAAGTGCAAACTCACTTAAGAGATGGCACTGGCTATGTCCTTGAGCCAATCCAAGATTCCCCTATGCAAGATTCTATTTTTCAGCAGGATATTGCATCAACCCTACCCGCTGGTTTCACTCAGGTCTACACTAGCCCCATATTTGAGGCTAATGTTGTATCTGCTCAGCCGGCTTCATCTCCAACATCTTCCCAGATGCTCAATTGTCCTCCTTTGGAGACAAATGTAGTGTCTTCCCGACCACCTTCTCCTCCATGTACCCGGGTGTACACCAATTCTCTTTATGAAGTTGGTGGAAACTCTTCTAGCCATAACCAATTTCAACCCTCTTCTTCCCAAACCATTTATGGTTTCACCCTACCTGGGACACAGTCTACTGTTCCTTCCCAGGTATCGCCTACTTCAGCCACCTTCATTGCTCCTGCTGTGCAGTCCCCTGTGACTACCATGGCAGCCTGCCCTCCCAACTTCATCGCCCCTGCTATGCAGTCTTCTGTGACTACCATGGCAGACTGCCCTCCACCTTCATCCAATCATCCCACCTCCCTTGGGTTAGAGATTAATAAGGTTAAGGAGTATCTCGACAAATTGATTTTGCAACAACAACAACAAAATGCTCAACCACCTGTCGTAGTAAATCCTACACCCCAACCAATTTCTACCCAGCCAGACTTTTATTAGCTCGGGCCCCACCTGGGTACCCCAATCTTCGGTGGTGTCCATTCCTACCCCACCTTTCTCCCAACCTAGTCCAGTTCATCATCTACCCCAATCACCTTCTTTCCGGTATCATCCATACCAACAACCTGTCCATTCCACACCGCCTAATTCAGGCAATTTCATCCCATCTCATCAATTTTCCACTCTTCCATTACATCATCATAATCATCAAACGAGTCAAAATTTTAATGAAGATCCATGACTCCATGCTATGCAACAACAGATTGACAACCTTATGCTCAACGTGCCTGGCTCATTTAGTCGAAACCTACGCTCGAGGTCATTGATCAATCAACCAATTCATCCTTCGGTACCTTCACCACCATATCCGATCGATTTCACATTACCGAAGTTTGACAAATTTTGAGGAACTGAGGATCCTCATGAACATGTGAGCTCATTCATGCATGCTTGCTTTAGAATCCAAAATAATGATGCTCTTATGCTCAGAACTTTTCCTCAGACATTAGGAGGAGATGTTGTACAGTGGTATAATCATTTAGCTCACCATAGCATTTATGCTTACGAGCAATTGATTAATCTGTTTTTAGAACGATTCTCCCTGAATGTACAAAAGAGAGTTTCATTGTCCGACTTATACAAGCTCAAGCAACATGACGATGAGACAGTTTATGACTTTGGAAACCGTTGGAGGGCTATCATTAATAAACTGCCATTCTCCCTACCAATGGAGGAGTTAACCAAAATGTTTACCCAGAGTTGTCTAAAACCTATCTCTTGGTTACTCCAATTACAACAATACAGGACTTTTGAAGAGGCTTTGGCCCAAGCAAGTACCATAGAAGACATTAAAGTCCAAGAGGGTGTTTTAAAACCCCGTAGAAAAGAATGGCAACAAAAGGGCCAACAACGAAATAATAATTATGGCCAAAACAAACAAGCACAGGCTAATACAACCTCAAATGTTAACCAAGTTAATCAAGTGGTGGCGAGCCAGCCCGTAATGGCTCAACAACAACAAATAATGCAAAGTCAACCGCAACCAATCACTTATCATGCGGTACCTGCCCCTCCTCAACCAGCTCAACCAGCTCCCAATACTGGGCCAACCATGGAAACTCGACCTTGGCAAAACAATCGTCCCAAGCGACAGTTCACACCTTTAGATGAACCATATGCGGTCATATTCAACAAGTTATATAGCACAAATCAATTAACGTTACCTGAGTTTAAACCTTTAGACCCATCTAGAAGGGGGAAGTATTACAAGGAGTACCTATTTTGTCCTTATCATAGGCAAAATGGGCACGATATCAATAATTGTACAACTTTCAAACATGTGATCCAAGATCTTATTGAGATTGGAGCCATTAAATTGGATAGCCCCTTAGCCCAACAAAATCAAAATCTTGGTATATTTCAAACACCCCTTCCACATCGGGAGGAAGCTCCAACAACTTCGGGGGGAGTAACTCGGGTAACTCCTCCTAATCAAGTCAACCATGTACAACAATACCAAGGTTTTGTGGGTACTATTAACGTAGTAACCCGGGGTCAAAGGGCGAACCAACCAAATCAGGTCGAACCACGACCACCTGTACAAACCCCCAGTCCACCTCGGGTAACAGTGACCCAACGACGTGCTAGTACTTCTCAACAACCGCTAAATCATTCTACTCAACACCAACGACCCATCATGTCATTGAGTAGCCGGTTAACTACCAGCTTTAAAAATGGCTTCCGCCAAGTTATCGATCTATGACCTCATTCAACAATCTCCTCCGCATAGAGAGGCATTAATGGAAATATTAAAGTCAATCGAGCTTCAAACTCAAGATACTAATGCCTTCAACAACTTTGTGGGGAGTATTCAAACATGCATGGAGCCCTCCATCACTTTCTATGATTTTGAAATCAAACCTATGTCAACAGAAAGTATAGATCCTCCACTGCATATCATGGCCAAGATCGATAACAAGCCATTCAAGAGAGTCTTAATTGACACCGGTTCCTCAATCAATATCATTACAACATCGGCGTTGAGTCATCTAAAGCTCGTCGCCATCCCTTATCACAAAGTCGACTTTTACTCTTAAAGCATTCAATGATGCTTTATCTTCCATGGTTGGCACGGTTATCTTGCCCATTGAGGTAGGGGCCCGAACTTTGCATACCTTGTTTCACATCTTGGAAGGGACCATGGCATACAATGTATTGCTTGGACGGCCTTGGCTTAGGGAGATGAGATGTGTCCCTTCTATACTGCATCAATGTCTCGAAGTATGTATATGAGGGACAGAGTTCATTGTGTACTCGCTGACATTGAACCCTTCAAACATTGCAACTATGTCTCAAATCCTTATGAGATTGTGTTGCCATCCACTCATCTTTTCTTGACCCCATCTACTTCTTCTATACCATCTTCTTCTAAAGCTCCCATTCCTGAGGAGCTACCCATCATATCGCAACCATCTTCCTCTTTCGCTATTCCATCTCATTCACCACTTTCTTCATCAACTAATCTTCCTTCTTCTTCATCACTGACCACATGCACATGTGGCCATGACCAATCATCTCTTTCCACGTCATTACCCCCTTCTTCTACACCTTCTTCAACATCACCTATTATTCCTCCATCTTCCCAACCATCACCACCTGATGTTTCACAAGTTAGTGAAGCATCAACCCAACCAAATCCTTCCAATTCTTCTATCCCACATTCTTCTATTCCATCATCTAGTCCATCTCCCTCCCAAGTCAAGGTCCATCTCACTCATGCAGGTATTGGTGAGTATGCCATCCAAGATGTCCACATCACACCGTTCAATGTGCAAACAAGTTAAAGATTTTGGTCGTCCACATGACCAACATTTATCCATTGGATCGGTTTATAACATGGGTTCTATGCCAAATTCCATTAATTTTGTATATGGGGGAATAGAGTCATCTTCTAGTCCTACCACCATACTAGAACCCAAGCATCCAAGTCCTCGCCAATATCGAAAGGATGGAGGGTTTTCCCTCTCGCTATTTCCACAGACATAATTGGCAGCAATTTGGCCTAGGTCGATACGAGCAAGGGGTAACTGAACGCATCGATATGCCATACCAGAGACCCACTGAGCGTTTTGGTCCGGGCTACCAACCACTTCCATCCCTTTCTTCTTTTGAACGAGCTTTTCAAAGCATTAATCTTAATTCGGAAGAAGAAATCCTCCACCCCGATGAATCCGAAGATGAAGCCTATGAAGAATTTGACGTCATGTCAAATGGTGATGAATCTGAAGAAGAGTCGGCGCCCATTGTTCCCCTCACTAAACAAGACGAGTTTTATCTCCAATTGTTCCCTCTCCAAGAGGCCATCCTTCGCTTGCTTCTTCCACAAGAACGAGGTGAACCACCACCCCCGCCACATCCATAAGCCATAATCCAAACCTGTATTATATGTATATACTAAAATAGTGGTTTTCACCACTACCAAAAACAAAAAAAATCAGAAAATTCCAAAAAAAAAAAAAATCAAAATATATAAAAAAAAAATACTTTATTGCTTTATGTATGTGTGTAATAGTGGTTTTCACCACTACAAAAAAAAAAAAAAAAAACTCAAACCAAAAAAAAAAAAAAAAACTGAAAAACTATGTTGTTTTGCACTTCAGGTCTTCCGAGGTCTTCACCGGTGTTCCTTTCCATTCCGCCCATCCTTTCTTCCATAAGTCGATAATGAATTTTGAAGACTTATTCACCCCGCTCCATAATCCATATGATCCGGATAAGCCAATCCCGATCAACCCAAGCCTGATTGACATGGATCGGATTTCATTCCCTCCATCTATTTCAGAGTTCATCCTTTCCGAGGAATTGTTAAGGGCTTCCGCCAACTACATTCCTCCTTCACCTCCACATTCACCTTCATCTTCTAAGCCAGAGGTCTTCCAGCCAGACATAGATGAGAGCAAGGCACAGGAGCTTGATGACATTTTAGATGACATAAATCTGATCCCTACTCCCCATCGGCTTGAGGAAGGTTCCCACATGTCTATTGAAGAAACTATCGATGTAGACCTTAGTCCGGACCAAGATGGCACCCAAATTATGAAACTGGCTAAAAGTCTATCATCAGAGGAACAAGAGCAAATGATTGCTCTACTCAAGCGGAAGAAGGAGATATTTGCATGGTCTTACAAAGACATGCCAGGCCTAGACCCTAATTTGGTTGTCCATAACCTCACCTTACAAAAAGATGCTAAACCCGTCAAACAAAAACTTAGGAAAATGCATCCTACCGTGGCCCTCATAGTTAAATCGGAGATTCAAAAACTTTTGGATGTTAAATTTGTCGTCCCGATTGATTATCCTGAGTGGCTTTCTAACATGGTACCCGTTCGCAAGCCTAACGGGGGGATACGTGTTTGCACCGATTTTTGAGATCTAAATAAAGCATGTCCTAAGGATGACTTTCCTCTTCCAAACATTGATACTCTTGTCGACACTTGCGCTGGTCATGAAATGCTTTCGTTCATGGATGGATTTTCAGGATACAACCAGATTCGAATAAACCCTGAGGATCAACACAAAACAACATTTACCACACCTTGGGGAACTTTTTGTTACAGGGTGATGCCCTTTGGCCTTAAGAACGCAGGTGCAACCTATCAACGAGCCATGACTTATATTTTCCACGATTATATGCATAAGATTATCGAAGATTATGTGGATGATTTATTGGCAAAATCTAAAACTCGACAAGAGCATTTTGATGTATTGGAAAAAGTTTTTGATAGACTTCTAGAGCATAAAGTAAGGTTGAACCCTAAGAAATGTGTCTTTGGTGTTACCTCGGGCAAACTCCTAGGTTTTATTATCTCTAAACGAGGTATTGAGGTGGACCCAAACAAGGTCAAAGCCATTATGGAAATGTGTCCCCCAACTAATTTGAAGGAGTTGCGTAGTTTGCAAGGAAAGATTAATTCAATCCGTCGCTTTATTGCACAACTTTCTGATAAATGTAGGCCATTTTGCCACCTACTACAAAAGGGGGTACAATTTTCATGGACAGATGAATGTCAGAAAGCCTTTGATGACATCAAGCAGTACTTAGCATCTCCGCCAGTCTTAGCTCCGCCTCGTCCAGGGGTCCCTTTCAACCTTTATATCTCAGCAACGGACTTTGCCTTAGGGACAATGCTTGCACAAAAGAATGAACAAAATCGTGAGCAAGCTATCTATTATATTAGTCGAACATTGGTAAGCTATGAAACCCGATATGCTTATGTGGAAAAGTTGTGCTTAGCAGTGGTTTTTGCCACTAAGAAACTTCGTCATTATATGCTTAGCCATACAACATATGTCATAGCTAGAGAAAACCCTCTGGGTTATATGATGTCTCGCACTTATAATAACACTCGTACCGCTAAATGGATAATGTTGCTTACCGAATTCGATCTTGAATTCATTAGCCAAAAATCCGTTAAAGGTCAAGTTATAGCCGATCAACTTGCGGAAGCTCCGCTACCTAGTGATCATCCTTTGATTATTGAGCTCCCAGATGATTCGGTATTTGCTATCACTGAACAAGAAGAGGACATCATTCCGGAGGAAGATGTTGACATCACGCTATTCTTTGATGGCTCTAAGTGCGCGAAAGGTCAGGGTGCTGGAGTTGTATTTCATACACCTCAAGGGATTCCCATCCCTTTATCATTCAAATTAGACTTCCAATGCACCAATAATACAGCAGAGTATGAAGCCTTAATTTTAGGTCTTCAATCAGCCATAGCTATGAGCATTAAGCGTATTCGGATATTTGGGGATTCTCAACTCGTGGTTAAACAAATTACAGGAGAATACCAAGCCAAAGAACCTACCATTAAGCTTTATCATGATGTAGCAATGAAGTTGCTCTCTAAGTTTGATTGGTATGAGATCACTAGTTTGCCTCGTTCGACTAATAGATTTGCGGATGCCATGGCCTCTCTTGGATCATTGATTCCAAAGGACTCCCTTGGAGAGGTACAGCCCCTAATCATTTCCACAATCTCTAAGTCTGCAATTGTTCGTGCTGAGTCTAAAGATGAAAAAGATGTTTGCTTTATCCATTCGGATCCATATGAGCCTTGGTCTAGTGAGATAGTAGCCTTCCTCAAGTTTGGAACACTTCCACCTGATTTGTCTCGAACTGCCCGCCGTTGTTTTAAGCAAAAGGCAGCTCGTTTTGTTCTTTTGGGGGATGTGTTGTATAAACGTGGATATGATGGAGTACTCCTCCGCTGTCTAGAAGCAGGTGAAACACATAGAGCTATTGTTGAAGCCCATGATGGTACTTGTGGTGGTCATTTTAGTGGAATGGCCATTGCGAAGCGTATTTTACGTATGGGGTATTATTGGCCCACTATGGAACAAGATTGTTGCAAGTATGTTAAACAATGTAAAAAGTGTCAAGAACACGCTAATTTAACCCATATACCATCACAAGCTTTACAGCCCATCCAAAGCCTTTGGCCCTTCTCACAATGGGGTCTCGATTTAATTGGCAAGATTTCACCTGCCTCTTCAGGACAGCATACTTTCATCATTACAGCCACTGAATACTTCACAAAGTGGGTTGAAGCTATTCCTCTAACCAGTACGACAGGTCCTAGAATTGTGGAGTTTATACTTCACCATATCATTTGTCGTTTTGGTATTCCCTCTAAAATCATTTCTGATAACGGCAAGTCTTTTAAGAATAAGGATGTTCGAGCTCTTTGCGAAAAGTATAATATCCAACATAGTTTCTCAACTCCTTACTACCCACAAGCCAATGGACAAGCCGAAGCTTCCAATAAGACCATAATTGCTATTCTTAAGAAACTTGTTAAAGAAAATCATAAAGATTGGCATACACAAATCCCCTTGGCATTATGGGCTTACATAACAAGCATCAGAACTCCCATTGGGGCAACGCCATTTTCTTTGGTCTATGGAGCTGAAGCAATCATGCCTCTTGAGCTCGAGATCCCTTCCTTGCGAATTTCTTTGCAGGAATTTATCGATGATGATACTGCTAGACAAGCACGTCTTGATCAACTCACACTCATAGATGAAAAACGAATCAATGCTTTAGAGCATTTGCGAGTTTATCAAGACCGATTGAAACGTGCTTACAATGCCAAAGTTCATCTAAGAGAATTTCAAGTAGGGGATCTTGTCCTTAAAGAGAATCAACAAAACACCAATGCATTGCCGCATCTTCGAGATAAATTCGCGGCTAATTGGTTAGGTCCATATATGGTCACCGAAAGAGTGGGTAATGGAACTTATAGACTTGCCAGTTTAGAGGGAGAGGAAGAACCCGAACCACTTAATATTATACACTTGAGGGCATTTTACGCATAGTTTGAATTTTATATGTACATATATACATGGCTTGTAAAAAAAAAAAAAAAACAAATAAAATAAAAAGAATTTGCATTTCATTGTTAGTTGCATACATCTCATTCAAAAACATTGCATTTCATGTGCATACATCTCATTGAAAACCATAACATTTCATTTTCAGCCATAGTTGCATATCATGTTAGAGACCATTCTATCTTTTGGATATAAAATTTGGTCAAGCAAAAGTCATGTTGCCTTAATCAGGGGCACCTTCATAAAATCCATCAAACCGAATTGTCATTCGTACATCCATTTTCCATTTGCACATATTTACATTGCCAAAATGTTTTCAGTCACTCAGCCATTTCTAGTGTTTTAAGCAAACTTCGAAATGCATGTTAAAGTCCTCTAGGGCCATATCACCAATTACACTAAATAAAATCTTGAGTATTGGGAAATGATTTCAAAAGCGGTCTTGAACCTATCACATTTTCACATCTTAAAAACATCTTGTGTCAAAGAGAGATAACGCCATCCTTGGGTTGTGCCTCGAAGTGAACAGGGTAATCCTCGTTTGTCCTATCATGCAAACATAGTCCATAAAACAGTGGTTCTTACCACTATCACAAGCAATCACAAAATATAAATATAAACAGAGTAGTAAGGATAGGGTAAAATTCTCATCATACTTCGGTTGAGAATCCGATTCCCCAAAGCTCTAAGGAAATGAACATTTTTCACACACCACCGATCCCAAATAAGTTGTAAGGATCGTACTACTTGTCCAGTCAGACGGATAGGTAGTCATCCCCAAGGCTTACAAAGGTCAAAAACAACATGGACTATGGAGTTAACCTTCACCGGGGCTATAGACGCTTGACTGGCAGTGGAGTATACTCATTTGCGTGGCGACATGTCTCTCCTAAAAAAGAGACCTCTGAATGCTCATACGGACAAACTAGCTTTGGGGTCTTCTCCATAACAGGGTTACCTAATTTGTGCAAGATGAGGTTAATGAACACACTTGCACACACACAGGTTTTTGATTGCCTAGAGTCACTACCATGCTTCTGATTTGGTTAATGAACTCACATGCACACACATTTGGTCCTAGTTGAATTAGGCAAGTATTAGTAAGTTTGTTTGATACCACTAGCATGTTTGAGTCTTTGTAAAACAGTCTTCCTCCATATTTTCTTCCATATCAACCTCCATATCTTCTTCCATATTCATGTCATTCCATACGTCATTCATTCACAAGCTACCAAGTTCGGTGCCCCTGATTAAACAATTATGATAACAGTTGGCTAAATCTAACTATCTAAAAGTATGAGTGCTTCTTAGTGCATATTTCATTTACTTAGTCTCGCATTAATCATCTATAACTTTGCATTCCATTCCATCACATATGCATTAAAACATATAAAAACATGCATCACAAAAACATAGGCATTCACACAAAAGAAAGTAAAACACTAAAAATAAAAGCCATGTATATGTATGTATAAAGATCAAAACGTACAATGAATTCCAAAAGGCTACAAAATACAATAGAGCACCAAGGCTCATAAAGAGTGCATCTAAGCACTAAGCTAACCATCAAAAGAGGATCCCTCGTGACCTAGTAGGAGCCCTAGACCTAGTGGTGTGCCTAGACTCACTACGCCTAGAGACGGAGGAGGATGGAGGATCAGGCAACACAATGTGATGCCTAAACAATGTGTCCTCCAGAGCCTCAATATAACGAGTCCTAGACCTAAGTCTAGATATGTCTATCCCGTGTCGTCGCTCCCGCTCCGCTAGCTCTGCCCGGAGTCTCGTCACCCTCGTCATCCCGGGGCACCCTAGTCGCTCCATCCAAGTCCGCCTGCATCCGGGCCATCCTCTCCTCCCGAACAGCTATCAGGGCATCCCGCTCTGCAACCTGTTGCTCCGATCGAGCTATCCTCTCATCCCGGACAGCTAGCATAGCATCGCGCTCTGCTATCTGTTGTTATAGCTGCGCCAGCTCATCCTCGTGCCCGCTAGGGGGTACCTCCCTAGTCTCTCCTGCGGCCTCTCCTAGGCCCTCGCCATCATCCTCCTCGTCATCTCCGCTCCTCCGGTGCCTACTGCGCCATCTTCCCCTTTCGCCTTCGACCGTCAGATCGAAGGCGGGGACCCTCCCTGCGCTTGGGAACCTCTACGGTTCCCTCGTCCTCTCCAGCTCCAACAGCCACCAATGGTGGCTCCCACCTCGGCTCTGCGGCCATCCATGCTGCATACTCAGCTGTCACCCCGACGTCGTCCACGTCGAGGATCTCCATGTCCTCATCGTCCTCTATCGCCTCCCTCCATGGCTCGACACATGGCAAATCCCCCTCTGATCTGTGCCTCCGGTAGCGCACTGGCTCACCGGGGACATCCTGTCTCAATCCGACCTGGCGGAGCACTCGAGACATCTGTATGTACTCCGCCTCGCTGTGGCCCCGACCCACTACCCATCTAGCCCGTCGCACCCGTCTCAGATGCTCTCCATCCCCGATCCACCTTGCCTCCCGCCAGGGCCTCCAAATGACTTGGGCATCTGTCAAGTCCGCCCATAAACTCCTATACCATTGCCCCGATCTCACGGGGCGGCTCGACTGTCTCTCCTCCGCCACTAGCCATCTCCTACCATAAGCCTAGGCTCATGTCCCGGTAAGCACATGGCAACCCCTCCGGTCGGGCCACTCGAAGTGCTCCCGCCCCAAGACTCGGAGAACCAAACCGCAGCCTAGGCCCTTTCGGCCCCGTCTCCGAACCTCATACAACTCCCGGTACACCCGCGCCAATAAAGCGGGCGCCCGAGCATACACTACCCTATTAGTGAGCATCTCGCTCACTACACCCATCAGGTTCCATGGAAACCCGCACCCGATGCTGTTCGGGGCCACAATGTTGGCCAATACGAACATCATCAGAGCCTCCACCGCTACCAACTCCTTGGCCGTATACATGGCCAAGTAAGGAATCCCCCCGCTCTCCGTCCGGATCTCCCTCCAGTCATCCCCAAACAACTTGGCCATCTCCGTGGCCCTATCTCGTCCAACCTCCACCCGCGCCCCCTCCACGGGCACCTTGAGGATGCGGTATACATCCTCAAGCGTCACCGTCATCTCTCCAGTCGGGAGCTGGAACGTCCCCCGATCTGGATCCCACCTCTCGGCCAAAGCCGAGAGGTACCCCTCATCTACCCGAACTACCTCCAACCGGGCTGCCTCCGCTAGCCCTACTGCCTCCAATATCTCCCAGTCCGCCTGGGACAATGACCTCCTCATCCCCGGAATGATAGGGGAGAATCGGTGTCGTGCCTCTAACACCCTAAGCTGCAAAACAACAAAACAAAAATTGGTTACAAATTTTTTTCCAAAAAAAAAAAAAAACAAATAAAAGTACTTGCTTAAATAAACAAATACCTCAGCTGGCTGCACTGGCGCGTCCGCTCCCATCTCCGCCATAGCTCCCGCGTGCTTCACTCTCCCACACAACCTTTCACTTCACTTCACTTCATTCCACTCCCTCAGACGCACTTCTCTCAAGCTCGAACGCACAAATGAGCGAAATTCTCGCTGAAACTGTTTAAATAGCTGGTTTTGGCGCCCTGAAATGCAGTGGGGCATTTCATGGTGCATTCAGACACGGTGGGGCATTTCATGATGCATTCAAACACCGAGCGGGCGTTTCGCCACCTCCAAATGCATACCGGCGTTTGGTGTCAATATTGAATAAAAGAACAAAACTTACAAAATTGAAGCTTACCTCCTCCAAATTTCATCAAATTGCATCCATCCATTCTTCTTATCATAATAAAACATTTTGTGAAGGTTACAACAGTTTTGGAAACAAATTTTGTCATTTTGCTCAAAAAGCGCATCATTCATCATTGATTTACAAATTGGGTTAAAAACATTCAAAACCTTCACAAAATTAACAACATTCATCAATTCTTCTGATCTATCGTCAATTTCATTCATTCTTCTTTCATCATGCATATTTTTGCCAAATTAAATTAAAGTAAACCTCGTATCTAGTGGTATATTCTATCACCTTGGCGATTGCAGCGATTTGCATCCATGCAATTCGGTAAGAGGATTAAACCACCATAAGGACACTTACCATTTATCATCATCAATTATTTCACTTGTTTAAAAATTGGAAATCAATTTTGGGTATCCTACTTTTCAAGTGACCTCATACCAAGATCAATTTGCTCAACAGCTGTCATTGATGGCCTAGTTCATGGGGCCTTAAACGTGGACAATCTTCAATATCATCATTATTTTGAGTCTTGCTAGAGATTAAGGCTACCTAGGTTGATTGGTTCCGACCCGAGGAATTATCCATACGGTCACTAGGAGCATCTCTGAAGTTCTGGACTCTTTCATATTGCATCTCTGCATATCAATGGCGCCAACAAGGCAATTTCATCAACAGTATGGATTCACCCACAGGAGTTGGGGCATCCGTTATCAATTTTTAACTTTCCTAATAGTAGAATTCATCTTACATGATCATGGAATTTAAAATTTGGCAAAAATCCCTTTCTAACCGTTGGGGCGTAAAACGGTTCATCTTTCACATCACTCATATCGTCTTCAATCATATTCTTTTTTGGTTTGTACACCAACCCCTTTTCTGTTGGGACATAAACAGATGGTTCATACACCAACCCCTTTTTCACCGTTGGGGCAAAAACGGTTCATTTTCTTCCGAATTTCTTCCAATTGGCTCGTGAGAACCATTCTCGCTCGCCAATTGAGGGGGTAAGCTGATAAATTTTAAATATTCTTTTATTCTTTGGTCTTCAAAGTTGTGCTTTAGTCTTGAGAGAGAGTTGCGTCTGATCCAACTTTTCAGGTGTCCTAAGTTTTTGTGCTTGCATTGTGTCTTCACACAAAGCAGCTCAAAAAGGGGCATCTCGTAGACACCAAAATCCAGCCACTTGCAAGTCATCTATACCTTCCTGTCAGCCACGTGTCGGTCATCCACCTTCCCGCCATTATTTGGCCCAAATCCACACTTTCCCGCCATTATTTGGCCCAATTTCACCTTTCCCGCCATTTTTCATCCCCAAATTTATTTAAATTAATATTTATATATATATATATTTTAATATTTTAATATATATATTTAAATAATAGTTTAAGTGATTTAATCTGAGCCGTCCGTCCTTCATTTAATCTCATCCGTCCATCCATCTTAATCCATTTCACAACCTAGATTTATTCTCTACCCTTAGATCCACTTTAATCTTAGCCACACGTTCAAAGTGTCGTTAAAACCCTAAAGTGTGCCCTAAGAGTAGATTATAAATTGAGTCACCTTGATGGCTCAAACCCTATGTCTTTTGCTACTTCTATCCTGGATCTTTTCTATCTTCTTAACTTCTTCTATCCCTTCATCTATCTCTGCTATCTCGGATTCTAATTCTTCTGCTACCCTTTCGCCGCATCTATCGCCGTCCTTTTTCGTCGCTTCCATCGTTGCTTTCGCCGCCATTCCTTCTACAGCATTCTGCAGAATCTCCCATTCCTGTCGCAAGTGCCCGCAGGCGTTTACCCCTTGTCGCAAGTGCCCACGGGCGTTTATTAAGTGCCCGCGGGCGTTTATCCATAGCCACAGACGCAGACCGGCGTCTGTAACCCAGATCCAGAAGCACGCGGGCGTTCAGCGAGTGCACCAGGGCGCCTTTCGCAGTCGATTTGACAGCCACATTACTTCCAGGTGTCGCCTGGTCTAGCTGCGTTAACAGAGAACAGGTATAAATTAGTTTAAAGCAAGTAACTTCTTTTCTTTTATTAATCTGTTGTTGAATTCCTGCATTCTATTTTTCTAGGGTTTTAGATTGTTTCGAGGGCTCACACAATGGAGCCCTCTTATTAATTTCTAACTCCTTGATAGTGTTAATGTGTGCAGGTTTTTAACGACAGATCTGGTTTATTGATGGCAGTTGTTTAAGCTGGAGTGGTCCAAGCAAGGGATATAACGAAGCCCACTCGTTCTGTTGAGATTGAAGATACATTCTTCGGAGACGCCACCATTTGTGCCGCGCTAGGGTTTCGGAGAACCCTAGCACGAATTGTAATCTTGTATCACAAATAAAGGGTTACGAGCCCGATTGTATTCAAAAAGGAGTTTTTAAACTCCATCGATTAATAGAAATCGTTTGTTTTGTGCAACTATTCCGTACTCTGTTATTGTGATTTTATTTTTTTTGTTTGGCGTGTATTTTTAATCTACAATATATATATATATATATATATATATATATATATATATATATATATATATATATATATATATATATATATGTATATGTACATATATATCTATATATATGTATATGTACATATACATATATATATGTATATATATGTACATATATATATGTACATATATGTACATATATATATGTACATATATATATGTACATATATATATATATATATATGTATATATATGTACATATATATACATATATATATATATATATATATATATATATATATATATATATATATATACATATATATACATATAGATATATATGTATATATACATATATATGTATATATATGTATATATATGTATATATATACATATATATGTATATATGTATGACCCACGTGTTGTAGGTGAGTTGGAGAGGGTAGGGAAATCCTCCAAGAGAGGTCCCTGGTTCGAATATTCACCCTACCAAATGTACAATTAATAAGCATAGCTCTCAGTTTTAGGAGGGGTTATTGAAGAACACAAGCTTATACTGAGAGGGGGGTGAACAGTATAAGACCACTTTTTACTTTTCTTTCCCAAACAATATTATGCAATATATCAATGGCAATATCAATAGCAATAATCAAAGCAATGCACAAATCACCACACACAATAGAGACACCAATTTAACGTGGTTCACCCAATGTGGGCTACTCCACGGAGAAAATATTTCACTAAAATTTTCTCAACAAATATCTTGGGAATCCTTTCCCTATTACAATGTTTATGGACCTCTATCCAAAGGAGACACCAATCCCCTAATCAAGTTCATGGATCTCTATCCACAGGAGACACCAATCCCCTCAGCTGGTTCGTGGATCTCTATCCATAGGAGAACTCCTTCTCCTCTACTCTGGTTGGTGATCCTCTAGAAGACTACTACCTCCACTACATTGGCTTGTGGATCTCTCTCCATTGAAGACTCTATCCTCACTCAGAAGATCTCTATCCTCACTACCCTGGCTAATGGATCTCTATCCACTAGAGACTACTATCCTCTACTCTATCACCTCCAAAGCTTGCTCTCAGCTCTATCTCAAATCTGCACTAAACATAGTCCTTCGATCTAGCACAAATATGCTCAATATCTATCTCAAATCTACACTAAACATAATCCTTCATCTAGCACAAATCTACTCAATATCTATCTCAAATATGCACTAAACATAGTCCTTCGGTCTAGCACAAATCTACTCAATATCTATCTCTGGTTTGGCACAAACCTATCCTCAAATCTACACCAAACTCTATCCTCAAATCTATCCTCAAGCCTTAACACAAAGCTTGATCCAATCACAAATCAACTCTACTAGATCTACCCCAAACCTTAACTCAAGGTTTGAACAAATCAATCAATCAACTCTACTCACAAGTCTTCTCAAAGACTTACCTCAAATCTATCAACAAGTCCTCTCTAGAACTTGTCCAATCTACTCAACAAGTCTTCACCAAGACTTACCTCAAATCTCTCAACAAATCCTCACTAGAACTTGTCCAATATTCTCAACAAGTCTTCACCAAGACTTACCTCAAATCTCTCAACAAGTCCTCACTAGAACTTGTCCAATATGCTCAACAAGTCTTCACTAAGACTTACCTCAAATATGCATTGTAAGCTTCCACAAAAGCTTACTCAACTCAATCCTTAAGTCCACTCTAGGACTTACTCAAATCATCTCACAAGCTTTCACAAAATCTTATTCAACTCAACTCAATCTATCATAAAAAACTTCTTCAATCACACAAACAAGCTTCACACATAATCTTGTTTTAATCATATAAAACATATAGAGAATGGTTAGAGACTCAATATGCTTCACACTCATAACAATGCTCAATCACTTTCAATCTCTTTCTCAAATTAGTAAAGAACAATTTGTTTCACAGAACTTGAACTATCACTCCAACACTTCCAATCAACTAAGCTCAATCAACTCCACTCAACCAATCACTCAATGAAATCTTAGTCAACAATGCTTATCAAACAAATCTCACATAACAATGATACTCATGATCTTTCACAAACCCTAATCAAGCATATGAAAGCTTACTCAATATTTCCAACAATGCTTATCAAACAAGGTTTCTAGTATCAACTTTCATTCCAAAAAACCCACATCAATCAACATTGGATATCTCAAAACCAAACTCAACAATGCTTATCAAACAATCCTTTTCACTCCAACTTAGCATTCACAACATCCAAAAATATTTCACTCACAAGGAAGATATGCCCATACCTTTTGTTTGATGAAGAATTTGACCTCAAAACCTGTCTCAATCACAATCACTCTCTTTGCCAATCTCAAAGGTTAGATAGCAAAAATCTATCCTTAATATTTTCTTTCAAAAATATTTCACCAAGTCAAAATATCAAAAATCAACTATGCCTTATTTCTCCTTTCAAATCAATTTTTATAATATGACTTTATTTCAACAAATAACATCTAACACCCTTGGCACACCTTATTACTCCTTTTATAAACTTTAACCACTTAAAAATCAAACACCAAAATTAAAACTTTGCATACCCTTTTATCTCCCTTGTATAACTCATAAACCCTTTTAAATATGCAATTTTCAATTAATAAAACTTTAGGAAATTAAAAAATTAATTTCCACCCTTGCAATTTTTGGATGCAATGTTAAACCTTAGCAAATGTGAGTGCATACCTTTGTCAATCCCACCAAAAGGCCTTGGCGGGTTTCAAACATGCAAACCCCTCCTTCCAAGCGCCTTCGCACAACGCGCACCCACCAAGTGGGCTACGTGCCTCCACGCAAAGGGAAAGGCACATGCCTTCCCTTTGTCCCTCTCCGATGGCGCAGACCAAAACACCTTCTCCTCTTGCAAAATGAAGACCACGTGGATCGAACCCTTAACCTTGCACCTACGAACGACTTAGCGCATCCCTTGGCTGCCAATTGCACTACCCAACGCTTTGGATAAGCGTTAGTGCTCCCACTTCACTTTGTTCCTTCGTCTTCCCTTTGAAGCTTTTTAAACACATGCGAGTTTTCTTCCTCTCTAACCACAACGCATGATTTCCTTAGGCAATAATTCTTTTGCATGGATAAAGTTTTGAAATAAAACTTACCCCTTTTATATGCAATGTGCCATGTGCTCAAAACGTCGATGATCCTTTAAATTCGAATTTTAATTCGAATTAAATTAAACTTTGTGCCCTTATAACCCTAACCTTAGGGTTATTTAAATTAAATCATAAACTAATTTATAATTAAATTATTATAATTAATTTAATAACTCTTAGAGTTAATCAAATTAATTTATAATTAAATTATTATAATTAATTTATAATTAATTTAAATCTTTAGGTCTTAACCTTAGACCTTTAATATTATAATATTATTTTTCTTGGGCCTTCCTATTGCTCTTTAGACCTCATATGACCACCTTGAATATTATAATAAGAGATATTATAATATTATTTCCCTTAGGCCTAGAAGCAATCTTTCTCTTGCACTACTTACTAAAACTGATTCTTGACATCCTTCCTTTTGCCCTGCTCACTGAAACTGACTCTTGACATCAATGACAACAAAACCTGCTCATATTTCCAACAATCTCCCCCTTTGTCATTGATGGCAACCCATTTACCTTTTATCATTTCCTTTACCTCTTTCTGTTCTGCTCCCCCTAAGAAATTGCTCCCCTGACTGAATGCTCTCCCCCTAACTCAAATCTCTCCCCCTTTGTCATCAATGGCAAAGGGCCACCTTTGGGGCTTGGGGCTAAGAATGAAACTCTTAGCTTAGCCCCTCCCCCACCTCCTCTTGAGGTGGTTAATTTTGGGGTGGGAGTATCTCTACTCCCAGCATGCACTGATCTTTACCTTTGTCCACTTTCTTCCTCAACTGATCCTTCTGATTCCTCTGAATATTCTTGTTCCTGCTTGTCTCTGGAATTTTTGCTCTACACCACTTTGTTGTATGCCCATCATTATTGCACTTATAACACTTAATGTTGTTATTCCTTAAAGGTGCAAATATCTTGGGGTTTCTCCTGGTGAAGCCATATCCATTCCTATCATGAACCCTGCAATTCACTGCCTTGTGACCAAACTGATTACAAGAGTAGCAATACCCTTGAAAAAGCTACCTATTTCTAAAATTTCCATATTCCTATCTTTCATGTGTCCTACACTATGTAGCCTTGTGCCCAAACCTATGACATGAGAAGCATCATCCATTGAAACTACCTTGCCTTGACCCCATTGGTCTCTTAGTCTCTTTTACCCTATGCTACTTCATGTTCCATCTATTCCTCATTTGTGCATTGTTCCTTTCCTTGTTGAACTTTCTATTGTCCAACTCATTCTCAGAAGTCTCACTCTCTCTTACACTCTCTTCTTCTAAAGCTTCTTCTTCTTTGGAGCTTGAGATTGACTCCTCTCCTTTTTCTTTGTACCTGTTCAAAACCAAGTCCTATTTTGTTTGACGAAGATCTTTGTACCTTGATAATCTTATCCAAGTTCTTTGAGCTTCTCCCAAACCTGTGTAACTTGTCCTTAGACTCTTTTACTTCCTTCCTTAGTGAAGCTACCTCATGCTCTAACCTTTCACATTCTAAAACCTTTGCTTCTAACTTCTCTTTAAATTTCCTTGTCTTAGCTATTGAGTTGGTTAGATCCTCTATAAGCTTTCCTTTCTCTTCATCACATTCTTGAAATTTAAGCTTGAGTTTTGAGTTCTACTTTCTTACCTCTCTTAATGCATCAAGGGCAGAAATAAGCTCACCCTCAAGATCAACTTCTCCTTTCTCTGATTCTTCCTCTATTTGTTTACCTCTAGGATCATCTTCATTCCTTTCTGATTTATTTCCACTAGAAGTACTTCCTTCTTCTTCTATTGCCATAAGAAGACTTTCTTCTTGGTCCTTCAAGTGTATCTTCATATTCATCTTCACTAAAACTGAATCCATTCCTTGTACAACTATCTTCAAGATGACCAAAGTTACCACATCTAAAACACTTGAGAATCATTGGTGCCCTTTTTCTAACATCATATTTTTCTTCTACCAGAAATAGAATTTCATCTTCTTCATTATCTGAGGACCTGTCATCACTATCACTTGAACTCTTACCTGCCTTGTCTGCATAAAAACTCTTCTTATGCCTTTGGAAAAACTTCTTTCCTTGTGTGCCTTGTCCATCCCTATTTTTCTTTTGGTACCTTTGTTTTCCTGCTTCCCTGTTCTTATGATCCTGTTTTTCTTCATCATTGCTATTTCCAGCCTCTGGAAAATCAGTTGCATAGTGACCATATTTACCATAATTAAAACATCTAACTAATTTTGTACCTTTATACTTTCTTGAGTCCTTGTTCTTTCTACCATAATTTGCTTCTTCATCACTAGATAACTCATTGCTTGAATCTGACTTCTTACCCTTTGTCTTCTTAGTAACTTTGAAGGTTGCTTCTTTCTAGGAAATAGGTTCCTCTTTTATTCTCATCTCAAAAGCTGTGAGAATTCCATGTAATTCATCCCTTGTCAAAAGTTCAATATCTTTTGACTCTTCTATAGCTGAAATATTTTCACTATACCTTTTTGGGAGTGACCTTAAAATCTTATCACAAACATCTATTTCTTCAACCTTAAGCCCAAGTCCTTGCATGGAGTTAACAACCTCATCCACACGAAGTAGATATGCAACAATGTTTTCCTCATCCTTCATCTTTAGGTCTTCAAATGTTCTCTTGTAATTTTGCAACTTTACCCTTTTGACATTTTTGTCTCCCTCATATATACCTTTCAACTTATCCCAAATTTCCTTTGTTGATGTGCAATGCATAACCTTTATAAACTTTATTTCATGCAAGCCCCTTAAAATTCCATTCATTGCCTTTGAATTACTCAGTTGTAGGAGCTTACCATCTTTATCTGTAGGTGGAGTTGTTGGTGGTATGTATCCATTCTCAATTGCTTCCCATATTTCATTTCCAAGTGCCATTAGGTGAAACTTCATCCTTGTACTCCAAAGTGCATAATTGTTCCCATCGAACAATGGTGCTGAATTCCCTGAAGATCCATTCTGAGAATCCATCTATGTTCTTGAGAGCTTTTCCTTCAAGTTGTTAAACTCTTTCGAAGGAACCCGCTCTGATACCAATTGAAGAACACAAGCTTATACTGAGAGGGGGGTGAACAGTATAAGACCACTTTTTACTTTTCTTTACCAAAACAATATTATGCAATATATCAATGGCAATATCAACAACAGTAATCAAAGCAATGCATAAATCACCACACACAATAGAGACACCAATTTAACATGGTTCACCCAATGTGGGCTACTCCATGGAGAAAATATTTCACTAAAATTTTCTCAACAAATCTCTTGGGAATCCTTTCCCTATTACAATGTTTATGGACCTCTATCCAAAGGAGACACCAATCCCCTAATCAAGTTCATGGATCCCTATCCACAAGAGACACCAATCCCCTCAGCTAGTTCATGGATCTCTATCCATAGGAGAACTCCTTCTCCTCTACTCTAGTTGGTGATCCTCTAGAAGACTACTACCTCCACTACACTGGCTTGTGGATCTCTATCCACTAGAAGACTCATATCCTCACTCAGAAGATCTCTATCCTCACTACCCTAGCTAATGGATCTCTATCCACTAGAGACTACTATCCTCTACTCTATCACCTCCAAAGCTTACTCTCAACTCTATCTCAAATCTGCACTAAACATAGTCCTTCAATCTAGCACAAATATACTCAATATCTATCTCAAATATGCACTAAACATAGTCCTTCAGTCTAGCACAAATATACTCAATATCTATCTCAAATCTACACTAAACATAGTCCTTTGATCTAGCACAAATATACTCAATATCTATCTCTAATATGGCACAAACCTATCCTCAAATATACACCAAAATCTATCCTCAAATCTATCCTCAAGCCTTAACACAAAGCTTGATCCAATCACAAATCAACTCTGCTAGATCTACCCCAAACCTTAACTCAAGGTTTGAACAAATCAATCAATCAACTCTGCTCACAAGTCTTCTCAAAGACTTACCTCAAATCTATCCACAAGTCCTCACTAGAACTTGTCCAATCTGCTCAACAAGTCTTCACCAAGACTTACCTCAAATCTTCTCAACAAGTCCTCACTAGAACTTGTCCAATCTCATCAACAAGTCTTCACCAAGACTTACCTCAAATCTTCTCAACAAGTCCTCACTAGAACTTGTCCAATCTACTCAACAAGTCTTCACCAAGACTTACCTCAAATCTACATTGTAAGCTTCCACAAAATCTTACTCAACTCAGTCCTTAAGTCCACTCTAGGACTTACTCAAATCAGCTCACAAGCTTTCACAAAATCTTATTCAACTCAACTCAATCTATCATAGAAAACTTCTTCAATCACACAAACAAGCTTCACACAAAATCTTTTTTAATCTTACATAAACATATAGAGAATGGTTAGAGACTCAATATGTTTCACACTCACAACAATGCTCAATCACTTTCAATATCTTTCTCAAATTAGTAATGAACAATTTATTTCACAGAACTTGAACTATCACTCCAACACTTCCAATCAACTAAGCTCAATCAACTCCACTCAACCAATCACTCAATGAAAGCTTAGTCAACAATGCTTATCAAACAAACCTCACATAACAATGATACTCATGATCTTTCACAAACCCTAGTTCAAGATAGTTCTCAACTTCACATAACAATGATACTCATGATATTTCACAAACCCTAATCAAGCATATGAAAGCTTACTCAATATTTCCAACAATGCTTATCAAACAAGGTTTCTAGTATCAACTTTCATTCCAGAAAACCCACATCAATCAACATTGGATATCTCAAAACCAAACTCAACAATGCTTATCAAACAATCCTTTTCACTCCAACTTAGCATTCACAACATCCAACAATATTTCACTCACAAGGAAGATATGCCCATACCTTTTTTTTGATGAAGAATTTGACCTCAAAACCTATCTCAATCACAATCACTCTCTTTGCCAATCTCAAAGGTTAGATAGCAAAAATCTGTCCTTAATATTTTCTTTCAAAAATATTTCACCAAGTCAAAATATCAAAAATCAACTATGCCTTATTTCTCCTTTCAAATCAATTTTTATAATATGACTTTATTTCAACAAATAACATCTAACACCCTTGGCACACCTTATTACTCCTTTTATAAACTTTAACCACTTAAAAATCAAACACAAAAATTAAAACTTTGCATACCCTTTTATCTCCCTTGTATAACTCATAAACCCTTTTAAATATGCAATTTTCAATTAATAAAACTTTAGGAAATTAAAAAATTAATTTCCACCCTTGCAATTTTTGGATGCAACGTTAAACCTTAGCAAATGTGAGCGCATACCTTTGTCAATCCCACCAAAAGGCCTTGGCGGGTTTCGAACACGCAAACCCCTCCTTCCAAGCGCCTTCGCACAGTGTGCACCCACCAAGTGGGCTACGTGCCTCCACGCAAAGGGAAAGGCATGCACCTTCCCTTTGTCCCTCTCCGACGATGCAGACCAAAACACCTTCTCCTCTTGCAAAATGAAGACCGCATGGATCGAACCCTTAACCTTGCACCTACGAATGACTTAGCGCAGCCCTTGGCTGCCAATTGCACTACCCAATGCTTTGGATAAGCGTTAGTGCTCCCACTTCACTTTGTTCCTTCGTCTACCCTTTGAATTCTTTAAACACATGTGAGTTTCTTCCTCTCTAACCACAACGCACGATTTCCTTAGGCAATAATTCTTTCGCATGGATAAAGTTTTGAAATAAAACTTGCCCCTTTTATATGCAATGTGCCATGTGCTCAAAACGTCGATGATCCTTTAAATTCGAATTTTAATTCGAATTAATTAAACTTTGTGCCCTTATAACCCTAACCTTAGGGTTATTTAAATTAAATCATAAACTAATTTATAATTAAATTAATTTATAATTAATTTAATAACTCTTAGAGTTAATCAAATTAAGTTATAAATTAATTTATAATGAAATTATTATAATTAATTTAAATCTTTAGGTCTTGACCTTAGACCTTTAATATTATAATAAAATATTATAATATTATTTTTCTTGGGCCTTCCTATTGCTCTTTAGACCTCATATGACCACCTTGAATATTATAATAAGAGATATTATAATATTATTTCCCTTAGGCCTAGAAGCAATCTTTCTCTTGCATTGCTTACTGAAACTGATTCTTGACATCCTTCCTTTTGCCCTGCTCACTGAAACTGACTCTTGACATCAATGACAACAAAACCTGCTCATATTTCCAATAGTTATGGTTGGAGGGAGCCTTCTCAACCCTATGCATTGGTCATGGGGGTTTCTCACACTAACCAAATAAAAAAAAATTATAGATAAGAATAAAAAATATATAAATTATATATAAGAATAAAATAAATAGAATTATATACGTATAATATTTTATATTGAACGTTTATTTTATTTTATTTGGTTAGTGCTTTTTTATTTTGGTTAGTGTGAGAAAACCCTATGACCAACGTAAAGAGTTGAGTAGTCTCCTCCCAACCATGACCCCTCATAAAGCCGAAATTAATATTGCTCAATCAAATAATATGCATGTTGCCTCCAAGGATTAGGTGGATTGGTAATTTCTTGTCTGGTCAGGTACTTACAAGAAGAGACCTAGGTCCGAACCTTTGGGGGTATGTCTGTTTATTTGTAAAGGTAGTAGTCTGATTTGAATCCTATGAATGTGCACCAGACCTATGACAACGGTACAAATTTTGAGCGATCGATGGTCCCCCTCACACCGGGTCAACAATAACTAGGTGGTATAGGATTGTTGGGAGCAGCCCATATGGTTTGGACCTTGCAATTCATTGTTTGTAGTTACTAAAAATAGTATGGATGTAACCAAATCCCATATGTATATAAAGATAATAATATGCATGTTTAAATATTATCATGATATATAATGTAATAATATAATTCAAGTCTTGAGTCTTTCTTATACAAGTTGTTTATTTCTAGCGGTATATTCTTATGATGGATTTTTATTTCACATTAATATCTCTTCTTTTATGATAGTTGACTCCTCTATGGTCTCTAACTCTAAATATTGCTCATGCTTTTTCATATTTAAGGTTAAAAAATAATTTAACTAATCATATAATAATAATATTACATGATATTTAACTCTTATTACATTTATTTAATAACCATATTATTATTAATTCACTTGCCACTTGACATTTAGCTTTGAGTCTAAAGAAAGAGGACACAACATTTTTGTATATCCAACTACAAGTAATGGAAGGGATTCTATGACCATTAAGCCATCTTCAATCATTCCATATATTATGGGTAGTTATTCCTAACTTTATAAGGACCTCACAAGGAATGGAAGCCACAACTAGGCCATAAGATTCTTTGAACCTAGAAGGAAGGGAAAAATAATTGCATAGTTGGTTCCAAGTAAGAATAGACCAACTACTCGGATACGAGATATCTCTACTTCTATTAATATGATTGCGGTCTTGATACCTCAATATGGGAATGAAGGGGCTAGGGTTTATAGGCAATGTGCGAGGTGGGAACGCGATGTTGAGAGGGAATGGAGCTCGAGGATGCAAGAGAACACCTGCAATTGGTGGTCGAGGGTCGGGGGTTAGGACAGACAATATTGAGCCAGAAGATGGCTTTGTTATTGATCGAGTGGGAGATTATTTGTCGAGAGAGACAAAAGTGAAGTTCAGAGAAGGTTTACGAAGGTTTTCACGTGAAAGGTCCCATGAGGACTTGACAAAGCTCGACCATGATGCTTCACTGTTGGGTTTAGAAAACCCACTTTTCTTTGGCAAATCGTTCGAAGAAGACATGAAACTTTCTGCTTTAAAAGAGTTATAGAAGATGTCGAATGAGAAATTCTATGCTTCAAAGAAAAAGGTGTCTGGAGGAGGAGATCCATGGATTCCTGCAAAAACCTATGAGCATGATGTTATGAACTCTGGAAGTAAGTGGGTGGACATGGTTGAACAGGTTGGCTCATAGGTTGCAACAACTAAGAAAAATGTGGATGGTTCTCAAACGGACAGCGGGAAGAAAATATCTGCTGCTCCTGTCAACAGGGTTCATAACCTCAACCCTACTTTTTTTGTGAGTCTGAGTAAGGTTGTTGCACAATCTGCAAAGGATTCGAATACACTTTCTTCTAACCAAGCCTTGCAAGGTAAGGGTGGGGAAGATAGGACCTTTGTTGAGGTGTTGAAGGAAGCGCATGAAGGGGACTCGGTGATCAAGGGTTTGGATGCTAAAAAGTATCGTTTAGGAAAAGACAAAGGCAAATAGATTGATTTTAGTGAAGGATTTGGTCATTTAAATGAAGATGAACGAGAGGAGGATTTGGCCTTGAAATTGGATCGTTTGGATTGGATCATGGTTGATGAGGATAATGATTTTACGTTCTTTGCTACTAATTATGATGAGTACAGAAGCATTCATAAGGATCTGGAGGCAAAAGATATCATCCTTTTTTCCTTGCATAGGGTTCCAGCTGAAGTTGACTTTCATAATTGGATCTGAATTAACTAGGAGGCTAAAAGGTTATATGTGAAATCCTATTAAGGTTTGTGTGGGCACTATGTTTCATTGTTGTTTCGAGATGGCAGATATAGTTAGGCATGTCTTGCAATTTGGCACATGGAATATTGTAGGATCTATGACTTTTGTGCACACATGACGTCCAAATTTTGATTCGAGGAATACTTCTCAAGACCATTATCCCCTTTGGATCAATTTTGTGGCCATGAAATTTGAACTCAGGTGCATGTTGAATTCAATGGCTCAACATTTTGGAAAGATCCTTTTGGACCCGACAGCGTGTAAGTCTCTTAGGTTCAACCCGTGTGTTTGTGTTGAGGTGGATTTGACAAGGAAACTTCCTCATCAACTCAAAATTGTTACTCCAGAAGGTCTAGTGGTTCAAGATGTAAGATATTTGAATTTTTCTAATGCTTGTTTTGGGTGCTAGGCACTAGATTACATGATTTGAAATTGCTCGTATAAAAAGAAATAACCTAAGGAGATGGAAGAAGATATTAAGAAGGAAGAACCTAGAAAAACAATAGAACAAGAAAAAAAAAATATGAGAAGGAAGTTGACAATGGTTCGGGTCCTCAAAATAACACTTCGAATTCCTCTATTGGGCAGCAAGAATGAAAAATTATTCATAAAATAAGGGATGTACATGACTCTCCTTCTAGGCCTAATAAATCCAGGAGGGGACCAGTTTCAGGATATAACTTGAGTCAGACTCATAGGAGTAGTTCTCCAGTTTCCAAGATATAGGAAAGAGAATAATGTTGTTGAGTTTGGGGTTCAGGATGGATCTTCTCCAAGTGGTACTCTGTAGATAGCAAAAGAAAGCATTGATGGATGAGGGAATCGATTTTAGGTTCTTGATTCCTTAATTTCTCAATGAAGTTTGATATTGTTTCGTGGAATGTAAGAGGGATGACTATCCCCACTTGTAGGAGTTTTATGAGTAGTTTTTTGAAATTTATTTTTGTTGATGTAGTCTATCTTCAAGAAATTAATATTGTTGGGTTTGAGTTGCATAACTGCCTAAAAAACTCCTGGAATGGCACTTTGTGGAGATCTTCTCATCGTCAAGGGTTTGGGGGTGTTGTTTTGACTGTTAGAAAATGGTTTGCCTCTCTTTTGCTAGATCGAGGTGAGGATACGAAGGGGTGTATTGTTTGGGCTACTTTTGCTTTGGCTAGTCAAGTGATCGGAATTTGTTCAGCCTATGGTCCTAATTTTGCTAATGATCAAACTCGTTTGTCGTATTGGATGCAATTTAATCTTCCTAAGGCATGTTTGTTCCTAGGAGGGGATTTCAATATGGTTGAGTGGAAAGGATATAGAGAGAGTGGATTGGGTTGTTGCATTGTTGGCATAGAAAAGGATTTGTGGGTGAAATTGAAGGCTGTTCTTTAGGTGTTCAACATGAATTTCAAGCAAAAACAGTATGAGTTTGGTGGTTGGTTTACTTAGTCAAACAGAAGAGCAAGTGCAGAAAGAATATTTGTGATACTTGATAGATTTTACGTGGACAACTTTTTTACTTGTGTTGGCAAAGGAAAGAGAGTCGTGGATGTTGATCTATGAGTTACTGGCTCTGACCACGCTCCTATTTTTGCATGTGTTTAGAAAATTTGCCTTTCAAATTGAATGTCTCGCATCTTGATTCTGCAGATTGTATAGAGTTGATTCGTTGTGTCTGGAATCTGGAGCTAAGGCTTTTTGATAAGGGATGAGTCCCTTGGTGGTATGATGCTATCAAAAGGGTGGTTAAATTTTTAAGGGGATGGGGGTGAGTTCTGGCTAGAAAAAGGAGGAGAAATATGAAGTCTCTCCAACAAAATCTTGAGGAGGACAGGAGAAAGTTGGAAGCTAATCCTATTAATTCTTCCTTACAAGAAAAATTTGTTGCTCTAGAGGGAGAAATCAAGAAAATCGAGGATTATATTGGTAGAGGAGTGCAAGTGAGAAGCAGGCTCCATTGGATGAAGGAAGGAGATGCTCTGACTAAATTCTTCTTCAATTACATTCATAAGAAGAATGCTTCGAAAAAGATTTTAATTCTGCAGTGGGAAGATTGTACTCATACTAAGGAGGAGGGAGAGCTAAGGGAGCTTTTTGATAATCACTTCAGTAAGATTTTTGTGGCATATGAGAGCACTAGGGATGTTCAACATGTTAGGGAGTTGATTAAATATTACATTCCAAAGAAAGTTTTTAGCTTTGAGAGTGATCGCATGCCGTTGATTTTTCCAAGGAGGAATTGTTTGGTGATTTATCTAGAATGAAGAATGGTAAGTCTCCCGGTCCTAATGGACTTCCAATAGAATTTTATAAGTATATGTGGGATTGCATAGGGGAATACTATACTAAAATGGTACAAGAAGTGTTTTAAGGGGTAGGATTTTCTTCTGGGATGAATCAAGGTGTGATTAAATTAATCCCCAAAGGAATTAATAAGGACAAAATTTGTGGTTGGAGACCTATTAATCTTTTGAATGTTTCATACAAGATAGTTTCTAAAGCTTTAGCTTTGATTCTATGAGAAATTACTGCCAGAATTGTTAGAGAAGAACAAACTGGGTTTGTGAAAGGGAGATTTATCTTCGATACTGTTCTTTCTATCTGGGAGACGATGGAATGGGTGGAATAATCTCAGCAACATGCTCTTTTCTTAAAAATGGGCTTTGACAAAGCCTATGATATGGTTGATTGGAAGTTTATCTTTAAAATGTTAGAATAGCTTGGGTTTAGTAGCTCTACAGTTTAGAAGATCCATATGCTCTTCTCCTCAACTTCTGGCAAGGTGGTGGTCAATGGGAGAATATCCGAAAGTATTTAGCTTTGAAGAACACAAGCTTATACTGAGAGGGGGGTGAACAGTATAGCGCCCACTTTTTACTTTCTTTCCAAACCAATATCAATTAGTGTCCTCAATTGCAATTACCAAATATAGCAATGTGCATTAATAACATAGATAGCAATAGTAAGCAAGTGCACAAATCACCACACACAATTGAGACACAAGATTTAACGTGGTTCCCCCAATGTGGGGTAGTCCACAAGATAATCTCCTTATAATATTTCACAAAGAAATAGGGATCCTTATCCCAATACAAATGATTACTTTGATCTGCTCAAAGCTAGGCTATCCTGATCTGCTCAGGTGGGCTCCACTGATCTGCTCAGCTAGGCTCTCCACTGATCTGCTCAGCTAGGCTATCCACTGATCTGCTCAGCTAGGCAATCCACTGATCTGCTCAGCTAGGCTATCCACTGATCTACTCAGCTAGGCTATCCACTAATCTGCTCAGCTAGGCTATCCACTAATCTGCTTAGCAATCTCTACTCATCTAGGCTATCCACTGATCTGCTCAGCTAGGCTATCCACTCGATCTTGCTCGAGCTAGGCTATCCATTGATCTACTCGAGCTAGGCATCAATACTACTAGGCATCCAATTCTCGAGCTAGGCTCTCCACTGATCTGCTCAGCTAGGCAACTAGGTGTTGATATGTTTTTCTATTTTCTATTCTATCTCTTTCACTGCTCACAAATCTGCCTCAATGCCTTCTCACAAGGCTCAAACAATATTGCTCAAATGTTATCCCAAATATATCCTCAAAGCCTTCACAAAAGGCTCAAGCAATGATGCTCAAATTTATCCCAAATCTGTCCTCAAAGCCTTCACAAAGGCTCAAGCAATGATGCTCAAATCCAAATCTGTCCTCAAAGCCTTAAAGGCTCAAAATATCTCAAATTATCCCAAATCTATCCTCAAAACCTTCACAAAGGCTCAACAATCACTCAAATTCCCAAATTTCAAAAAACATTATCTCAAAGCCTTCTCAAAGGCTCAACCAATCATGCACAAGTAGCACTCAAATCTCAACCACAAATCAACGAAGGCAAGGCTCAATGATGAACTCAACAATGAATGGCAATGTACTCTTCAATGGATGACAACAATGATCCACAATGATCTCAACAATGTATGACAAATACTCTCTCAAATGGATGACAACAATGCTCAACAATATACTCTCAAATGTATGGCAAATGAGCTCTCTAATGAAAACCTCTCCAAGCAATAACAATGAGGACTTCAACCAACCAAGGACAATCTCCACAAGTGATAGCAATAGGTTCTCAATAATATCTTCCTCATGCAATGTCAATAAGCTCTCAAGAAACAAGCACAACTCCCTCAAGCAAAGAGCTCTCAAATAGCCAACAATGATCTCCTCAAATGAAAGACAAATGTATCCACAAGTGACTAGCAAATGATCTCCTCAATGGTCTCAAATAGAGGCAATGTACTCAACAAGTAACCAACAATACTCTCCTCAAAACAATAGCAAAAACCTCCTCAATAGTGGCAATACTCTCAATGAACTCCACTAAAGCAATTATGAACTCAAGCATCAATTTTATCCATAAAATTGATTTTCTAATCCATCCACTTCCTCTCAATAGTCAAGGCACATAATCAAGCAATTTGTCTTCAACTTCAAACCCTAACTCATGTGCATGTCTTCTAACTCAAGGTAGCAATTAACTAGGTCTCAAGTTCCTAGTTTAATTTCATAATCAAACCATGCACTAGGACATATACATGTTCAACACTTTACAACCTTATAACTCCCTAAATTCATTAACATAAACAACAAGCACCTATGCTTTTATTTATTTGTTTTCACACCTTATAACTCCACAAGTACACACAATAATTTTCAATTATTTAATTCAACACCTTATAACTCCCTAAATACACATAGCAATAACAAATAATATCTCAACACCTTATATCTCCCTAAGCACACACAACAATCATTTATTTCCAACAAATACCTTATGACTCCCTAATTTTGGCAGAAATGATTTTAATGCACCACAACTTTGGCAATATCAACTATTACCATGCGCTAGAGATAAATACCTTTTTATGAAGTTCGTAGCCTCCACAACCTTCGAAAACGTTAATGTCTTTGCCAAAAATCAATGCGCCTTTACCACCATCGAAATCGTCAACGTTTTGCCCAAAAATCAATGCGCCTTCACACCTTCATGGGAGTCAAACTCTGTTCCTCCTTGCTTGCACTGTGAAGCGCTTACCACATGAGCACTAGCCCATGTTGGGATTCAATCCCAAACACTTCCTTTAATCTCTACGCTCGGCTATCAAAATGAAATCAATCTCTCACAAAAAACTTTTTCTCCTGGCGGGATTCGAACACAGACCTCTCCTATGCAAAGATGATGCCCTGCCAACTACGCTACGTTGTCCAGTGTGACGTCAGTTTCGGTAGCTTCCAATTTTGTCTTTGCCCTTGAATTCAATATTTCATTTTACCTCTATGTTGCCTCCCTTCGATGACTCTCTCTCATGCACTAATTATTCTCCTATCTCCACAACGAAATAGCCAAAGTCTTCTTTGATTTATATGCCTTTCAATGCCTTCGAATGACGTCGACAAACTTTGATTTGCCATCCTAACCTTTGCACGTCGACAGATAATTTAATTAAACTTTAGACCTTAGAATTATTAAATAAATATTTAATAATTCATCTCTTATCTTTGAATTGGGATATCTCCTTCGTTCTTTTGAATTTTGCCATGAAACTTTTTGCACCTAGGTTTTATTGAAAAAACCTTTTCATCCATCATCATTTGGAGATGTCTTAGCACATTGGTTTTAATGAAAAACCCTTTCCAATGGTTTTAATAAAAACCCTTTCCATTGGTCTAATTAAAAAACCTTTCCATCGGTTTTAATAAAAACCCTTACCATTGGTTTTAATAAAAACCATTAATATAATATTTAAAAATTAAATATTATATGCCTCTTATGCCACAAAACCCTGTATATATCCATGCTCTCCAAAATGTCATAAATGAATATTTATGAAGTGCTTTTGCCACCAAAACTCAATGTGATCCATGTGACATCAATGACAACACAAAATAACTCAAATTGCCAACAATCTCCCCCTTTGTCATTGATGGCAACACCTCTAATGCAAAACACCACAATCACTACAAAAACCATCTCTGAGAATCAAAGTTGCTCCCCTTGACTCAATACTCTCTATGGAGGCTGCTCCCCCTATCTCAATGCTCTCTTTGGAGGCTGCTCCCCCTAACTCAATGCTCTCCCCCTTACTCAAATCTCTCCCCCTTTGACATCAATGGCAAAAGGGACACCTATGGGGCTAAAAGATATGACTCTTAAGCTTAGCCCCCCACCACCTTCTCTCTTGAGGTGATTAATTTTGGGGTGGGAGTATTTTTACTCCCATATTACATTGTTCCTTTCCTTTGTCAACTTCCTTCCACTTCTTTCTGATATCCTTTTCTTGATGAGTTACTTGATCTTCTTGTCTTGAACCTGTTTGACCTTCTTGCCTTGGTTGCTTGAACTTCTTGCCTTGAACCTATTTGGAATTGAGTCCTACACCATTTTGCAATATGTCCAAAGTTATTGCAATTAAAACACTTGATATTGTAGCCTTTGGATGGTGCCCATGTTCTGAATTCTTTCTTGAAATCATTTCCATATCCATTCCTTTCCTGAACCCTGTATTGTGAGGTTCTGTTTTCATAATCATTATGACCATGACCTCTGAATTGTGTAGCTCTAAGACCAAAACCATGTTGCTCATTTTCTTTGCACTGAGAAGCTCTATGACCAATCCTGTTGCATAAGAAGCAGTGTCCTTGAAAAACATACCTTCTTCCTTTGAAGTTCCTTCTAGCAAAATCAAACTTCTTTGATCCATAGACCCTATAGTGTATAGCCCTGTGTCCAAATCCATTACAAGAAAAACAATGTCCTTGAAAAGCCCTTTGTTCATGCCTTGGTTCCTCATACCTTTCTTGACCATTATCCTTGTGATCATCTTTGACTTGTGCATTGTATCTTTGATCCTTCCTTGTAGTATCTAAATCCTCTTCCTTAACTTCTTCCTTGTTTTCCTCTTCAAGAATTTCTTTGCCTCTTGAACTTGATTCACCTATCTCAAAACAAGATCCAAACTAGATATTTGGAGCCATAGGAGCTTTGGAACTTTCTTCATGAATCTTAGGTGCTTCCTTGCTTTCATATTTTACAACTTCCTTTCCTTTTGAGTGTGATTCCCCAAACCTGAAATATGAGACCTTTGGTGCTTTGGAACCTTTCTCTTCTTTTTCTTTATTTGTGTCAAATAGCAAATTGGCACACATCTCTATAGCCTCTGAAATACATGTTTCCTTCTCAGTGAAAATATCTTGGCCTTTTGAGTCATGTGATGGATCAACCTTCTCAAGTATAAAGCATCTCAATTCTTTTAGATTCTCCTTAACCTCTTGTAGTTGCTCATGGATATCATTGAAGTCTTCTTTTAGATCAACTGAGACATCTATCTTTCTTGAAATATCCTCCTCTTCTATTTGGAGTGGTAGTTCTTCATCTACTTCTTTTATCCCATAGAAAAACCTTCTTCATCTTCACTATCACTGAGATCATTATCATCTTCTATAGCAAATAAACTCTCATGATTTCTTTGACCATGCCTGTTTCCTTGATGTGTCATTTCATCTTCACTATCACTGAAGCCATTGCAATATCCTGATCTGTGATCTCTTTGACCACACACAAAGCATTGTTCTCTTTCACCTTCTATTCCTAGGAATAGATGTTCTTCCTTTTCATCATCTGACTTGTCTCTATCAATGTGATCTGAGCTATCATTTGCTTCTTCAATGTAGAAAGTTTTCTTTGTCTTACGAAAACTTTTCTTCTTCTCATGCTTGCTTTGCTTGTACCTGTCATCTTTGTCATGCTTATGCTTTCCTTCTTCTTTTCTTCTATGACCCTATTTTTCATCATCACTATTTTCTTCATGTGGACACTTGTTTGCATAGTGACCATAATCACCACACTTGTAGCATTTGACTTTCTTCATATCCCTATAATTCCTTGAGTCCTTTTTCCTTTTGATGAAGTTAGCTTCCTCATAATTATCTGAATCTCTATCTATCTCTAGATATTTCCCTTTCTTTTTCTCTGAAGCCTTGAATGCAATTTCTTTCATTGGAGCCTGATGCTTATCTATCCTCATCTCATAAGTTGTGAGAGTTCCTTGTAGTTCTTCCATTGTTAGCTTGTCAATATCCATTGTTTCTTCTATCGTTGAAACCTTTGCATCATACTTCATGGGAAGTGATCTCAAAACCTTTTGAGTAACATCTGATTCTTTCATCTCAAATCCTAGGCCTCTCATGGTGTTAGCAATCTCATCAACTCGAAGTAAAAACTTTGCAATATCTTCAGAATCTTCCATTTTCAATTCCTCAAATCTTCTTCTATGAGTTTGTAGTTTTGCCAACTTTACCTTGGAATCTCCTTCATAGGTATTCCGCAACTTGGTCCACATTTCATTAGCTGAATTACATACCATGACCTTTGCAAAATTTGTCTCACGTAGCCCACTCAGAATACAATTCATTGCCTTTGCATTGATCTCAACCAATTTCCTGATAGTCTTATCTATCTCGGGATCACCTTCAACCTTGTACTCTTTTGCAACCATCTGCCATACCTCATATCCTTGTGATATCAAGTAGTTCTTCATTCTCATGCTCCAGAAAGCATAATTGTTACCATCAAATAGTGGAGCCTTACTTGTAGATGATCCATTCTATGAAGCCATCTATGTTCTTGTAGAATCTGCCCTCAAGTTGTTAGCCTTTTCGAAGGAACCCGCTATGATACCAATTGAAGAACACAAGCTTATACTGAGAGGGGGGTGAACAGTATAGCGCCCACTTTTTACTTTCTTTCCAAACCAATATCAATTAGTGTCCTCAATTACAATTACCAAATACAGCAGTGTGCATTAATAACATAGATAGCAATAGTAAGCAAGTGCACAAATCACCACACACAATTGAGACACAAGATTTAACGTGGTTCCCCCAATGTGGGGTAGTCCACAAGATAATATCCTTATAATATTTCACAAAGAAATAGGGATCCTTATCCCAATACAAATGATTACTTTGATCTGCTCAAAGCTAGGCTATCCTGATCTACTTAGGTGGGCTCCACTGATCTGCTCAGCTAGGCTCTCCACTGATCTGCTCAGCTAGGCTATCCACTGATCTGCTCAGCTAGGCAATCCACTGATCTCTCAGCTAGGCTATCCACTGATCTCTTAGCTAGGCTATCCACTAATCTACTCAGCTAGGCAATCCACTGATCTACTCAACTAGGCAATCCATTGATCTACTCAGCTAGGCTATCCACTGATCTACTCAACTAGGCAATCCATTGATCTACTCAGCTAGGCACTCCACTGATCTACTCAGCTAGGCATCCATATTCTCAACTGGTGTTGATATTTTTTCTATTTCTATTCTATCTCTTTCACTACTCACAAATCTACCTCAATGCCTTCTCACAAGGCTCAAACAATCTTGCTCATATGTTGTCCCAAATCTATCCTCAAAGCCTTCACAAAAGGCTCAAGCAATGATGCTCAAATGTTATCCCAAATATGTCCTCAAATCCTTCACAAAAGCCTCAAGCAATGATGCTCAAATGTTGTCCCAAATATGTCCTCAAAGCCTTCTCAAAAGGCTCAAGCAATGATGCTCAAATGTTATCCCAAATATGTCCTCAAAGCCTCAAAACTCACAAACTCAAACTCAATCATCTCAAACTCAAACTCAAATTTGTCCAAAAAATCTATCCCAAAAGCCTTCTCAAAGGCTCAACCAATCATGCACAAGTAGCACTCAAATCTCAACCACAAATCAATGAAGGCAAGGCTCAATGATGAACTCAACAATGAATGGCAATGTACTCTTCAATGGATGACAACAATGATCCACAATGATCTCAACAATGTATGACAAATACTCTCTCAAATGGATGATAACAATGCTCAACAATATACTCTCAAATGTATGGCAAATGAGCTCTCTAATGAAAACCTCTCCAAGCAATAACAATGAGGACTTCAACCAACCAAGGACAATCTCCACAAGTGATAGCAATAGGTTCTCAATAATATCTTCCTCATGCAATGTCAATAAGCTCTCAAGAAACAAGCACAACTCCCTCAAGCAAAGAGCTCTCAAATAGCCAACAATGATCTCCTCAAATGAAAGACAAATGTATCCACAAGTGACTAGCAAATGATCTCCTCAATGGTCTCAAATAGAGGCAATGTACTCAACAAGTAACCAACAATACTCTCCTCAAAACAATAGCAAAAACCTCCTCAATAGTGGCAATACTCTCAATGAACTCCACTAAAGCAATTATGAACTCAAGCATCAATTTTATCCATAAAATTGATTTTCTAATCCATCCACTTCCTCTCAATAGTCAAGGCACATAATCAAGCAATTTGTCTTCAACTTCAAACCCTAACTCATGTGCATGTCTTCTAACTCAAGGTAGCAATTAACTAGGTCTCAAGTTCCTAGTTTAATTTCATAATCAAACCATGCACTAGGACATATACATGTTCAACACTTTACAACCTTATAACTCCCTAAATTCATTAACATAAACAACAAGCACCTATGCTTTTATTTATTTGTTTTCACACCTTATAACTCCACAAGTACACACAATAATTTTCAATTATTTAATTCAACACCTTATAACTCCCTAAATACACATAGCAATAACAAATAATATCTCAACACCTTATATCTCCCTAAGCACACACAACAATCATTTATTTCCAACAAATACCTTATGACTCCCTAATTTTGGCAGAAATGATTTTAATGCACCACAACTTTGGCAATATCAACTATTACCATGCGCTAGAGATAAATACCTTTTTATGAAGTTCGTAGCCTCCACAACCTTCGAAAACGTTAATGTCTTTGCCAAAAATCAATGCGCCTTAACCACCTTCGAAATCGTCAATGTTTTGCCCAAAAATCAATGCGCCTTCACACCTTCGTGGGAGTCGAACTCTGTTCCTCCTTGCTTGCACTGTGAAGCGCTTACCATGTGAGTGCTGGCCCACATTGGGATTCAATCCCAAACACTTCCTTTAATCTCTACGCTCGACTGTCATAACGAAATCAATCTCTCACAAAAAACTTTTGCTCTTGGCGGGATTCGAACACAGACCTCTCCTGTGCAAAGATGATGCCCTGCCAACTGCGCTACACTTGTCCAGTGTGACGTCAGTTTCGGTAGCTTTCGATTTTGTCTTTGCCCTTGAATTCAATATTTCATTTTACCTCTATGTTGCCTCCCTTCGACGACTCTCTCTCATGCGCTGATTATTCTCCTATCTCCGCAACAAAATAGCCAAAGTCTTCTTTGATTTATATGCCTTTCAATGCCTTCGAATGACGTCGACAAACTTTGATTTGCCATCCTAACCTTTGCACGTCGATGGATAATTTAATTAAACTTTAGACCTTAGAATTATTAAATAAATATTTAATAATTCATCTCTTATCTTTGAATTGGGATATCTCCTTCGTTCTTTTGAATTTTGCCATGAAACTTTTTGCACCTAGGTTTTATTGAAAAAACCTTTTCATCCATCATCATTTGGAGATGTCTTAGCACATTGGTTTTGTTGCAAGTGTGAAAAGGGTTTAGGCCCAGAAATGTCTAGATATTTCTAGGCCCAAGTGTGAATGCATTGTGTATTTGTCGGCAAAGTGTTGTCGGCATGATTTTTTGGTTTTTGAACTCCCTCGCCTAAATTCTTTCCTAAATTCTCTCCTCCCATATTTCCCGCCACCTTTCCCGCTTCCTCCTCATCCCTTATTCCTCCTCATCCCCCCTCGTCGACAATACCTCCACCGCCTCCTTTCTTATCCTTCCACCTCCCCTTCCTCCATAACCTCCTACTCCCTATAAATATTAGAATTTCGTGAGGTTTCAATGTAATTTTTTGAGTTTAATAAATATTATTTTTATTTAATCGCCCGATTTGGCTCACTGGTATCAGAGTCGGGTGCGCTTTTTGAGGCACAGGCACGGAGGCACGAGAGCCGAGGTCGAGGGCATGGATCTCGAGGTAGGCACTGATGTGGATGCTGACTGGGTAGTGGCACATAGTTCGAGGTAGGCACTGGCTGAGGTGGTAGCTGGGCATGAATCTCGAGGTGGCACGTAGGTGCTGACTGGACAGGCTGAGCTGGTAGCTTGGGCATGAATCTCGAGGTAGTGACGTGGCAGCACGGGCATGGACGTGGCACGAGCGAGTGGCAAAGAAGTCACCACGTGGTGATTATCAGTTTGTTGATGTGGCACGCATGGAGGTTCATCATTCGTCGACAGCAGCAAAAGAGCGTTGGTGATTGCCCGAAGGCAATCGTTTGATTATGCGCCCGTGCGCATATTAAAATTGTTCCCATACCCTTTGCCCACTGCATGTGGGACTAAACTTTTATTTTTTTTTAAATGCTGCAACTTTGAATTGTGTTTATTAACGTGTGCTCTTCCATTGTAAACACGTCAGGCGACGTGGTGTGGTGGCAAGGTGTTTCGGTTAGCTGCGGCGAGGTTCAGGGTTCAAAACCCGCCCATAATTTTTTTTGTGAAGTTAGCACCGGGAATAGTATAAGAGGCACGAGGTGCCTTGATAGTCCATCCGAGCCGCGTGGTGTAGCGGTTGTACACCCCTCTTGCAAGCGACAGGTTGGGGGATCGATTCCCCTCCGCTTCGAAAAACAAAAGAAAATTTTTTGCATAAAGAAAAGGTTTGAAATTGTTTTTTTATTTTTTTTAAAGTTTTTTGTTAATTAATTTAATAGTTTTTTATTTATATTTTTAATTATTTTTAAATATATATTTAAAAAATAATTAAAGATATAAAAATATTATTAATTTTTTTTTAAAAAGACTTTATAAAAAATATATATATAGAAAACCTTGCAAAATTGTGTAATAGCCTGAGAGGCAAGCATTGTAAAAAAAAGGTGACGGGAAGCCTTCCGGAGCGCCCGTTTATCGCTTCCAAAATTTTGGAACCCCGTTCAAGGCTAAAAATTTTGTGTAATAGCCTCAACGGCTGTAAAAGAGCAAAAATTGTAACCTCAGAAGCTCTAACGAAGTTTTCTTTTTGCCTTGATAAGTAGATGATCAGATCTACCGGATGTTACCATGCTTTGTGCTCTCTACTGTGGAGAGAAACTGCTAAAGCTTTTGATGAACGAGTTCGACGAGACGGACTGCATGTCGTATTTAGTCAACTATAGAATTCTGTTATAGCCCACCAAAGGAATCCGGATTCTGGATACGAGGCTGACTCAGAAGACAATATTTTTGGACAACGAGTGGAGGAGTCCGATTCAGTGGCATTTGAACCTGAGGAACAATCCAGTGAGAGTTATACCCCACGCTCTCCAGAGCCTGAGCCAGCGGAACCTGAGCCAGCAGAGGCTGAGCCAGCATAGGCCGAGCCAGTGGTAGCTCCTAAAATAGTTGTCATCAGTGACGACGAGGATTCCATTGCAGACAATTTTGGGCCTCCAGTACTAGGCAATCCTCAAGAAGAAGAACAAGAAATCAGTGAGAGAGTTAAGAAATCTAGATTTGATTTGAACTTGTAATTGCTTTGTACTTCCTATTTTTTTAGTCAAATCAAAGTTTGCTTTCAAGTAGTAGAAATGGCTTCAAATTCGAATCTCCCAATTCCTGAATTTAATGGTAGTGATTATGAATACTGGTCAATAAAGATGAAAACTATGTTGATTGGTAAAGGTTTATGGGAAATAGTTGAAGAGGGTTACACAGAACCTTCTCCTACTAACTGGTCTACCTTAAGTGCTATTGATAGAAAAACCAAGAAAGAAGCCCAGAAAAATAATTCCTTTGCCCTATATCATTTACAAGCAGCCCTAGATAAAAGCATATTTCCTAGGATAGCATCCTGTATAACAACTCAAGATGCTTGGAAGGCTTTAAAGGAAAGTTTTCAAGGGAGTGATCAAGTGAAGCAGGTCAGGCTTCAAACTCTTAAAAGAGATTTTGAAAATCTCAGAATGCAGGAGAATGAGAAAGTAGGAGACTACTGCGTGCGAGTCAAAGTCGTAGTAGATAAAATGGTCACTCTAGGTGAAGAGATTAAACCAGAGGTTGTAGTGAAGAAAGTGTTGCGAACACTTCTTCCTAAGTGGAATCATGTAGCAATTATTATTGAAGAGTCAAAATATTTGACTGCACTTTCCTTTGATGCACTAATTGGTTCTCTTCTTTCACATGAAGAGAGATTGCAGGAATCTCCTTCCACTAGCCACAGAGGTGATGACAAAGCCTTCACTTCACAAGAAGGAAAAGGACAAGGTAGAGGTCGTGGCAGAGGTCAGCACAGAGGTAGAGGTAGGAATAGTCCACGAGGTGGAACTCCTAATAGAGGAGGATCTTCAAACAGAGGTGGAAGTCAGAATAGAGGTGGACAACAGAACAGAGGGAAGCATCCAGGACGAGGAAAAGGAAGTGACAAGTCAAAACAAGCTTGCTACAATTGTGGCAAACTTGGCCATTTTGCTCATGACTGTTGGTCAAAATCTTCTCAAGGGAGCAACAGTCAGAGTAGTCAGTATGGCAATTTTGGAGAAGAGGAAGGGACCTCAAATATCTTTCTCTCATATGGCAAGTCAGATCAGAACCTGAATGATACCTGGATCTTGGACACTGGGTGTTCAAATCATATGAGTGGCAAAGAAGAACTCTTTGCTACTCTGGATTCTTCCTACAAATCCAGCATCAAATTGGGAGACGACAAGTCATTGGCAGTTGAAGGCATTGGAGCCATGGAGGTTCCAACAAAAGAGGGCATGAAACAAGTAAGTGATATCTATTACACACCTCATCTCCAACACAATATTTTAAGTGTTGGTCAAATGTTAGAGAAGAACTATAAATTACTATTTGATGAGGGTAAATGTACCATTTTTGATAAGAGTAATAGTGATAGAGTCATTACTCAAGTGCCAATGACAAGGAACAAGTTATTTCCTTTAAATTTTGGCCAACCAGGAGGAGATCAATTAGTAAATGTTGCTATTGCAAATCCAAGTGTGTTGTGGCACTTGAGATACGGTCATTTGAATTCAGCCAGTTTGAAGATGTTAACTTCTCAAGCGATGGTGATCGGACTTCCTAAAGTTCAGGACAATAAGGAAGTCTATGAAGGTTGTGCCTTGGGCAAGCATGCTAGAACCAAATTTCCTCATGGACAAGCATGGCGAGCCAGTTATCCACTCCAGCTAGTGCATTCGGACATCTGTGGTCCGATGCAGACCAAGAGCATTGGTAACAACTCTTACTTTCTTCTTTTCATTGATGATTTTTCAAGAATGTGCTGGAGATATATTTTTGAAGCATAAAGATGAAGCATTTGATTGCTTCATAGATTTTAAAGCAAGAGTTGAAAATGAGAGTGGATATTTTGTTAAGTGTCTTAGATCAGATAAAGGAGGAGAATACTCCTCTAATGAATTTTTAATTTTTGTAAAAAACATGGAATAAAGAGGCAGTTCACTATTGCCTATACTCCATAGTAGAATGGTGTGGCTGAAAGAAAAAACCGCACCATTGTAGAGATGGCAAGATCTATGCTTCAGACGAAGCATTTGAGCAATATGTATTGGGCAGATGCAGCCAGGACCAGTGTGTATATTTTGAATAGGAGCCCTACTTCAAGTTTGAAAGGGAAAACTCCTTACCAAGCATGGTATGGTAAGAAACCGAATGTCAAGCATTTCAGAGTGTTTGGTTCACTGGCTTACTCACACATTCCTGATGAACAGAGGAAGAAGCTCGATCCTAAGAGTCAAGCATGCATTTTTGTAGGGTACTATGAAAACACAAAAGCTTACAGACTCTACAATCCTAGGACTCAAAAAATAATACTTTCCAGGGATGTGATTTTTGATGAAGGGGGAGAATGGGGAAATCCCAAAATTTATAGTGATGTTGAATCTCATGACACAGGTTCTTCACAAATTCAACAGGTGCCACAGAAAAGCAAGAAGTCTCCTCCTCCTTCAAGCCCAAGCAGACATTCGACTTCCAGTTCATCATCATCATCACCAAGTCCTTCTCCACAAAGGTCAGTTAGTTCCTCACCAATGGATATTGATTCTCCATCTAGAGGTAAGAGAACTCTCCAGCATCATCCATCTTATCAGATGTTGGATACAAATTTTCAAAGATGATATACTAGAAGTCAAGCAAGTGAAATGGGTTCAGTTTTGCAAAGACTTGAAAATATGCATTTGTATGGAGATGATGACTCCCAAGAACCTCGGGGAGATGTAGTTAACTATGCCTTGTTAACTAGTGCACAACTTGAACCTTCTAGTTATGAGAAGGCTTGTACTCAGAAGATATGGCAAGAAGCCATGAAAGAGGAGATAACCTCTATAAAAAACAATGATACTTGGGAGCTGGTAGAGCTTCCTAAAGGAAAAAAGTGTGTTGGATGTAAATGGGTCTTCAAGACCAAATTCAATGCTGATGGAAGCATTGAAAGGCACAAAGCAAGATTGGTTGCAAAAGGATTTACACAAAAGTATGGTATTGATTATGAGGAGACATTTGCTCCTGTAGCCAGACAGGAGACCATCAGAACAGTTCTTGCTTTAGCTGCACACAAGGGATGGAAAGTCCAACACATGGATGTGAAAAGTGCCTTTCTCAATGGGTACTTGACAGAGGAAGTGTATGTTGAGCAACCACAGGGATTTCAAAAGCAAGGTAAGGAGCACCTTGTTTACAAACTGAAAAAGGCACTCTATGGCCTCAAGCAGGCACCACGAGCTTGGTACTCATGCATTGATGGGTACTTCAAAGATTTTGGGTTCACCAGAAGCAGAAATGAACCCACTCTTTACTACCTGAAGCAAGGTAATGACATCCTCATAGTTTGCTTGTATGTGGATGACCTCATATTCATGGGTAGTAATAGAAAAGTGAATATGGAGTTCAAGCGCTCCATGATGAAGCAATTTGAGATGAAGGATCTTGGCTTAATGCACTACTTCCTTGGATTGGAAGTTCATCAGTCAGATACAAGGATCTTCATCTATCAACATAAGTATGCTCGGGACATGATCAAGAAATTTGCTATGGAGCATTGCAAACCAGTTGCAACTCCAGTTGGACATGGGATCCAATTGAGCAAAGATGATGGAGCATCAAAAGTTGACGTGACCACTTTTAGAAGCATAGTTGGGAGTTTGATGTTTCTCGCCAACACCAGACCCGATATTCAGTATGTTGTTTCTCTTGTCTCTCGATTTATGGCTAGCCCATCTGAGCTGCATTTGTAGGCAGCTAAGAGAATTCTCAGATATGTGAAGGGTACATTGGATTTTGGAATCCAGTACCATAAATGTAACACTGTTAAGCTTGTAGGCTTCAGTGATAGTGATTGGGGCAGTAATATTGATGACAGGAAATCAACTTTAGGGAACTGTTTTAGTCTGGGATCAGGACTAATAACATGGAGCTCCAAAAAACAAACTGTGGTAGCCTTGTCTTCTATAGAAGTTGAGTATATAGCAGTCACCTATGCTAGTACTCAAGCCCTATGGCTAAGAAAAGTGTTAGAAGAAATTGGAGAGCAGCAAAGTGGTCCGACTAGAGTCTACTACGACAACATCAGTGCCATTCAGTTGGCATATAATCCAATCCACCATAGCAGAACGAAACATTTTGATATGAAGTACCACTTCATCCGAGATATGGTGGAAAATGAAATTGTTGAGCTTCAATATTGCCGCACTTTGGAGAACGTTGCTGACATATTCACCAAAGCGATGGCTAAAGCTCAATTTTTAAAGCTGAGAGACTGTGTAGTCAGTTCTCTCAACTTTAAGGGGGAGAATGTTGCAAGTGTGAAAAGGGTTTAGGCCCAGAAATGTCTAGATATTTCTAGGCCCAAGTGTGAATGCATTGTGTATTTGTCGGCAAAGTGTTGTCGGCATGATTTTTTGGTTTTTGAACTCCCTCGCCTAAATTCTTTCCTAAATTCTCTCCTCCCATATTTCCCGCCACCTTTCCCGCTTCCTCCTCATCCCTTATTCCTCCTCATCCCCCCTCGTCGACAATACCTCCATCGCCTCCTTTCTTATCCTTCCACCTCCCCTTCCTCCATAACCTCCTACTCCCTATAAATATTAGAATTTCGTGAGGTTTCAATGTAATTTTTTGAGTTTAATAAATATTATTTTTATTTAATCGCCCAATTTGGCTCAGGTTTTAATGAAAACCCTTTCCAATAGTTTTAATAAGAACCCTTTTCATTGGTCTAATTAAAAAATCTTTCCATCGGTTTTAATAAAAACCCTTACCATAGGTTATAATAAAAACCATTAATATTATATTTAAAAATTAAATATTATATGCCTCTTGTGCCACAAAACCCTGTATATATCCATGCTCTCCAAAATATCATAAATGAATATTTATGAAGTGCTTTTGCCACAAAAACTCAATGTGATCCATGTGACATCAATGACAACACAAAATAACTCAAATTGCCAACAAGCTTTTCATATCAATCAGGCAGGGTTGCCCTTTGACTCTGTTGTTGTTTGTCTTGTCTGCGGATGCTTTGGGGTATATGTTGGAAAAAAAGCGATCAGTTGGGCTTATTAGAGACATTGCTCTTCCAGAGGGACATCTTCTAAATAGTCATTTTGATGATGACTCTTTCCTTACTGTGCAGCTGGATAGAGATTCCATTTTGGGTATGTAAGATTGTCTTCAAAAAATTTGTCTTACTTCTAGGGTAGTGGTGAGTGAGGCTAAATCAGATTACTGGCTGATAGGAGCTGAGGATTTTCCTAATGGGATTAACACTGGCTGGAGGAAAGTTGATGATGGAGAAATTGTTAGGTATTTGGGTATTCCCTTTGGCAAGAGGATTTCCCTCAAATCTATGTGGGATTGGTGCATGGATAGGTTTGAAAAGAAGCTTCAGGGTTGGAAAAATAAGCTGATTTATTTTGCTGGGAAGCTCACTGTTATTAGTAAGATTCTACAAACTTGTCACATGTATTACTCCTTTTGTTTGCTTCCTAAATTGACTCAATATAGGAGGTTGGAGACTTGCATTAGGAGTTTCTTATGGGCTAATATGGATGGTTACAAGCGTGTTCCCCTTATTGCTTGGAAATATTTCACTGTTCCTAAGAAGTAGGGTGGTTTGGGGCTTCTAGACATTCAGGTGCACAGAAAAGTTCTTGCTTCTAAGTGGATAACCAGATTCCTGAAGGGTAATTTTGGATGGCAGTGGTTGTTGAGATACTGGATTCAGACTTGTATCAATCTTGATGGGATTCATGGAGCTTTCAACTTTGAGGATATTGTTGGGCATCCTAGTCGATTCAAAATTATAGGAGGCATCTTGATTAAAAGAATTTGGGAGGCCTGGAAAGAGGTTGTTGGAATGTTTAAATGGGATTTTTTGGATGATAGGAGAGGTTGAACTCTTTCTTCCAAAGCTATTTGTCTTTGGCAGGAAAATGATATGTATGTTGTGGATAGGCCTAATCTGCAATGTAAGAGGCTTAGCAAGAAATGTCTCTTTAAATGGGCTGATCTATAGGATAGGAATGTTGGGCAGTGGATTCCTTTGCAACAGTTGCTTGTTAAGTTCAAATTAAAACCTTCTGATAAATTCGATGTTCAATAGATTCAAGGTCTTCTTTCATCTGAGTAACTATATAAGTTTTTAGGTGGCCTTTCGAATCTGATTTGGAAAGACTAGAGGTGGAATTATGGGAAGCCAATTTGGTGCTTTAAGGCTTTTAAAATTTATCAGTTGATGCTTCCTAGTATCCCTCTTGGGGACATATTCAATGGTAGATGGGGTCTGAATTGTACATGTAAGAAATGGAAGAAACGGTTGTTTAGAGTTTGGAATTTTAGGGTCTCAATGCAACTAAAGGTTTTTGCTTGATTGGTGATGATGCAAGGTCTACAAAGCAAAGCTCGGTTAGCCAAGTGGATGTGTATTTCTGATGTTTGCGTTAGTTGTGGTTGGATTGAAACTATTAAGCACATATTTTGGGAATGCCCAAGAACAAGGAAGGTTTGGAGAGCAGCGACCTGACTTTATGGCAGTGTTTCTCAGGGACATCTTGGGTGGAAGAAGGTTGTTTTTGGTGACTCCCTTGATTGTGCACCTCATAGAAGGGTGTTTTGGCATGTTATCAAGATCTCTATTATTTTCAGCATTTGGAAGAAGAAATGCAGCTTGGTTTTTAGGAACGAGGAGGCCCCTGTTGATGCTACTATTGGCAGAGTAACTAGTTTTGTTTCTGGTCAAATTAAGGTTTTTAGGGATGAAATTTTGAAAGACTGCTTTAGAATAGATTAAAGTGCTAGATCTGATTGCTTGCTTATATTTTGCAAGCTGATGTAATAGCTCTTTGTTTTTTGCTGATGTATTTTTCATCCTTTCTTTAATATGAAGTATTTATTCAACAACAAAAAAAAACTAGACCTTGAAAAGCATTGCATAAAGCTAAAGGTTTATCATTACGGAGATGAGTTTATTCCACCAAATACTATTTAGACCGATGCTTAGACCATATTATCGTGATTAGTGCCTCAAACCATATTATTATGATATTTCATATTATCAATGATATTTCAACAAATTTTGGGATGTTTATAGACTCGTTCTTCTCAAGCACATTTGAAAGTGCAAATGCAAAAAGGTGTTTAGTGGATCTACTTCTCCATGGGATATAGTTTTAGCAAACTTGACCTTTGATCTTTTGTTATATGTGGGACGCATTCATTCCCAAGTCTATGGAACTTCGAGCACACCACGATATATTATTGACAAACTTCATCAGCTTTCTCATATGGTTTAGGATCTTCAAAAGGTCCAACAAGAAACTAAAAAGAAGGTAGTTAACAATGATGAGCAGGTTCAGGTTTTTATTACTTATATTTCTTCTTTGAAGACTTTTGAAAATATCACAAAAAATACGTCCAAATTTTTTCAATATAACAGACTCTCTCACAGATGAATGTTGATATCTGGTGTATTGCAACAAGATATAGCTATAGTCTTTTTGTTGCTAAAAGCTTCTATTCTTATGTATATTCAGTTATGGATGTTTTACTCCTTATCCACCTCATTTTGTTTTTTAGTTGGTGGATAGTGTTAGCACCATAATATTAATGTTCCTATTAATAAATTAATAAATTATATTATATATATATATATATATATATATATATATATAGGGTTATGCAATTAATATGGATGGGTTATTTTAATCTTATATTATCAATTTTTAAAGGAAATTTTATATTTTTCTATAAATAAAGATTTCAAAGTTATTATTATTTTTTTTGAATTTAGCAAAAAAACCCCTTGCGGGGCTTTGGTTTGAAAAATCATGACCAAGGGGTTCTACATTATCAAAATCACTCGGGAGTCATGCCCGGCCTTGACCGAGACAACATTATCAATTGGATTTTGGATACACAATGTACGTTTGGTAGGGTGGATATTCGAACCAGAGATCTCCCTTGGAGGATTGCCCTGCCCTCTCCAACTCACCTATAACACTCTCCAACTCACCTATAACACGTAGGTTCAAAGTTATTATTATTATTTATATAATAATATGATTATGATATATATATATATTTTTTTTTATATATAGAAGCAATGGTTACAATCACAATTTTTAGTAACTACCAGCACAGCTGGTAGGGTTCAAACTATCTGCAAAGGCTCCCAGGACTTCCACCGTCTCGGTACATGGTAACCCGACGTGAGATGGGGACCGCCGGACGCACAAGGGTTGCACCGTCGTCATCAATCTGGCGCACCACTCAGAGGAATCGGATCTGGGCTAACTGTCTGTGCATGGGCAAGCTCGTGGGATTGGAACCTAGGTCTCCTCTCGGTAAGCGCCCTAACTTACCAATCCACCTAGACCCACGGACAATATGATTATGATATGGATAGGTCATTTTAATCTCATATAATCAATTTTTAAAACTACAACAAACACTTTTTGAGAAAGATTTCAAGTTTTTTTCATTGAATTATGTGGGATAGAGTCCTCAAAATATCATAGTAATATGGTCTTAACAATTAAATGCTTATTATTATGTTTTTTTTTTTGTTACATCACAACCACACTATTTTTAGTAACTAACATAGGGTTCAAATCATAGGGGTTGCTCCCACCAAACCTATTCTGCCTTGTTGATCTGACATGAAGGAGACCATTAGTCGCTTGAGACTCATACCGTCATTGTCGATCTGGCACGCACTTAGAGGAATGAGATCAGACTACTACCTTTGCAAACAAGTTACCCAAGTTTGAACTTAAGTATCTTCTTGTTATAGACAAACATTTAACAAACCACTTATTACTGTCATTACTAGATAACAATATTACAACAACTAATAAATTACTGATAGATTTCAAGTCAGTAGTTAAAATATATTTACTTTTTATTTGAAGCGTAAAGGATTAAAAAAACAAAATTAACCATGTGTCCATTGAGCCCAAGTGGTTGCAATAGATTATCTTAAACATAAGAGATTCTTATTCAAGTCTTTGTAGATATTAAGGTGGAAAAACATTTATTAAAAACAAATTATTTTTATTTTTATTAGATAAAATTTGAATTTTAATTATTTTAAATTTGTTAGTAAAATTTAAATGGTTTGTTAAACAATTGATTAAATTTTATTTTAAAATCTAAACTTTTTTAAGTGAAAAAATATACTTTGTTGTTGTGTATTATTTAACTTTTATTTTAAAATAAATAAAAATATAATAAAATAATCTACGGTAAAAATTGATTTGTTTTTTAATGCAAATGTCATGTAACTAAATTCAACGAAATTGATTCAAACTTTTAATTTTATATAATTTAATTAGTATCTATTAAAACATTCATACACTATAATATATTTAATTTATAATGAAATTTAAAATAATTTGTTTTAGTTAAAGATTTATATTGCTTTTAACGTTTGTTGATGGAATTCAAAGAAGTTATCGGGTTTCCTTGGTAGTGGTGAATTTGACTAATTCTTTTGGTTTTGCTTTTACTATTATTTTTGAAGTTTTTTTTAATTGAAATTACGTTCCAGTTTGGAAAGTAAATTTTTGGAATTAGATTTTGTGTGGGGTTTTCTTCCATCAAAGTCACCCTTGGTAGTGGTGAATTTGACTAATTCTTTTGGTTTTGCTTTTACTATTATTTTCGAAGTTTTTTTTAATTGAAATTACGTTCCATTTTGGAAATTAAATTTTTGGAATTAGATTCTGTGTGGGGTTTTCTTCCGTCAAAGTCACCCGGGGTCTAGAGTGGGCTTTAGAATATCTGCAGCATGTGAGGGGAGAGCTTTGAACTTGGGACCTTTCTTTTTCAACTTGAGAATTTCAACTTTCCCACTTGCTCTCCAACTCTCCCACATAAATAAATATTATTTCCAAAATTTACTTTACCTTATAATATTTTTAACTGCCAGTTTTTTTATTCTTTAATTTTTAAACTAATTATTCTATCTTAACCAAGATTTTATATTTTATCTTAACTCTTTTGTAAAAGGATTGGACTCCTCTTAAACTTTTTCACCGTTACAAAAAAAATATAATCTGAAAGATAAAATGTGAGAACACTATTACTTCGATTTGAAAAAAAATATGATGAAGGATGTATACTTAACCTTCAAGGTTTCATGAAGTGATGAATGAGGGTATTTATTATAAAAAAATTAAAAATTATTTAATATAAGTTTTTTTTTTGTAGTTAAAAGTTTTTTTGATAGGTTGTTTAGTTTGATTCTTTGGATTTTGAATTTTTTTAATTTCATCTTTACTTAATTAACATTACCAATAAATATTAAAACAAATTAATAAATTATTGTTAACTTTATCTCTAAGAGACACCATCAATAAATGTTAAAACATGTTATTCTTCGAAACATCTATCTGTTTTTTCATTCAACTTTTTGTAATAACATGAGACTTCTCACATGACAGAGATGACAAAATACCAAGCGCATGGTTCATGTGAACGATGCATTATTGTCCTTTCTTTCCTAACAATGATAGCTTTGGCCATCAATGACAATAAGTACACCATAAATGCAAACAAGCACCACCCATTGCATTGCAGGTTAAAGGTGGCCATTCAAGCTATCAATATTCTTCTGGCACCACTCACATGGACAGCCATTAACCACAAGAAATACTAGCCCTTAAAAGAATTCTAAATCAAATTGGCATTCTATAGAGCTTGCCAAATTTGGAGGGTTAATCCCTCGGGAGTTTTCAATTCAGTTGTTTTGGGCCAAAAGACAAGAGAATATTTGGAGTAAAGCTCACCGTTCCATAAGAAAAAGAAATGACAAACATCAAAGGGTGCAATGGCTTTTGTGACAGAATCCAGTGTCATCGTCCCTAGGCTTCACAAAATGACAGCAAAACTTTTGTAAGAACATGGTAGGAAACGTGACCAAGCAATAAAAACCAAAACGAATCACTGTAGGACAATGGAAGTTTCAAGAATCCAAGGTTTTAACCCTCATGTAGCATCAGTTTACAAATTTTTTTTATAGCTTTTATAGCATCGGTTTAAAAAAAATCCAGCTTTAAAATAAGTAAATTTTTTAAAATGGATTCCAACCATTTGCCATGTAATTAATTATTTTAATGTTTTTTAAGTTGTCACAATCAAATAGTTGGCTTTTAGTTTTTAATTGAAATTTAAACTTATTTTCTTATATAATATTTTGTAATTGATATACTTTAATGAACATATTACTGTAATTGATATACTTTAATGGTCATATAACAATACCTAGTTCTAATTAATAGATGATCTTCAGATCTTACCAATTAATATAATACCACTGCAACAGTAAGACCTGATATACTTTAATGGTCATATAACAGTACCTAGTTCTAATTAAAAGATGATCTTACCAATTAATATAATACCACTGCAACAGTAAGACCTGATAACTTTCAATTGATTAATACCAAAACTTATTATACATGCATATATTAACATCCATACCAACATTTAAATCTTATTTAATTGGTTTTTAAATTACCAATTCAATATTCATTAAGTAGGAAACATCTTGAATGATTCTAAACGATGGTTTTGTTGATGCTCATTTATGAGCATGGATCATACAACCATAAGAATTGTTTTTTTATAAACGATGGTTTTGTTGATGCTCATTTATGAGCATGGATCATACATCCATAAGATTTGTTTTTCAATGATGGTTTTGTTGATGTTCAACCATAAGATTTGTTTTTGTAGTGTAGACAATATGTGACTCATGACGGTCCATACAACCATTAATGGATAAATATATTTTGATGGAAGAGTTACAGTTGAAAGTTATAAAACAGTAAATAATGCTTCAAGGTAAACTTTGATGAAAGATTTACAGTTGAAATTCATAAAAAACTGAATAATTCTTTAAGAGTACAAGTTCAAGGTGATTTTTTGATGAAACAGTTATCTCTTATAATGATCACTAGTGAGACTTAAGTGAAATTTTTCCAAGGTCACGTGTGATCTTGGTCGAGGTTATGGAACACCTATATGGCATCACCTTAGTCCAATGAGAATGATTTTTTTTTTTAATTTGAGGAAGAGGTAGTTGTATAGAACCACTGCAAATTTGATTATGTTAATGCCAAACTAGAGAACCATTGCAGATTTGCTGATGTTAATGGCAAAATAGGAAGTTTGTGTAATATGAGCATTTTGCTAGCACTGTCACATACAACGGGAGAGAAATAGGTAATCATCATCCAAAGTTTCTGTAGGGGTTGAAGATCTTGTATAAAAAATCTTTGATAGGGCTGCCTTAGTAATGTAACCATATAAAACTTTCGGTTTGATTTCCTTTATATCTCGTAGGCCTTGGTCTGCCTGAGTAAAGTAACCATATAAAACTTTTGTTTGCTTTTCTTTATATCTCATAGGCCTTGTTAGTCTTGAGGGAAATAAAAATAGCATCACTACAAATGCTTATGATTCTGGTAAGTCCTCTTATGCAACTTAAAGCCTTACCTAATTTATGCGCAGATCACCGAAGTTTATCACCAAGAGTTTTATCATGGGGTTCATTTATCTGTGAACCCTTAGAGTTTGATAATTATCCTTTTATGCAGCCCAATTCATAAAAGAGGCTCATGTCTAACAGCAAAACTAATCAATCACTGTAGATTACTATTATATTGTTCAGTTCAAATGCCTGCAAACCATCAAAAAGGCTTTAAGAAAACTGTGTCCAGATCACCAAAAGCACTCCATTATTTCTATAGAGAAATAGTAAGGTGAACAATGCCATTTAAACTAAAACAAAGGAAAAAAGTCCAATATTCCCACCTTGCAGAAGCCTCATTGGCTTGTCCTACATAGTAGTTTTGCTATTTCTCTCTCAAAGATTTGAGAGAGAGTATTCACCTCAATCAAGCAGGCACTTTAACAGGACTCTTGATCGTGATCACTGGAACTAGTTTTTAATCTTTTCCTCTAAAAAGAATTTTACTCTCAATTGGGAAATTGGACCTTTTCCACAAGTACCCCACCCCCAAATTCACAGATGAAACCAATGGACTAAATCTTACAAAAAGAATACATTCAATGACTCTACAACCTCTTTCCTTATCCCCCTCCCCTCAATACAAAATACATGTTCCCTGTCTGCTAAAAACCACCATTTTCGCCCTTACATACTAATTGTACATATGACATAGGCAATTAACTGCCAAAAAAACTTGGAATTTCTGGCCCCGTCTGCTGAAATCATGAACTCTGGACCAGAAGAAAAACAGCAATGTTTTACCCATTTAAGGAGAGGAGCAATCATGATGAAAATGGGCTTTGAATGTCAACGTCTCAGGTACCCAATAGTTCAATTTGAAAATGCTTCCTATAATGGGCATCAGATAAAAAGCCTGTAATCATTCCTAATGTGCACCAAGAAATCATCTTCGCTTCCAAAGAATGTTTGTTTTGCCTGGGAGCCTCCTTCTTCCATCATTTCCTTTTGTCGCCTCATTTCCAAGACCTTCTTGTGGGAATTGGAGTGCTTCTCCACTGAAAAAGTAGGACTTGCAGCAGGTCTGTATTCTGGTAGAAGTCTTCCAGACTTGTATCTCACACCACAGGCATTGCATAGTGTCTTGGGACCCATGGGTCCAGCTCTCCACTGTGGGGTTTTCTGTATGCCACAGTGCATGCATTTCCTGATATGCATTGGGTCCTGCCCCTTCTTCTTGACCCCCTGGTTTGGCATGATTAGCTTCTTTGAAGGATGGGATTCTGCTTGCTCATAAAAAAAGTAATCAGAATCGCTACAGAATGTAGTACCAGTAGACAGGGAAGAGTTTGAACCATTTTCCAATACTATATCAGAGGAAGCCGGGGAAAGAATCCTTGAAGCCCAATTGCAAACTGGGACTCTTGACCTCTTGCTTCTAGCTTTTCCTGGTACAATTATATCTGGACAAAAAGCAGAGATTTTTCCAGAGGAAGAGCTGCTTTCCAATACTGAGATAGGACTTGAGCTTCTAAATTTATCTAATCTCTGTTCTTCACCATCTAAGCTCTGCTCTTCACCGTCTTTGTCCTTCATTCCACTTCCAACATCAGGAGAAAAGAGTGGTTTTGGTCCATTTTCTAAAAAAGACGCCTCTACGAAGTTTGAAAGCCATTCCAGCTCAGCCAAGTCATCACACTGGTCCAAAGAAAAGAAACACGGTCTCAGTTAAGAACTTCAATCACATTAAACAATCTCAGAAACTGACTACTCACATCTCAGAGCTTTTGGTAATCCTTAATGTAACAGAAAGCTACCTCTTAGATTCTTCTAGACCTAATGGAACCTACTAGAAAATCTAAATAGTCCATGAAAAGAATTGCTTTTCCTGAGGAGGAAACACAGAACACTCACAGGAACACAGAGTTCAGCAGGATTATTGTCCTCAGCTTTGTCCACATCGAAATTACAGCTCTGAGTTTCTGTCTTGCAGCATTCACCAAAAATGTCACTTTTTGGGAAAGTGGTACTGTTTTCTCCAATGGGACCTCCAATTTCTTCATTCGAGAAGTCCAGCAGGTCATCTATATGGTCAAAAAGGTCACCTGTGAAGCCAGTTTCCAACTTGGTCCTTACCCCAGACTTCATTCCATCTACCATTGATGTTCCATAGCCTGTGCCAAAAACCAAGTCTGCAGCTTCCATATCCAAATGCTGCTTACTGGATGGAACCCAATTCACCTTCCAATCTTCTCTGTCAACAATGACAAGAAACAAAACATCAATTTGGATGAAAACAGAGTACCTTACAAGTTCCTTACAAATGCACATTCTGCGCTTCTATCATTCTCCTAAAATGCTAACGTACTCGTATTTCATTGCATGCAATAGCTATTTCAGTTTTTCATTAACAGGAATAACCCGGCTGCTTTGTTAAAAACAAAAGATGTGTTATGAAGTCATAGCAGATAGATATTCAACGCTTTATTCCATTGAATGGACATGCTCCGCTGCTGCTCATTGCAGATGATATGTCCGACTCTGTTCAGTTTCATAACAAAACTTGTACCACCCTAGAAAACATTGGAGCTTATAAGCAAGCAGAAAACCTCACAAGGTCCTATCAATTGAATATCACACAATCCCATCAAAGTATTGCAATGTCCATGTGGTGCTTTTGATTTGAACATGAATATGCATGGGACTAGTTGAGGTTTCAAAATATGAGTTTTGACACAAAGAAGATGCCCTATATGCTCCCTCCAGATAAATATTCTGTCTTTGAATGGATAGACCACACTCGAACTGATTGAATAGGATATTTACATGATTACATAAGGTATCGCCGCAAATTTTGAACCGGCCAAGATTGCAGAAGTATAGAGGTGCATAAGACTCAGAGCTCAAGTTTCAATCTTGGTGCCCCTTACACGCCATAGCTTTCTAGACCAATGTTATAGGCAAAACTGACATCAGGAACCCATGTTAGGGAATCTGGTCCAACAAATGCAACATTTGGAGCCGTTCCATTGCAATACTCTGGACCAGGACAAACACATTTGAATTCTGGTTCCATAACGACAGATTGGTTTCGACATAGCTTTGTCGAGTAATGTCTTAGGCAACTCGCAATGAGGTTACTATGTTAAGGGTTCTGTTCCCTTCAATGCAGTGTTCGGAGCAGTTCCGTTGCAATACAGTGAACAACTTCCTACCAATACAATTTGAATGATAGCCTGCAACTTCATAAAGATAAATATGCATTTGGTTCAAACCAGCTACTTTTCCAATGCAATGTTTCAAACGACAAGCTCTAAAATAGCAACTCCAGTTGAAACATATGAATGCAAGGACAACCAGGAAAAGAAGAAAAATTGCGACCTTTATGGAATTTCAGTCCAATCCAACACTCCCTAATCACCTTAAAACAGAATGAATGTTTCAGAAAAAATCTCTTTGGCATTGCTCAATGAAATACAAACAAAAGTGTTTCTGTGCAAAAAGCCACAACAAACAGTACCTTACGGTGGGTGGAATTCAATACCTTCAGACTCTGAACTTGGGGACACCCCAGTGATGAAATGCAGCGAGACTGAAGAGAAGGGGATTGTTATTGAAGTAAGAAGCTTTGCAAGGAAGCAATATTATAAAATCTTAGTGAATCACTGAGAGCACAGCATGCAAAAAAGTATCTTGCTAATTAAAATAGTCAGTCCTGAGACAAGTGCTTGATAAAGAAAAGCAACAGAATCTCATGAAGGCACATGACCCCTAAAACTAATCACAAGGTATCTCAAGCAAAGATATGCACTTGCAAAAAAAAACTTGGGGACTCTGACAAAAGCAAAATATTTTATGTCTGAGTTATTTGGGTTGGTGGGTACTAAGGAAAACTGGAGGAAGAAGAAGAAGCAGGGGCAGCCTCAGCTAGCTGTGCTAGCAAGTTACAACTGGCTTGATGGTGAAGTCTAAACGTGTGCACGCGGATTTCAACAGTATGATTTGTACAGGAAGGATAAGAAGGAAAGACAAAAAGCTTTAAAAACTGTTTTTTTTTTCTGTTTTTTTTTCATCGTTTTAGGTTGAAAATCCGGCTTTTTTTCTCACATGAAAATTGGATTGACGGTGAATAAAAATTAAGGAAAAAAAAACGATTGTACTATAGGACCCCATTGGGTACACCCTTCCCTGGACAGCAGGTGAGACAGCCATATGTACAAAGCTAATGCATTGGATAGAGAGCAGCAGTTAACAATAAAGGCAAAGAGTATTATTGCTTCATTTATTGCTGTAATAAAAGGGTGTTTACTATGGCTGATAAAAATACTTAATAATGAAGAGGAGAAGAGTATTCATATTCCATGGCTGCCTCTGTGACAGACAAGCCAACCAATGCAGTAGGGCAGAATGCAAACAACACCCACCTGCTTGCATGTGTTTTTCCTGCATTGTAGCTTTGATAAAGTGCTCAGAAAATCACCTACTATAATTGTTCTTTCGTGTAGTTTTTCACCCTTTTACCTTAGTCTACTGTCTATATATCCTATCCAGTTACAGTTACTGCTTATATACATATAAAACCCTCATATACGATAGCACATACATATACCCACGTATCGTTAACGTGTTTGTATACATAAATATCATTCTGTATCTGAATATTACAATATGTGTATATACACTACACCTATATACCTGGTAATGGAGAGGAAGACGTTATGGAACTTGCATGTGAGCATTTTGTTCATTGGTTTTAGTCTTCTTCAGTATCACCGGAAAATTATACAGGTTAGTTGAAATCTTATAAATATCATAAGGTGAAATTTTATATCAAAATATTATTATATAATTATAATATAAATAAAATTTATACTAATTTATAATTTAAAAAAATTATAAATAAATGTATACACCCCTATTCAATCCTACAAACAAAAACAATTTCTGTATATACTGTTTAGTTGTATATTGATGCCTATATACAGGAGTAAATACATATACATTTCTCCCTACTAGCAAACACATGCTCGAGATAGATGAATACTCATGTGCATGCTAAACTTAAAAAATATTGAAGAGAAGAGTTTAATGAAGTATTTAAGATTATATGTTTATACAGGTAGATTTATATATAATATTATATAATTAAATTTTTAAAATATATAAAATTATATATAGATACCATGTGAAGTGTTTTTAAGTTTTACTTTTATACAGGTCATCATAAATATTCACTGCTTATCATGGGAGGAATTGATTCTTTTAACTCTCCATCATTCTAACAAAGGAGTAAATATTGCCACCACCCACAAAGCCAGGTCAGCAGACAAATTGGAAGAATCAAACCAAAAGTGAAATGGGTCAAGGAATAACCAAAGGGGAAAAAAAAGGGAAGACAAAGATAAAGAGAAGATAACTAATTACATTTTTGGGCCTTTTCAGAAAAAAACATATAATATATTATATGGCCTCTGTTCTATCAGTACTATTGGTGTCTTTGGTTTTACTTCTACTTCACTCTCTGTATCTTTCCTTGAGAGCCCACACCCACATGGATGTGTGTTTGTTCCTTGCAATTTACTCAACCCAAGAAACCAAGGTGGTGCTGGTGGGAAGCAGCTGGATATCCAGCTGGCATGGCAGGCCCCAAGTTGGAATTTGACAGTCACCTTTGCTATCCAACCCACAGGTTTGGTTGAGGGATTTAACCCACAGGTTTGGTTGAGGTCAAAATCCCTCACCAGTGAGTGGTGGGTATGGTCACATGGAAGAAGGCAGAGCCATATTTTTTTTATCTTTCTTTTTATTAATACATACCTCTTCCTACATTTGAGCCTGAGGACCCTCTCAAACTTAAGTCACCGAATAAGACATAAAATGTAAGCTTGTTCTCACATACTTAATAAACAATTTTTTTAATTTTAAAAATAAAATTATTAACTTTAATTTTTTTTAATTCTAACCAACCTATTTTTTCAAATCAGTATCCACCACACCCAATGTCCTCCCCATGTGACCCTTGCCTTTGTGAACATTCTAACCTGACATAACCATTCATCCCCTGTGGGTGGAGCCGGTGGGGGCCATATTTATTATAGTGACTTTGATTCAAAGCAAATTTTCACTGGAATCTAGAGTGCCACCAGAGATGGTAACCACATGTGTAAACTTATGACACTGATGGGCCTCCAAGGTACACTTTCCGGGTTGAAAGCAAACCCAAGCCCAAGACGGTCCTCTAGTCATTGTGTGCTCCATATTCTGCCCACCTGTTAAGGTGGCATAAACTTTGCTCTCCATGCTTTTCATGGCCCTATGGGGCCGTATGTTTGCATGTAACTTCACGACAACCAAAAATAAAGTCTCGACTTCCCTCACTTACCTTGCCGACAACTTTGAAATTGAAAACTTTGGCAGCAGGATCTACACACGAGAGCAGCCATTGTCCAGATCTATTTGACCCAAATGGAAAAAATTAATTTATTGGGGTGTATAAGACTTGAAATATCTTTGTTTTTTCCTAGGTAACCACGATGGATCACATGAAAATTCTAACTTCTGGTGTCCAACACATCAAAATAATAGACTAGCTCTACATTTGATAAGGTTGCAAAAGTCGGTTGTCGGTAGGATGTGGCAGCACCAATTTCAATGCCAAAATCAGGACACGTCCCATGCAGAAATGTATGCTAATTTGGAGGAAGGGGTCCAATAAAGCACCCAGGTGGGTTCCTTCAAAGTCCCATTTCACCGTCAAATCTTTAGCCCTGATTATTTTCTTATTTTTTTTCAAGGAAAGACAGGACCAAAGTTTGTTTGGAAATGTGAAAGGCCTCTACTTCACAGTTTGGTTCTAAATTCTTCTTGTCGAACGAACAACTTTTCAAGTTCCCCTAGTCAATTTGGTACCTAATACAACCAATTTTAGATTATAATCTTAGATGCAATGACCCATTTTGTCCATGTTTTTGTTCCTCTGGTTAGGCCATTAGTCAAGGTGAGTATGACAGAAAGTTTGCTAACCATAAGAGTACAATTGGTTTCAACAATAGATATTGTCGGTGGAACGATGTGGTATACAAAGTTGAGATAATTGGTGCACATATTGCCTTGCTAATAATGTTGACTTTGGCAACGAGGTAATATCTGAAAACTAAACAACACTAACTCAACTGTTTGTAGCTCTAGATTAATTAGTTAAGAGGGATTTCATGTTTGAGTTTCAACAGGCTGAGAGGTTCAAAATGTATCTGTGTGAGATGTTATGTACGCCCAAGCTTACGAGAGGAGTACTGTTAATTGTTGAAGTGATTCCAATATTATGTATGTGCAAGTTTATGAAAATTTGTAACAAAGAGGAGCATTCTCGAGTACTGAAGTGATTCCAACTATTGACCTCTCTCGTTTTTTTTCACCATTTCATGAGGTTTTTATGTGATGTTGCTTATCTATATAAGCTGTTTATTTTTAGTGACATATTTTTATGCTGGAATTTCGTTTCACTTTAATATCTCCTCTTCTCATTAAAAATGAAACTTACTTGCATGACCCTTTAAATATTATTTTTTTTCTAACCAAAGATGAGTTAAAAAATAATTTTTATAAACAATTTTTTTTTAAATAAAGTTTTTAAAAGAAAAATCAAATTTCTTTTTTAGACAGACAATGTCCCAGCATTTATTTATCAGTTTTAATGGATTTGTAAGAAGAGACGCCAACAATCGAGCCGTTATCATTTCCAACACCATGCAGTTTCGACTCAATGCTAGAGTCATGTTCGAGGTTATCTTTTAAGTCTCCGAACAATCCCTAATGCAGATTGCTCGTGATTTAATGACACAAGGTGGATGAATATCTCAAACCTCTGTAATAGTTGTGGCAGAAAAAAAATTGTTAAACATATCTTTTGGGATTGTATTGTAGAAAGGAATGTTTGGAAAAGATTGAAGTGGACCTATTATCCTATCCTAGGTGATAGGTGGAGTTGGAAATTGGTTCTTTTGGGAGATGCTTTTGGCTGCCCTCAGCATCTTAGGGGGTGTGGATTGTTATCAGAGCAACGACTTTGTATGCTATTTGGAAGGCGATATGCAGTTTAGTTTTTCAAGATGAAGTTATTCTTGTTTTTGGGATTGTGTCTAATGTTGTTATTGATATTCAATTCCAATGTAGAGCCTTTAAGAGGCTTATAATCAAAAATCTCAAAGACTGCTCTGTTGAGGACAAGTCAGATGGTTGGATGTCCTTGAGCAGATTTTTGTAATCTACTGTGATATCTTATATTTTAATTTTTATATTAATATAAGCAATATTTAAAAAAAAAAAAAAAAAGTTTTATAGAAAAAAGTAATTTAACTTTATCTATTACATTTTTTGAAGGAAGTGATCTAAATTTGAATCTTATCAACCCATACAATATAATTGTAAAGTTGTTAATTTTTTCCCTCAGATGTTATAATAACACTATAATGTAATGATTATTATTAATTTTTTTTTCTCAAAGCATCAACGTGTTATAATAACACTATGTTGTAATGATATAATACTGATGGACCTGTTCAATTCTATATAATCCATTAAAGAAAAATTAATTAATTAATTAATTAAATTTTATCAAGAGATATATGCATAGATAAATACCCTATAATCAAATTATAAATCAAGTGATATTAATTTAACTAATTAAAATTTTCAACTTTCAAAGAAAGAATTTTTTTATCAAATTATTACGTCGATAGGCGTCCTACAATGGCAACCAGGAAGGTCGGTCACCGTAAACAATATTAATATTTTATTAAAAAGTCGACATTAAGAAAATTATCCGTCAACATTAAGGATTACGGTGGATTTAAAATATTAAAAAAATATTTAAACTAGCTTAAATATATAAAATATATATCGATCGAGCCACAAAAATGATGGTGGGAGCGGGAGCAAGAGCAGGTTCGAACACAGGGCTGGGGACAGGCTCAGAGAACGATGCAGGTTTTTGGGCGAGATCGGGTTCGGGATCGGGGTCAGGCACGTCAGGGCCCGGTCTCGGGCCAACAGGACCCTCGGCGGGCCTAGAGGATGGCTTTGCACCTGATCTGATTGGCGGCCAGGGCGGGGACGACATCTTGGGCCCTGGCCCCCAGGCCAGCCTCGATGCGAGCGCAAGCCTAAGGAAAAAGCCCCCTGATCCTGGGCAGGGCTTTGTCTCGGGTGGGAACAAACCCTCCTATCAGCAGATCTTGGCGGGCACCGGGGCCCCTTCCCGGGCCCTGGGGTTAGGGCTTTCCCTCGAGGGCACCCACATTTCTATTCAGGAGGAGGTCTACGCCTCCTTGGTAGCTGGTTCCTCTGCCTCCCTGGTAGGGAAATTCCTGGGAGGGCGCCCAGACATGGAAACCGTCCGCAGATGGGCGGCTACCAAATGGAAGGTGTCCGGGCATATTCAGCTGGTTGCCCTGACCAAGGGTTTCTTCATCATCAAGCTAAATAACAGCGAGGACGCCGAAAAGATCCTGTCGGGCGGGCCCTGGTTTCTGGGGCGCAAAAGCCTCTTCCTCAGGCGTTATGGAGCTGACTTCCACCCCAAAGCACCCAAAGCATCAATTTCGCCTCTGGTCCGGGTTCGTCTCCCGCACCTTCCCTTCCACCCGTGGCACGAAGACGTCCTAAGACTCATTGCTCGCTCGATCGGGGACCCGGTGGCCTTCGACCCCGCTACCAAGGTAGGATCCCGAATGGTGCATGCCAGATTTTGCGTCAACGCCAATCTCGAATCCGAACTCCCCTCTTCGATGACCATCTCGTCTGGGTCCTTCTTGTGGCGCCAGCCCCCTGATCTACGAAAACAAACCTTCCTTCTGCCCCACCTGCTGCACTCAGGGCCACCTCCCCCACCAATGCCCGGTTTCCAAAAAGGCTGATGGCCCTGTCCCCAAACTCCCTTCCCGATCAGGTCGGGCCCCGTCTCGAGGGCCCCCTCGCGATGGCCACAGATCCTAGGCCTGGACCAGCAAGGAGGCTCCCCCTCCTGCCCCAAAGGACTCTCATGTGGACCCCGATCTGGAGGGCGGTCTCCCCCAGGTTTCCCCTTCCACTGCTCCCCTCCCTGGGTCGTCTTTCGGGGCCCCGATCCTAGGTTCTCCCTCCCTGCCCGCTTCGAATCCCGCCCCGCAGGCCCCTGCTTGCGCCCCCCTCTAGGCACGCGAGCTGCCCGGGCTCCTTTCCCCGTCGGCTCCCTCTGTCGGGGCCCCCTTCTCCCCCCCACTCCCGCTATCCCTCCCTCGACCCCCCCAACCCTCCCGGTGATCCTTGCTGGGCTTCCTCCCTTGGAGTGCAGATATGAGAGGTCAGATGAAGAGATCGAAGCTAGTTCTCCGTCCGGGCCTGATGAAGTCAGCCCCAAGATGACCCGGAGTAGGACTTTTGCCATAGACTTTGGCAGCAAACTCAAAAGAGGGCGGCCCACCCTGGGTGACCAGCGGACAAGGTTCATCGAAGATGACATAGCCAATGGCTCCCAAGCAACTCTCTCTGACGTTGGCGCAAGCTTCTCCAAGATGGACGCCATCCGACCCAAACCCCCCGCTCAGGCCGGGAAGGGGGGCAAGCGACCCCACAAGGGTGTCAAATGAAGCTCATCACCTGGAATATCAGGGGGCTCAATGGGGCCCCCAAGAAAAGGATCCTCGACCAACTTCGTAGGGATCACCGCCTGTCCTTCCTCCTTCTTCAAGAGACCAAAATAGATGACGTTGTTGCCCGACGTGTAGCCCAAGCTACCTGGCGCAATTGCGAGTCCCTGTCTACCCCGACGACCGGCTCAGCCGAGGGTTTGTTGTGCATGTGGGACCCCCGGTCTTTTGAGGGAAGACTCATATCTTCGTCTCCCAGAATAATCAACATTCTGGTCCATTGCGTGAAGTCAAGGCGCTCATGGATTCTGTCCAACGTCTACGCCCCTAACAACCCCATCGAGAAAGCAGCCTTATGGAAGGAAATTAGCTTGATGAGAGAAGCCTTTGCCCCCCTGCCCTGGATCCTGGTCGGGGACTTCAACAACCCCCTGTTCCTTTCTGATAAAAGCGGGGGCTCAACGGTTCAGGGCAAGAGCATGGAGGACTTTGGAGCCTTTACCGCCCTCAATGAGCTCATGGACGTCAATCTGAAAGGAGCCAGGTTCACTTGGTCCAATAGAAGAGCGGGAGCAAATCATATACAGGTCAGACTAGATAGAGTTTTCTTGTCCAAGGAAGCCCTTCCCATGTTTGTCGACGCCACCTTGTTGGCCCTCCCCAAAATTGGGTCTGATCATAGCCCCCTCCTCCTCGAAACCGACCATCGCCCCTCCCCCAAGAGGCCTTTTCGGTTCGAGTCTATGTGGCTGCATCACCCTAAATTTTGGGCCTAGGTAGGCCGTTGGTGGGCTCCCCCATCCCCGGTCGCCCCGTCGAACAAGTTTTTCACAAGCTGAGATGCCTCAAAGAGCAACTCAAGGTTTGGAATAAGGAGGTGTTCGGTAATATCTTTGAAAACAAAGCAATTCTTAAAGATAAGCTCGAAGACCTCGAGTCCAGATTTCAAGCAGGCTCCCAAGACCCGGGGCTCAGGGAAGAGGAACGCCTTGCTCTCAGTGAGTATCACAACATTCTGGCCAGGGAAGAAACCTTTTGGAGGCAGAAGTCGAGAGCCCTGTGGCTCCAAGATGGCGATGCAAACACTAAGTTCTTCCACGCGTCGACTCTCAGGAACAAGGGTTCCAACAGAATTGTTGAGTTGGTGGGCAGCGACGATAGAATAATCAAGGAAGAAGAGGACATCCGGGCTGAAGCCACCCACTTCTTCCAAGAGCTCCTGGGTGACAGCCCCCCATGTCCCCGAAAGCAGTTGAATCCCTTCTGGAACACATTCCTTCTTCTGTCTCGGCCATGGCAAACGAGATGCTTGTGCAGCCCTTGTCTGACTCCGAAATCCATGCTGCCACTTTTTCCATGAAGGCGGAGGCGGCCTCGGGCCCGGACGGATTCCCCCCCCGATTCTTCCAATATTTCTGGGACATCGTCGGGCAAGAAGTGTGTGCAGCCATTCGGGACCTGCAGACTGCCAGCTCCATCCCTAGAGGTATCAATTCCACTTTCATAGCCCTGATCCCCAAGACCCAGGCAACCAGATCCCTCTCGGATTTTTGCCCCATCAGCTTGTGCAATGTACTGTATAAAATCCTGACTAAATCCATGGCCTCCCGCCTTAAGGATATCCTTCCCCTGATTATTGCCCCCTATCAGGGCAGCTCGGTCAAAGGCAGACTGATCACATACGGTGTTATAATCATGCACGAGGCCATTCACTCGGTCGTCCTATCCAAAAAAGCCTCCTTTCTGCTCAAGTCGGATATGAACAAGGCCTTTGACAGGGTTGACTGGGCTTTCCTGTCCAAGGTCCTCCTTAAGTTTGGGTTCCACCCCTCCTGGGTCAGGCTCATCAGCAACTGCGTGTCCTCCCCGTGGTTCTCCATCCTCATCAACGGGTCCCCTGTCGGGTTCTTCCCTAGTTCCAGAGGCCTCCGCCAAGGTGACCCCCTGTCCCCGATCCTCTTCATAATCCTTGGCTGAGGCCCTGGGGCGTACCATCTCAGGCGTTGTAACCCGCGGTCTCATCTCGGGCATCAGGCCTGCGCCAGGCCTTCCCCCTGTGTCCCACCAGCAGTTCGTGGATGACACCATCCTCGCCACCTCTGCCTCAATCCCTCAAGCCAAGACCCTCAAGCATATCTTGACCTTGTATGAGGAGGCGGCCGGGCAGAAAATCAACCTCCGAAAAAGCAAGATTTTCTTCATCCATACTCCCTTGGCTAGGCAGATCAGAATCGGGCGGATTTTGGGCTGCACTCCTGGTTCCCTTCCCTCCTCCTACCTCGGGCTTCCCCTGTTCATAGGTGCGTCCTCCAAGGCCCTGTGGGGCGGGGTGATTGAGCGGATTCAGAGGAAGCTGGACCCCTGGAAAGGTCACCTCCTCTCGCAGGCTGGCAGAGCCACCCTCCTGGCGGCAGTCCTGCAAAGCATTCCGATATATTTCATGTCGGTCTTCAGAATCCCGGCTTCCATTGCAGCTCACATCGAACAAATTCAAAAATGATTTCTCTGGTCGGGCAGCGAAGATAAGAAGAGGATTCCCCTGGTCTCCTGGCCCCTGGTCTGCCGCCCCAAAGGTGAGGGAGGGATCGGGCTCAGGCGGGTGGTCCTCATGAACAAGGCCCTCTTGTCCAAGCACGCCTGGAAGGTGCATACCAATACCCCCGATGAGTGGGTCAGCATCGTGCGCAGAAAATACTGTCATAACCACCCCTTCCTCAGTGATTCTCACCCGTGATGGATCAGCCTCTGGAAGTCCCTGATCTCCACCAAAGACATAATCCGAAAAGGGACCAGATGGATTCTCGGGGACGGAGCCAAGATCGACTTTTGGGAAGACAGATGGATTCATGATGAGGCCCTGAATGCTGATAGAGAGCTTCTCGTCCTCAAACCAGGGCTTGCAGACAGAGGGCCCAGAGTGTCGGGCTATCTTTCCCAGAACCAGGGGCGAGCTACCTGGAAACCCATCCTGAATCCTAGGCACCCGCTCCAAGCTGCCAGGCTTCAACGCCTCCTCAAGGTGACTGTCATCCCATCCTCCGGAGGAAACGACAGATGCGTTTGGCATGGCACTCCCAATGGAGTCTTCTCTATCAAATCTGCTTACAATCTCCAAAGAGTCCCTGACGAGGCTCCCTTTCCAACCCGTCAGGTGTGGGCCAAGAGGCTGATCCCCAAAATTAGTCACTTTTTTTGGGCGACCATCCAAAACAAGATCTTGACGCTCGAGAATCTGATCAGGAGGGGCTTTCAGATCCTGAATAGATGCTTCCTTTGCTGTGCTCGCCTGGGAGTCCACTAATCACCTCTTTATCAATTGTCCCTTTTCGTCTGAAGTCTTGGGCCTCATTCTTTCCCAATTCTCCATCCAATGGGTGGCCCCCAACTCCATCCCTGATCTTCTGTCTCAGTGGCCCAACCCCTTTGCCCATCCCTTCATCCGCTTCCTCTGGGGCTCCTGCCTTCCCCATATGCTCTGGCAACTCTGGCTGGAGCGCAACAGCAGAGCCTTCTCCTCCCCGGCCCGTTCCCCCAGTGGATAGCGACCAAGGCGATGTCCTTTGCCCTCGAGAATTCCCGTTCCATCCCCTTGACCGAGGTGCCCCAGCGGCTGGGCGAGGTCACCCTCCTATCATCCCTTGGAGTTCAGCTTCCCCCCCGGTCCCCCCCGCCCCCTCCCGACGTTCTATGACGAGGTGGATTGCCCCCCTGGATGGGTCAAGCTTAACTTCGACGGAGCTTCTAAAGGAAATCCCGGGCCCTCTGGAGCAGGCGGGGTCATCAGAGACTATCACGGGGCCCTGATCGTGGCGTACGCTGCACCGCTTGGCATCCAGACTAACAACTTCGCCGAAGCAACAACTCTCCTCAGCGGGTTGACTGCCCTCAGGGAGTCCACCTCAAAAGTCATCATCGAGGGCGATTCCCAAGTTATTATCAAAGCCGCCCGCAGCCCGGGAAACTGCTCTTGGCGCATTCACAACTCCATCCGGGAAAGCCTCACCATTCTCCAAGGACTCCTCGACCACGCCTTTCGGCATGTGTACAGAGAAGGCAACAGGGCTGCCGACTTCATGGCAAATCAAGCCATCTCAGCTGAAGACTCCATCTCCTGGACCATGAACTTCCCTGAAGCTCTGGTCCAAATAGCTTCGCAAGACTATACTAGCATCGATGAAGGCCCTGGTGCTTAGCCCGCCCCGAGTCGGGGCCCCGAAGTCTCGCTGCAACGCCCCTCAGTGGCCAGGGGATTTTCCTGTCTGTTCCACCACGTCGACTGGCCCCGTCCTTTTCTTGCTCGTGAGGCAGGAAGGACGATGGCGATGGCGAGAGCGGGAGCAGGAGCAGAAACTGGTTCAGAGACTAGTGCAGGTTTATGGGAGAAAGCGGGATTGGGATCGGGGTCGGGCACGTCAGGGCCCGGACCCGGGCCCGCAGGGCCCTCTACGGGCCCTGAGGAGGGCTCAGAGACCGAGCATAATGGTGGCCAGGGTGGGGACGACATCTTGGGCCCGGGCCCTCAGGCCAGCCTCGATGCATCACGTCGACTGGCCCCCATCCTTTTCTTGCTCGTGAGGAGTGGAGCTGATCTGACAGGGTGGGCCCCGTCTAGGCCAGGCCCGACTGCAGGACCTCTCGGAGTGACGGCGTTCAATTTTTGCGATCTTGGCGTTTGTCATTTTACGGCTTTTTCTTGTTTTGGTGGCCACAGGCCAAATTTTGTTGTTTTGTTTCTTAGTTGGCCCGATTTTTGTAGGCACCAGGGCCCTGGGCCCCGGACCGTTGCCTAAGGTTTTCAATCTTAATTTCAGCCTCGGCTGTCTATGTAACTAAGGTTTTGGGATCCTTCTTTAAAAAACCCGCTGTAAATATATTGCTACTTATCATATATATATATATATATATATATATATATATATATATATATATATATATATATATATATATATATATACGACAATTATCAATCTCGAGGCACCTATCTATCACACCCCCAAGAAATGAGATAGGCACCTCGAGATTGATAACTCTCGCGTTTATAGATATATATATTTTATATATCTAAGCTAGTATATGTATAGTTGCTAAGCTTGTTGTAATAACAATATGTTATCATAATGTAATAATAATAAGGTTTGTTTTAATCCTATGTAATCCATTCAAAAAATTAATTAATAAAATCAAATGATATTAGTTTAACAAGTATTTTAAAATGTGGGTCTCAAAGGAAGACTCATGTTATGTAAGGTAATATGATACTATTTTATGCTTGGTTAAAATAGTATAAGTGATGTAATTAGAATCCATTTCAATTTTATATAAATAAATAAATTAATAAATATTATTAATATAAAAATTTAATAAAAAAATTTATTGTGTTTATATAAGTTTATTTTTTTATTTAGATACGAAGGTTCAATGGTTAAAAAAAGTCTACTTTGAATCTACACAAATCATCTACCTATTCCATGTTTGGCATGATTAGTTTTCTAAATCAACACAATTTAATTCTTGTTGGAGTTTCATTAATTTCCACACTAAACTTTAAAAACTTTAAAAATACTCCCTTGTATTGAAGGGGCAATAGAACTTACCATCAATTTACAAGGCTTGTCAATATCCAAGCCATCGTACTTCACGTTTGTAAACTTTATTACACTTTAATGCAAAAATAATGACCACGTTTGTAATCTTTATTACACTTTAATGCAAAAAAATCACCTCTATACATTAGTGTCAGTTTCCTTCAACAACCTTATTCTAGTTGGTTGAAGGAAAGACTCATCCTAGGAGTTTAGGAGAGTTTCCCATTTATGTAACCCACACTAAGAAAAACTTATTATAAAGAAATGCAATTCAATATTTAAGTTTAAGGTTGTACACTATATATTATGACGGTATAGGAATGGAGTGGAACATGTTTGGATAAATGCATCTTTCATAAGGATCGTCTTATCTTATGGACTTACCTTATGGACGTCAAAAATTACTTTTCAATATTTTTGTAATTAAGAAACATAATATTTAAGAGTTTCATAACAAGCGGATATGTCTCTTGTCTCTTACATGATAAGAGCAATGATGACTTAAAATATTTTATATAGAATGGTGAATCCTACAAGGACATTGGTAATTCATACAAGGATACATTGAAGGTGAACTTGCTAGTCCAACTTATGAAGAATTAAGAATAGAAAAACATGGAAACTTTTCATCAAAATCAACAAAAAAAAAACACACTCCAAAAGATTATAAGAGGATATTGAGTTTCTTTATTTTGTTGGTTTTTTTAATTGTGAATAATTTTATTAAGTTTTTTTACTTTGTTGAACCAATTTTTCTTGGATGTTAAGACTTTGGAACTCCAAATAAGAGGTCCAAGGTTCAAATCCAAAGAGTTTGGGTTGTACACCATACTCCATCTTGTATTAAAGTTATTGTATTAAAGTTCTTGATCCCATGAACTATTTTGGTCTTGTGAACATAGTTAAAAACAATCATTTTAATTATTCATTGTCCATGATAAAATGTTGGACATGATATTAAATACAATTTATCTATTTATTTATATAAAATTATCCACTATCAAAGATAATATATTAAACATGAAACCCAATAAAATTTATATTTTTCTCATATATATATATATATATATATTCTAATACCAAAGAAAAGATGTTAAACATGACATTTAATATTTTTTTCATGTTATGACATCATTTATATAATAAATGCAAAAAAACAGATATAAATATTACTTTCCAACTAAAAATTAAACAAATGAAAATCTAAGCAAAATATATGCATGTGTAAAAAAGAGAAAATGACTCTTCTTACTATATATATATACATATACCTTGATGATTTTAAATTCCATACTCTCCACCTAAACTATTTGTTTTACTTACAAACTTTTCAACCTCTTTTTCATTTTAATCAATAAATTCTTAATATTAAGATTCAAATCAGAGTGAAAACTTATTTATCCATCCTTTAAGGGTAAATGGTTTCCAAATTCAAATATAAGTTTTTTTTCCCTTTAAAATTAAAACTTGTCTGAAGTGACATATGTTTTATATCTTAACATGTGCATTTACATCCGATGTGTACAACAAGTATAGATTAGTTAAAGTTATAACAATACCTAGATATGTTGAAAGTTAATTGTTAAATTGATATATTTATAAATGTCTTAAGTTTATAAAGTGGTTTGTAAGATTGTCAAAGATAAAATTATATTAAAAATTAAATAAGCAAAATATAAAATATAAAAATATTTGCTACCATATAGATTGAAGGTTACACAACACTTGTAAATATAGTAGTAAGCCCTCCCCAAAAAAATAGTTAGCATATTTGACAAGTGTTTTTTATAGATATTTTAACTATCCCTTTATAGTGGCACCTGGGGATGCAGCGTAATGGTTTAGGCTTTGGCTCTTCTTCGAGAGGTCTAAGGTTCAAACTATGGTGTGGGTGAGTGTGTGAGGGGGTGAGTGTGTGTCTCCCTGATGGAGTTGTTGCAATAGGTTGGAGGATTCTTGGTCAAAACCCCCATATTTTAATATTACCAAAAAAAAAAAAAAAACTATCCCTTTATAGTGATACAACATGAATTGGTTTAATGGTCAAGACTTTGGAACTCTGAAATAGAAGGTTTCAAGGTCCAAATTTGAACAATCATAACTCTGAAATAGAAAGTTCAAGGTTCAAATTTGAACAATCATACTTTGGTAGGGGTGCTTGAGGGGGTGGGTGTGTGTCTCCCTGGTGGAGTTGTTGCAACAGGTTGGAGGATTCTTGGTCAAAACCCCCATATCTTAATATTACCAAAAAAAAAAAAACTATCCGTTTATAGTGATACAACATGAATGGGTTTAATGGTCAAGACTTTGGAACTCTGAAATAGAAGGTTCAAGGTTCAAATTTGAACAATCATAACTCTAAAATAGAAGGTTCAAGGTTCAAATTTGAACAATCATACTTTGGTAGGGGTGTTTAAACATTTGGACAACCACATCATCTTATATGACTTATGATCTTATATACGTTAAAAATTACTTTACTTGATAATGATTAACCAATATGACAACCTATTTGTCATACCCTATAACAAGAATATGCTTCACATTTCTTTTTCATGTAATATATAAAATAATTATTTATAAAATACTTTTTAATAATTTTAAGTATCATTTTGTTATATTTATAATTTAAATTAATATTTTATTTTATTTATATAATTGTTTTTACCTTAATTAAATTATTTATGAGGTTGAATTTTTATTAATAAAATGTTCGATTTAACTACATCATCCTATATGGCTTATGATCTTATACACATTAAAAATAAGTTTACTTGACTATGACTTTCCCAAATGACAACCTATTTACCATACCCTATAATATAAACATGCTTCAAATATTTTTTCATGTCTAATGTAATATATAAAATAGTTATTTATATAATGATTTTTAATAATCTTGAGTTATTTTTAAGTATCGTTTTGTTATATTTATAATTTAAATTAATATGGAAGGAAGATACAAATGAAAGGAAGATATTTTACAAGTATACAAGACATTGGTGTTAGGAGGCATTTGAGTAAAAAGATAACAACAATGATTATTTGGGATCCAATGATAAGTTGATTTGGGAGTTGAATAACTCAGGAGAATACACAAAAATACGTGGATATAATATAAAACACCATCAAAATAAGAATATCACAAGAATATGGAGAGATATTTGGGATATCCTAAGCATTCCTAAAGTCAAAATGTTTGTTTGGCTAGTAGGTCATAGAAGAATTTTATCTTTGGATAACCTTATGAAAAGGGGTTTTCATGGCCACTCATAATGTGTTCTTTGAAAAATGGAAGATGAGAGTATACACCATCTCTTGGTACAATAAATAGTTTGGAAGCTATGGCAATGAATTCTTAATATGTTTGGTAAATGCATGGTGATGAATGGTAGAATTGAGAAATGGTTAAAGCAATGGTAAAGCACTTTTAAAGTGTCAATTTACAAACAATCTAAGATATATCAAAAGATACAATGCTTCGGATTGTTTGGCTAGAAAGGAATAGAAGAATATTTAAAGAAAATGAGAGCAGTTTACAGGTAATGAAAAGAAATATCTGTTTAACCATAAAGGGGTCTCAACCAATCCTATCAACTTGTCCAATCCTTAATCTAGAAGGCCTTGATAAATGGAGCCAAGTCATCAAATAGAATTATGATGTTGGGGATAGGAGAAACAAAAATAAGGTAAAGAATATAAAGTGGAAACCACCATATGTGAATTTTGGTCAAGTTAAATTTTGATGGAGAATCTAAAGGAAATCCAGGACTACGAAGAGGAATGATTAGAAATAATAGAGAAGAGATTTTGTCTCATTACACTTTCAATAGTGGATTTAAGACTAATAATGAAGCTAAAGCTTGGATGAATTTGGAAGGGTTAAAAATATATAAACAATTGAAATAGAACAAAGTATGGATGGAAGGTGATTCACTCAGTAATAAATGCAATTTTGAGGAAAGCAAAGTCTCCATGAAACATACAAGAGATAATTGTGGAAATTCAAGACCTTGCTATAGAGTTTGAAGAAATTAGATTTACACATACATTAAGGGAAGGAAACAAATGTGTAAATATGCTAGCCAATAGAAGAGTTTTAATTGAGAATCATGAAGTTAAATTTTCTTTTCCTTGGTCAGAGGAAGTAGTAAGTTTAGTTGAAGTTGACAAGAAAATATTGATTGCCTAAATCAAATAATGATTAAGATTTACTTTAATGTTTTTCATTGGTAATATTTGCTTTATTTTATAACATTAATGTGCTTTCATATATACTATTTATTACAATTTTTATGGTTGCACTTGTGCTTTAGGAAGGAAGCTAGAAATCCAGATCTAGTAAAATGGGTTATGATAGTGGGATGTTTTAGAAGTATTACTCTAGCTTAAATAGTAGAGGTGAAGTTTTGGTATTTATTATTAATTTTTTTTCTCAAAGCATCAACGTGTTATAATAACACTATGTTGTAATGATATAATACTGATGGACTTGTTCAATTCTATATAATCCATTAAATAAAAATTAATTAATTAATTAATTAAATTTTATCAAGAGATATATGCATAGATAAATACCCTATAATCAAATTATAAATCAAGTGATATTAATTTAACTAATTAAATTTTTCAACTTTCAAAGAAAGAATTTTTTTACCAAATTATTACGTCGATAGGCGTCCTACAATGGCAACTAGGAAGGTCAGCCACGCCATAAACAATATTAATATTTTATTAAAAAGTCGACATTAAGAAAATTATCCGTCGACATTAAGGGTTACGGTGGATTTAAAATATTAAAAAAATATTTAAACTAGCTTAGATATATAAAATATATATTGATCGAGCCACAAAAATGATGGTGGGAGCGGGAGCAGGAGCAGGTTCGGACGCAGGGCTAGGGACAGGCTCAGAGAACGATGCAGGTTTTTGGGCGGGATCGGGTTCGAGATCGGGGTCAGGCACGTCAGGGCCCGGTCTCGGGCCAACAGGACCCTCGGCGGGCCCAGAGGATGGCTCTGCACCTGATCTGATTGGCGGCCAGGGCGGGGACGACATCTTGGGCCCTGGCCCCCAGGCCAGCCTCGATGCGAGCGTAGGCCTAGGGAAAAAGCCCCCTGATCCTGGGCAGGGCTCTGTCTCGGGCGGGAACAAACCCTCCTATCAACAGATCTTGGCGGGCACCAGGGCCCCTTCTCGGGCCCTAGGGTTAGGGCTTTCCCTCGAGGGCACCCACATTTCTATTCAGGAGGAGGTCTACGCCTCCTTGGTAGCTGGTTCCTCTGCCTCCCTGGTAGGGAAATTCTTGGGAGGGCGCCCAGACATGGAAACCGTCCGTAGATGGGCGGCTACCAAATGGAAGGTGTCCGGGCATATTCAGCTGGTTGCCCTGACCAAGGGTTTCTTCATCATCAAGCTAAATAACAGTGAGGACGCCAAAAAGATCCTATCGGGCGGGCCCTAGTTTTTGGGGCGCAAAAGCCTCTTCCTCAGGCGTTATGGAGCTGACTTCCACCCCAGCACCCAAAGCATCAATTTCGCCTCGGCTTGGGTTCGTCTCCCAGACCTTCCCTTTCACCTGTGGCATGAAGACGTCCTAAGACTCATTGCTCAGTCGGTCGGGGACCTGGTGGCCTTCGACCCCGCTACCAAGGCCGGATCCCGTATGGTGCATGCCAGATTTTGCGTCAACGCCAATCTCGAATCTGAACTCCCCTCTTCGGTGACCATCTCGTCTGGGTCCTTCTTGTGGCGCCAGCCCCTGATCTACAAAAACAAACCTGCCTTCTGCCCCACCTGCTGCACTCAGGGCCACCTCCCCCACCAATGCCCGATTTCCAAAAAGGTTGATGGCCCTGTCCCCAAACTCCCTTCCCGATCAAGTCGGGCCCCGTCTCGAGGGCCCCCTCGCGATGACCACAGATCCCAGGCCTGGACCAGCAAGGAGGCTCCCCCTCCTGCCCCAAAGGACTCTCATGTGGACCCCGATCTGGAGGGCGGTCTCCCCTAGGTTTCCCCTTCCGTTGCTCCCTCCCCTGGGTCGTCTTTCGGGGCCCCGATCCCAGGTTCTCCCTCCCTGCCCGCTTCGAATCCCGCCCCGCAGGCCCCTGCTTGCGCCCCCCTCCAGGCATGCGAGCTGCCCGGGCTCCTTTCCTCGTCGGCTCCCTCTGTCGGGGCCCCCTTCTCCCCCCCACTCCCGCTATCCCCCCCTCGACCCCCTCGACCCTCCCGGTGATCCTTGTTGGGCTTCCTCCCTTGGAGTGCGGATCTGAGAGGTCAGATGAAGAGATCGAAGCTAGTTCTCCGTTCGGGCCCGATGAAGTCAGCCCCAAGATGACCCGGAGCAGGACTTTTGCCATAGACTTTGGCAACAAACTCAAAAGAGGGCGGCCCACCCTGGGTGACCAGCGGACAAGGTTCATTGAAGATGACATAGCCAATGGCTCCCAGGCAACTCTCTCTGACGTTGGCGCAAGCTTCTCCAAGATGGATGCCATCCGACCCAAACCCCCCGCTCAAGTCGGGAAGGGGGGCAAGCGACCCCACAAGGGTGTCAAATGAAGCTCATCACCTGGAATATCAGGGGGCTCAATGGGGCCCCCAAGAAAAGGATCCTCGGCCAACTTCGCAGGGATCACCGCCCGTCCTTCCTCCTTCTTCAGGAGACCAAAATAGATGACGTTGCTACTCGACATGTAGCCCAAGCTACCTGGCGCAATTGCGAGTCCCTGTCTACCCGACGATCGGCTCAGTCGAGGGTTTGTTGTGCATGTGGGACCCCCGGTATTTTGAGGGAAGACTCATATCTTCATCTCCCAGAATAATCAACATTCTGGTCCATTGCGTGAAGTCAAGGCGCTCGTGGATTCTGTCCAACGTCTACGCCCCTAACAACCCCATCGAGAAAGCGGCCTTATGGAAGGAAATTAGCTTGATGAGAGAAGCCTTTGCCCCCTGCCCTGGATCCTGGTCGGGGACTTCAACAACCCCCTGTTCCTTTCTGATAAAAGCGGGGGCTCAGCGGTTCAGGGCAAGAGCATGGAGGACTTTGGAGCCTTTACCACCCTCAATGAGCTCATGGACGTCAATCTGAAAGGAGCCAGGTTCACTTGGTCCAATAGAAGAGCGGGAGCAAATCATATACGAGTCAGACTAGATAGAGTTTTCTTGTCCAAGGAAGCCCTTCCCATGTTTGTCGATGCCACCCTGTTGGCCCTCCCCAAAATCGGGTCTGATCATAGCCCCCTCCTCCTCGAAACCGACCATCGCCCCTCCCCCAAGAGGCCTTTTCGGTTCGAGTCTATGTGGCTGCATCACCCTGACTTTCGGGCCTAGGTAGGCCGTTGGTGGGCTCCCCCAGTCCCTGGTCGCCCCGCTGAACAAGTTTTTCACAAGCTGAGATGCCTCAAAGAGCAACTCAAGGTTTGGAATAAGGAGGTGTTCGGTAATATCTTTGAAAACAAAGCAATTCTTAAAGATAAGCTCGAAGACCTCGAGTCCAGATTTCAAGCAGGCTCCCAAGACCCAGGGCTCAGGGAAGAGGAACGCCTTGCTCTCAGTGAGTATCACAACATTCTGGCCAGGGAAGAAACCTTTTGGAGGCAGAAGTCGAGAGCCCTGTGGCTCCAAGATGGTGATGCAAACACTAAGTTCTTCCACGCGTCGACTCTCAGGAACAGGGGTTCCAACAGAATTGTTGAGTTGGTGGGCAGCGACGATAGAATCATCAAGGAAGAAGAGGACATCCGGGCTGAAGCCACCCACTTCTTCCAGGAGCTCCTGGGTGACAGCCCCCCATGTCCCCGAAAGCAGTTGAATCCCTTATGGAACACATTCCTTCTTCTGTCTCGGCCATGGCAAACGAGATGCTTGTGCAGCCCTTGTCTGACTTCGAAATCCATGCTGCCACTTTTTCCATGAAGGCTGAGGCGGCCCCGGGCCCGGATGGATTCCCCCTCGATTCTTCCAATATTTTTGGGACATCGTCGGGCAAGAAGTGTGCGCAGCCATTCGGGACCTACAGACTGCCAGCTCCATCCCTAGAGGTATCAATTCCACTTTCATAGCCTCCGATCCCCAAGACCCAAGCAACCAGATCCCTCTCGGATTTTTGCCCCATCAGCTTGTGCAATGTCTTGTATAAAATCCTGACTAAATCCATGGCCTCCCGCCTTAAGGATATCCTTCCCCTGATTATTGCCCCCTATCAGGGCAGCTCGGTCAAAGGCAGACTGATCACAGACGGTGTTATAATCATGCACGAGGCCATTCACTCGGCCGTCCTATCCAAAAAAGCCTCCTTTCTGCTCAAGCTGGATATGAACAAGGCCTTTGATAGGGTTGACTGGGCTTTCCTGTCCAAGGTCCTCCTTAAGTTTGGGTTCCACCCCTCCTGGGTCAGGCTCATCAGCAACTGCGTGTCCTCCCCGTGGTTCTCCATCCTCGTCAACGGGTCCCCTGTCGGGTTCTTCCCTAGTTCCAGAGGCCTTCGCCAAGGTGACCCCCTGTCCCCGATCCTCTTCATAATCCTGGCTGAGGCCCTGGGGCGTACCATCTCAGGCGTTGTAACCCGCGGTCTCATCTCGGGCATCAGGCCTACGTCGGGCCTTCCCCCTGTGTCCCACCAGCAGTTCGTGGATGACACCATCCTCGCCACCTCTGCCTCAATCCCTCAAGCCAAGACCCTCAAGCATATCTTGACCCTGTATGAGGAGGCGGCCGGGCAGAAAATCAACCTCCGAAAAAGCAAGATTTTCTTCATCCATACTCCCTTGGCTAGGCAGATCAGAATCGGGCGGATTTTGGGCTGCACTCCTGGTTCCCTTCCCTCCTCCTACCTCGGGCTTCCCCTGTTCACAGGTGCGTCCTCCAAGGCCCTGTGGGGCGGGGTGATTGAGCGAATTCAGAGGAAGCTGGCCCCCTGGAAAGGTCACCTCCTCTCGCAGGCTGGCAGAGCCACCCTCCTGGCGGCAGTCCTGCAAAGCATTCCGATATATTTCATGTCGGTCTTCAGAATCCCGGCTTCCATTGCAGCTCACATCGAACAAATTCAGAAACGATTTCTCTGGTCGGGCAGCGAAGATAAGAAGAGGATTCCCCTGGTCTCCTGGCCCCTGGTCTGCCACCCCAAAGGTGAGGGAGGGATCGGGCTCAGGCGGGTGGTCCCCATGAACAAGGCCCTCTTGTCCAAACATGCCTGGAAGGTGCATACCAATACCCCTGATGAGTGGGTCAGCATCGTGCGTAGAAAATACTGTCATAACCACCCCTTCCTCAGTGATTCTCAGCCCCGTGATGGATCAGCCTTTTGGAAGTCCCTGATCTCCACCAAAGACATAATCCGAAAAGGGACCAGATGGATTCTCGGGGACGGAGCCAAGATCGACTTTTGGGAAGACAGATGGATTCATGATGAGGCCCTGACTGCTGATAGAGAGCTTCTCATCCTCAAACCAGGGCTTGCGGATAGAGGGCCCAGAGTGTCGGGCTATCTTTCCCAGAACCAGGGGCGAGCTACCTGGAAACCCATCCTGAATCCCAGGCACCCGCTCCAAGCTGCCAGGCTTCAGCGCCTCCTCAAGGTGACTGTCATCCCGTCCTTCGGAGGAAACGACAGATGCGTTTGGCATGGCACTCCCAGTGGAGTCTTCTCTGTCAAATCTGCTTACAATCTCCAAAGAGTCCCTGATGAGGCTCCCTTTCCAACCCGTCAGGTGTGGGCCAAGAGGCTGATCCCCAAAATCAGTCACTTCGTTTGGGCGACCGTCCAAAACAAGATCCTGACGCTCGAGAATCTGATCAGGAGGGGCTTTCAGATCTCGAATAGATGCTTCCTTTGTTGTGCTGCCTGGGAGTCCACTAATCACCTCTTTATCAACTGTCCCTTTTCGTCTGAAGTCTTGGGCCTCATTCTTTCCCAATTCTCTATCCAGTGGGTGGCCCCCAACTCCATCCCTAATCTTCTATCTCAGTGGCCCAACCCCTTTGCCCATCCCTTCATCCGCTTCCTCTGGGGCTCCTGCCTTCCCCATATGCTCTGGCAACTCTGGCTGGAGCGCAACAGCAGAGCCTTCTCCTCCCCGGCCCGTTCCCCCCAGTGGATAGCGACCAAGGCGGTGTCCTTTGCCCTCGAGAATTCTCGTTCCATCCCCTTGATCGAGGTGCCCCGGCGGCTGGGCGAGGTCACCCTCCTATCATCCCTTGGAGTTCAGCTTCCCCCTGGTCCCCCCCCGCCCCCTCCCGACGTTCTATGACGAGGTGGATTGCCCCCCTGGATGGGTCAAGCTTAATTTTGACGGAGCTTCTAAAGGAAATCTCGGGCCCTCTAGAGCGGGCGGGGTCATCAGAGACTATCACGGGGCCCTGATCGTGGCGTACGCTGCACCGCTTGGCATCCAGACTAACAACTTCGCCGAAGCAGCAGCTCTCCTCAGCGGGTTGACCGCCCTCAGGGAGTCCACCTCAAAAGTCATCATCGAGGGCGATTCCCAAGTTATTATCAAAGCCGCCCGCAGCCCGAGAAACTGCTCTTGGCGCATTCACAACTCCATCCGGGAAAGCCTCACCATTCTCCGAGGACTCCTCGACCATGCCTTTCGGCATGTGTACGAGAGAAGGCAACGAGGCTGCCGACTTCATGGCAAATCAAGCCATCTCAGCTGAAGACTCCATCTCCTGGATCATGAACTTCCCTGAAGCTCTGGTCCAAATAGCTTCGCAAGACTATACTAGCATCGATGAAGGCCCTGGTGCTTAGCCCGCCCCGAGTCGGGGCCCCAAAGTCTCGCTGCAGCGCCCCTCAGTGGCCAGGGGATTTTCTTGTCTGTTCCACCACGTCGACTGGCCCCGTCCTTTTCTTGCTCGTGAGGCAGGAAGGACGATGGCGATGGCGAGAGCGGGAGCAGGGAGCAGAAACTGGTTCAGAGACTGGTGCAGGTTTATGGGAGGGAGCGGGATCGGGATCGGGGTCGGGCACGTCAGGGCCCGGACCCGGGCCCGCAGGGCCCTCTACGGGCCCTGAGGAGGGCTCAGAGACCGAGCAGAATGGTGGCCAGGGTGGGGACGACATCTTGGGCCCGGGCCCTCAGGCCAGCCTCGATGCATCACGTCGACTGGCCCCCATCCTTTTCTTGCTCGTGAGGAGTGGAGCTGATCTGACAGGGTGGGCCCCATCTAGGCCAGGCCCGGCTGCAGGACCTCTCGGAGTACGGTGTTCAATTTTTGCGATCTTGGCGTTTGTCGTTTTACGACTGTTTCTTGTTTTGGTGGCCACAGACCAAATTTTGTTGTTTTGTTTCTTAGTTGGCTCGATTTTTGTAGGCACCAGGGCCCTGGGCCCCGGACCGCTGCCTAAGGTTTTCAATCTTAATTTCAGCCTCGGCTATCTATGTAACTAAGGTTTTGGGATCCTTCTTTAAAAAACCCATTGTAAATATATTGCTACTTATCAAAATATATATATATATATATATATATATATATATATATATATATATATATATATATATATATATATATGCCGAGAATTATCAATCTCGAGGCGCCTATCTATCACACCCCCAAGAAATGAGATAGGCGCCTCGAGATTGATAACTCTCGTGTTTATAGATATATATATTTTATATATCTAAGCTAGTATATATATAGTTGCTAAGCTTGTTGTAATAACAATATGTTATCATAATGTAATAATAATAAGGTTTGTTTTAATCCTATGTAATCCATTCAAAAAATTAATTAATAAAATCAAATGATATTAGTTTAACAAGTATTTTAAAATGTGGGTCTTAAAGGAAGACTCATGTTGTGTGTAAGGTAATATGATACTATTTTATGCTTGGTTAAAATAGTATAACATCACGGTAGTGATGTAATTAGAATCCATTTCAATTTTATATAAATAAATAAATATTATTAATATAAAAATTTAATAAAAAAATTTATTGTGTTTATATAAGTTTATTTTTTTATTTAGATATGAAGGTTCAATGGTTAAAAAAGAGTCTACTTTGAATCTACACAAATAATCTACCTATTCCATGTTTGGCATGATTAGTTTTCTAAATCAACACAATTTAATTCTTGTTGGAGTTTCATTAATTTGCACACTAAACTTTAAAAACTTTAAAAATACTCCCTTGTATTGAAGGGGCAATAGAACTTACCATCAATTTACAAGGCTTGTCAATATCCAGGCCATCGTACACTTCACGTTTGTAAACTTTATTACACTTTAATGCAAAAAAAAATCACCACGTTTGTAATCTTTATTACACTTTAATGCAAAAAAATCACCTCTATACATTAGTGTCAGTTTCCTTCAACAACCTTATTCTAGTTGGTTGAAGGAAAGACTCATCCTAGGAGTTTAGGAGAGTTTCCCATTTATGTAACCCACACTAAGAAAAACTTATTATAAAGAAATGCAATTCAATATTTAAGTTTAAGGTTGTACACTATATATTATGACGGTATAGGAATGGAGTGGAACATGTTTGGATAAATGCATCTTTCATAAGGATCGTCTTATCTTATGGACTTACCTTATGGATGTTAAAAATTACTTTCCAATATTTTTGTAATTAAAAAACATAATATTTAAGAGTTTCATAACAAGCAGATATGTCTCTTGTCTCTTACATGATAAGAGCAATGATGACTTAAAATATTTTATATAGAATGGTGAATCCTACAAGGACATTGGTAATTCATACAAGGATACATTGAAGGTGAACTTGCTAGTCCAACTTTTGAAGAATTGAGAATAGAAAAACATGGAAACTTTTCATCAAAATCAACAAAAAAAAAAAACACACTCCAAAAGATTATAAGAGGATATTGAGTTTCTGTTGGTTTTTTTAATTGTGAATAATTTTATTAAGTTTTTTTACTTTGTTGAACCAATTTTTCTTGGATGTTAAGACTTTGGAACTCCAAATAGGAGGTCCAAGGTTCAAATCCAAAGAGTTTGGGTTGTACACCATACTCCATCTTGTATTAAAGTTCTTGATCCCATGAACTATTTTGGTCTTGTGAACATAGTTAAAAACAATCATTTTAATTATTCATTGTCCATGATAAAATGTTGGACATGATATTAAATACAATTTATCTATTTATTTATATAAAATTATCCACTATCAAAGATAATATATTAAACATGAAACCCAATAAAATTTATATTTTTTCTCATATTTTTATATATTCTAATACCAAAGAAAAGATATTAAACATAACATTTAATATTTTTTTCATGTTATGACATCATTTATATAATAAATTCAAAAAACAGATATAAATATTACTTTCCAACTAAAAATTAAACAAATGAAAATCTAAGCAAAATATATGCATGTGTAAAAAAGAGAAAATGACTCTTCTTACTATATATATATACATATACCTTGATGATTTTAAATTCCATACTCTCCACCTAAACTATTTGTTTTACTTACAAACTTTTCAACCTCTTTTTCATTTTAATCAATAAATTCTTAATAAAGATTCAAATCATAGTGAAAACTTGTTTATCCATCCCTTTAAGGTAAATGGTTTCCAAATTCAAATATCACTTTTTTTTTTCCTTTAAAATTAAAACTTGTCTGAAGCATATAGTGACATATGTTTTATATCCATAATAATTAACATGTGCATTTCCATCCGATGTATACAACAAGTATAGATTAGTTAAAGTTATAACAATACCTAGATATGTTGAAAGTTAATTGTTAAATTGATATATTTATAAATGTCTTAAGTTTATAAAGTGGTTTGTAAGATTGTCAAAGATAAAATTATATTAAAAATTAAATAAGCAAAATATAAAATATAAAAATATTTGCTAGCATATAGATTGAAGGTTACACAACACTTGTAAATATAGTAGTAAGCCCCTCCAAAAAAAGAGTTAGCATATTTGACAAGTGTTTTTTATAGATACTTCAACTATCCCTTTATAGTGGCACCTGGGGGTGCAGCGTAATGGTTTAGGCTTTGGCTCTTCTTCGAGAGGTCCAAGGTTCAAACCGTGGCGTGGGTGAGTGTGTGAGGGGGTGGGTGTGTGTCTCCCCGATGGAGTTGTTGCAACAGGTTGGAGGATTCCTGGTCAAAACCCCCATATCTTAATATTACCAAAAAAAAAAAAAAAACTATCCCTTTATAGTGATACAACATGAATGGGTTTAATGGTCAAGACATTGGAACTCTGAAATAGAAGGTTTCAAGGTCCAAATTTGAACAATCATAACTCTAAAATAGAAGGTTCAAGGTTCAAATTTGAACAATCATACTTTGGTAGGGGTGCTTGAGGGGGTGGGTGTGTGTCTCCCTGGTGGAGTTGTTGCAACAGGTTGGAGGATTCTTGGTCAAAACCCCCATATCTTAATATTACCAAAAAAAAAAAAAAAAAAAAACTATCCCTTTATAGTGATACAACATGAATGGGTTTAATGGTCAAGACTTTGGAACTCTGAAATAGAAGGTTCAAGGTTCAAATTTGAACAATCATACTTTGGTAGGGGTGCTTAAACATTTGGACAACCACATCATCTTATATGACTTATGATCTTATATACGTTGAAAATTACTTTACTTGATAATGATTAACCAATATGACAACCTATTTGTCATACCCTATAACAAGAATATGCTTCACATTTCTTTTTCATGTAATATATAAAATAATTATTTATAAAATACTTTTTAATAATTTTAAGTATCATTTTGTTATATTTATAATTTAAATTAATATTTTATTTTATTTATATAATTGTTTTTACCTTAATTAAATTATTTATGAGGTTGAAGTTTTATTAATAAAATGTTCGATTTAACTACATCATCCTATATGGCTTATGATCTTATACACATTAAAAATAATTTTACTTGACTATGATTTTCCCAAGTGACAACCTATTTATCATACCCTATAATATAAACATGCTTCAAATATTTTTTCATGTCTAATGTAATATATAAAATAGTTATTTATATAATGATTTTTAATAATCTTAAGCTATTTTTAAGTATCGTTTTGTTATATTTATAATTTAAATTAATATGGAAGGAAGATACAAATGAAAGGAAGATATTTTACAAGTATACAAGACATTGGTGTTAGGAGGCATTTGAGTAAAAAGATAACAACAATGATTATTTGGGATCCAATGATAAGTTGATTTGGGAGTTGAATAACTCAGGAGAATACACAAAAATACGTGGATATAATATAAAACACCATCAAAATAAGAATATCACAAGAATATGGAGAGATATTTGGGATATCCTAAGCATTCCTAAAGTCAAAATGTTTGTTTGGCTAGTAGGTCATAGAAGAATTTTATCTTGGGATAACCTTATGAAAAGGGGTTTTCATGGCCACTCATAATGTGTTCTTTGAAAAATGGAAGATGAGAGTATACACCATCTCTTGATACAATAAATAGTTTGGAAGCTATGGCAATGAATTCTTAATATGTTTGGTAAATGCATGGTGATGAATGGTAGAATTGAGAAATGGTTAAAGCAATGGTAGAGCACTTTTAAAGTGTCAATTTACAAACAATCTAAGATATATCAAAAGATACAATGCTTCGAATTGTTTGGCTAGAAAGGAATAGAAGAATATTTAAAGAAAATGAGAGCAGTTTACAGGTAATGAAAATAAATATCTATTTAACCATAAAGGGGTCTCAACCAATCCTATCAACTTGTCCAATCCTTAATCTAGAAGGCCTTGATAAATGGAGCCAAGTCATCAAATAGAATTATGATGTTGGGGATAGGAGAAACAAAAATAAGGTAAAGAATATAAAGTGGAAACCACCATATGTGAATTTTGGTCAAGTTAAATTTTGATGGAGAATCTAAAGGAAATCCAGGACTAAGAAGAGGAATGATTAGAAATAATAGAGAAGAGATTTTGTCTCATTACACTTTCAATAGTGGATTTAAGACTAATAATGAAGCTAAAGCTTGGATGACTTTGGAAGGGTTAAAAATATATAAACAATTGAAATAGAACAAAGTATGGATGGAAGGTGATTCATTCATAGTAATAAATGAAATTTGAGGAAAGCAAAGTCTCCATGAAACATACAAGAGATAATTGTGGAAATTCAAGACCTTGCTATAGAGTTTGAAGAAATTAGGTTTACACATACATTAAGGAAGGAAACAAATGTGTAAATATGTTAGCCAATAGAAGAGTTTTAATTGAGAATCATGAAGTTAAATTTCTTTTCCTTGGTCAGAGGAAGTAGTAAGTTTAGCTGAAGTTGACAAGAAAATATTTGTTGCCTGAATCAAATAATGATTAAGATTTACTTTAATGTTTTTCATTGGTAATATTTGCTTTATTTTATAACATTAATGTGCTTTCATATATACTATTTATTACAATTTTTATGGTTGCACTTGTGCTTTAGGAAGGAAACTAGAAATCCAGATCTAGTAAAATGGGTTATGATAGTGGGATGTTTTAGAAGTATTACTCTAGCTTAAATAGTAGAGGTGAAGTTTTGGTATTTTGAAGGCTCCTATAGGAAAATATTAAAAAGGATGTTGAATTCTAGAATATTTGTATTCACATAGAAAATTGACAACGTTCCAAAACATGAAAATCAAGAATTCGAACATTTTATGTAAATCATGTAGGTTTCTAGCTATAACAACTCAATTAAGATGATAATTTTTTTTTATTGATAGTAGAAGGGGTTTTTAAAGGGTCCTCGAACCTATTACAAGTAGGGTTTTGAAAGGCACCCCCAAACCTTAGATCTAGCAATAAGATATCAAGAAAGACTGAGCTGGATTCCACAAATCCAACTCGAAAATCCAATGAAGCAACCTCCTAGCAAATAAGCTACAAATTTTATCAAGCAAATACAAGAGATTGTCATGGTCAAACAACCAGCTGGCAACAAGGGCCAACATAGGAGAAATCGACACCCAAAACAACATTCAAATTCAATATTTAAAATTAGAATTTGAAAATCCCGCCCACTACTAGTGCCTTGAATCTGAGAACTAGGCCTCACCATTGGAACTCGAGGATGCTCAAAAAACCAGAAAGCCAAGAATCTCGCTTAAAACTGGAGCAGATCTATAACAACTTCCAACCTAACAAACAACTAAACAAAAAAAACCAAAAATCACTTGCTGGAAGCCTTCTCAGTGAGGTCTTGGGAGACCTGCCAATCTTTTTTTTGACCCCCAAACAAAAAAATCATTTTTTCAAGCCACACTTTTGAACACATTTCTTCCAAGTATCTACGATGAATATGTTTTTAAACTCTCATTCCCATACTCTAAAGAAGAGAGTTGTGATTTATCAAGGGTGGAGGACCTAAGTACAACCCCTTATTCTCCAACAATATTTTTTATTTAATTAAGTTAATTAAATTATTTATGAGGTTGAAGTTTAACTAATAAAAAGTTAAAAAAAACACTTCTAAGATTATTGTAGTGTTATAATCATGATACAATATCAACAATGGTCATTTTAACAGTATAACTAATTTCTTTAAAAAATTTATCCTAATTTAAATATATATAAAAAATAATTAATATTTTTAATTGAAAGTAGACTTTTATAATTTGAAAGTTAATACACCCTATTTACAAAAACATTAACTCTAGGTTCAATCTTTAATAGTTTACATTTGAAAACCTTGCATTATTAAGATAAATACAAATTTTAATTTTTATTATTAAATGACTATTAATCAATAATCAAATTTCATTAATATTTCTAATATCATATTCCTACTTTTGGAATTTGGTTCCACTTTAATACCTCTTCTTCTACTTATAATATTGTATAAAAAAATAAACAAAAAATATCCTTAAAACTTAAATAATTTTTTTTCCTTTTGGAAATGATTATATATTCTTATAACTAGATCAAAAGCAAAAATTCCATTGCTCTTGTTTTCTCCCCTACCCTTAAAAAATAGTATTTGTCTTTCATAATTAAAACTTTAAAGTGTACTAATTTATTATTATTATTATTACATAGGAGAGTTGGTAACAACCACTATTTTTAGTAATGGGCAGCGCAGGGTTCAAACCATAAGGACTGCAACCAGCAAACCTATATGTCTCGTTAAGGTTAATTGGCATGAGATGAGGACCACCATTGCTTTGAGATTCGTGTCGTCATCGTCAGTCTGGTGGGCACTCAGAGGATACAGACTACTACCTTTAGCACAAAGTGGGCATGCCCGCAAAATTTGAACCTAGTAAAGTGTACTATATTTTATTTTAAGAAGAATGAAAAAAAACTATATAACATGCATTTTATAATTAAAATTTAAACTACACTACTCTTTTCAAAAACTCATTTACCTTAAAATTAAAAAAAAATAATATTTTAATTTTTTTTTCATTTTATGGAGGTTCCCTATGCACCAATATTAAATAAATAAATTATAACAACTTTTATTTTATGGAGAATGTAAACTAAAAATTTATTAAAAACAAGTTTGTGACACTTAGAATAATGAAGGGAGATGAAGAATTTGACATGGATGGTTGAAATAAATTTTACTTAAAAATTAATCTTTTAGATGCTATGAATGAGAAGGAAGTTGAAGCCATGTTTAGAATATCGAAGGGAGTGGGATGAAGAATTTTACATAGACTGTTAGAATAAGTTTTATAAAGAAATTCATTTTTCAGATGCCATGAATGAGGATGATGTAGAATCCTTGAAGTTAAGTCAAATTTAAGGCTTGAGGCATTGAATAATAAACTAAAATACATGGAAATAACTGCCATCGAAACTGTAGCAATCAAAGAAATCTTGGCAATCAACATTTTTAATCCTCTTAAAAATCTAAAAATGACTATGGAATGACTATAAGGAAAGAGTGAAGACAAAAGGGAAATAGAAATGCAATTGATATATGTTTTTTAATAACAACCAAGGAAGAGTCCTTTAGTTTAGTTTTGAGAATGAATGCCAAGATAGATATAAAATCTATTGGAGATGCCTCCATGGATTCCATGATCCACTGATGGGTATTAGTTGATCAAGTTGAATAACAAACTACATCTGACTAGTAATACTGAATAATAACCCATTCTATTTAACAATAGAATAAGCCTTTCCTAAAAAGGAGGTTGACCAACAAAAATATGGTGTTGGGTAAGTGATGGGAGCTGGTTCGGATGTTGAATTGAAAGTTCATTGTCTAAATGATTATTTGCTTATATATTAGATAGGGAAGGTTTTATAGTGGGTGGACGTAGCATTTGTAAAGACGATCATGCCAAGAAACTAAACCATGATATGATAAAGGAACATTGATGGCCAAAAATCTTCAGATACAAGAGATTTAATGCACCCTACCAGATATGATTTTGCATATTATTACCAATGAGATTTTGATGGTAGTTGTGCAAGCTCTTCAAGAGGAAGAGTAACATTTTATACTTGCACATGATGTTAGATGTAGATTACATGGTTTACAAACATTATTTCCAAAATCAAGGTTAATGTTGGTATCATGATGTCCTTACAAGCCATTTTGTTTGTCTTGTGCTTTTGGTTTGAAGCTAGTATTTTATGTATTTTCATTACAATTTTAATATTCAAGAATCAAGGAGTCCAATTTTGGTATATATATGGAATCTTTGTTATGTCAATATATTATACTCAAATTTATATTCGGTAAATTTGATCTCTTGCATAATTATCGAACAAGGTCATCCATTTTCATGGTAAAAAAAATTAAATAACCAAATATCTAATTTTATCAAAAATAATAATTTTAGGTAAGCATGTGATAATTACGTCGAGAAACGTTTTAACAATGACAGATAGGGGTGGGAGGCAAAGAGATCATACATGTCACGTCGTAAACAAATTTTTTTTTTTAAATTAAAAAAGCCGACATTAACAAAAACATTTAAAATATTTAAACTAAAACAACCAACTAACCAACCGTTGCAAACATTTAAAAAATTTAAACTAAAACAACCGACTAACCAACCAACCAACCGTTGCAACTATTTAATAAAATATTGTATAAATACATGAACATCCATTGCAATATACCAAAAACAATCCACAACGCAATTGATTTCGAATTGCTTCTATAAATTGTGAATAACGAGAAATTCATTCGGGATTGCTTTTGTAAAGGTTTGAACAATGATATAGAGTTACACTCACTAGCGTTATTTAGTTGGGTAGGTGCAAAGATGTAATCCTGCATATGGTGCGAGGTAGCATAATTGGAAATTCTTGACATCATTGAAATTAAAAATGCACACAATCGATACTAAAAACCTTTGATACTGCTCAAAACATTTTATACTAGAATTGACTTAGTATATTATATTATTATATTATTATAATACTATATTATTAATTTCTAGGGTTTCATTGATTTATCGAACTGTATATATTATATATTATAATATTAATTTCTAGGGTTTCATTGATTTATCGGAATGTATGATAACTATAGTATTATTACTAGCTTAGATATAAAGGATATATATCTAAAAACCCCGAGAGTTATCAATCTCGAGGCGCCTATCTCATTTCTTGGGGGGTGTGATCTCCAAGATAGGCACCTCGGGATTGATAACTCTTGGCGTTTTTAGATATATATCCTTTATATCTAAGCTAGTTTTAGATTACTTTATTTCATGAGTATAAGAGTGAGATGGTATTTACTTGAGTTGTGAACTTAAATATCAAATTTTAAGTGAGTGCAAGTTTTATATTTATCTTCAATAATAAAGTATTTTAAGGTTTGTTTAGTTGAACATAATAAAAAAATAAAAATTAAATTCAGATATAGTATCAAAAGTGTAATAAGTTTTCCTTTTTAAATAATATCACTACTTGCTAAGGAATACATAGATCCATTTTCTAAACGTATTAGTTTTATAAATTAAAAAATATACTACTTCATCTTTAAAAATAATATTTACACTTGTTGCACAAACTTATAACTATGAACTAAAAACATGAAAAATGAAAAAGGAGGTATGGGTAGATCATAATGTGAGGGAAGAATAAGTGACTTATGGGAATGATTTTAAAATCACCAATACAATGCACAAGTGGATTAAGCCGGACATGTAGGCTAAGATGGAATGTAAGTCACATTGATGGAAGTTAAGTGGAGTTTACTTAAAGAGTTAATAAGATGAAATGTTGATAAGGAACAAGAGATAGGTTGGCCCCTTATTATTGGAATAATTTTAAGGACGTTTAAGTCTAAGATGATAAAGTGTAGGATATTTCTATAAATTCCGAACCTCTCCTTCATCCTTTGTTATACACTATGGAGCATGAATGGATGACAATCTCTATGAGAAGTTGTTGTTAATGGAGGGTGTGAACAAAGATAATAATGAAGCAAGGACAAGGAAGAACAAACAATTATTTGAATAACTTTGATTGTACAATGATCTTTGCTTTCCAAGGGAAAGTGTCCATTAGGATGAGTATCTTCTTCTTGAAACATTATTGCTAAAAGAAAATGACTGATGGATTTTTTTTTTTTTTGGTATAAGGTAGAGGTGGTTATAAGGTCCACAAACCTTTTACAAAGTCAAAATGGGCTGGTTCTAGCATCAAGCCCGTATAATCAAAATACAAAATGGATCTTTCTAAGACTCACATTAAGCCATACTTAGAGTCCACGGTCCTATACTTGTCGCTTGACTATTCGGGATAAAACAAAAACCAAACAACACCTAGCACTTACTAACACTAGGTTGCTTATCTTGTACACTTGTCACCTCCCGGGCCCCGACAAATGGGATGCCTTTTACGCCTAATTCCATCCGTCGGATTACTCATCATCGGCCCCTACGATCTCCTGATGCTCTAACGGGTTTGATCTTAGCTCTTCTCTAGCGACCAACACCAATAGTTCTTGAGGGAAGTTATCCTTCCAAATTTGCATCTCCCCAACGAAGCGCAATATTTGCCATTAGATCCGCCGCTTTGGTTCCCTTCTCCGAAGGTGTGTTGGATTCGGGCATTAACCAAATGAGATTTATGAATCTTTGCTTCTAGGATAAGCTCCAATATGGTCCAGTTGGGGTCTTTATCCTCCTTAATTGCCTTGATTATATTAAGCGAATCCCCTTCAAAGATAACTTCCTTATAACCCTCAAGTGCGGCAATTCTCATTGCATGCATGCGAGCTCGGGCTTCTGCAAAATGATTTGTTTGAGTTCCCAAAGGCTCTGCAAAGGCAAGGACCACTTTTCCTTCCTCATTTCTCAAAACTCCTCCTGCTCCTGCAGCCCCCGGATTTCCTTTAGCTGCCCTGTCAAAATTAAACTTAACCCACTTTTGTGTGGGGGGTATCCACTTGACACCATCCCGTGGGTTGGTTGTAATGTCTAGGTCTGGAAGTTCCTCTCCCCAGTTCCGCAAAATCCTCCTTTCCCTTAGAGACATGGTCTCATTTTTGAAGAAGAAAGTTTTCCGAGTTTTCTTTCAAAGCTACGATTATTTTATTACCACATAACACTGGGATCTTTCTTACGTCCTTTAAATACTCTCTTATTTCTCTCATTCCATATCCCCCATAAAAAATGGGGTAAGGCTGAGCTTCCGAGCCAAGTCAAAAGCTTTGCCCGGAAGGGGAAGCCCATTGTATGCGAAGTCGGACATGCTATTTGGACGAGACCCAATCTATATGAAATTTGGACGGGATCATTTGGAAGGCTGTACAAGAAAAATCACAAGTTAGAAATATATGACTTACGGATTCTATCGCTTTCTCACACAAGATACATCGATTGATGAATTGGAAACCTCTCCTTTGCAGATTATACATTTGTCGGGATCTTATTTTGAAGTGCCAACCAAAAGAAGAAAGCTATTTTTGGGGTTAAATTATTTAACCAAATAACGGAAGTCGGAGTCCGACCATTGAATCCTGAGTGGATTAACTTATAGGCGATTTTTATTGAATAGATCCCACTTGTAGTTTTGCCCCAAATCGCCTTGTCTCTTCCTCCCCCGGGGAATGATCGGGAACACCCTTAAAGCATCATTGAGTTTGGTTAGGGCCACCTTCTCTTGCTCCGACAGATTATGAGCTGTGATTTTCTTCCAAGAAGAAGTTTCTGTGCTACGACAATAAAATCCCCTACTTTTCCTCCCATTTCCTTCGAAAGTTTATGTTGGAGGACATGAAGGTCTAAGTTATCTTTCAGAGGGGCCTCTTCCAACCACGGGTCTTTCCAAAAGTCCACTTGTCTTCCATTACCAATTCTCCATCGAATGCCTTTCCTGACTACCTCCAGACATTCGAGCAAACAATTCCAAAAATAGGATCCTCTAGGAAGATTATCGGCTTTCGGGAAGTCTCGATTATTTACGATATATTTTGCCTTAAGAAGTTTTACCCATCCCAATTGATCATTATTGATAAATCTCCATCCCTGTTTGCCAATCAGAGCTTGATTCAATTCTTTCATTCTCTTTAACCCCAGGCCCCCATGATCCTTGCTTGCACACACCTGATTCCATGCTACCAACGAAATTCTCTTTCTCTCCTCTGAACCTGACCACAAGAAGTTGCGTTGAATTAGCTCCAATGTAGCTCGGACCTTTGCAGGCATTCTAAATAGAGACATGCGATAAATTGGAATGCTACGCAAAGTAGTTTGAACTAATAAGGCTTTTCTGCGGAGTGAGAAGGCTGCCCTTCCACCATGCTAACTTTTTGGAGATCCTGTCAATGAGTGAGTTCCACAAAGTAGCCTTCATTCTTCCTTCGAACATAGGCATGCCTAGATAAGTTCTTTGGTAGAAGCTCCTTTCCACAACCGAAGAGGTTAGCTATTCTTTCCTCCCTCCCACCGGGCGTGTTAAAGAAATAGATGCTACTCTTCTTATAGTTTATGTCTTGTCACTCTATGTCTCATACTTGGTTAGAATTCTCTTCAACTTCCTAGCTTGAGGCACGGAGGCTTTGGACACAATGATTGTATCATCCACAAAGCTGTTGGTGAGACACAGCTCTGCTTGTTGAGGCTGGTTTAAAACCTTCCAATTGACCATACGCCACATTCTGCTGAAATGTTCCTACCCAATGCTTCCGCTAAAATAATAAACAAGTATGGAGACAAAGGATCTCCTTGTCGCAACCCCCTTTCACTCTTAAAGTAGCCGGAGGGTGACCCATTCACCATGACGAGAAAATCTTGTAGTAGAGATACAACTAAAAATCAACTTAATCCATTGGGAACAGAAACCAAACTTACCCAAAATCTTGGTGAGGAACCGCCATGAGACCCGGTCGTAGGCTTTATTCATATCAAGCTTTAGTAACATACACGCTTCCTTACTAGTCACCATTGAATGAATAACCTCATGAATTGTGATGATACCATCCAATATTTGTCGCCCTTTCACAAAGCCACCTTGGTTCATATCAATGATGAAAGGAAGGATAACCTTCGACCTATTGGCGATTGTTTTTGTGAGAATCTTCATCGAGTGTTACATAAAGCGATAGGGCAAAAGCTGGAAAATTCCATTGCTCCCACTAGTTTAGGGATGAGGACTAAAAAAGTAGCATTAACTCCTTGTGGGATTTCCATGTCCTTTTGAGCCTCAATTATAGCTTCCACTACATCATTGCCTAGGATATCCCAAAACTTACGGAAGAAAGGCTGCGGGGAAGCCATCCGGTCTGGGGAGGCTGTTACCATCCATGTCAAAAACGACCTTCTTGATTTCCTCCTTTGTGAAAGGACTAAGTAAGAATCCATTAAGATTATCGGTTACGAGGGGTGGAATGGCTGCCAACGAGAGAGTCCTCTTCTTCAATAGTCGGATTTACATCTTCTAGCAACGATTTAAAGTACTCAACCGCTTCCCTCCTTATGTCTTCCATATCTTTGGTGTTAGACCCATCGGCCATCTTGATCTCCTTAATTTTGTTAGTACTCCTGTGGCGAAGAGTAGAGACATGGAAGAACTTTGTATTTATGTCACCCTCCTTTAACCAACGCAGTCTGGATTTATGCCTCCAAAAGGTTTCTTCAAATCCTAGCATCGTGTGGTATTCGGCTAACAGCTCCCTCTCCTGGTTTCTCGGATCCTCCGTAAGTCGCTCGACTTCAACTTCTCCTGTAGTTCATTGATCTTGTCTTTTAGTTACTGCCTTTTTAACAAAAATATTGCCAAAGGAAGTTTTGTTCCACTCTCTAATGTTAGCCTTCACATTCCTTAGTTTACATGCCACTTGGGCCGGTTTCGAACCATTATACTTTTTGTCCCACCATTGGGCAACCGAGATCCTTGAGATCTGATGTTGGAACCACATAAGTTCGAATCGAAAGGGTTTGATGTATCTTTTCTTAGAGTCCTCCCCTGTTTCCCACAGAATTGGGTTGTGATCAGACCCGATTCTTGGGAGTGCCGTTAATGAAGAGTCCCCAAACCTCTCCGGGCATTATTGAGAAAGAAGAAACCTATCTAATCTTATCCGAATTTGGTTTTCCTTCAATCTTTTGTTAGACCATGTATAGGAGAATCTACGCGAGTCCACATCCATCGGCTCATGTTGCTCAACAAAATCTCTAAACTCGTAGATATCGGCAGTTATTCTTTGAGAGCCCCCCAATTTATCTACGGGATTAAGGTAGCAATTGAAATCCCCCGCCACAATCCAAGGGTAGTTGGGGACCGTCTCCCTCAATTCGGCTAGGCGACTCCAAAGAACCCTTCTCGGTCCACTGTCTAAGCTGGAGCATATACATTCGTTAAGATCCACTCTTCTGCGTGGTTTTATCCACACATAAGAGACAAATAAACCAACTAGACATCGGAATCACTCTACTATCAATCACATTTTTGTTCCACATAACCGGTAACCCTCCTGCTTGTTCCGGTGGCCTCTTGGCCTACTACTTCGACTTCTCGCCAAGTCCTATTCTTAAAAGGAATAACTCTACTCTCCTCCATTTTAGTTTCTTGCGGTAAAATCATATCCGGTTTGTGTTCTTGTCTAAGAGCATACAAAGCTCTTATTTTTGCGGGGATTACTCCCACGAATATTCCATGAAAGAATCTTCATTTATGGGCTTTGGATCCTCGAGCCTTCGCCCCAAAGAGCAATACTTCTTGAGTGCCATCGGCCACTCCTCGCTCTGCTTCTTTACGCCTTAAGGCGGCATTGCTAGGTTTCCCTCTTCCCACCGAACCATATCCCCATACATCCGCTCTAGGTTGAAGTTCCTTGGGATTCACTTGGCTTCTAGTAACCATCTTGGGTAGGTCGGTCTTGGTATTTGGGGTAACAATCGGCTTTCCGGGTTAAGCTGGTCTTTTTGACGGTGGAGATGATTCCGTGCTCTTAGCTTCTTGATTAGTAGATTCTTTTTCCCTGCTTTGGGGTTACACCGATCTTGGTGGTTCACCTCTTCCTCCTGAGTATCCTTGCTCGTATTATTAGTTTCCTGCTCCTTCCTCCGATTTTTCTCCTCTAAATCCTTCTCTTGAGTCTCCTCTACCTCGGATTCCACTTCTTGGTTGTCCATCCGATCTCCCTTCAAATGATTTAATGCATCAAAGCTGTTCTCCATTGGGATGTTGATCTCCTTGGAATTTCTTCCCATAAATTCCTCTGCGGTACATGGGACCACTTCCACCGAGCCTCCATAGGCCTCCCGTATCACCCAATCAAACTTACTTGCCCCGGGGCGTTGATCTATGGGGTTCTTTCCTTTGTGATTTGGCTGCGAGGCTTGCTTGTATCATCTTAGGAGCGAGGTTGAGCTTGAGGGTTCCCATCAAAGGGACCGGCTCCCCTGTGAGAGGGTTTTGGGGCATAGGAATTTTTGGGAGGAGGGTTAAAACGTTGCCTCTTGCTTACAATAGGGCGAACGGGGTCTACGATATTCGGATTTCGAGCTCCACGTCCTTGAGGCCCGGGTTGGGTAGGAATGGAGATGCTGCGGGGGAGGGATATTATTGCGGGTTTGAGGATCGGTATTTTGGAGTGGGGGCTGGTTCTTGGAAATGCGGTGGATACCCTGGTGCCCTACCTTCCCACAAACACTACACTTAAAAGACATATTTTCATATTCAAATACACGAGTATGAAGGCCAAACATAGACGACAAAATAATGGATTTAGGGAGCTCTTTACTCGGGTCCGCCAACACACACATGCGAGCGAGACAGGAGTCTTGTTTTGCTCAAGGTTGCGGGATCAATAGCTATTAGTTCTCCAATCTCCGTAGCTATCCCGGCCAATATTTGTTCGTTCCGAAAAGCGAGAGGTAATCCTGGCATCTTAACCCAAATAGGAGCCAAATCCGAGCCACGAGTGCAGGGGTTGAAATCGGGGGACCAACGCTTTAGATACAAGCCCCTTTTCCCAAAAAACCAAGGACCTCCTTGGAGAGTCCTTTCCATGTCCTGTTCACATTGAAATGTCACCAAAAGAAAACTCTTGGGTAAAGCCTTAATCATCATACCGGCCCTTGGCTGCCATTTTTGGATGGCCCATCTCCTTATGACTTCCATGTCTGGCCTCACCCCCATAAATTTAGCCACCAAAGATGTTATGCCCTCCATAGCCACATGCTTGAGCTAAGGAATCCGGGACGTGCAACCTACCATTGACAGATTTTAGATTAAAACAAGAGTCGGATAATTTTTGCTTACCGCGAAGAGCATTAAGATATGAAGGTCTCCAGTTGCCAGGTTTCTCTTTGTCTCCTTCTTGGGTCTTCCTTTGATCCTGACGCATAGAGTCCTGGTCCCCCTCAGAGAAATCTTCAACCGCATCCGCCCAACGCCCTTGGACCGGTTCCAATAGAACTTCCTTGTCCACATCCTCCGCTCAGGGAGCTGCTATCTCGCCGAGCCCCCACTGCCGCGTCTGTCGATCCGCCCTCCGAAGTCCCACACCTAGGGTTTGATGCCCCTAGACCTCTCGCTCCTCCTCCTTGCTGCTCCATCCGTCACAACTTGTTGCCTCCAAAATCTGCCATTTTTTTTTTTTTTTTTTTTTTTTAGGGCCAAAATTTTTGTGACCGCTACCGTGCACTGAAATGCTAAAGTGGCGGGCGCTACAGTATGCAGGCTTCTACAGTGTCGGCTGCTACAGTGGCGAATTTGATGGGAGACTGCTGCTCCCCTCTCCGACTGGAAGTAAGATGATTCAAGTGAACATTACATTTAACCAACAAACAAAAAAGGGACTGATGGATTTGATTTTACATGTTATTAGTTAATTGAAGGCCACTAATAATATCATTAGGGGAGGTGACAATAAGAGCTATGATCTATGTCCTTTTTCCCCTAACATCACTTTACCTTGCATCTAGATAAGAATGTAGGAGAGGCGTGTTTGTATTAATTTTGAGTAAATAAATCACATGGTCAAGGTTGCATTATGATCAAGAATTGGACAATGATCTTTGCTTTCCAAGGGAAAGTGGCCATTAGGATGAGTATCTTCTTCTTGAAACATTATTGCTAAAAGAAAACGACTGATGGATTTAATTTTACATGTTATTAGTTAATTGAAGACCACTAATAATATCATTAGGGGAGGTGACAATAAGAGCTATGATCTATGTCCTTTTTCCCATAACATCACTTTACCTTGCATCTAGATAAGAATGTAGGAGAGGCGTGTTTGTACTAAAATTGAGTAAATAAATCACATGGTCAAGGTTGCATTATGATCAGAAGGAATTCTGATGGATAACAAAAATGAGGATTGTTGAGAAAATGAACAACTTAAAGACATAATCATTGAAAATGTGGAATCAATAACATCCATGTAATGAAATTCATATAAAGTCGATGAGTTATTTTACCTATTATGGCCCAACAATTCCAAATAAGAACATGAAGCTCATTGCCAATAACAAATACACATTGATGGTTTTATTAAATTTCTCAATAATAGTTCATTATATAGGTGAGATTCCGGATACCAATACAATTTGAGAAAGAGACAATCCTTGGTCTAATAGGGTGCTCTCTTAAGGGAGGTGTGAAAGAGAGTTATCATAGTCACACATATTGCCTTGCTTGTAATAAATTTTATGCTAATATAATGAAGGTCTATCATATATATTTACAAAACATATTGGAGGTATAGTAAAGTATGAGAGATCAAGTTTATGTTATTTTCAAGGTGGTTATAGAGATGATTGATAAGAATCAACAAAAAAAAAAAAAGTTATTTTTATTAAATGTACCCATGGAATGATGTATTGTTTTTAAAAACAAAATTGTAGCAACTATTCTAAAATTCATAAGTGAGATGATGTTTTTTAATCATAAATTTTCTATATATATATATATATATATATATGAATGTTTGATATTTGTATGAATTTAGAATTGACCATTTTAGATCAAGCTTATAATTTTGGATTAGTAAATGTAATTAAAATAAATTGATTTCAAAAATAGTTAATAAGATTTTAAAAAACATAAATTATCACAAAAGTAAAGTTTATTAATGAAAATATTTATATACTAAAAAAAAGTGGAAGAAAAGATGATTTCCTATCATTATCTCTCTAGAAGGTAACTTGCTAGATATACAAAATGACTTATAAATTAAAATTTGTCATAGGAGTCATCCAATTCTAGGGATGAAGTTAAAAAATCATTAGTTTTGATGGAAGTTCGAATAAAATTATTGAAATTCGGAGACATAAATTTATTTGATCTAGAATCCTATATAAAACCCTAGTTATTTTATTTTATATTTTTTAACAAATCCCACACTTGCACATATACATATTAAAAGTTATAAAAAATGTATAACACTTTATTTATAAGCTCATAAATTTATATAATTTTTATATATCAAAATTTAAAATAAATTTTATTTCATTTTTTTTTCTTTTTATCATTATATTTTAAATATATTTTTATCCAATTTTAATTGATCAAAACCTTTATGAATGACTACAAGTATGAAGAATATTTTTTTCAAGCGAAAAACCCTTTGCAGGGTCGCCTTGGTATGAGAGACCAAAATCAGGGGGTTCTACACCATCAAAGTCATCTGGAAGTCATACCCGAACCTGCTTGAGGATTGCCCTCTCCTCTCCAACTCACCTACAACTTCTAGATTGAAGAATAAATTTCTAGTAAATCATTAAATTTAATTTCTAGTAAATCATAAAATTTATGCAAATGCAGGTGGAAATTCAAATATTATATTGATCCTGTTAGGTGTGCCATTGACCCAACCAAAAGAAACCCATGGGCATTTAACTCCAATTACAATCATCTAAGTCTGCCCTTCTTTATGATAACTTTCACAATTACATGGTTTAAACTTCTTGTTTTCCAACGATCAAGTCACATGAAAACATTTATTTATGTTCCTTGTGTTCCTCACAAACATTAAAGTTTTTATTTAATAATTGTAAAGCTTGTCCATACCAAATACTTTAACAATGTATTATTTCAATTACCTTAATTGAAGAAAAAGCCTTATGGTCTTGATAAAGATTAGAGTTTTTATTTAATAATTGTTTTTTTTTGAATTTATATGGTGGAATCGGTTGCCGCCACGAATTCGGGCAGGTTGTCCAACTTTTTATGGCTGCCACAGTATTCTGCGTTGTCCGCCTCAGAAACCGCCATACAGATCTTTGTGCAGTCTGCCTTTATAACCATCATGCCACAATCATTTTAAACCTTTTACGACGCTAAAAACACCAGGAAAGGGACAAGCGTTCAGTCCGGCGAAGCCCGAGATTTGAACCTTGGACCTCCGCCCCTTGTGGAGTTTGGATGAACCAATTGGTCTACACCTCGAACCTTTTTATCTAATAATTGTTAAGGTCATCCAAGGTTGATGTTTGATAAAAAAACGTATGAATATACCACTTAGCCTTAATGAACATGGAAGAAAATGGCTACCACGTAAAGGGCATTACAACTAGGAATATGACAATACCAGAGCATATGTTGTGCAATTTCCATACAGTAACCACGTTGTGGGCCATGAACAATGGAAACCACAAGATTTTTTTTATTTTTCCTTATAGGTAAGATGTTGTTACACCACATTGTGGGCCATGAAATTTTTTTTTCTTTTCCTTCTAGGTAAGATGTTGTCATCATCTTATGGAAGTCTCCAATTATTAACCCAATGTATTAAAAAACCCCGAGTTTGCCTAGGAAAAGGACACAAGTCTTCTCAAAACAAATATATACCCCTCCTTGGGATCCCTTCTCCTAACTCCTAGTAAAATTCCATACCATATGGTAATGTGCTCAAGTCAATTATTTGAATAATGCCTACTTGGTATTGACCAAAGAGTGTCGGTGCATTGTTATGGCTTCCCTTCCAAGCTTAAAATGAAGCATGTGAAACCATATTGACAATCATATATAACCTTAGTATTCACACCCATTAACCAGAGGGGCACCAAGGGCTTCATTTTATTTGATTTTTATGCATTTTTTAACATATTTTAATATGGTGGGTTCCCTTCCAATGTTAAAATAAGGCATGTGATGCTTTTTGACAATCATATGACATTGGTAATCACACCCATTAACCAGAGGGGATTCATTTTCTTAAGTTTTTATGCATTTTTAAAGCATTTTTTAATTTTATTTGTCTGAAATTAGATGCCCTCTCCTATCTCACATGCAAAATCTCTCTTCCCAAAAAATCTTGATTATACAATACATATAAACGTTATTTATACCCATATTATAACCACCCATATATATCCATAGTTTCTATCTTCTCTACCCATTGTTTATTTTTTCCTTGGATCCCCTCATGATTCACTGCCTTAATGACTCCACTGTGATTGGTCCAACCTGGGTTTTGTCTTGCAGTGGATGTTACAATGAATTCCAATCATGTGCTAGGTGTCAGAGGTCTTTGTCTTCAACATGAATACAAAGAACACCACCACCATCCTTCTCATATCTAATTGAGGTGATAAAGAAATCTAGCATAAAAGCCATGGTTTTTGAGCTTTTATTTTCAATGCAAGTGTGATGAAAAGGACTTGCAGACAAACAACTAGGTATCTTATTTCTACAAAAGAAAAAAAAGCTAAGATTGCACCATGCAAACGTGTCATCCAAGGTGCAAAACATTTAATTATTGGAGACTCTGGATGCTTACAAAAGATACCAAAATGGGTTAAGAGTAAGATTGCATAAGACAGAGCTTGGTTCTATTTTTTGGGTGGTTGGGTTTTATTTTTTATATATTTTTAATATTGGAAGTTTATAGTTGGAGTACAAATATTTTTTCGTAAATTCAAAGCCTTTACCATAATAGTGTTTCAATAAGGTCTAGTTAATTTTGTTTTAACTGATGATTAATTAATTTTGTCTTTACTGAAAAGATTTTTATGAGAAAATATTAGATAAATAAAAACTATAACCATTTGATTTGATTCAATGCCGCATATGGACTTAATCACTTGAGTTTGCTCCCTTCACATCACAATGAAAGCTACCAAAAATTATTTTCAAAGCTTGAAATATTAGCCATAGCAGATATTTTAGATTTAAACTAAACATCACAAGCATCTAAGTCTATAATAATAATATGAAAACAATATTTTTGAAGAGAAAAGAGTTGATGTATAAATAATGTATGGTACAAAAGAACACAAATGTACTTAGATGCTCCTGCACGGAAGGGAAGAAAAGAAAAAAGAGTGTAACGTATGGTCTAATCACATGGACATTTCATATGTTAGTACAATCGGGCATTAGGTTATAATTTATTTATTAATTATAATTTTTAAATAATTATGTGAAATTAAAATGAGTTTTATTATGTTTAAATTTGGAACAATATTATTGTATTTGTTATCTAACGTACATAAATATGGTATTTATTATAGAAAGTCTTAAGTATATATAAAATAAAATGTAATTATTTAGTTAATAGGATTTGAACATGAATGAGTCACAAAAGATAATAAAATTAAATAAAAGATTTCCTTTGATTTAAGGGTAAATTGAAAATGTTTAAATATTATGTTTATCAAAATTAATATTGATGGTGTTTATAAGGGAAATTCAAGAAAAGTTGGTGAATGTGGTGTTTTTAAAAACAATGAAGGCAAATATGAAACTTCAATTAACAACTATGGAGAGGCTTAATCACTTCTTACATGGATTAAAATTGCAATAGAAAAATAATAGAAATATATTTCAATTGAGGGGATACACAATTTATCATTAATGTTATCAATCACAATCACAATTTTAATAGAATTTTTTTTTTTTTTTTTTTTGGTACATAGGTGAATTGGGTACAATCACAATTTAATCTCTTAGTCAACAAACTCATAGTAGAAACATAACATTTCTAGAAAAAGAAAATTGAAAAATAGATTTAATCAAATAAAAATGAAAAAAATTGTAATGAAAAGTATGCTAAATATTATTTAATTGACCTAACAACAAATATAATATTATTATATTTTAATAGAAGTGGCCCCACTGAAGCTATATATAACTTTAAAAAATAATCAATAACATAAAATTAACAAAACTTTCAAATTAAAGCAAGAAAAATTGAAGACTATTTTTTTGTTTTTAATATGGTAGTTTTGTTTTTTTTACACACAAAAATTAGTAGTTTGAATATGATAGTTATTATTATTATTTTATTGAGGTTGGTGTGAGAAACTTCTAGGGCTAAGCATTCCATTCCAACCATGATAAGATCCCCATCCCAACCATGATAAGGGTGAAAGTTGAGTTTGGGTTGGGCATTCCCATGTCAACTATGACCTCTGATAAGGGTGTGAGCTGAGTTTATCAATAGGGACCAAACACACGACCATTTTTAATACATAGGAAAATTAGTAACATGAGTGGATACTACCTGTATAAACCTTAGTCCATGGGGTAAGACAAAGTCAACGGGATCCCAACCCTTCATGGCATCCAACTAAGACAATCTTTCCAAGCAATTGAGTTAATCAACCAACAAACACTCGACTGCTACGATCTAACCTACCCCTTTTGGGTACATCATAGTTTGAACCTTAGACCTTCCCAAACAGAAGCCAAAGCCCTAACCACTAAGCTGTCCTAAGCAAACTTTGAATATAATATATTTTTTAGATTAAATATAACAGTTATATGTATAGATATAAATGTCCAATAACACACTTATCTTATTCTAGTGAAACTTAAAAATATTTTATAAACCATAATAATAATATAAAAAGATTTTCAAAGTAAAAAAGATTAACAAAATTAATAAAAATAAATGAAAATAAAAGAAAGTTAAAAATAGAAATATTAAGCTTTAAAATTAAACGTTTTTGAAGGTAATGTTATCTTTTCATTAATGAATACATGATAATTATTTTACTTAAAATTAAATTGATTTATAAAAATAAAAATAATTAAAAAAATTAAAAAGTAGATTAACTTACATAAAAAAAATTTAAAAAATATTTTAAAAAATAAATTAAAAATATTATCACAGATAATGTTTATTTTGGACCAACACTAAAATAATAAATACTCTCCTTTCATAATATATATATTTTTAAAGATTTTGACTCGGTTTAACTTAAAAATATTAAATATGATAACAAAGGTTAAAAGATTATAACAATTAATGGAGGAGATTCAAATAGCTCACATCTACAGGGAGGAAAATAGGACTGTCTATGGCCTTACCAACCTCAAAGTCGAGTAGAACAGTCTTATAGTATGGAGAAGTGATTTTTCCCTATTGGGAGGGAAGATTATTAAGTTTTAGTTTGGGCATAAGCATGATATGGAGTTATTGCGGGTTATTAGAAGTGATAAAACACCAAGCTCTTGTGGACTATAATCTGACTTTGATGTTTGGTTTGATTCAAATTAAAGTGGAATACCTGAATAGATCATGACAAATTCCTCGTTTTTATCTGTTGTCTTCAGTTTTGAACAGTAATGTTCTTTTTAGGTGGTAGGCTAGAAAAATATTGGAAGTGGAAAAAGACATAATGAAGAAGATATTTCAAAGTTGTTTGGTTATATCTTGCTGAATTGTTCTGAGAAAGACCTGAAGATTTATTAACAAAAATAAAAAAATAAAAACATCTTAATATTATGTAAACACTTATATCTACAGTAATATAACCATAACACATTAAATATACTATTTAAACATCAAAATATCTTTACAATATATAAAATTTTAACATATACAAAGTATATTTTAATGTCCTACACACTTTTATACCGCTAAATAAATACTTAAATCCTGTATAACTTCTCACCATGTATACCCTTACGCTTACTATACTTATATAATTTTATTGAGATTTTATTTACCTTAAACTTGGCCAAAAAAAAACTACACTTAAAAAATACATAAATAAACTAACATATAGAAAACATGCTTGCCTAATCATGACATAAAGATACATCACATTATGTTGCAACTACTTATAAATCTTAAAATTTCATTAGAAAGGCGATTATATATTATTGTTTTTAATTTTTGTTAAAAGTAACTCATTTACAATAACATGGTATAATTTTTACACTATCATATACAATATAAATTACAATTTTAATCGAATTATTATCTATAATATACATTACAATTTAAATCGAATTATTATCTATAATATAAAGTACAATTTAAATTAAATTAGTAAATTAATTTTAAATATTTTAAAACATTTATTAAGAAGAGATTTAGGTTTAAATTTTGAGAACATGCTTGTTGCAAAAGTTGATCTAAGAATAAGAGCAAGAATAGTCACCTCGAATCAACAATAATAAGGTGGTATAGACTTGTTATTAAAAATAATGTGGATGTAACCAACTCCCAAAATATAAAAAAAAAAGAATTACTTAAAAATCTAAAAAAATCTTAATTATTAATTAAATTTAATTGTATATAATTATTTAATAATTTAATTTATTATTATATTATTACATTTTCTAGCAAATGAATCTTGTGTACTTCATATTCAATTTTATAATCATTTCAACATTACAATGATATGTGAAAAATTTTTTATAATAAAAGATGACTACATCATGTTTTTTTGGGTAAAAGCCATTCACATTATTTGTAATAGAACATTAAAGACTCTTTGCAAGGATAAAGTAATGAATTAAATTTTTAGGTTTTTTAGATTCAGTTTTAAAGGTATATATAAAGGGGATAGATTAGGTTGGTAATAGTCAAATGTTTATTATTGATTAATTGTTTTGGTTTGATATTTTAAAGGTTAGGGTTTAGGTCTGTTGACTTCATCTTAATCAATGAGCCAATGAGCTGGGATGAGGTTTATAGTGGCGGTTTATAAGGGTTGGGATACATTGAATTTATTTTACCAACGGGCTAAGGTTTAAAGTGGCACAATTTGAGTTTTATTCAGAGTCTTGCCCAATATTAAGCCAAGGTGTTACTAATCCTCCTATGTATCAAAAATAAAATAATAAATTGTTTAGACAATATCATGTATGGACTTTGACCTGTCTTTGAGAGGTCCAAGGTTCAAACGTCATTTAGTACGAGGGGAATGTGTAAATTCATTGAAAAATAATTTATAAAGGTAGAGGTAGTAGATTGACCAATTTCTGCTAAGTGTTTTTTAGATTGAGGTCCGCGGTTTCAATCTCGAGCCCCTTCGGAGTCCTCCTTGGAGTAAAAGTTTACTGAGATGAGGTAAGGGTTATAGCAGTAGTTTTCCAAATTCAAACCATGTCCACGGGAGACCCGTTGTTGATTCTCTTGTGTAGCGAATAATAATAAAATACAAACAATTAATATATATATATATATATATATATATATATATATATATATATATATATATATATATATATATATATATATATATATATATATTTGGTTAGTGTGAAAAATCCCCGCAACCAACGTACAGGGCTGAACGAGTCTCCTCCCAACCATGACCCCTCGTAAAACCGAGAGTTATACTTATCAATAGAAAATTTAACACAACCACCACACACCCACCCCCTCACACACTCGCCCATGCCACGGTTTGAACCTTGGACCTCCCGTAAAAGAGCCAAAGCTCAAATCCTCGCGTTGTCCCCTTAGAACACAATTAAAACATTTTTATTTCTAAATTTTGTTAAAAGTTATATTCTTCACATTTAGTATGAGGAGAAATGTGTAAACTCATTGAAAAATAATTTATAAGGGTGGAGGTAGTAGATTGACCAATTTATGCTAAGTGTTTGTCAGCTTGAGGTCCGTGGTTCCAATCTCGAGCCCCTTCGGAGTCCTCCTTGGAGTAAAAGTTTACTGAGGTGACTTAAGGGTTATAGTAGTAGTTTTCCAGACTCAAACCATGTCCACGAGAGACCTGTCGCTGATTCTCTTGTGTAGCAAATAATAATAAAATACAAACAATTAAATATATATATATATATATATATATATATATATATATATATATATATATATTTATATTTTGATTTGGTTAGTGTGAAAAATTCCTCGCAACCAACGTGCAGGGCTGAGCGATCTCCTCCCAACCATGACCCCTCGTAAAATCGAGAGTTATGCTTATCAACAGGGAATTTAACACAACCACCACACACCCACCCCCTCACACACTCGCCCATACCGCGGTTTGAACCTTGGACCTCTCGAAAAAGAGCCAAAGCCCAAATCGTTGCGTTGTCCCTTGTTAGAGTAAATCACTATATAAAATATATTTATATAGAAAAGCAATTATAGTGTTTCAAACTTTAACGACATAATTAAAGAAAAATTAGACAAACACACACAGAAGAAGAGACAACGATTTTAACGTGGTTCACCCAATGTGGGTTACATCCACCGAGAATTTTCAGTCCTTCATTTTCTCAATCCAAGCAATAGAGGGTTACAACCTACAGCAAACATCTGCTATAATTTCCTCTCTATATTTCCAAGGAATCAACACAGTAATTTTCTTTGTCATTCTCTTCTTTGTTTTTCCTCACAACTATATATAAGAAAAACAGAAAGAAAAAAACTGTCATTCTCAATACATTCCAATATTAACACTGAGTTCCCAACATCTAATTTTGGGATAAAAACCAAAAAAACTTTCCTTGGTTGTCCTGTTGTAAATCCGAAAACTTTCTCTGGTAGACTAACAGACTATAAATCTGGAAACTTTCCCTGCCCGTCTTGCAGTAAATCCAAAAACTTTCTCTATTTAGCCTCCTCATAATTAGGCTCCATTCCTAACAATCTCCCACTTGGAGACTAATTCCATTGCACCATACTGCAACCAAGGACTGAAAAATTCTCATCATGGCCTCTTATTCCTTAAGGCCAACTGAAGTTGAGTAAAAGCTCAATTTTTCTCTTGACACCACTTTTGTAAGCATATCGACAGGATTTTGTGATGTGTGAACCTTCCCTAATTTCAAAGATCCATCTTCCACTACCGATCTAATGAAATGATACCTGAGTTTGATGTGTTTAGTTTTTGAATGGAATGCTGAATTCTTTGCAAGGTGTATAGCACTATGGCTATCACTCCACAACCTATTATCCTCTTGCTTCTTCCCCAGTTCTTCCATTAGTCTTTGCAACCAAACCATCTCTTTGCTTGCTTCGTAGCAACAACATATTCAGCTTCGAGTGGTTGAAAGGGCAACTACGTGTTGGAGTTTAGAAATCCAACTAACCGCTCCTCCTCCTATAGTAAAGATGTAGCCAGCAGTGCTCCTTCCACCATCAAGATCACTCCGCCATATCGGAATCTACAAAACCTTTCAAGCATATATTAGAGCCTCCAAAATTCAAAGAATAATTTGAAGTTCCTCTCAAGTACCTGAGTATCCATTTTACCGCTTGCCAATGTCCTTTTCCTGGATTACTCATAAATCTACTCACTACTCCCACTGCATGGGCAATATCTGGTCTTGTACAAACCATTGCATACATCAAACTTCCAACTGCTGATGCATAGGTAACCTTAGCCATATGCTCTTGTTCCTTTTGTGTCTTGGGACACAAATCTTTGGTGAGTTTGAAATGCTTTGCCAATGGAGTAGCAACAGACTTTGCATTGTTCATGTTGAATCTCTTAAGCACTTTTTCAATGTATTTTGCTTGTGATAATTTCGAGTGTGACTCTCCTTGTCTCTTGTTATTCTCATACCAAGGATTTGTTTGGCTTCTCCCAAATCCTTCATGGCAAAGGATTTAGCCAACTTCTTCTTGAGCATGTTTATATCTTGCATATTTGTTCCCGCAACTAACATGTCATCCACATACAATAGCAAAATAACATAGTTACCATTTCCGATTTGCTTAAAATATACACAAGTGATCACTTTGACATCTTTCAAACCTTTGATTAGCCATGAACTTATCAAATTTTAAATACCATCTGTCTAGGAGCTTGTTTGAGGCCATACAAGCTCTTTTTCAATCTACATACAAGACCCTCTTTACCTTTTACCTCAAACCCTTCAGGTTGTTGCATATAGATTTCCTCCTCCAAATCTCCATGAAGAAATGTTGTCTTCACATCCAATTGCTCCAGAAACAAATTTTCTATAGCTACAAGACTCAAAATAGCTCTAATAGAGGTCATTTTTACAATTGGAGAAAAAATCTCATCAAAATCAATACCTTTTTTTTGAGCAAATCCCTTGACCACTAGTCTTGCTTTGTATCTCTTATGCCCTTCATTCTCCTCTTTAATCCTGTACACCCATTTATTGGTCAAAGCTCTTTTACCTTTGGGTAGCTCAACCAAATCCCAAGTTTGGTTGTGAAATAAAGAGTCCATTTCTTCATTCATTGCAAGCTCCCACTTATTCCTAGTATCCATCTGTAATGCTTCCTGAAAACATTATGGCTCACCAACATCAATATACAAAACATAATCAAAGAAACGTTGAGGAATTTTACTTATCCTGGTAGAACGTCTAACAACACTTTCTGGAGATTGAGGTGCTTGTTGTTGCTGCTTGTACATTTTGATCTTCTACCACCTTTGGAGTTACCTTTTCTATGTGTCCATCAAGGTCTATGTATTCAGCATTTTCCTCTTTCTGTTTCTTTCCCTGCAACCGATCTTTATACAAGTTTTTTTCATTAAATATGACATCCCTACTTCTAATGACTTTTCGGTTATCACAATCCCATAATCTGTAACCCAAGCCATCAATACCGTAACCAATAAAATAGCACTTTTGGGCCTTAGCATCTAACTTATTTCTGTTCTCTTTGTCTATATGCATAAAAGCCTCACATCCAAATACCTTAAGGAAAGAATAATTTCATTGGTTTACTCGTCCAAAGCTCTTCCGGAATTCCTCCATCCAAGGCACTAGACGGTCCTCTATTAATAATATATACCTGCAAGATTATCATCGCATGAGCCCATAAAAATAATGGTAAGCCTGCATGTATTCTCATGCTCCTAGCACGCTCCATGATGGTTCTATTCATTCTTTCAGCAACCCCATTTTCTTGAGGTGTTCTTGGAACTACCTTGATTCTTATAATTCCATTTTTAGAACAAAACACATCAAATTCTCTATTGCAATATTCTCCACCATTATCCGACTTTAGACACTTTAACCTTTTTCCAGTTTCATTTTCAACTAATGCTTTCCAATTCTTAAAGGTATTAAAAACATCACTTTTATTCTTAATGCAATATATCCATGTTTTCCTTGTTGCATCATCAATAAAAAGTACATAGTAAGAGGAACCTCCAAGAGAAGTTACCTGAGCTGGGCCCCAAACATCCGAGTGCACAAGCTCCAATTTCTCTTTCTTCCTTTCCTTGCCATCCTTGAGAAATCTAACTCTCTTTGCTTTACCATAAACACAATCCTCACAGAATTCCAAATCAATCTCTTTTAACTTAGGCAATAACTTTCTTGAATGTAAAATTTCCATACCTTTTCCACTCATATGGCCAAGTCTTTGGTGCCACAAAGATGCACTCTCACCTATAGAAACTAAATTCATGGAGCAGTGAGAAAAATCAGTAAGTAAATAAAGAGTACCCACCAATTTACCTCTAGCTACTATCAATGAACCTTTAGTAACTTTCCAAGCATTTTCTCCGAATGCAACCGTGTATCCTTCACCATCAAGCTTACTTGCCGATATAAGATTTCTCTTTAAATCTGGTATGTGTCTCACCTCTTTAAGAGCCCATTGACATCCATTTGGGGATTTAATCAAAATCTTTCCAATACCCACGATTTTACATGGTTGGTCATTTCCCAACAGAACTTGTCCATAATCTCCAGAAACATAATCTATGAAATATTCCTTATGTGAGGTAGCATGGAATGAAGCACCACTATCAATTACCCAATAATCACTATTTCTATCAAGAGATAAGATTAAAGCATCTTGTAGAATGAGGGCTTCTGAAGTGTTACCATTATTATCATTACCTTCATTTCCATCACCCTTTCTTTGCCAACAGTCCTTCTTGAGATGACCCTTTTTGCCACAGTGCCAACATCGTAGCTTTCCTTTTCCACGTGATTTGGATCTGCCTTTGGATTTGCCACGATGTGAACTCTTGCCTCTTTCTCTTCCTCTTCCTCTATTCTCAACAATTAAGGCGGTGCTAGATGATTCTCCTGTGGTTTTTCTTCTCATGTCCTCACTGAGTATCACACCAACCACATCATCAAATTCTCATTTATTTGAACTCGAAGCAGAGTTACTTACCGCCATTACCAAATTGTTCCAACTTTTCGGAAGAGATCATAAGATTAATAAGGCCCTAAGCTCATCATCAAAATCCAGTCCTACTGAATGCAATTGATTAGTGACAGTATTAAATTCATTTAAATGATCATGCACAGATCCTCCTTCACTCATTTTCATGTTAAATAACCTTTTCATTAAGAATACCTTATTTGATGCTGATGGTTTCTCATACATCTTGGCCAACTTATCCATGACTCCCTTGGTAGTCTTTTCATCGGAGATGTTGAAAGCTACGGTGGCTCCCAAGTACAACCTCACAGTACCCAATGCCTTTCTATCAAGGAGACTCCACTCCTCATCGGACATAGATGAAGGTCTCTCTCGTTTCCCCCTCAAGAGGTAAGTAAAGATCCTTCCGGTACAAGTAATCCTCCATCCGCATCTTCCGGAATTGAAAGTTCGGCCATTGAATTTTTGAACTCTAAACCTCCCTTCTTCCGCCATTGCTCCCACTTGATCCAGAAATTCTCCTTCTGTCAAGTGCACCCAACAAAAAAAACCGCTCTGATACCACTTGTTAGAGTAAATCACTATATAAAATATATTTATATAGAAAAGCAATTATAGTGTTTCAAACTTTAACGACAGAATTAAAGAAAAATTAGACAAACACACAGAAGAAGAGACAACGATTTTAACGTGGTTCACCCAATGTGGGTTACATCCACCGAGAATTTTTAGTCCTTCATTTTCTCAATCCAAGCAATAGAGGGTTACAACCTACAACAAACATCTGCTGTAATTTCCTCTCTATATTTCCAAGGAATCAACACAGTAATTTTCTTTGTCATTGTCTTCTTTGTTTTTCCTCACAACTATATATTCACAACTATATATAAGAAAAAAAACAAAAAAAACAAACTACTTTTCTTAATACATTCCAAGATTAACATTGAGTTCCCAACATCTAATTTTGGGATAAAAACCAAAAAAACTTTCCCTGGTTGTCCTGTTGTAAATCCGAAAACTTTCTCTGGTAGACTAACATGATCGTAAATCGGAAACTTTCCCTGCCCGTCCTGCAGTAAATCCAGAAACTTTCTCTGTTTAGCCTCCTCATAATTAGGCTCCATTCCTAACATCCCCTAGAACACAATTAAAACAATTTTATTTCTAAATTTTGTTAAAAAATATATTCTAATAGTGAAGAAGGAAGATTAAGTTGTTTTGTTAGGGTTTCTTTGGTATGAGCAGTTCTTGCTTTGTGTTAAGGTTTTTTCAAAATTTCAATGACCCTTAACCCCAATGGGTAGGCGTGTGGAAAAAAAAAATTAAAATATTTTTATTTTTAAACTTTTTAATATATTAATAATTTAATTAATGTTTATTAGAAATTATATTATAATATAAAAGAAGGAAGATTAAGTTGTTATGCTAGGGTTTTTTTTGGTATGAGCCACTTTTGCTTTGTGTTAGAATTTTTTCTGATTTTCAATGGCCCTTAATTCTAATGGACAGACTAGCAAAGAACAATAGTTCCATATGAGAGAAGGCAAGAGAAAATGGCTTCTATAGAACGCTCTAAATTTTTTTTGTTGATGGAGATTTGTAAGGTAACTGCATTTTACCTTTGCACGAGTTTGATAATGCTTGTATATGGTTGAAATCTTTTACCTGGTTGGGTATTTTGTGGGGCACATCTCCAATGAAGTGATGTTTGCAACCTTGGACTAACTTGACCTAAGCTCGTCATGGAATTAATCTTGAGTTGATTTAAAACCTCTCCCAGGGTTATTTCCTCTTCTAGTTTGTAGATGTTGCTCATGCAAAGCATATCTATGAACATGAGCCATGGTACATGAGAAGCTCCTTGTTGGTATTTTCTCCATGGACTTGAGATTTTTCAATTTCAAAGGAAAAAACCTCTAAAGTTCTCATTTGGATAGAGTTCCTTGGTCTTCCCCTTCTCCTTTGGCCCTTTATGAATTGCATTGTAGCAGTTTTAGGGCGTGTTTTATTGGTTGAAACCGATAAGTTTTTCAATGCCTTACAATAGAAAAGGTTTGTGTTGAGGTAGATCTATCCAAAGACCTCAAGGAGTTTATTGATACACAAGGTGAAGGACACCATTATTTCACAAGTGGTGTATATTAACCTACAAAATAATTGCTCTAGAGATCAAATAATGAACCACAAGGTTAAGGATTGTTCGCTTATAGCTTGCAATAAGCAGAAGCCAACCCCCATGCCAATCACTATGGCTCCCCCTCAAGCCACAAAGGAAGGTTGGATTTTTATGGGAGGGCCCAAAAGCATGTGAGCAACCAAAGATCAACACTCCAAATTAACAACAAAAGAAACTGTTATTTCAACCCATCAAATAGAAATGACCAACGAGCATCCAAGTGCAGGGCCACCAATGATGTACCCCAACAACAACTAATTTGGGTGCCACACCAACCTTTGAGGAAAGATCTCCTCCTCCCCCCTGCATGTGCTCGTCGCTCTTGCAATCCCAGGCAAGAGAAAGAAGGGGATCCTTTTTTACGAGAGAAGCAACCCCATCTCTTTATTACTCAGCTTGGGATCTTTAGCTTTGTCCTCGAGAATGTTAACAGATTCAAGGCATTAGACCTTCTTGAATCTATGAAGGGAGGGGCATTTGTTTATAAAAAAATATGACCTCCCTTGGGGTTTGTAGGTACCAAACATGCCTCAGAGGTGCATGGTTTGTTTGTAGTTTTTATATCTAGTTCTCTTATATTTGTAGGAGCTCAATCCATAAAGTTTTTACAGTTTTTAGTTTCTCAATTAAAATTGTTTTGTTTTAGCTTCAAGATTGCCTATGTAAGCCCCAAATCCCTACGTTAGGTTTTGGGTGGTTTCTCAATTTGAAATCTCAAAGTATGCTTCCATACCACCAATTTTTTTTTATCAATGTAACTAATATTCTTTTTAGTAATACAAGACACTTTTAAAAAAAGATATATTCTCCCTTGTTATTCAACCTTCCAATTAATAATACACTTTCTTTTTTAATTTTTCGAAAGAATAAATTGTAATATAAATATATTATAATTAAATCATTTCAATCATTAAATACTTTATCTTTATTACCAACAAGTCCTTGGTTCAATGGTTGGGACAAATAGTTGATGTAGCCCACACCAATGTTCAAATCTCAATGGCACCAAATAGCTCAATGCGACTAAGTTGATGTAAAAAGGAAAGGGTAACCCTTTCAAAACCCTACATTAAATAATAATAATAAATACAAACTTTATCTTTGTTAAAATAATTACATTTATCTATAAATTCAAATTAAATATTTTATAAGCTCTTATTTAAGATAAATAAATTATCCCATCTAAAAAACTAAATAAATTAAGAAAAAAAAGCAAAAAATAACAACATACATATGGTATCCCTCACTAGTTTATCTATTATATTATATTATGATTACATAATTATATTATAACAATATTATATTATGTACAAAATGTATTTGACAAGATTTAAATCTAAGTTTCCTCTTTAAAATTTGAAAAAATTATTTAATTAAACTTATATCATTTAATAACTTGAATTTATATATAATCAATTTTTATTATTTATTGACCTTTTATCATTATCATACCATTTTATCTTTTAGTTAAAAAAAAATTATTCTATGAGCATCAAGGTACCTTTTTGCGTTTGTTTTCTTCACGACAATTCAATATTGTAATCTTAGGGTTTGGGTTTGGGGATTTTTTCGTGCACCTCCTTATCCCTTTGTTTGTTTGCTTACTTCTCATAATCAACTTTCTTTTCTAAGGTCTTTTTTCCTAATTATTATTCTTTTTTTCATTTTTATTTTTGACTGGGTGGGTGGGATTAACACACCCCAGAGTTACATATCCGCATGCATGTGAGGGGGAGGGATTTGAACCTGGGACCTCCCTTTTCCTAGAAGTTTTACACAACCCACTTCCTTCAAATCCCCTGCATCACCGGATTTTTCCCTAATTATTTTCTATCTCTTCAATTCTATTTATGAGTCCTTCTAACCTTTTTTATCACTTGTAGACTTTAATATAATTATCTTATCTTATCTATAAAAGCTTTTATTGTTTAAATTTATGAATTCTATAACATTGTAGCAAAAGAGTATAAGGTGGCAAGACTTAAAATTTGAAGGGTGTGCTTGTTCTAGAAAGAAAGACCTTTGTACTTAAAAATGAGGCTATGACATCACCACTTTCTTCAAACTTGCTTGGAAAATACTTCTTCAACATTTTACTTTAAAGAAGCACTTTTTTGACCTTACTTGTAAAGGGCAATCAATTATCTTATCTACATACCTGAAAGGATATGTTGGTATCAGTTGAGTGTTTGTTGATGGATTGTTTATATCGATTCTCTGAACAATTTGAGTCTTAGTTTTATTCAAAGAACAAAATTTATAAAAATTTCATAAACAAAAAAATCAATCTACCTATATAATTTTTTTTTGAAAAATACATATAAACACGAGAATTGAACTTGGACCTCTCACCACTTTGACAAGATCCCATTTCTAAATTTAGTTCTTGTGAGATATCTTTAGTTCAAATTAGATTTAGCTTGATTTTAGTTAAGAAAAAATAGTATTTTTTAAAGATGTTAAGAAATGAATAAATTTTTAGATATACAAGGAGGAATTAAATCCATTTAAGATAAGTTTAGAATCATTGAAAAAATAGCCCTAATGTCTAAATGTTAGACATTCAAATTTCATAATTTTAACCATGTAAATTTTGAATTATTATTATTTTTTAATTATCAAATATATCTTGAAACTAAAGTTTTTTATATTTATTTACATATTTAAAATTTAAGTAATATTTATAGGAATATAAGTTTATGTTTTTTGGAGGTTAATTATTTTAACCCTTAAAATTTAAATTTGAATTCTAGACAAGCCATTCATTTTAACTGGGAGTCAAACTGTATTTAAGCCACTCATTTTAATTGAAAGCCAAATTGCATTTAATATTACATAGCACAAATCTCGGGCCTCGTCGGACTGAACGCTTGTCCCTTTCCTGGTGCTTTTAGCAGCATAAAAGGTTTTAAATGATTGTGGCACAGTGGTTTTAGGGGCAGACTGCGCGAATATCTGTGTGGCGACTTCTGGGGCGGACAACGCAGAATACTGTAGCGGCCATAAAAAGATGGACAACCTGCCCAGATTCGTGGCGGCTACCGATTCTACCATGTAAATTCAAAAAAAAAAAAAATATTACATAGCACATATTTTGATTATTCAAATCATTTCTTTATCTTTTTTTCCTTGCATTTATTTTTGGATTACTTTGCAATAGCATAGTCAATATATTTTTAAAATTGGTTATACAACATTAAAACTATTTCCACCATATTACATCATAACCATATAATCATAGTATTTCAACAAACTATTTAGCGGTGTTGCAATTATATTTTGACAATTATGCATATTTCATCTGATGCATATTTCATCTGACAATATTTAAATTTGGATGTTCACCTTGAAATTAACATATGTAACCACTTGAGCTTATGCTATTTCATAAGGAATGGTCAATATTTACTCATATATTATAAGGAATTTTAAATTTTGGTTGTAACATTATGAACTTTTATATTAATGATGTACTATGCTTTAGAAAGATATATCAAGATGATAATTTCAAATATTACACTTGCTCTTGATTAAAATAATATTATTTTGTAAGCAAAAGTAAATGACACCAAGCAAGGAAATAAAGAGATAAGATGTCAATAGAAAGAATTGAATTTATATTGAACTTTGTGGAGCCTTAGTCTCCTTTTAAAAATACTTTTGTCCCAAATGTATTGGGGTATGATTACAAGTGCTTGCTCTTTCAAATTACAATGAGCACAAAGGGGTGAAACCCCTTTGGCAAAGTCAAAGTGAAGGTGGTGTCAATGATCTCCTTTTGCTCCAATCAGTTTGGTGAGTGGGCTTGTGTATCCTTGGTGGGCCACTCTTGCCTTAATAGCTTCTCAGAAACCTGTCTCCTGCACCTGCATGAATATAAAAACCACAAAAGAGATTAATAGCACATGAAATAACTCCACTGTGTGAGGCCATATTTGATATAGATAAAAAAGCTACACAAAACCCTAATGTAAATGCTTGCAGAGTACACGAAATATGCAAAAAATAGAAAAATATTAACCTTGATACCTTGTTGTTTATCTAACTGATATGTGTATGTCGATGGTTAAAATAGTCCCTAGGCAAACACAGGGCTGCATTTGGGGATGGTTAAATGCGGGGTGGCATTTGTTTAAACGTAGAACCGTATTTTCTTATGTATAAACGCACCTTCACGTTTGTGACTAAGTTGCAAAAGTGATGAGATTCGATCTCCTTCACTCCGATGAAAGGATCTGCAAGAATGGTGATGACCTCCTGTAGCATTTTTGTTTCTCAACCCCTTTTGCTTAATGAAGTGATGGTGCATTTATAGGCATTTTGAGGGATGGGTGGGAAAGGATAGGTGGTAAGCCAAGGCTACCAAGTGGTAGGGACTAGGCAACCACCTATCTTGGGCAATTGCAGTGAGTCACTTAGAGTGTCCCACTTAGGTGGAGTGGTGGCATGTGGGTAGGTGAGAGTGGAGTGAGGTGTGTGAGATGTGGTAAGGGGAGGGGTAGTGGTGGTTAGAACACATGTCAAGTGGAGAGACAGGGTATCATAGGGAGATTTTCCAGATTTTATAAAATTTGGATAATATTTTAATGTGCAGGAAATATAGACCTAAGTTTAGATTTAGACATATAATTTTACTATGCAGATTTGAAATGTGCAATGTGAATGTAGTTTTTACATGTGATTAGATTTTGGTGTCTACATATATGTTTTTTAAATTGGTTATATAAGATTGAAATGGCCCCAATTTTATTACATAATGATCACATAGTGGTATTACAAAACACGATAATTCATGACCACATAGTGGTATTACATAGCTTGGCAATTATGCATGTATCACGTAGCAAGATTTGAACTAGGTCCTTAATAATCAAGGAATTAACCAATTGAACCGATACCATTTGATAAAGTGTTATGATATATTATTAACTATAATAAGGATAAATCTAAATATTAGGAAGAAAATATTAAAGTAGTCAAAGATATACCCTTAACAATTAAGGATGAGCATATTTTTTTGGTCTTCAAGGTGAATAATGCTAAGGAGATTTTAAAGAATTCATTGAAAATATTTAATAACCATATTTTTAATTGGTTATATGACACTAAAAAAAGCTTAATTGTATTACATCATGACCACATAGTGGTATTATAAAAGCTTGGTTATTATGCACACATTAATTGGCAAGATTCAAATGTGGTATTTTCCTTGAAAGTTAAGGAAATTAACTGGTTGAGCTAATTACATTTGATGATATTTAATAACCATTTTGATCTTGATACTACCCTAATATATGAGTATTCATCCTATGAGGATTATTTGTATTCTATTAATTATTATTATTACAAATATTTTGAAGAAGAGGACAATGTTGTACCTCTTAAAAAAATTAAACTTGATAATAATTTTATTTAATGAATAAAGAAAATGATGATGGATTTTTAAGCCTTAATACTACCACAAATATCACATGTTATATCTTAGAGGATCGAATAGAATATAGACATAATATAATAAGGTCAAAATAATGATAAGTGTAGAATAATATGAGTAAATTAATATGTAAATCAAGGCTTATAATAAATCAAATAACATTTTTTTTTGTTAATTATAGTGTTTGTATTTATAGCGGGTTTTAACAAGGATCCCAAAACCTGATTACATAAGAAATGGGCCTAGGGCATCAATCCCTTGAAACTGAACACCAAAACAGAAATTCCACCACGGTAACTAGTAAGCATGAAACAATCCCTCTCAGGGGGAAACAAACAAATAAGAAAGAAAGTAGTTTTGGAGATCCCGCCCAGCGGGGAGTAGCCAAAAACCACCATCGAGAAGATCCCGCCCAGCAGGAAGCAAAGAAAAACCGTTACAATAAAATCCCGCCTCGCAGGAAGCAGTCAAAACCACCACAAACAGTCCCGCCTAGCGGGAAGCAACAGGGAAATCCCGCCATCCGGGAAACCAGCAGAAAAGAAAGGATCCCGCCTCGCGGGAAAACCGACAGATTTTGCGGATCTCGCCCTGTGGAGAAACCATCCCGCCTACCGGGAAAACATTTCGTTCAGGGAGAGCCATCCTACAGGAAGTCGACAGCCAGCACAGAGAGGATCCAGCCCATCAGGAAGTGACCAGAGAGTTGCACCACAAGGAACCCGCCCCGGGAAAACAGAAGAGGATACCAGCAGCAGGGACCAAGAATCCCATCCAAGCACAGAGCCCACCGAGGATTCGCAAGAAAAGAGGGAAGCTGTCCAAACCCTAAACCGTCACCTCCACCGCACCGAGAAACGTAGGGGACCAGATCCACGCGAATAACCTGCAAAAAACCCCAGGGGGAAGCCTGAGGGAAAAAGGAAGGGATCCCCAACCAAACGAGGGATCCCTGGGAAGCACCAGTCTGAAAAAACAACCAAGGAAACCCTAGCCGACCGGGAGGGGCGCAGATAGTGGAAAAGGATCTCCCCCCAGGAGATCATCTGCAAACAACCACTCCTCGGGAGGGATGACCTAGATTGAGCCAGGGACTGGGCAGGAACCAGGAGCCATGGGAGGGGAGCAGGGGAGGGACCAGAGCCCTCCCCTCTCTACCTTAAATCAAATAACATTCAATAATATGTAACAATATGAATTTAAATAGCCTTAATAAAGAACGTACTAAACATGCAATATAACTTACAATATTAATTGCTCAAAATGTATACAAGCTTTATTGCTTCACTTTCTCTTACAATGATAATGATCATGATGCTTGTGATACTTCTTATCCTTGTGATACACTTCCTCCATCTCTCTATATGTCTATATATGGAGTATTACCTCCATAATAGTGTGACTCTTTGGATACTTGACTATAGCTCTCCATATGCCAAGTCTCATGACTCTTGGCTTGACTACTTGCCACTTGCATACTTGATGAACACTTGACACTATAACATATGCACACCTTTACATGACTCTTACACTTCTATAACTTGCACACTCTAACCTAAGACACTTGTGCACATCTTTACATTACATATTTGTTCTCATACATATAAGACACTTATGCACATAGACTCAACTTACACTTGCACACTAACTCACATGACACTTGTGCATTTATTGCACATTACAACTTTACATGACACTTGTGCATTTCCTACACATTCACACTTAAATAAAAGGGGAAATATAATTCACACTCTAAACTATAACTCAACCCTAATATATTATTACAAATGTACCATGAAGGTACCATGGGGGTATATTAGCTTGTACCAAATAATGTAATATACTCCAACAAAATACAATTTAAAATATCTCAATCATAGGCAAACCATTAGTAGGTATCAAAACATGAAAAGGATCATATTAGTAGGCATCAAAGCATGAAAAGGGTTCCATTAATATGCATGATTTGGCTAATGATCATAAGACTATTGATCATAAAGGACATTTATTTCGTTTAGTGATGACACTTTATCTATTGACGATGTTTTTTATAATCATTATCATGTGCATGATTCTTGTGATGGTGATGTAAGATCATTTAGAATGAAATTAAATCCCCCATTTATTTTAATATTTATCTTTCATCATTGTTTCATATGATGGTTGTGAAGATAATGACGTTTTTCTAATATTTTATTAGTGATACTTCTAATGCTTTTAATGATGATTTTATTCATAATAATGACATGCATTCTTCTACTAATAGGGTTGATGGTGAGGGATAAACAATTGGTATTTTTTCCAAATCAATTAAGAATATGATTGGATATATGGAGGTCTTGCCAAAAATTAACAAGTCATGGAAAATCTAATTTGATTCTAAAAATACAAGTAAGAAACTAGATCTTGGTTATAAGGAGTTAGCATTACACTCATGTAGAAGGAGAGTTCATTGAATTTTTGTCCAGTCAAAATTGTATTAGCTACTATTCATTCTAAAGAAGAGGAGACAAATAAACACATTGGTTTATATTCTTCAACTTTATATTCAATGAGGTTTAGTTTTGGTTTTTTGAAAAGATTTGGTTCTTCAATGACGATTCTTCAAAGAGGTTTGGTTCTATGACAGGTAATGATTCTTTGGGGAATATATATTTTTAAAGATATAGTTCTTTGAGGTGGTATAAATATTTAAGAAGGAATTGATACGTGAGGACAAATGGATTTCTAACAATTTAGAAACCATGATGAATTGTAAATGGATCAAATCTTACATCATGAAAACTTATTTTACTGTTATATCAAGAAATCATATAGGTGTGTAGATCATATATGGAGTTTTTATTATAATTTTTATAACCATGTTTTTCCATCTATATATTTTGTTCTATGTCATGTATGGTCATAGTTGATTTTGGTCAGTCAATCATTGACTTTTGAGTTTATGTGATGATATGTGCATTCAAAAATATTTATGTATATATTTTAAACTTAGCCAATTTTTTACTTCCATTGTGATGACTTGTTCAATGTGTCTTCACAAAATTGGTAAATTTGGGTTGAATCATAATTTCAATACCTACACCAATAGATACTATGCTCCATAGAATAACTGGGAATGAAATTTTCTTTATCGTAGTCATGCATATTTAAAGATACATTTTACAGATAAAATATTATGTCATTGATGCATTATATTTGGATAATCATATAAAATTTATGTATTTTTATGGGGATATGTAGACACCCAAAATTGAATCCCCAATTGTCCAATTTATCCCAAATGATCCATCAAGCCTGCAAAAAGTGCAATTTAGCTATTCCAACCTTAATTTAAAAGGCATTGTCTATTTAGGTGGAATCATAACTTTTTGAGAGGTGATTCTGCATACCAAATATTCCTACATAGATTTTGAATCATTGCTTCTTCCCAATCCAAGTGGCCTCCAACGATCACATCCATGAAATCATGATAGCAAAAATTGATCCATAATTTTGCACTCTGATACCAAGGACTAAAAATATTGGATCCTCTGTCCCCCTTTGAGCTTTGGGTCATTTATGGAATTGTGGGTGAATTTTGGTGCCTCTTCACTCACTCTTCTTTTTGAGCAGGATTTTGGCAAGTCAGAGTGCCCAATTTTGAAGCATTAAGAAGGACAAACGGATAGGCGGGCGGGCAAGCATTGGAGTCGAACCTCAAAATCCTGCCTGACTTCTAGACGAAAGACTTGGACACCAAAATCCCATACAAGATTTATGGAGGAATGATAAATAAGCATAACAAATCCCATTCCTAAATTACCATCCCAAGAATGAATGGAACTTTGGAAAGGTAGCAATCAAATTCCAAGTTGGGTTACCCATCTATGGGGCAGAGAAGTGGGAAGGCAGTCAAACAAGGAACTGTGCCCAAATAGCCATCCAAGAATGAGGTATTAATTTACCAAGGGGGAAGCACTGGAGATTCATAAGAATAGGCATTAATGATCTCGACCACCTCGTACATCTGGTTGATGAGCTCGAATGAGATAATATGAAATACAAGGCTTCAGAGGTAATCAATTCTGGGATTTCTTGCAGTACAAAGGGGTAAGGTAAATTTATGGCCCAACAAGAATGTTAGAGTAATATAAGATCTGGATTGATGTAGAAGCACCTAAATACATTCGAAAATCCAACATTCCTCCTAGAACAGAGCCACAACAGATCTTCCAACCATTCCAACAAAATTCTCCCACCTGATGCCATTAATGTTGTAATTTGAATTCATTGTAAAATATTCTATAAATAGTGGAATGCTCACCATTCCAAAGGGTGGATCTGTGGCCTTTACAATTCATATGTAATTCTTCTTCACCTTGTAAATAATAGTATATCACTATCTGGTCTCTCAATCTGTCTTCTCTTGTATTTTTTGCTTAAGTGTGGATGTTAATTTATGTGATGACCATCTAAGCTTGTTCACTTAATTCTACTATCTAAATTTCATTGGTCTGGTTGGGCGGTTCTAGAATTCGCATCCATACCTAAGCATTAGGGTATATTTTTGCTAAATCTAGTTGGGTGGGAACGCTTTAATTATGCTATTTAGATTTCATGCACCCTCCCGCTAGTTCTAGAATTCACCCTTGCTCGTTGCATCGAACAAGAAGTGAGGATGAGACGAGATGATCTGTTAGGTGGTCTACTATTTTTTGTGTCGATGATATTGAAGGAGTCTATCTTGATGTGGCCACATCCTTTTCTTGTTAGTTCTGGCTATGACCTCCCCTTTCTTGTTCCCTTTTCCCATTTCCCCCTTTACGACGTAGATAGCTAGAATCGAAAGAGTCGACCTTATCCAAATATCGACTGCTCCTGCCTCTCTCGAGCTAGGCATTTGTTCAATGCTGGTCGAGTACTGTCAAGCGTACCTCTACTCATCCGATGCTGGTTTTCGCACCAACATGAACCATAACCCTCAAGTACCTACCACCTACACTTATTTCCCAAGGTTACCATTTTTAGATTTTTCTTACTATCCAAAGATTTAAATTGAGATACCTTACCTACCTTTCCCATAACTCATGAATGCTCCAAGCTCCCCTCACCAAGCACTCACAATTTATTATTTGAGGGCTTAGGGTCCCATTTCAACAAGCACTCTCTAGCTAAAGGAACTTTTACCTTTTGTTTTCTTACTTGGCTCTCTCATAAGCTCTTTGGTGATCATAGTCCTCTTGCTTAAAGGCTTGGAGGATTCTTGGGAAAGCTAGGAGAGAGATAATTCTCTCCTTGGTTGTTATCTTTCGTTGATATTTTTTAAATTAATTTATTTATTATATTTTGATTTACTAATCTCTCATTTGGTCATAATTGCTATATATTTAATGTTATTTCTTCACACACACATATTGGTTAGCATCTCATCATATCTTTTGCTACAATCCAAATATCATAGTCGTTGACTATGTTACATAAATTTATTTTAATTCTTATTTATAGTTTAGCTATCCAAGTGTTTTGTTATCTTTTCATCATATTATTCATTTGCGGTTGTAGAGGACTAGCCCTCCTAGTGGTGAGGACCAACCCTCCTTAAGAGGCTTGCTTACTTAACTTCATTACTTCATTCTTCGATAAATTATTCTAATTTAATTTTGCTGTGTTATTTCATTATTTCATCTCTGGAGTTTTGTGCATGATTGTCAAATTGTGTTACGTGATTGGAAGAAAATTATATTAGGTAGAGAAGGGTAGGAAGACCCTTCCAAGTGGTATAAGGTTCATACGATCCAACATTCAGGATAGTATGCTGCTGCTTCATTTGCCAGGATTTTTTTGCATTCTCTAGGTAAAACCAGCATAACATTGTAACTATTCACTATTTTGGTCAAGATTGGGCCAGTAATCTTTAGGTGTAACTACCACTGTTTCGGTCAGGTTTCTCTCCATAATTACCAGGTACCATCAACTGTTGTAAGACACTGCTGCAAACCAGGAGTAACATAGTGATTGTGATCAAACAAAGGCAAGTGATTTCCATTCGAAGCAACAAATACCCATGCTGGTTGGTCTTGAAGACACACAAGCTACCAGCATGCAAAAAAATTGAAAACCAGACCGAATCATTGAGGAAAACATCACATAATATAGCATCGCACAGTCGCAAATATGCGAACCAATCACATGATAGGAATAAAATTTATTAACACCCAGTCTAAGGTACATAATCTAATTTTATTTTATGAATTGGGACAATTATCCCACATAACATATGTGGGGGAAGACATCAAGTTTATAAGGTTGATAATGCCTCCACTTAAGTGTGACTCTGGTCACACGTATACTGTCTCATCCTCACGTGCTTAAACATCATGTCCTTCGTGGTTGTAAACTTCCAGATCACTAGTTGTCATTGTGGTTTTGTGTTGTTGTCTTGCGTATCATTGTGTTATCATGTCATTGTTCCATGTGTCAACGGGATCCTGTTTATCGAATAATTGGTTTGTTGTCTTGTCTCTATCATCTGTCCTTCCTATTATATTCTCCTTCCTTCCTTTGTCAGTCCGGTTGCATGTCCTATCCACTATTGTGTTGATTGGTGCATGTCGTATACGTGTCTTGTTCATTGTCATCGGTTGGGTTACGTGTCTTATCCATTAGACATTATCAATTTGTTGGGTCTCCTTTAAAAACCACTACTGATAGCCGTATCTGGTGGATCATGTACGTGTCTTGTCCATTATCATCGGTTGGATTGCGTGTCTTATCCACTAGCCATTAAAGTAACCGTTGGGAAAATATTGTAGTAGCCATTGAAATTCAAAGGAAAAATAGCCGTTGGAAGATTCAAATTTCAAACTAGCCGTTGGAAAACACAAACTACAAAATCCGTGTTGTAGTTGGAGTGACAGTGGAAGTGGAGAACAAATTTTTTGCAAATTAGCCAATTTTTTTGTAGAAATCAAAAGGAAAAATTGTTAAGAAATATTGCTTGACAAGTGTATGAGCAGATGGTGGACCAAAGGACCGGACGAACATTTATCTAGCTCAGTGAATACAAATGAAGGGATCTTAAAATCATAAAGAAGACCTCCTAGAAACAAAGGTACACATTATTCTTCTCCTTTATGAATTAATAGTTTTGATCCTGGTCATCCATTGCTTAACACTATGGCATCCAATCATTCCCCAAATTCTTCCCATGAGAACCTCACACATGAGGAAATAGGGAGCCCCAATATCACCACCAAGGCCATACAAACATTATTAGACAATATGAACAACTTGACTATCAAGGTGACCCAACTTATGGATAGACAAAGCCAACCAATCCCTCCTATTCCAAATCACTCCCATAGACACTGGAACAATGAGGATCAGGATGGAGAAGAAGTTTATGCACAATAAAGAGGTCATAATGGTAGTCCCCAAAATCACTTCAATGGACAGAGGAATGTTGAGGACATCAACATCGAAGAAGTTTATGACTAACAAAGAGGTCCTACTCAAAATCGCTTCCATAGACAGAGGCATAATGAGGACCAAGATAGAGATGAAGTTTACCAACAACCAAGAGGTCCTAATGGGATCAATTTTCCATGCATTGATATGCCCACCTTTGAGGGTCATGATCCACGTGGTTGGATAGTCAAAATGGAAGGTATTTTAGACTTATACCGAATTCGAGATTCAGAAAAAGTTCCTTTTGCTACCTCCAAACTAGGTACTGAAGCTTATCAATGGTTTGTATGGCTCAAACGTGAGAAGAGAAATACCATCTATTGGGATGATTTCACCAAATATTTTCTTAAAATATTTGATGAAGGATCCTCATATTCTTACATGGTGCAGTTTTTATCACTTAAGCAAACATGATCGGTAATGGATTATATCTCAGAATTCACTAGCCTGTTGTCCTATGCAAGAAACTTACAAACCGATGTGGTGGTATCTACTTTTAGAAATGGGTTGAAAGAGAATATTAAAGTTGAAGTGGATTTACAAGATCCATCCTCTTTATATGCCTATATAAGGATTTCCAAGTTGGTTGAGAAGAAGGTGCAAATGGGGACATCTACACGATGTGATTCATATGGTCGACCTCAATACCGCAACAACTCTTTTCATAGAAATGATCAACCATCAAGATATTTTTGCTATAAATTTTGCAATCACCATCCAAAAGATCAGGCATGTGTACCATGATAGAACTTTCAAATTGAATATGCTGACAAGGAAGATGAAGAAATAGAGGATACTAGCTCACCTGATTGTCCCATAGACGAAGACCAAATTGAACACGAGGAGGTCATAGTTGAGGAAGATACTATGGAAATTTTAGTACATGCTCTTATGGGTTTATCAGCTCACCATACAATCAAGGTATCAGGGTTCATTCGACAAAGGAAGGTAATTGTATTAATTGATTTAGGAAGTACTCACAACTTTATTGACACAAAGATTGCCAGGGCATTAAACTTGCACATCAACTCCTCCAATCAAGATAAATTTCAAGTTATAACTACAAACGGGGGAAGTGCTCAATGTATAGGTAAAACATCTTCAATTTCATTACAAATGGGAAGTTATACTTGGCATGGTCCTCTTTTTGTTATGAATTTAGGGAATTCAGAAGTTATCTTGGGAGTCACATGGTTAGAACAAATGGAAACCACAGTTGGTTTTAATTACAAGTAACACTTTGTTGTATGGAAATAAAATGGGAAGACCATTCACCTCCAAGGAATTCCAACACCTCCATCAAAGATAGTAAGTTCGCACAGCATGGAAAAAATATTAAGAAAAGGTAGTTATGGATTTATTGCTCAAATTAATTGTATGGAAATGCAAGCACAAGATACTCCATAAATCCAATCAGAAGATCTATAAAACATTGTGGCCAACTATGATGAGGTCTTCCAAGAACCAAAGGGACTACCTCCCAAAATATCCCATGACCATGCCATACACCTTGTTCCAGGAAGTATTCCTCCTAATGGCCGTCCTTATCGATATCCCCAACCTCAAAAAATAGAAATTGAGAAAATTGTCCAAGAACTATTAGAACATGGAGTCATCCATCACAATACTAGCCCCTATTCTTCACCAGTAGTTTTGGCCCATCGTAAAGACAATTCTTGGCATATGTGTCCGAATTTCCATCCCCTTAACAAAATCACCATCAAGGATAAATTCCCTATACCTATCATTGATGATCTACTAGATGAACTACATGGTGCAAAATTTTTTACAAAATTGGATTTACGTTTTGGGTTTCACCAAATTAGAGTTAGGGAAGAGGATATTCCCAAAATAGCTTTTCACACTCATGAAGGTCACTATGAATTCTTGGTCATGCCCTTTGGTCTCACTAATTCCCCATCTACATTCCAAAGTCTCATGAACCATGTGTTTCATCCATTCCTCCACAAATTTATCCTAGTCTTCTTCGATGACATACTCATATATAGTAAATCATGGAATGATCATTTGTTGCATGTGGGAAGGGTTCTTCATATACTACACAAGGAAAAGTTATTTTTCAAATGCTCTAAATGCTCTTTTGGTGTTCAATAAGTTGAGTACCTAGGTCATATAGTTTCTCAGGAAGGTGTTAAAGTGGATCCTAATAAGATAAAGGTAATTCAGGATTGGCCCTTACCTAAAACTATCAAGAAACTTCATGGTTTTTTGGGTCTCACCGGCTATTATCACAAGTTTATGCATAACTATGGAAAAATTGCAGCTCCTCTCACAGCTCTTACAAAAAAGGATACTTTTCATTGGTCAGAAGTAGCCACTCAAGCCTTCGAGGCTCTCAAAGAAGCAATGTGTAATACTCCAGTTTTGGCGACTCTAGATTTTCACAAACCATTTGTAATCGAATGTGATGCTTTAGGAACAGGTATTGGGGTAGTATTAATATAGGAAGGTCATCCCTTAGCATTCGAAAGTAAACAACTTTTGAGAAATTTTTTGGGAAGATCTACATATGAAAAAGAAATGTTGGCTATTCTACATGTAGTGGAGAAATGGAGACACTACTTAATCAGTAGCCATTTCATTATAAAAACCGATCATAGTAGTCTCAAGCATTTTCTAGAACAACAATTTTCTTATCCAGAACAAAACAAGTGGTTAACAAAATTGCTGGGATATGATTTCATTATCGAGTACAAGAAAGGGAAAGAAAACGTGGCAGCAGATGCATTATCCATAAAATATGAAGATGAAGTGGTTATTAATGCTATTTCAGGTCCTTGTTCTCAATGGGTATCTCAACTACAAGAAGAATGGTTGTCCAATAGTGAAACTGCTCAAATAATTTAGGATTTGTTATTGGGTTCATCCAAGCACCCTCTTTTCTCCTATGAAGATAAGATATTAAGAAGGAAGAATCACATTTACATTCCACACACTTCAATAATCAAATCAAGGATTCTAGATGAGTCACATGCCTCTCCATCAGCAGGACATTCAGGTTTTTTGAAAACTTATATGCGGATTAAACAATCCTTTTGTTGGAAAGGATTAAAAGCAGAGGTCAAACAATGGGTGGCTGAATGTGAAGTATGCCAATGCAATAAGGGTGAAACAATCAAATCACCAGGGTTGCTTCAACCATTACCCATTCTAGATCGTCAGTGGGAACACATTTCAATGGATTTTATTGAAGGTCTTCCTAATTTAGAAGGTAAAACAATAATTTTTGTGGTAGTTGATCACCTCTCCAAATATGCTCACTTTCAAGCTCTACAACATCCATTTTCAGCAAGCAAAGTGGCTAAGGTATTTATGGACTCAATTTTCAAATTACATGGCATGCCAAAAAATATTGTAAGTGATCGAGATCCCATATTTACTAGCAATTTTTGGAGAGAATTATTTTGACTTAGTGGTACCAAATTAAATATGTCCTCTGCATACCATCCACAAACAGATGGCCAAACGGAGGTAGTTAAAAAATGTTTGGGTACCTACCTAAGATGTTTTGTTCAGGATAAACAATATCAATGGAGTCATTGGTTGTCATTGGCAGAATGGTGGTACAACACTTCATACCATTACTCCATCAAGATGTCTCCTTTTGAAGCATTGTATGGAACTAAGCCACCAACAGTAGCAGATTATGTACCAGGATCTTCCAAAGTGGCCCAAGTAGATGATTGGTTTCAACAACGACAGTCAATGCTCACCATTCTCAAAGACAATTTGGCCCAAGCACAAAATCGTATGAAGCAACAACAAGACACATCATTTGGAAAGAGAATTCAATATTGGTGATATGGTGTTCCTGTGTTTGCAACCCTACAAACAATTGTCATTGAAGATCAAGTCCAATAAAAAGTTGGCTCCATGATTTTATGGCCCTTAAAAAATTATGCATCGCATTGGAGAAGTGGCATATCAACTAGAGTTGCCTTCCTCATCACGTATACATCCAATATTTCATGTTTCCTATCTCAAGAAGGTGATCAGCCAGAAAGTGCAATCTCAATCAGAATTACCAATACTAGATGAAGAAGGGCGTATATATCTCCAGCCTAAAGCAATTCTACAAAGCAGAACACGCATATTGAGATCTCATCACATCCAAGAATTTCTCATCAAATGGTAGGACCTACTAGAAGAAGATGCTACATGGGAACCTAAAAGTATTTTCCAAACATTTTCAGCTTTGAGGACAAAGCTTTTCGAGGAGGGGAGCCATGTTACAATCCAAATATCATAGCCATCGACTATGTTACATAAATTTATTTTAATTCTTATTTATAGTTTAGCTATCCAAGTGTTTTGTTATCTTTTCATCATATTATTCATTTGCATTTGTAGAGGACTAGCCCTCCTAGTGGCGAGGACCAACCCTCCTTAAGAGGCTTGCTTACTTAACTTCATTACTTCATTCTTCGATAAATTATTCTGAGTTATTTTTGTTGTGTTATTTCATTATTTCATCTATGGAGTTCTGTGCATGATTGCCAAATTGTGTTACGTGATTGGAAGAAAATTATATTAGGTAGAGAAGGGTAGGAAGACCCTTCCATCTTTGCTCTCTTAAAATCATAATTTCTACCTTTTTATATCTCCCTCACCATTAAAAGGAGTTTTTTTTTGGATTGTTTCACCCCTACAATAGTGTAGAGGGGGAAAACAACCTTACCGTGTACAATTATCAAGGCTAAATCTATAGGGAAGCCTTGAGGTGAACCATGGGGGTATGTTATTCTCTACACTCAATGTAAAAGAGGGGGAAGGGTTCACCAGGAATGGTTTTAGGACTTTCTCCAAGTCCACTAGTTTTTAGGAATGTTTGATGTATTCGATTCAAGACAATCACCTATGTTTGGTATTTCTAGATTTATGCTATGAAAGATAAAGGACAATGCAGAAATACAAAATGCAAGAAGACAAGAGCTAACCCTATAATGATTCTTTTTTTGAATGCTTTCTAACCCTAGGGTTTTAAGATAGAAAACCTTCAAGTAAGGGCTTAAGAGAATATGCACAAACATTATTAATCCTATATGCACACTATATGATGTTTATCTTTTGATGCCTAGAAATAAATTAAATATATTTCTTTTAAAATCAGATCTAGGGTAACAGAAATAGAAGACACTCAACAAATATTTTAAAGACTAATTAGGGCACTTATCTTATTTTATGGTTGATCCTTGCTTTTTATCCTTTTGTCCAATGATATCAACAATTCATGTTCCTGCAAGATAACTTGGAAAACACTTGAAAAATATGATTAGTGTTAGGGGGGCTACTTAGGCTATTGTATAATAGTAGTTAAAGGTACAACAATCAAGCCCTTAGTGAAAGTTGACCTTTGGAAGATGAACAATCATAACAGAATATAATAGAATAAAATAATATAACAAATCACATAATGCAATAGTATATCCTATATATTGTTTAAAATACATATCTAGGGTTTGGGGGTAGAAATTTTCCCCCAAAAGTGGTCTATGTGAAATCATGCCCCATAAGGAGCGACAATGATTTTGTACACTGGTGAAATCGCGCCCCAGTATGACCAAGCGCGATTTCACAAAAGCAAATAGAGAACTCAAAAAATGAGAATTGATAGACACCTAATAAAAAATTAACTAATATGCAAATTATAGAAGAGTGAAGACAACCTAGCGGTAGTGAAGAAACAAGCAAAAGGGATGAAGACCTCCAAGTAGTAGATTCCTATTTAGGGCTTCAACACTTGTCCACCAAGGGTAGCAACACACTCCAATGCAACATAAAACAAAGATTCAATAGATTACACTTCACACTTGCGAGTTAGATTGCTTACAAAAGAAGAAGACCTCAAGAAAATAGAACTTGAATAAAAAATATTGTTAGAAAATGAACTTGCTTGGTTGCTTGATTGGTTGGGAAAATAAGATTTCAAATTCTCCTTTTATAGTGGATTTGAAAGAAGAATGGGCAAGAAAAATAAGAAAATCTGACATCAAAATAAATCAACTTTGAAAATTAGGGTTTCCTTAAGAGAAAACCCTAAAATATGAAATCATGCCCCATAAAGGCTGATCACGATTTCACAATGCAAAATCGTGCCCCATAAAAGTGGACCATGATTTCGTAACTATTGGACTCCCATGCATGTTTAATGTATTTTGGAGGGCCAAACAGAGTCAGAATGGGTCATATTATATACCGTTGGAAATATCTTTCTGAGCCCAATATAATGGTATAGGATTTAGGAGGAATGAAGAAGATATAGTAGGGAAAAATTGGCTCCAATATGATCATACTTTTACAAGGAGAAAACAAGGGATCTAGGGAAATTTCTCGCCTTAGTGGGTCAATTTTTTATGTCTACATTTTCCCCCTCTTTGATGTATTTAAGGCTAATTAAATGCATCAAATAAAGATGTAGATTCCTATGGGCAAGAAGACAACAAACAGAGATAAGGGGTGGCTAGGTTTGGACAAAAGGGTGGTGTAAAATGGGCATCATAATGGACACTATGGACTCTTGCACATAGGGCAAGACATTACTACCATTGATGACTTTATGGCTAGGGTGCCCCCTCGAGTTTTAGAAGGAATAAGAATTCCTTAAGAAACTCAAAAAGGCCAAGGAAATAAAAGTAAAACATAGAAACACGAAGAATAAAGCAAGCAAACAAACATCAGAGCAATGATCACTAGGTACAACATGATTCTAATGTAGCTAGCATGAAATGTATGGATGAATAGAATAAGGGGAAAGAAAGAAGAAGGGAAGAGAAGAGAGGAAGAAGAACAAGAAGAACAAGAATAAAATATCCCAAGAAGGTCAACCACAAAAAATGAGAGAAGCTGATTAAAAACCCTGAATGAAGGGTGTTATGCCCAAAGAGAAGATCTAGGTGTGGAGTGAAAATCCACTACAGGTGTAGTATTCGCTAATATGAATATATAGGCAAAAATATGGAGCATAACCCACTATAGGTGATTACTCAAATGATAAAATTATGGAGTGTAACCCGCTATGGATGATTGCTCGCTAGTGATTGCTATGGGGTGATTACCTGCTAGGATGTATGCTGAGACCTTCTAAAATGGTCAGGGAGCTTATCCTATAATGGGGTGTAAAGCCCACTAAGTCAAAATAAGTGTAACCTGATAGGGGTGATATATTATTGTTGATGTGAATGATGTATTAGCAAGTACTACCCGATAGGGGTGTGTAAGAATATGTATAGACCAAGTCATATGAGCATAACATAATGTGAGTGTGTGCATGTGCTAGAAGAAATAAGAGAAAGAAAATGACGAGCAAAGAATTATTTGTGTGTACCCCCAGCTTGAAGTTTCAGCTATTGAAAAGTCAAGAGAGAGGAAATGTGCATACAAAGGAGAGATGAATGTACATCCTTGCATGAACAAAGAAAATAGAGGAGAAATAAGAATCATGTAAAAGACAAGGATATACCAAAAGAGGATTGCATTCCTTGAATTTGGAGAGAAATGATAGTCATTGTAAAAACTTTCAAAGTCAAAGGGTACAAGAAGAAGAGAAAAGATACGAAAAGAGCAAAAAAAGGAAAATAAAAGAAGAAGGGATGAAAAATGCATGAGCCCTAGGTTGGGGCTTTGCTAGGCATCAGAGCCCTAGTGAGAATGCAATGCATATGAGCTACGACCTAACTAGGTGTCATCACTTGCCATTGTCATGAATCCCCCAAAAGCTATATGATCAAGTAGTCATGAACAAGCAACAATGCAATTATGGCAAGTAGAAGTGCAAGAAAAAAATATCAGACAACCATGCAAAGTACGACAGACAATCATGTAGTATGAGAAAGAAAACATGTATGATGGAATGAAAATGCAAATGCATGCCTAATTAATAATTGATTTTACTTTATTTTATGCTAAACAAGCAATTAGAATGATAGTCGACACATATTCTAATTTTGCCTCCTATCTTAACAAAAGGAACGAGCATTCAAGGGACTATTTCATCAAAGAAAAATCTAAAAGGTAAGCCATCTTGATAATTATAATCATGGAGAGGCTCATTCATAGATTTTTATTTTGTAGCCATATAATGATAATCTATACATTATTGAACAAAATCATATTTCTTAACATAAGGAGAGGTGATCCCTAACTTTGCAAGATCTCTATAAGACAGTGAAGTAGGGTCTCTTTGAGAAGCTGAAGATTTACCATTGAATAAACATAATTTATCATATTATAAAACAATATATTAGAGGGATAAGGGGGATCCTCATACTCATTACTTCACTCACAACCTTGATGAGATATATCCAGTAGAGGTTCTTGAAGAAACTGATTGTCTTGATCCCATGATAAAATTTTGATTAGATGTTCCTCACTCACTTTTATATTGTTGAATTGTTCAAGTTTTTGAGATGAGGAACTTGGAGAAATAGATGATGAAACTGAAGGATAAACATTGAGATCAAACTGAGCTTTTTCAACCATTGAACAATATTCAAATGGTCGAGGGTCACCTAGAATGGTAATAACTTGTTCTTTAAATTCAAACTTCAAACATTGATGAAAAGTAGAAGGGATGACCTTCATGGATCCAAGGATGTATGAGAAGAAGATTAAAATATGTAGGGCAAGATACCACATAGAAAAATGTATCTAAGATCTTGAGTCCAAATTTAAGGGGGGGAGATATAATACCACAAGGTTCTTGGGCCTCGTTGAATGTTTTGATGATTGCATTGAATTTAGTTAAATCTTCCTCTTTTAATCCAAACTTTTGGATAAATTAATATGTGCATAAATTGAGGGAAGAACCATTATCAATCATAACCCTTTTGATAAAGGTTGTGAGACAAGCAAAGTATCCCCAAGATTGAAGAATGCTCCACAAGATCAACCACACATAAAATAGGTAAACCCACAACACAAATATTGAGTGGGAAAACCCTACTTCAAATGAAGAAGAGAAACATCCACTATGAAGCTCACTATATTACTCAATGATTCAACAGTACAAGAATGCTTCAATGTTATGCAACAATATACATCAACATAAACTACAACACAAGTCAATATGACAAGATATGATAATATTAGTAGAAAAAACCCTTATTTAAAGAGAATATTTTCTACTACAACCCTAAATCTTATCACAATCTAATATTATCACAATCTATCAAATATTAGAAAGTGCTTTAGTTACTTTCTAATTTTATCACAATCTAATCTTTGAGATACGTGATAAGTGGTATCTATCAAATATTAGAATGTGATTGGTTACTTTCTAATATTTGCTAGAAAAAGAAAATAACTTTTTCCCAAGAAATTAAATATTTCTAGCACCCTTAATTTATTTATTAATTGGGTGGGAATATTTTACATAAGATAGAATTATATTCTAATTCAAATATTATTCTTTAGACTTTATATTTTAGTCTACAAATAATTTACACAATGTTGCATTACATATTACAACACTCACCCTTAATGCAATATTGGGGAAAGGAATTATGAGACAAAGAAACATTCTCCCCCTAAAGATACAAATGGGGATGAGAATTAAATGAGTAATATAGTTAAAATGAGCTTCTATGACCAAGAATGGTCTACAATAAGACACCAATACAAAATGGGCCAAAATGAGACTGCAAGCCCCCAACGGAGTAGCTTCAGATACAAGCAACTTACAAATCCATCCATCAACCACAAGTGGTTGTAAATGACAAGAATAAAACATCACAAGGGTGTCTTCAGTAAGCCTACAAAACCCCAAATGAAAGTACTTGCAAGCTACAAGCAGCTCAACATAAGATCAATTAGATACATCATCATAAATATATTCACCACAACATATATGAATATCCAAAGATGATAACAAAATTGATCTAACAAATAGTGAACTATAAGTCATCACAAAAATATGCCAATCCATACTTATAGTCACGTGCTATATAGTTGATCAAAAAATATCATGTACAAAGTTGCATAAAGCAAACAAGGAGTACCATGATAATGCAAACTCTAAAGTACCATGTACAAAAGTAGCACAAGGCTAAAAAAAAGTACCATGTACAAGAGTTGCATAAGGTATATGAAAATAATAAAGTGTGCACATCGGTTGCATAAATCCAACCATAAAATATCATGTACAAAAGTAGCATAAATGCTAACAAGAAAGTACCATGATAAACCAATTGCATAATGCCAACTACATAAAAAAACATGTACAAAGTTGCACAAGGCAAAAACAAAGTACCATGTAAAAGAGTCACATAAAGCAATTGCATCATATACCATAATTGCACAATGCCATCTACAAAGTAACATGTACAAAAGTTGTACAAGGAAAACAAGAAAGTACCATGTTCAAAAGAGATGCAAAAATCAATTATACCACCAAAGATCAACTCATATATATAGCAAAAAACACCTCATAAGGATGAATTTGTCGTCACACAAGTGTAACTATACTTCATTCCCCCTTGAGGACAACTTCACCAAACCAAGTGAGTCCTTCAGCTTACAAAACTGCTCCTTGGAAAGAGGTTTGGTGAACAAATCAACAAAATTAGAAGATGATGGACAATACTCCAACTGAATAGTCCCTTCCAATACCTTCTCTATAATAATATGGGCTTGGATTTCAACATGCTTTGTCCTTTGATGCATTACAAGATTTTTAGCCAAGGCAATAGCTGATTGATCATAATGAAAGATAATCATGAACTAATAACCATCTTGCAATAAACAACTATAACGATATTGCAATTGAATAAACCAAGATCAACTTGCAATAGATTAACTTGCAATAAGAAGGTAACTAACCATAACAATCAACTTGCAACAAAATAAACTAACTAGAATTGAACCATAAAATATTTTTTAAATGTTAGATAGTCAATAAGTTAGTAAGTTAGTGTTCATTTTAAGGTTTTTCTATAGCCTAATAAATTGCCAATTCATCTCACCCAAGGTCAACCAAGCTACCCAAAAGGGTACGGGTACGAGGACCCGAAAAGGACTTACTATCGATAGAGCGGATTCTTTTGGATTCAATAGATGTTTAGCAAATATAAACTATGTTGCAATATTAAGTAAATTTTAATCAAATACTAAAGTTGTGGTTAGGAAGTTGATTCATTTTTAACCTTCTTGATTAATATGAAAATTAATAAATTGCAAGTTAGTTGGTTAGTAGATTGTTTAGTAGCAAGTTAGTAAGTTAGTAGTTAGATTAGTTGAGATGCAAAATGTAAGAAAGATGAACAAGAGATAGTGGAGACACAAAGCAAAACACAAATACTCTCTCTCTCTCTCTCACTCTCACTTTCATTCTCTTTTACTTTCATAATGAGAGATACAAGTTACATTAATTTACAGTATGCTTCAAGCAAATACTGGAGAGAGATTAGAAGAAATTAATAAAAATAGGGGAAGAGAGTGAAAAATTTGATCCGAAATTGCCTTGTATACTCCAAAACATAGTTGGATAACCTTGCAAAACAAGCAAACTCATAAACAACCATTGTTAATGTGAGACAAAAAATATTGTATTTTAAGGAGAATAATAATAATTTTTAATACAAAAAATTGCTTGAAAAAATGCAATTAAATTAATAAAATTTATTTTATTAATAAAAAAAATGGCATGAAAAAGTTTAAAGATTTTTATAAAGCAAAATTGTATATATATATATAGCCGACTATTTTTTTTTAAATAAATAAAAAAATGACTATATATGGAAATAGGGGTTTTTGGGTCTTTCGGACGCAACCATGGGGTCCATTTGGCTCCAAAAACCTTTTCAGCAAAAACTTAATGCCAAAAAAAAAATTATAGATTTAAAATGAAAATACTATTTGCAAAAGATCTAACAACTAGATCTAAAAACATAATAAATCTATAAACCCTAATGGCAGATTTGCAAAATAAGTTTACATAAAATACCCAAATATCAAATGCATGGAAAAAAAAATATACCTTAGTGGGTTTTTGCACCTCAAAGGATTGAAGACACTTGATGGAGATCCCAACCGCTATGATACCAAATGTGAGACAAGAAAAATCTCCCCAAGATCAAAGAATGTTCCACAAGATCAATCACACATAAAAGAGGTAAACCCAGAACACAAATATTGAGTGGTAAAACCCTACTTCAAATGAAGAAGAGAAACATCCACTATGAAGCTCACTATATTACTCAATGATTCAACAGTACAAGAATGCTTCAATGTTATGCAACAATATACATCAACATAAACTACAATACAAGTCAATATGACAAGATATGATAAGATATGATAATATGTAGTAGAAAACACCCTTATTTAAAGAGAAGGTTTTCTACTACAACCCTAAATATTATCACAATTTAATCTTATCACAATCTATCAAATATTAGAAAGTGATTAGTTACTTTTTAATATTTGCTAGAAAAAGGAAATAGCTTTTTTCCAAGAAATTAAATATTCATAACACCCTTAATTTATTTATTAATTGGGTGAGAATATTTTACATAAGATAGAATTATATTCTAATTCAAACATTATTCTTTAGACTATATATTTTAGTCTAAGAATAATTTACACAATGTGGCATTACATATTCCAACAAAGGTTTCCCCAATAAATATAGCAATGTAGAGAGAATAATCCCTACGTAGGTCTGAGGAAGAAATATCATCATCCAAGAATGTGATATGATGTGTCCCAAGAGAGCTTACAACATTGATCATATCACTAGGGTAAATATTTGGAGGGATAGATTGTTGCTTTAGAACATTTATCAAGGGTTCTCCCTAAGTAGTTGATTTTTACAAAAGTTCCAAGAGAGAAATATTTACTGAAAAACTCATCTCCTATAGATTGCTGGATCTATCGATTTTGCACCTGTTGTTCTAAAGTAGTTGTTATCATACCAAATGGTCATCATAATGTTGTGGTACATTTTTATAACATACTTGATTAGTTGCCTACTAATTATGATTCAAACATAGATTATTGAATATTTCCATATCCTGATTTGTTATCGAAGCTTGCTGAATAGGAGGCTGATTATTGGATGATTGAGAGCTCCCTATATCAATACATCCTGCATCAATCAAATCTTGTACCACATGTTTTAACTTCTTACAATAATTTATCCAATGTCCTTCCACTCTGTGATATGCACAATGTTGTCCTACCTTATACCAATTAGTTGTAGTATTTGGTTACCTTATGGGAGGGAATTAAATCATATTAGCCTCCAAAATTTGCTTTAGGACTTCTTCCATAGGTATGCCAAGTCTTGTGAAATTTTTTTGTGGAGGTTTTTGAAGAACCATATTTTGTAGGTTGTTAACAATACTATTAATAGGCCTACTATCCGTTACACCATCACCTACCACATCCTTATTCTGATATTATGACTTAATGGTTTTATCTTCTTTCAATTTGAGTTGTACTCTTCTAATGAGAGCTTGTTCTACTTTCCTTGCTAACTCAACTGCTTGATCAAAAGATGTGATAATTGTAGTTTCTAATGCATAAGATAATTGTTCTTGCACATTTCCAATAAATATCTCAAGCATGCCTCGAGGAGGTAAAGTATATCTCAAGAGTCCAACTAGACTCCTCCAACGATACAAGAATTTTGAAGACCTTTCCTCTTTGTATTTCTTTAAATCATAGACATCTTTTATAGTTAACTATTATTATTTATATAAAAACCAAACCGTTGAATAAATAATTTAGTTGTCTCTTCAAAATTATTTAAATAATGGTTGGGTAATTGATAGTGCCATTCTAATGCCATGCGAGTAAGACTTAGGAAACATATTCAGTAATAACATGTCATCATAGATGAGATCATGGCAAGCTATTCTAAATATTTTTAGATGCTCAATCGGATCTTCTATTCCTTTGTATATAGTAAAAAATGGTATGGAAAAATACTTAGGATAAGGTCTAGCAACAACAATAGGATCTAGAGGCTGATTGCACATCTCTTTATAGTTGTATGTGAAACTAGAAGGTTGAATCATCTCCACTTTTGAAACCAATTGTTTTACCATATTTTCCAAATTTTGCACCTTTGGATTATTGTTATGCAATGCCCCTAAATTCCCCAAGGGAGGGATATAGGTAGGTTTTTGAAAATGCACTTAGGTTATGTTGGAGGTATTGATACTGTTATGATATGTGGTATCTTGCTATTGGAAATTTGAGCAAGTTTTGTTGCCATTGATGTCAAGAGGTTTGATGTCCAGTTTTGTCATCATTGATGTCAAAGGTTGATCTTCCAAAAGGCAAGAAAGTTATTAAAAGAAGAAACATGTATAATATTTATTTTAAATATTATATGCCTAAAGAGGCCTAAAAGGTAGAAGACCCAAGAAAAAAGAAGCAAGTTTAAAAAGAAATAATAATATTATAATATTTGGGCAAAAGGAAGAGGTAAACAATAACAGGGTCCAAGGAATCATTAAAAAATATATCCCCGACAAAATCCATTGAGCAAGGTTGACAAAGGTTTTAATTTAATCTATTTAAATTAAAATACCTAAGGTTAAAATTTTAATTTAAATAATTAGAGGTGCCAAGTTTAAAGTTTTATTTCAAATTCAAAATTCGAAAGGGCCGATGTGTTTCAAATGCAAAGGAAGAGTATTAATAGGAAATGCTTTTTATTTTCTAAGTCTAACACTAATGCAATATTCGTATGCCCAAGTGATAAATAAAATCGTGCGCTCTATATGCGAAAGGATGAAGACACTTGTGAGGTAGAACTACGTTTAAGTTTGATTGGCACGACAGGATTATCCCATAAATGCTTAGTAGCGTAGACGGTGGCCAAAGATGTGGCTAAGGTGTTGTGAAGGGCAGGTCGTGGTTTTGAATCCCATGCCATTCACTTTTGCTAAAGGGAAGCATTTTTATTTTCATTGAAATTCGTGTGACAACATTAGTAAGGGATAATGGACCTTTGGTTCACATGTGGACGTGTAGCCCAAGTGGTAGCTTAGCCTTGGGCTAAGGCACTACAACAACATAGGTCATGGGTTCGAGTTTGATCGTTGGTCATCGAAGACATGCACAATATTTTTGGTGACGTGGGCCAACATTAAGGTATGCATTTTTAATTTAATTATTGCCAAAGGTTTGGAATGTGGAAAGATTTTTGAGGGCACGTGATAATTAAAAAGGTATGTGTTAAATGTTTAGGGAGTCATAAGGGTTGTTGAAATAATATTTTATGCTTAGAAAATAAAATATTGGAGATTATAAGGTGTTAACAAAGGTACTTCATTTTTATGTATTGAATATTATTTTGAGAAGATTGGAGATTATAAGGTGTTAACAAAGGAACTTCATTTTTATGTATTGAATATTATTTTGAGAATATTGGAGATTATTTTTTTGATAAGTAACAATAATATTTACAACAGGTTTTTTGAAGGGTCCCAAAACCTTAGGTACATAAGTAGCCGTAGCTAAATTTTGATGTTAGAGTAGACCGGGGCTGCGCCCTTGGGGACCAAGTCGGGGCCAGGGACCCCGGTGCCTACAAAAAGTCCATCCATATATGCTACCAGCAAGAAAAAATTTGGCCTGAGGCCACCAAATAGGGAGAAACCTCGAAATTGCCCAACAGTTAACCCAAAAAAATACTGGCTGTCGTTGCTCCAAGTAGCCCTGCAGTCAGGGCTGACCTGAATGGGGGCCCCGACCTGGCAGGTTAGATCCCCTCCCTGTCAGGGTCGTCACCCAACCTACGTTGGAGTTCAGATAGGGCATTGGCCACTAAGGAAGCTACTTTTGCAGAAGCGATCACGAAGCTTGAATTGCCTTTAGATGCTAATTGGATCAGAGCATCAAGGAAATTTGTGGTCTAGGTAGTGAGATATTCCGCTGTGGTGGCTTCATTGGCCATGAAATCGGCTGCACTATTGCCTTATTTGTATACATGACAAAAGGAGTGGTGAGTGAATCCTTCGAGGATGGTGAGAACTTCTCGAATGGTGTTGTGGATACGCCATGAGCTGTTTTCCAAGCTGCGGGCGGCCTTGATGATGACTAGGGAATCGCCCTCGATGATGACTTTTGGGGAGGTCTCCTTGAGGGCTATCAACTCACAAAGGAGAGTTGTTGCTTCAGCAAAGTTTTTGGTCTGAATGCCAAGCGATTCAGTGTATGCAAATATCAGGGCCCCGTGACTATCTCGGATGACCCCGCCCACTCCAGAGGGGTCGAGGTTTCCTTTAGAAGCTCCATCGAAGTTAAGTTTAACCCATATGGGAGGGGGGCAGTCCACATTGTTGTAGAACTACGGGAAGGGGTGGGAGGGGGACCAGGGGGGGGATCTGGACTCCAAGGGAGGAGAGGAGGGTGGACTCGACCAGCCTTCGGGGTGCCTCACTCAAGGGGAGGGAGCGAGAGTTCTCAAGGGTGAAGGCAACCACCTTGGTCGCCACCCACTAGGGGGAGTGGACCAGGGAGGAGAAGGCTCTGTTGTTGCACTCAAGCCAGAGTTGCCAGAAAAAATGGGGGAGGTAGGAGCCCCAAAGGAAGTGAAGGAAGGGGTGGGCGAAGGGATTGGGCCATTGGGATAGGAGGTCAGAGATGGAATTATGGGCCACCCAATGGATAGAAAATTGGAAAAGGATGAGGCCCAGGGCTTCAGAAGAGAAGGGTCATTTGAGAAAGAGGTGATTAGTGGACTCCCAGGTAGCACAACAAAGGAAGCATCTATTTGAGATCTAAAAGCCCCTCATGATTAGGTTCTTGATAGTCAGGATCTTATTTTGGATGGTCGCCCAAACGAAGTGGTTGATTTTGGGGATCAACTTCTTGGCCCACACTTTTTTGGTTGGGAATGGGGTCTCATCAGGGACTCTTTGGAATTTGTAGGTAGATTTGATAGAGAAGACGCCACTAGGAGTGCCATGCCAGACGCATCTGTTGTTCCCTCTGGAAGATGAGATAACTGTCACCTCAAGGAGATGCTGGAGCCTGGAGGATTGAAGCAGATGCCTAGGGTTTATGATGGGATTCTATGTTACCCATCCATGGTTCTGGGTGAGATAGTCTGAAACTTTGGGCCCTCTGCCCACTAGGTCTGATTTGAGGATCAGGAGATCATTGTTAGCAATCAGGGCCTCATCTTGGATCCACCTGTCTTCCCAAAAGTTGATCTTGGTTCCGTCCTTGAGGATCCATGTGGTCCCCTTCTAAATGATGTCTTTAGTGGAGATTAGGGATATCTAGAAGGTTTATCCATCTATGGGCTAGGAGTCACTGAGGAAGGGGTGGTGGATGTATTTCCTGCACATGATACTGACCCATTCATCAGGGGTGTTGGTGAACACCTTCCAAGCATGCTTGGACAAGAGGGCCTTGTTCATGGGGGTCACCCACCTGAGCCTGATCCCTCCCTCGCCTTTGGGGCGGTAGAATAGGGGCCATGAAATTAGGGGAATCCTCTTCTTATCTTTGCTGCCCGACCATAGAAAGCATTTTTGGATTTGCTCGATGTGAGCTACAATGGAGGCCAGGATTCTGAAGACTGACATGAAGTAGACCATAATGCTTTGAAGAATTGCTGACAGGAGGGTGGCTCGACCTACCTGTGAGAGGAGGTGGCCTTTCTAGGGGGCTAGCTTCCTCTAGATCCGATCAATCATCCTGCTCCAAAGGGTCTTGGAGGAAGCTCCTATAAACAGGGGGAGCTCAAGGTAAGAGGAGGGGAGGGAATCAGGGGTACATCCAAGAATCTACTCGATTTTGATTTGCCTAGCTGGGGGGTATGGATAAAGAAAATTTTACTTTTTTGGAGGTTGATTTTTTGCCCGGTCGCCTCCTCATATAGGGTCAAGATGTGCTTGATGGTCTTGGCTTGAGGAATCAAAGCTGAAGTAGCAAGGATGGTGTCATCCATGAACTACTGATGGGACACAGGGGGTAGGCCCGATGTAGGCCTGATGCCCGAGATAAGTTTCTGGGAGACAAAACTCAAAATGGTGCATCCTAGGGCCTCGACCAGGATGATGAAGAGGATCGGGGATAGGGGGTCACCTTGGCAAAGACCTCTAGAACTGGGGAAGAACCCGACGAGGGATCCGTTAATGAGGATAGAGAACCAAGGGGAGGACACAGTTTCTGATGAGACTGACCCAGGAGGGGTGGAACCCGAACTTGAGAAGGACCTTGGAAAGGAAATCCCAATCAACTCTGTTGAAGGCCTTGTTCATATCTAGCTTGAGCAAAAAGGAGGCCTTTTTGGATAGGAGGGCCGAGTGGATGGCCTCGTGCATGATGATAACTCTATTTGTGATAAGTCTACCTTTGACCGAGATCCCCTAGCAGGGGGTAATGATTAGGGGAAGGATATCCTTAAGGTGGGAGGCCATGGATTTTGTTAGGATTTTGTATAAGATATTGCACAAGTTGATGGGGCAAAAATCAGAGAGGGATCTGGTTGCCTGAGACTTGGGGATCAGAGCAATGAAGGTGGAGTTTATACCTCTGGGGATGTAGCTAGCGGACTGGAGGTCCCGGATGGCTGTGCAAACTTCTTGGCCAAAGAGGTCCCAAAAGGATTGGAAGAACCAGGTGGGAAACCCATCTGGGCCCAGGGCTACCTCAACCTTCATGGAAAATGTAGCAACATGGATTTCAGAGTTAGACAGGGGCTGCAGGAGCATCTCGTTCGCTAGGGCCGAGATGAAAGTTGTGATATGCTCTAATAGGGAGTCTATCACTTCTGGGGACATCTGGGGATTATCGCCAAGGATCTCCTTGAAGAAGTTGATGGCTTCAGTCTGAATGGCTTCTTTGTCCTTGATTATTCTACCATCACTGCCCACCAACTCAAAATTTTTGTTAGAGCCCCTGTTTCTGAGGGTCGACATGTGAAAAAAATTGGTATTAGCATCACCATCTTGGAGCCATGGGGCTCTTGAATTTTGACTCTAGAATGTTTATTCCTTGGCCAGGATGTTGTGGTACTCGTTGAGGGCTGAACGTTCCTTTTCCCTGATCCTCAGATCTTGGGAGCCTTCCTGGAACCTGAGCTCAAGGTCTTCAAGCTTTTTCTTGATTGCTGCTTTATTTTCAAAGATGTTGCCAAACACCTATTTGTTCCATACCTTGAGCTATTCTTTGAGACATCTCAGTTTGTGGTAGACTTGCTTAGCAGGGCACCCAAGAACTGTGGGAGCCCACCAGAAACCAACCTGGGCCCTAAAGTTAGGGTGGTGCAGCCACATGGACTCGAACTAAAAGGGCCACTTGAGGAAAGAGTGATGGTTGGTTTCGAGGAGGAGGGGACTATGGTCAGACCCAATTTTGGGGAGAGCCAGCAAGGTTGCATCAACAAATAGGGAAATGACTTCCTTAGAAAAGAACACTCTATCTATCCTGAATTGGATATGGCTTTCTCCCGCTCTTCTGTTTGACCAAGTGAACCTGACTCCTTTTAGGTTGACGTCCATGAGCTCATTGAGGTCGATGAAGGCTCCAAAGTCTTCCATGCTTTTGGACGGAGCCACTGAGCCCTCGATTTTGTCAAAAAGGAAAAGGGGGTTGTTGAAGTCCCCTTCTAGGATCCAGGGAAGGGGGGCAAAGGCTTCCCTCATCGAGCTAATTTCCTTCCATAAGGTAGCTTTCTCAACCATGTTGTTGGGAGCATAGATGTTAAACAAGATAAATGACCACCTAGACTTCACATAATGGACCAGAATGTTGATTATTCTAGGGGAATATGAAATGAGTCTCCCCTCAAAAGACTTGGGATCCCACATGCACAGCAGTCCTCTGGCTATGCCAGTCGTAGGGGTAGACAGTGACTTGCAATTATACCAAGTAGCTTGGGTGACCCTTTAAGAGGCCGCTTCATATATTTTGGTCTCCTGGAGGAGGAGGAAGGATGGGTGGTTATCCTTGCGAAGTTGGTCGAGGATCCATTTTTTGGGGGCACCATTGAGCCCCCTGACATTCCAGGTGATGAGCTTCATTTGACATTCTTGGGGGGTCGCTTGCCCCCCTTCCTGAGCTGAGTGAGGGGTTTGGATAAATGGCATCTACTTTGGAAAAGCTCACGACAATGTCAAAGAGGGTTGCCTAAGAGCCATTGGCTATGTCATCTTCAATGATCCTCAATCGTTGACCGCCCAGGGTGGGGTGACCTCTCTTGATTTTGCTGCCAAATTCTGTAGCGAATGTCCTACTTTGAGTCATATTAGGGTTGATTTCATCAGGACCGGACAGTGAGCTGACCTCAACCTCATAGTCGGACCTCTCAAAGCTACACTCTAATGGGGAGAGGTCAGCAGGTACTACCAGGAGGTGCGAGAGGGGGTCAAGAGGGGGATAGCGAGGAGGGGGGAGAAAGAAACTCTAACATCCAATGGGGAGGAAGGGAAGGTGGGAGCCAGTGGGGAAGAAAGCCCAGGCGACTTGTAGGGCTGAGAGGGGGCACAAGTGAGGGCCTGTAGGGAGGGGGAGTGGGAGGGATCCGCATCGTGTGAGGGGGAGAGCCTAGTATCGGGGCCCCGGGAGGGCAACCAGGGAGAGGTTCGAGGGAAGGGTGAGCCTGGGAAGGGCTATCCATCAGGCAAGGGTCCACCTGGGATTCCTTTGGGATAGAAGGGGGAGCCTCCTTGTTGTTCCAAGCCTAGGATCTATGGTCGTTGCAGGGGGGCTCGCAAAAACGGGCCTTGCCTGGTCGAGAAGGGGGTTTAGCAGGGAGAGAGGCATCAACCTTCTTGGAGATGGGGCATTGGTAGGGAAGGTGCACCTGAGTGCAGTAGAGAGGGTAGAAAGTAAGTTTGTTTTCATAAATCAAGGTTTGATGCCAAAAGAAGGACCCAGAGGAGATGGACACAGAAGAGGGGAGTTCGAATTCTATATTTGCATTGACACAAAATCTGGCATGGACCATGCAAGAGCCTGCCTTGGTAGCAGGACCGAAGGCCACCAGATCACTGACTGATTGAGTAATGAGCCTTAGTACATCTTCATGCCACAAGTGAAAGGGAAGCTCGAGGAGCCAAACCCAGATCGGGGCGAAGTTGATACTTTGGGTGCTGGGATGGAAGTCAGCTCCATATCGCCTAAGGAAGAGGCTTTTGCATCCTAGGAACTAGGGCCCGCCAAATAGAATCTTTTCAGAATCATCATTGTTGTTTAGTTTGATAATGAAAAAGCCCTTGGTAAGGGCCACCAAATGAATATGTCCAAAAAATTTCCACTTGGAAGCCGCCCATCTGCAGATGGTTTCCATGTTCGGTCGCCCTCACAGGAACTTCTCAACTAGGGTGGCAGAGGATACATAGATAAAGGATGAGTAGACCTCCTATTAAATGGAAATGTGGATGCCCTCAAGGGAGATCCCTATGCCCAGGGCCCAAGGCTGGGCTCTAGCGCTAGCCAGGATCTGCTGGCAGGAGGGTTTGAGCCCTCTCGAGGCAGAACCCTGCCCAGGATTTGGAGGCTTTTTCCCTAGGCCTACAATTGCATCGAGGTTGGGAGGAGGCCTTGGGCCAAATATGCCATCCTCACCTTGACTGCCAGTCTGCTCAGCCTCTGAACCCTCCTATGGTCCTGTCGAGGGCCTTGCGGGCCCGAGCCTAGGCCTCGACGTGCTCGAACCCGATCCTGATCCTGCGCTTGCCCTGGATCCTGCGCCTGCGTCTGAACCTACTCTCGCTCCCATTCTCACTCCTGCTCCCATTTCTGCTCTAGCTCCCGCCATATCCGAGATTTTTTGGACACGCAAAGGAATCTCTTATTATTTTGAGAAGATTGGAGATTATAAGGTGTTAACAAAGGAACTTTATTTTTATGTGTTGAATATTATTTTGAGAGTATTGGAGATAATAAGGTGTATTTGAGACTTGATATTTTATTGTATTTCTTGAATGGTGAAATAATTATTGAGGAGAATATTTGTGTGGAGATTTTGAGATAGACTGTTGCTATCTAACCTAGAATTGGAAAAAGGTTTTGATTGTGAGTAAAACAGGTTTTGAAGACATATCTCCATCAAAGCAAAAAGGTATGGGCACACTATATTTTGTTTAGAGTGTTTGAAATGAATGTATGAAATATAAGGTGGAGTGAAAAGGATTGATAAGTATTGTTGGAAATGTGTGAGCAAGTTTAAGTGCATCTTGTTGATGGATGATTTGATTTGAGATAGAGATTGAGAAATATTTGAGTTAGGGTTTGAGACCCACATTGTGCTTTTTGTTTGAAGAAGTTTGAAAACACTTGTTTAGGGTTTGTGAGCAAGTTGTGTTTCATTGATTGAATGATTGAGTGAAATTCTTGAGCATTGGATTTGAGTGATATTGAAAGTGAATGTGCAAACATTAGAAACCAGATTTGTGAAAGCGACAGACTTAATGATTGAGTAGAACATATTGAGTTTTTGATAGAGTACATCATTCTCTATATGTTCCAGAGGTTAAACAAATTCTGAATGGAATATGTCTAAACTACTTCAAGTTAAAGGAATTACCTTGAAGATTAGACAAAGCATTTGATAGCATTGTGTGCAAGATTTGAGATTGATTGATCATGTTTTGTGAGTTATTTTGAGTTTGTATTGAGAGCAGATTGAGCAAGTTCTTGAGAGAACTTAAAGGCAGATTTGAGGTAAGTCTTGGTGAAGACTTGTAGACAGATTTGAGGTAAGTCTTGGTGAAGACTTGTAGAGCAGATTTGAGGCAAGTCTTGGTGAAGACTTGAAGGTAGATTTGAGGTAAGTCTTGGTGAAGACTTGTAGGCAGATTTGAGGTAAGTCTTGGTGAAGACTTGTAGGTAGATTTGAGGCAAGTCTTGGTGAAGACTTGTAGGTAGATTTGAGCAAGTCTTGGTGAAGACTTGAGATAACATTAAGAGCAGGTTTGATTTGTTCAAGCTTTGTGTTAAGGCTTGGGGTAGATCTAAGCAGAGTTGATTGGTGATTTGATCAAGCTTTGTGTTAAGGCTTGAGGATAGATTTGAGGATAGATTTTGGTGTAGATTTGAGAGTAGATTTATGCTAGACCTGAGATAGAGTTAGAGAAGATTTGTACTAGATCGAGGATAGTGTTTAGTGTAGATTTGAGATAGATATTGAGCAGAGTTGAGAATAAGATTTGGAGGTGATAGAGTAGAGGACAACAATCTCTAGTGGATAGAGATCCATTAGCTAGGGTAGTGAGGATAGAGGTATTTTATGGAGAGATATCCACAAGCCAGTGTAGTGGGGGTAGAAGTCTTCTAGAAGAGCACCAGCTAGAGTAGAGGAGAAAGAGTTCTCCTATGGATAGATTTCCATGAACCAGAGCAAGGGGAAAGATTTCTCTTATGGAGTGTGATCCATGAACCAGATGGGAAGATAGAGTTCTTCTATGGAGAGAGATCCACAAACTAGTTGAGGAGATAGAGGTCTCTTGGATCAAGTTCCATGAACCAGAGAAAAGGGGAAAGAGTTCTCCTATGGAGAGAGATCCACAAATCAGAGCATTAGGGGATTGGTGTCTCCTTTGGATAGAGGTCCATAAACATTGTAATAGGGAAGTGATTCCCAAGATATTTGTTGAGAAAATTTTAGTGAAATATTTTCTTCGTGGAGTAGCCCACATTGGGTGAACCATGTTAAATTGGTGTCTCTATTGTGTGTGATGATTTATGCATTGCTTTGATTACTATTGTTGATATTTCCATTGATTATATTGGATAATATTGGGAAAGAAAAGTAAAAGTTGGTCTTATATTGTTCACCCCCCTCTCAGTATAAGCTTGTGTTCTTCAATTGGTATCAGAGTGGGTTCCTTCGAAAGAGTTTAACAACTTGAAGGAAAAGTATACAGGAACACAGATGGCATCTCAGAGTGGATCTTCAGCAAATAAGGCACCATTGTTCGATGGGAACAATTATGCATTTTGGAGTGTAAGAATGAAGACTTACCTAATGGCACAAGGAAATGAGACATGGCAAGCAGTTGAGGATGGATACACACCTCCAACTAGTCCTCCTATAGATAAATATGGTAAGCTCCTACATATATATAATTCAAAGGCAATGAATGCAATCTTAAGTGGTTTACGTGAAGTAGAGTTTGTAAAAGTTATGCATTGCACATCAACAAAAGAGATTTGGGAAAAGTTGAAGAAAACATATGAGGGAGACAAAAAGGTCAAGATGGCAAAATTGCAAAATCACAAGAAAATATTTGAAGACTTGAAGATGAAGGATGAGGAAGACATTGCTACATACTTACTTCATGTGGATGAAGTTGTTAACTCCATGCAAGGACTTGGGTTTAAAGTTGAAGAATCAGATGTTTGTCAAAAGGTTTTAAGGTCACTCCCTATGAGGTATAGTGAAAAGGTTTCAGCCATAGAAGAAACAAGAGATATTGAAACTTTGACTAGGGATGAGTTACATGGAACTCTCACAACATTTGAGATGAGAATAGGAAAGGATCCTATCCCCAAGAAAGAAGCAACCTTCAAAGTAGCAAAGAAGACAAAGGATAAGAAGTCAGATTCAAGTGATGAGTCATCCAGTGATGAAGAAGTAAACTATGGTAGAAGGAACAAGGACTCAAGAAAGCACAAAGGTACAAAAATAGTTAAGTGTTTCAATTGTGGTAAATATGGTCACTATGCATCTAACTATCTAGAAGCTGGAAGTAGCAGTGGTGAAGAGAAACAAGATCATAAGAATAGGGAAGTAGGAAAATCTAGGTATCAAAAGAAAAATAGGTATGGATAAAACAAGCATGAAAAGAAGTTTTTCTAGAGGCATAAGAAGAGTTTCTATGCAGATAAGATAGGCAAGATTTCAAGTGATAGTGATGGAAGATCCTCAGATAATGAAGAAGAAATTCTCTTCTTGGAAATAGAGGAAGAAGGAAGTGCTTCTATTGAAGATAAATCTGAAAGGTATGAAGATGCTCTTGAAGACAAAAAGGTAGAGGAAGAATCAAAAAATGAAGAAGGAGTAGTTGATCTAGAAGGTGAGCTTATTTCTGCTCTTAAGGAATTAAGAAAGGTTAGAAAGCAGAATTCAAGACTCAAGGTTCAATTTCAAGAATGTGATGAAGAGAAAGGAAAGCTTATACAAGATCTGACAAACTCAATATCTAAGACAAGGAGATTTAAAGAAAAGTTAGAGGTAAAAGTCTTAGAATGTGAAATATTAGAGCATGAAGTAGCTTCACTAAGAAAGGAAGTGAAAGAGTCTAAAGATAAGCTACACAAGTTTGGGAAAAGCTCAAAAACCTTGGATAAGATTATCAGTGTACAAAGATCTTCATCAAACAAGACAGGACTTGGTTTTGAAGAAGGACAAAGAGAACAAGGAGAGGAGTCAAGCTCAAGATCCAAAGAAGAAGAAGCTTCAGAAGAAGAGAGTGAAGGAGAAAGTGAGACTTATGAGGATAAGTTGAAAAATAGAAGGTTCACCAAGGAAGGAAACAATGCACAAATGAGGAACAGAGAACATCATAGGGAAGAAAGGACTAAGAGACCAATGGGTCAAAGGAAATATTTCTTCAAAGGACGTTGCTTCTCATGTCACAGGTTTGGTCACAAGGCTATGCAGTGCAGGACACATGAAAAGAAGGAATATGGTTTCACCAAGAGAAATTTCAGAAATGGGCATCTCTTTCAAGGGTATTGTTACTCTTGTAATCAGTTTGGTCATAAAGCAATTCATTGCAGGGTTCATGATAGGAATGGATATGGCTTCACTAGGAGGAACTTCAAGATATTTGCACCTTCAAGGAACCACAACATTAAGTGTTACAAGTGCAATAATGTTGGGCATATGGCTAAGTGGTGTAGAACAAAATTTCCAGAGACAAGCAAGAACAGGGATACTCAAAAGAATCAGAAGGATCAGTTGAGGAAGAAGGTGGACAAAGAAAAAGAGCATTGTATGATGGGAGTAGAGATACTCCCACCCCAAAATTAACCACCTCAAGGAGAGGAGGTGGGGAGGGGGCTGAGCTAAGAGTCTTATATTTAGCCCCAAAGGAGTCCCTTTGCCATTGATGTCAAAGGGGGAGAGATTTGAGTTAGGGGGAGAGCATTCAGTAGGGGGAGCAGAACTGAAAAAGGTAAAAGGAATGTTTAAATAAAAAGGGTTGCCATCAATGACAAAGGGGGAGATTGTTGGAAATTTGAGCAAGTTTTGTTGTCATTGATGTCAAGAGGTTTGATGTCCAGTTTTGTCATCATTGATGTCAAAAGGTTGATCTCTCCAAAAGGCAAGGAAGTTGTTAAAAGAAGAAAAGGGTATAATATTTATTTTAAATATTATATGCCTAAAGAGGCCTAAAAGGTAGAAGACCCAAGAAAAGGGAAGCAAGTTTAAAAAGAAATAATAATATTATAATATTTAATATTATAATATTTGGGCAAAAGGAAGAGGTGAAAAATAACAAGGTCCAAGGAATCATTAAAAAATATATCCCCGACAAGGCCCATTGAGTATAAAGGTTGGCTAAATTAAAATATTTTAACCTAAGGTTAAAATTTTAATTTAAATAATTAAATGGCGCCAAGGTTTTAAGGTTTTAATTCAAATTCAAAATTAAAAAGGGCCGACGTGTTTCAATGCAAGGGAAGAGTATTAATAGGAAATACTTTTCATTTCCTAAGTCTAATGCGATATTCGAATGCCCAAGTGATAAATAAAATCGTGCACTCCATATGCGAAAGGAAGAAGACACTTGTAAAAAAGAGGCAGAATTGTGCTTAAGTTCGATTGACACGACAAGATTATCCCATAGCATTGAGTAGCATAGACGATGATCGAAGGTGTGGCTAAGGTGCTTGTGAAGGGGAGGTCATGGTTTCGAATCCCATGTGATTCACTTTTGGCAAAGGAGGGAAGCGTTTTTATTTTCACCAAAATTCATGTGGCAACATTAGTAAGGGAGCATGGACCTTTGGTTCACGTGTGGGCATGTAGCCCAGGTGGCAGCTTAGCCTTGGGCTAAGGCATTACGATGGCATAGGTCATGGGTTTGAGTTTGTCTGGTCATTGGGCACTAGTCGTCAAAGACATGCACAATATTTTTGGTGATGTGGGCCAACATTAAGGTATGCAATTTTTAATTTAATTATTGCCAAAGTTTTGGAATGCGGAAAGAGTTTTGAGGGCACGTGATAATTAAAAGGCATGTGTGGAATGTATAGGGAGTCATAAGGGTTGTTGAATAATATTTTATTTTGGTGCTTTGAAAATATAAATATTGGATATTATAAGGTGTTAACAAAGGAACTTTATTTTTATGTATTGAATATTATTTTGAGAAGATTGGAGATTATAAGGTGTTAACAAAGGAACTTAATTTTTATGTATTGAATATTATTTTGAGAAGATTGGAGATTATAAGGTGTTAACAAAGGAACTTTATTTTTATGTGTTGAATATTATTTTGAGAGTATTGGAGATAATAAGGTGTATTTGAGACTTGATATTTTATTGTATTTCTTGAATGGTGAAATAATTATTGAGGAGAATATTTGTGTGGAGATTTTGAGATAGACTGTTGCTATCTAACCTAGAAATTGGCAAAAGGGTTTTGTTGTGAGTAAAACAGGTTTTGAAGACATATCTCCATCAAAGCAAAAAGGTATGGGCACACTATATTTTGTTTAGAGTGTTTGAAATGAATGTATGAAATATAAGGTGGAGTGAAAAGGATTGATGAGTATTGTTGGAAATGTGTGAGCAAGTTTAAGTGCATCTTGTTGATGGATGATTTGATTTGAGATAGAGTTGAGAAATATTTGAGTTAGGGTTTGAGACCCACATTGTGCTTTTTGTTTGAAGAAGTTTGAAAACACTTGTTTAGGGTTTGTGAGCAAGTTGTGTTTCATTGATTGAATGATTGAGTGAAATTCTTGAGCATTGGATTTGAGTGATATTGAAAGTGAATGTGCAAACATTAGAAACCAGATTTGTGAAAGCGACAGACTTAATGATTGAGTAGAACATATTGAGTTTTTGATAGAGTACATCATTCTCTATATGTTCCAGAGGTTAAACGAATTTTGAATGGAATATGTCTAAACTACTTCAAGTTAAAGGAATTACCTTGAAGATTAGACAAAGCATTTGATAGCATTGTGTGCAAGATTTGAGATTGATTGATCATATTTTGTGAGTTATTTTGAGTTTGTATTGAGAGCAGATTGAGCAAGTTCTTGAGAGAACTTAAAGGTAGATTTGAGGTAAGTCTTGGTGAAGACTTGTAGACAGATTTGAGGTAAGTCTTGGTGAAGACTTGAGAGAAATTTGAGCAAGTTCTTGAGAGGACTTGAAGGTAGATTTGAGGTAAGTCTTGGTGAAGACTTGTAGGCAGATTTGAGGTAAGTCTTGGTGAAGACTTGTAGGTAGATTTGAGGTAAGTCTTGGTGAAGACTTGTAGGTAGATTTGAGCAAGTCTTGGTGAAGACTTGAGACAACATTAAGAGTAGGTTTGATTTGTTCAAGCTTTGTGTTAAGTCTTGGGGTAGATCTGAGCAGAGTTGATTGGTGATTTGATCAAGCTTTGTGTTAAGGCTTGAGGATAGATTTGAGGATAGAGTTTGGTGTAGATTTGAGAGTAGATTTGTGCTAGACCTAAGATAGAGTTAGAGCAGATTTGTACTAGATCGAGGATAGTGTTTAGTGTAGATTTGAGATAGAGATTGAGAAGAGTTGAGAATAAGCTTTGGAGGTGATAGAGTAGAGGATAATAGTCTCTAGTGGATAGAGATCCATTATCCAAGGTAGTGAGGATAGAGGTCTTCTATGGAGAGAGATCCATAAGCCAATGTAGTGGGGGTAAAAGTCTTCTAGAAGAGCACCAACTAGAGTAGAGGAGAAAGAGTTCTCCTATGGATAGAGTTCCATGAACCAGAGCAAGGGGAAAGAGTTCTCCTATGGAGTGTGATCCATGAACCAGCTGGGAAGATAGAGTTCTTCTATGGAGAGAGATCCACAAACTAGTTGAGGAGATAGAGGTCTCCTGGATCAAGTTCCATGAACCAGAGAAAAGGGGAAAGAGTTCTCCTATGGAGAGAGATCCACAAATTAGAGCATTAGGGGATTGGTGTCTCCTTTGGATAGAGGTCCATAAACATTGTAATAGGGAAGTGATTCCCAAGATATTTGTTGAGAAAATTTTAGTGAAATATTTTCTCCGTGGAGTAGCCCACATTGGGTGAACCACGTTAAATTGGTGTCTCTATTGTGTGTGATGATTTGTGCATTGCTTTGATTACTATTGTTGATATTGCCATTGATTATATTGGATAATATTGGGAAAGAAAAGTAAAATTTGGTCTTATACTGTTCACCCCCCTCTCAGTATAAGCTTGTGTTCTTCACTTGCTTGAGAGGATAACTAACATTGAGGAGGAATTTGAAAATAATTTTGAGTGACACTCCTGGTTGGAGGAACTTGTGGACTTCTTCAAATGTTGGTGGTTACAGTAGTAGCATAGGTTGGTTGATGGGAAGGATTACCATGATTCAAATATTCAATCAAAGGGTTATCATGAACATGCCTAGGAGAGATGAATGGAGGAGGAATAAGAGTTTCACCTCTTTCGAGTTGAGCTTTATAGTCCATAACCTTAAGTAAAGCCTCCTTATGGCATTCCATGAAACCCAAAACATGATCAAATGATTTAAAAATGTAGTGACCCTTAAGGTATTCAAGGGGATCATAGTTTGTTTTAGTTTCAACAGGTTCTTGCTCTTCTACATCAAGGTTAGGGTTTTCTCTATCAATATAATCATATTCTTGGGAAACATGATCAGAATTAGGAATGTTTCACTGAATTCTAATGGAGGGAGCCATTAGAAGAAGCAAATGGATAGAAAAAAATACTAAAAACAAGCATACAAAGAAATATTTCTAAAGATGTTATTAATGATCCACAACCAAACATACAAATTAATGATCTTGTTTAAGATTTTAAAATAAAATGATGTGTTCATGTTGAGTTCACCAAATATGTAGAGGGGGAAAAATGCCCTACCACGTATGATTCTCAAGGATGGATCTACAAGGAAGCCTTGAGGTGAACCGTGAGGGTACATTGTTCTCTAAAATTGGTGTAAAAGAGGAGGGAAGGGTTCACCAGGAATGGTTTTAGGACTTGTTCCAACTCCACTGGTTTTTAAGAATGTTTGATGTATTCAATTCAAGACAATCACCTATGTTTGGCCTTTCTATATTTATGCTATGAAAGATAAAGGACAATGTAGAAATCAGGGTTATGCATAAGGGGTTGGACTTAAAATGTACTTGTAAAAAAATGGTGAATCCTAATCAAAATTAAGGTGAATCATGGAGAATTCTAAGCAAATCAAATCGAGCATCTTCATACCAAAATTTGGGGTATTTGAAGCCCTAAAATATAATATCATATTTGGAGCCACCTTTTACCTATTAAATCATCTTATAACTTCATAGAAATACCACCATTATATCAGGCTTGAAAAGATCTTTCTAATGAGTACAAATATGTCTATGTTTGGATATATATTATGGCGAATTGACCTTAATAAAAAATTGGTCCTAAAAAATTTTAGGCGAATGGGCCGATGTCGAGGGTCCTCATATTCGCCAATTTCCAATTTTGAAAATCCTAATATTTGCCCAATTGGCGAATATTCACCACTATGCATAACCCTGGTAGAAATACATAATGCAAGAAGACAAGAGCCAACCCTAGAATGATTATTTCTTTGAATGCTTTCTAACCCTAGGGTTTTAAGATATAAAACCTTCAAGTAAGGGCTCAAGAGAAGATGCACAAACAATATTAACCCTAGATGCACACTATATGATGTTTTATATTTTGATGCCTATAAATCAATTAAATATATTCCATTTAAAATTAGATCTAGGATTTATAACAAAAATAAAAGACACTCAAAAAACAACCTAAAGACTAATTAGGGTAATTATCTTATCTGATAGTTGATCATTGTTTTTCATCCTTTTGTCTAGTGATATCAACAATTTTTGTTCATGCAGGATAACTTGGCAAACACTTCAAAAATATGATTAGCGTTAGGGGATCTGCTTAGGCCATTGTTTGATAATACTTGGAGGTACAATAGTCAAACCCCCTAGGTCCTTTTAATTGACATTTGAAAATATAAGTGAAAGTTGACCTTTGGAAGATGAACAATCATAATAGAATATAGCATAACAAAACAATATAACAAAGTACATAATGCAACAATATGTCCTATATATTATCTAAAATATAGATCTAGGGTTCGGGAGTACCAATTTACCCCCAAATGTGGTCTATGCAAAATCATGCCTCGGAAGGAGCAATCATAATTTTGCAGACTAGCAAAATCATGCCCTAGTATGATCGAGCATGATTTCGCAGAAGCGAAGAGAGAGCTCAAAAAATGTGAATTGATAGATGCATAATAAATAAATAGCTAGTATGCAAGATACAAAAGAGTGAAGACAACCTGGCGGTAGTGAAGAGGCAAGCAAAAGGGATGGAGACCTCCAAGTAGTAGATTCCTCCTTAGGGCTTCAACACTTGCCCACTAAGGGCAACACCACACTCCAATGTAGTAGAAAACAAAGCTTCAATAGATAACACTTCACACTTGCAAGTTATCTTGCTCGTGAAAGAAGAAGAAGACCTCAAGAAAATAGAACTTGGATAAAAATTGTTGTTATAAAATGAACTTGCTTGGTTGCTTGGTTAGTTGGGAAAAGAAGATTTCAAACCCTCCTTTTATAATGGATTTGAAAGAAGAATGGGTAGGAAAAACTAAGGAAAGCTAACCTCAAAAGAAATCAAATTTGAAAATTAGAGTTTCCTTAAGAGAAAACCCTAAAATACGAAATCACGCCTCATATAGGTTGACCGTAATTTTGCAATGTAAAATCACGCCCCATAAAAGTGGACCACAATTTCATAACTATTGGATCCCCATGTAGTTTTATTGCATTTTGGAGGGGCAAACAGAGTCAGAATGGGTCATATAGTATATTTTTGGAAATTTTTGTATGAGCCCAATCTAATGGTATAGTATTTAAGAGGAATGAAGAAGATTTATTACGGGAAAAGTTGGCTCAAAGATAACCCTACTTTTCCAAGAAGAAAACAAAGGATCTAGCAATTTTTTTTTACCTTATTAGGTCAATTTTTCGTGTTTACAAATAGTTACAGATAAAAATGCACTCTACCCTATTAGGGTATGACTTTGTGACCAAGGATTTAGGGGCAAAAAACTTATCCCTTCTCCTCTAGTTTTAGTTTCTATTCTTATTCCCTTTGATGACTCCATGCTCTCAATGTCCTTCCCTCAATAAGAAGCCTTCTATCAGACCCTGACCTTAAATTTTCTTAATCCACTTAGCAAAAATGTGCACCATCCTTGAAAGGCATGATTTTACCTATATCACCTTTGTCGGTCCTTACTTGGTGTATGGTTCCTTATCACCATAAGGTAACCTATAATCACATCCTTTATTATATTCCACATTATGTTTATAACCCCATAATAGGTAGAATTGCACCCTACCTTGACAATGTAAAATTTTGCTCCCCATAAATAGTTAGTTCTTCCCCTACACCTACAAACCAATCATCATCTCTTTATTTATTTTGCATTCCATTATTAGGGCAAAATCATGCCTTACCTATACCAAGCATAATTTTGTTGTCCATGGTTGCATATTTATTTTCTTGCATACTATTTTGGTTAGATAAAGGACCTTGGGGTATTGGCTCTAAAAAAAGGATGTTTATCATTTCCTATGTCTAGCAAACCCCCAAACATTAACTCCTAGGCCCAAGTTGGATGTCTTTTTTGTAAGTATCTTGGATTTTTGAGATATTACATTATTTTGTATACTAAAGTAACATGGAGTATTATTGTAAATATTAGATTATGAAGTATACTTGTATAAAGTATGTATCAAAGTGTGAAGAGTGATGTGTTATGTAATAAAGTGTGAAAAATTCCAAGAGTAGAAGTGCAATATGTGCAAGTGTGAGCATGCAAGGTGTCAAGTGAGCAAGCGAAGAGTCATAGATGATAGGTGTCAAATTTGAAAGTGAAGGGTCATAAATATGTGTCAAGATGTAAAGTGGGATGTTATTGATGGCTTTTTATCTAGATTAAATTACAATTCCCCTTTCACAAGATCTTAATCTATCATAATATTAGAGTATTTAAATATTTGGTCAATAGAAATGAATCATATTTATAAAATAATAACAGTTCAATATAGAAAGTTTACAATATTATTGGAGAATCCAATATACAAGATCTCTCTTATTAAGATATAATTCTTCAATATTTCTTGAATACAATACATGGAGCTTTATCTCCATAATATAACCTTAGAATATGACTCTTCAATACTTGATTATTGCTCTCCTCACATATCTAGGAGATGCATCCTTTCCTATTCCTCACATATGACAAACCTCTCATGTCTCTTGACTTTACATCTTGCCACATACCATGTGACTCTTCACTTGTATACTTGATACCTACACACGACTCTTGACTTCCTTACATGACACATTGCACTCTCTCCCATTTTACACATACACTTTATTATATGACACTTGGACTCTTCTCACACATGAACACATACTTTAGGGAAAATATAAATCACACTCTCTAATATAATAACTCACACCCTAATCTAATATTTATAAATATACAAATGTACCATGGGGATACTTTAACATCTACCAAATAACATAACATCTCCAACACCCCTTGTATTACATTATTTATTTTTGAATACTTTTGGTCTTCAATATTTTATTCTAGTCTTTGTCATTTGACTCTGGATTTGACACTAATTTTGGTACTAATTTTCTTTTGAATTGATTCTTGCAAAATTTCACACTCTTTCTTTGACCATATCTAAAAATATAAATTTTCTAAATAAATCCATTTAGTGCTATCCTTGTAATAATTTATTCCATCATACCATATATGCATGCTTATCCATCCATGATTCATATTATCATTTTGTTTGTACCAACAACGTCTTTGGGAGTGATTGGTACCTTCAGAATTTTTACAACATTGAAGATTGCAACATCTTTCTATCTTGAGTCCATGTCTACCACAATGTTCACATGTGTTATCTAATTTTTTGAGGTCTTCATTAGTTTGGCTTACAATATTACAATATTCTTTGTCACATATATATTTTACATATTTATTGTCTTCATGAATCATGTTCAAATCCTATGGAACAATTTCTTCTATCTTTGTCATAGATCTCAAATCACAAGTATCACAACTTATATTACAATTTTTTTCACTTTTTAATGAAGATCACTAGTATCGCAACATTCATCTGTCATTATTGGTTTTAATTCTATAGTATCACAACATTCATTTGTTGTCATAGGCCTTAAATCATTTTTGTCATAGGTGATATTCTTCATTATAAGCTTTCTCTTCAAATCTTTAATTATTTCATCTTGTTGTTTAGTCGTCTTCCAAAAAGGAAATGCCATATTTATTATATTTTCTATGTCAAAAATAATGAAATAAAGTGACCATCAATTTCATTGAAAGTAGCATTGAAGTAGTTTTTAAGTGCTAAAAAACTTTATTTTTGGCTTCTTCATAAAGTTCATTTGAAAATGTCAATTCTAGTGATATATATTCTTGATCTTTCAAGAATTTTTCAACTTAAAAAATATTAATATTTAAATGGTTCTTCAGTTGTTTTTGATAATTCTTGTATTTATATATATTTTTTGGTAGGTAAAATATTTTAATTAATTTTTGGGTTGAAGGGTCCCAATCCCTATTACATAGGGCATTCAGAATGCCAACATTACAAAAATTTGAAGCATCCCAAAGTCACAGGGATGACCATGAGACAATCAACAACCTATAAAAGCTTTAAACATACTGCCTCCAAAAATTGAACAAGTGGGCTTCTAACCTAGAAGCTGGGGTTTGTGGATAGAGGACCAAATTTGCATTCTCAATGGAAAACATAAGGATTTATTGACCACCACTTCTAGATCCCTTGAACAGTCATTGAAGATTCTGCTATTGCACTCAAGCCAGATTTACCACAGGGTATGATGCAACAAAGCTTCCCACAAGAACTTGAGTTTGGGATTACGAAACACTTGGGGCCACTGGGTAAAAATATCAACAATTGAATGGGGCTAGACCCACTTGACCTGAAACATATTCAATAGAATGGAGAAAGCACTATAGGCAAAGGGACACTCGATCAATAGGTGTTGAGTGGATTCCCAAGCTTGTAAGCACATATAACATCTGTTAGGCACTATGACACCCCTCTTGATGAGGTTTTCTGTAGTGAGAATTCTATTTTGGAAAGCTAACCAAGAGAAGTGAGTGACTTTCGATATGAGATGTTTGAGCCAAATTCTCTTAACAACAGCTAGGGCAAGCTGATTATGTTGTAGGTCCTGAGGGGATTCAAGCAGGAGGAAGGTAGACTTGACCGAAAAATGTACCATCATCACAACATTTCCAGAAGGGTTTGTCTTTTTCTTGGGCCATAGGGATGAAGCTTGATCTGAGAATTGCTTGCAATGAGATGATAGCTCTGTCTATATTTGCATCGTTTGTGCTGAAATGAAGTTGCTTCCACTTAGGGTGTCCCTGATCTTGCACAATGAAGTCAACAAATTTTGGGCCAAACCTGTGATCAGTTAGGGGTTTGAGAGCAATGATTTCTGGGTCATTGATAAGAGGCTCATCCCTAGCCCACGGGTCATGCCAAAAATCGATAGTTTTCCCATCTCCAAGCTGCCATATGATTCCTCTTTGAAGTAGGGGTCTGGTTTGGATGATTGAGCACCAAAAGTGAGACCCTATTTGAGGGACTTCTTCATCTCTAAAGGAGTGATGCTACAAATATTTTCTTTTAACAATTGAAATCCATTCCAAATTTTTGTTAGTGAAAACTTTCCAAGCCTGCTTAGCTAAGAGAGCATGATTCATTTTGTTGATTCTTCGAAAGCCAAGCCCACCCTTATCTTTTGGAGAGCATACTTTATCCCAAGCCACTAGATGGAACTTTTTTTGATTGTCAGCTCTAGCCCATAGGAAATATTTTTGGATTTGTTCAATCATGGTCCCAACTGTTGTAGGGATTTTAAACACTGATAAAAAATAAACAGGTATGCTTTGTAAAATTGACATGACAAGAGTAGCTTTACCCGCCTGAGAGAGAAGGACACCTTTCCACCCTGCAAGTTTCTTATGAAACCTCTCAATAACATTATTCCACATCGTCTTGGCAGGATTCCCCTGAAACATTGGGAGGCCTAGATATGAAGCTGGGAGGGCTGCAATAGAACATCCTAAAATATTTACAATTTTGACTTGGCGGGGCACTAGGGTATTAATGAAATAAATCTTGCTCTTAGTGAAATTGATTTTTTGCCCCGCAACTTCTTCATAGAGGTTGAGGATAGATTTGATGACTCTTGCCTCTAAAACTGAAGCTGAAGTTGCCAACAAAGTATCATCCACAAACTATTGGTGAGTTGAAGGTTGGAGATTGGATGCAACTTTGATGCCAAAAATCAAACCCATGGAATAGGTAGCTTTTATGGCTCTTCCAAGGCTCTCAGCTAGAATTATGAAGAGGATGGGGGATAAGGGGTCCCCTTGTCTCAGTCCTCTAGTACTTGGGAAGTATCCTATAGCAGATCCATTCACTAGCACAAAAAACCAAGAGGTTGAGATGCATTGCATGATCAGATATACCCAATCATCATGGAAACCAAACTTTTGGAGAAATTTGGATAGAAACTCCCTATCCACTCTATCAAAAGCCTTATTCATGTCAAGTTTTAAAAAGAAAGTAGAATTTTTGGAGTTGTGGGCTGAGTGAATAAGTTCATGAATGGTTATGACCCCATCCACAATATTTCTACCTTTAACAGAGCTTCCTTGGTAGGGGTCAATCAAGGATGGGAGAATGCCTTTTAATCTATTGGCCATAGCTTTTGTTAAGATTTTGTAGACAACATTACAAAGGCTTATGGGATGATAATCAGATAGGGCTTTGGAGTTGGGGCCTTTTGGGATGAGGGCAAGAAAAGTAGAATTAACATCCCTGGGAATGACTCTAGACCTCTGCATTTCTTTGATGGCTTGACAAAGGTCAGGGTCGATGATTTCCCAAAAGGTTTGGAAGAACCTTGGGGAGAATCCATCGAGGCCTGGGGCTTTGTCAGGTTGCATGGAAAAGAGGGCCTGGTGGATCTCCTTAGAACTTAAAGGTCTTAACATATTGGCATTCATGTTATTAGTGATGATTCTGGGAATGTGCGTGAGGAGGGATTCCATGGCTTGGATAGAATGAGGAGGGTAGGAACCTAAGAGGGACTCAAAGTGAAGGACAACTTCATCATGGATTTCATGAATATTGGAAGTGAAAGTGCCATCATTTTTGATTAGACCCTTGATCCTATTTGCTCCTCTGTGCTTGAGCGTTGAAATGTGGAAAAACTTCGAGTTAGAATCTCCTTCTTTCAACCACAAGTGCCTTGATTTTTGATGCCAGAACATCTCTTCCTTCTTCAATATGTTATGGAATTATGATAGAAGAAGTTTTTCTTCAGCTCTCAGTCTGGCATCCCCTTGACCCTGCTGAAACTGATTTTCAATTATTTGGAGTCTGTCCCTGATGTTTTGCTTGTTTTCAAAGATATTGCCAAAAATTTCTTTATTCCATACCTTTAGTTTGGCTTTTATAGACCACAAATTTTGAGTAACTTGGCTAGTGAAAGATCCTGGGAAACTCTCTCCCCACCACTCAACAATGCATGCTTTTAAGTCAGGGTGCTGAGTCCACATTGCCTCAAAATGGAAAGGAGTTTTGAAGGGTGGTCTGTTGGCAATTTCAAAAATTAGGGGACTATGATCAGACCCAATATTTGGTAGGGCTTGCAAACTGGCATCTCCAAACAGAAGTAAAGCATCCTGAGAAAGAAAAAACCGGTCAAGCCTTTCCTGAATGAGATCACACCCTACCCTTCTATTACTCCAGGTAAACTAGGATCCCCTTAGCTGAACATCCATTAGCTCATTTGCATCCACAAAATTGTTGAAGTCCCCCATGATCCTGGGAGTAATCTCTTTCCCTCCTTTTTTCTTAGAAGGATATAGCGAAGCATTAAAGTCTCCAACAAGGATCCAGGGGATATTTATGAAAGCATATCACATCTGAGTGAGGGTATTCCAGAGGTTCAGTCTATCCTAAGGAATATTCGGGGCATATACATTCGTCAACACCCAAGAATGCTTTGAAACTGAATCATGAAAAAAATATTGGAAATTTACCCTTCATTGGAAATCACTCTTCCTTCCACCTTGGTTGGATCCCAAAGGCAAAGGAGTCCACCAGATGTTCCAGAGGTAGGGCTAAAGGAAAATTCACATTTTCTCCATATGATTTTGGTAACTTTAGGTGAGGACTGCATGCCTAATTTGGTCTCTTGCATTATAAAATTGTAGGATTTGATTCCTTTCGCATTGAAGCAGCAAGTCTTTGTTTCGCTGCTCCATTTAACCCTCTCGCATTCTAGGAGAGGATTCTCATTTGGAACTCTTGGAGGGTTTTCTGCCTCCTTTGCCTTGCTGCACAGGAGGTTTGGATCTCTTTGATTCTTCTCTGTTGGAAATTCCTAGTTCCTGAAAGAGAGTTCTTTGGGTGTCGTTGGCTATGTCTTCTACTATATCTCTATTTCTTTGCTCCGTAGTAGAGGATCTACCTTTATTTTTGTCACTTCCAACATCAATTAGGGATTTTTTAAAACTTCTGGTCTATTTAGGACTCCAGGCTTCAGGAGACTCAGGAGACAGCTCAAGGCTATCAACCTCGACACCATGGGGATCGGGTGGGGGATGAGAAGGGCCAAACTTTTTGGAGGATGGGGAGGGATTTGGGTGGGGGATTAGATGGTGGCAGTGGGGGATTGGATGGTGGGGGTTGGTGAACATGCACCATGGCCGATGGGGATTTTGGATGCGGATCAGAGGACGGATGAGGAGGTTGTAGGGGAGGGTTTGCCTTCACGGGGGAATGTTCAGGGTGATTTGAGCCAGGGAATTCCTCTCTGGGAATCTCCTCATTATCATAATTTGCATTGAGATTTAAATTGTTGAATAAACTGAACCTATTAGAAAAAGCAAAAAGGGAACTTGCCTTATTCTTGTCACCATTTGGATATGGGGGAGCAGGTTGCTTGCCTTTGGGCTCATAATGTGGACCCACTTTAGCCCTCATTCTCTGCACCTCTCCTTTAGGTGGGTGTTGCATCTCCTAGTAATCATTCTGATTAAGCCTTAGTTTTGGACACTAGTTTTGAAGGTACCCCTAGGTGTGGCACTCAATGCAAAAGGAGGGTTTGTTCTCATACTCCACCACTTGGCATCTACGGTATGACCCATAAATCAAGTTCACATGGGTCAGAAGTTGGGACTCCAAGTTCACATTAACATAGATACGGGCCTGTGTCATCCTCGATCGAGCATGCGTAGTAGGATCAATAGTGACAAGCTCCCCAATCGCATGGGCAATCCCTTGTAGAACATCCTCATGCAAAAAGTGAGAGGGTAAATTCAAAAGTCGGACCCATATGGGAGTAAAGTTGATGCTCTAGGTTTTTGGATCAAAATCCATGCCCCACTTGTAGAGGAATAGGCTTCTTCTCCCGAAGAACCAGGGGCCACCAGATAGAATGCGGTCTGCGTCCTCTTGAGTATTGAGTCGAATCATGAAGAAGCCTCTTGACATAGCAATAAGTTCTAGACAACCCTTGGTTTTCCATTTCATAGTCGCCCATCACCTGATAGCTTCCATATCAGGTCTTCTCCCCACAAATTTCTCAATCAAGGAAAAGGAATCTAAGGATATGTACCCGACCATGACTTATTTTGGAAGGATTACATCACATCCATTAGGAATAAATATGTGTGATGTAGTTGAGGAGGGTTTAGTCTTTCCCCTGACTGTTTCTACAAATGAGACTTCTTGGGATTTCCCATTTTTTGTAGTTGTTTTGTCTAGGGATTCTTTCCCCCAAAAAATATCAGTCCCATCTTTCGACACCGTAGAGTCAGTATTGCTTGGGGCCTTATTCCCATATTTCTAGCTCCTCATTCCATTCTTGGTCCCACTTCCATGCATGCCCATTCCATTGCTTACCCTTGTACTACAGATTCCCTATTTCTCGCTCGATGAATATTCAAAATTCGAGGTTTTTCTTGCCATCGCTCCGCATAGAGAAACTCGAAACATTGTATTTATAATTTTTTGATTATTTATTTGTCTATTTGTTTATTTTTCCTTACCATTCCTTTTTCAAAAAAATTCATCCTCCAAAAATTTATAACTCACTTTATACCTTATAAATCTCGTTTTTAATTTTTTATTCCCTAACTCAATTTTTAACTTTCCTTATAACTCTTGTTACAAAAAAATATTAAAAAAAGATTCTCTTTCCTTAATATCTCTCACTTTCCACTAAACTCCAATTTAATTCATAACTATTTAACTTTTTATAATATCAAATTTACCTTCACTCCACTAAATTACAATTTTTTTTTGAATTTCAAAAAAATTATTCCCTTATAACTCCTTTTCATCAATTTAAATTTTTTCTCCAATAATAAAAATATTTATAAAAAATTAAATTTATTCCAACCTTATAACTCCCCTCCCAATAATTAATGACCTCAATTATTAAATTACAATAATGTTGCTTAATCCTTAGAACTCCAAAATAAAATTATACGCCCTCAATATGCTTTCTTTAAAAAGCTTTGTAAAAATCAATCCCATCCCATACCTTAATCTTCTACCATATTTGCCAAATTCTCCAAATTCATTGAATTCACCATGAATTCCTTCTCACCTCTTCTATGCTCTATGTCACATCAATATTGTGTAACATCTCCTATACAAATTGGCCCTTTGGGCATTAGAAACTCAAATCATTTTATAGGTGTTATTGTCCTAGTGTATTCGCTTTATTGTGGCTTTTTTCAGAATATTTTGACTCACAAGTTAATTCGAATAGACTATCTCCTTGTTCACTAGCACAACTTTGCTCTATTGTTTCTTCTTCATAGAAATGTCCATCATGAACCAACTTCACAGGTTCATCATGTTCAATGTTTTGTTTACTAATTTGTCCTCCTCAAATGTTGTACGAATAACATATGCAATAGACTCCTCTCTCAAGCAATTTGTATGGTGAATGCAAATGGCTTCAAAAAATCATAGGCACTTCAATATCTTCAAGTGGTATCCATCAATGTCTTCATAGGTGCTTCTTTACCTTCAACAATCTTTGTCTTCATAGTCTTCAATGTTCTACAACAACTTCCTCTATCTTCCAGTCAATAATCTTTTCATTAGTGCCTCTAGCACAATTTTCTATTTTATTCTTCAAATCGTCTTTTCAATGCAAGATGTTCTTATCACTCCTCACTTTCTTCTCAATATTTCAATATAAAGTTTTACCTTAAATAACATTCTCCTTAAAATTAATCTTCTCCAATATTAATGTCCTCCTTTTCAACACTATATCAAGTAATATTAATTCAAATTCCTTAATATATTAGGTAAAAAACATCCAAATTACTCATTCAATAATATATTAGGCAACAAACATTCAACTTCCTCCTTCAATAATATATTAGGTAATAAACATTCAACATCCTCCTTCTCAACAATTTATCCTCTAGTAATCTATGTTGCTAATTCTTCTTCTATCAATCTTCAATAGTCTTCTAATAATCTCCAACTCCAATAACTTCTCACAATGTGATCAAAGTACAAATCTAATACCGTTGATGGATTTTTAGCAAGATTAAATCATAGGTCTCATTTCTCAAGATCTTAATCAATCACAATATGAGATCATTCAAATGCTTGTTCAATATAAATCAATCACCAATACTAGAGGTACCTAGTTCCTTTTTGCTTCTCTTTGGTTCGGTTAGGGTATTTTAGTTCCCTAGCTTAGACATATATTTCCTATGTTTCCTCTGTTGAATCTTGCCTTAATAGTATTTTGGCCTAGAAAGGTCGTAGTTGTGTTTTATTTTTTTTTCCTTTTTTTTTTAGTTTTTCGAGGTGTGTGTGTGTGTTTTTTTGTACTATTTTATTTTTGTGTTGTTTTAGTTGTTTTTGTGTTTTTGTTATTTTTATGTTTTTGTATTTTTTTTTTGTGTTTTTGTTGTTTTTCATGTTTTTGTTTTTTGGGTTTTGTGTTTTTGGTTTTTTTAAGTGTTTGTGTGTTGTTTTGTTATTTTTATGGTTTTCTTATGTGTTTTGTGTTTTGTTTTATTTTTTATTTTATTTTATTTTTATTTATTTTATTTATTGTTTTTTTTGGTGTTTTATGCTTTTATGTTGTTTTGTGGTTTTTATTTGTTTGATTGTCTTTGTTTTTGATGTTGTGTTTGTTATTTTTTTGTTGTTTTAGGCATGCTCATTTAGTGTGCCAAAGGGGTGAAGCCAAGTGTGAGCCTTGGGTGTTTTTTACGGAATAGATACCTCTATCTCCTTGGGACTTACCCAAAAGTGGCATCCCATTTGGGCTGTTTTCCACAAAAAAAATCTAAATCAATCACATGTATGAAATAATAACAATATTTCAATATAAAAAACTCACAATATTATTGATGAATCAAATATACAAGATCTCTCTTATTAAGATACACTTCTTCAATATTTATTGAATATAGTACATGGAGCTTTGTCTCCATAATATAACCTTAGAAGATGATTCTTCAATACTTGACTATTGCTCTCCTCACATATCTATGAGATGCATCCCTTCATATATCTTGCCATATACCATGTGACTCTTCACTTGTATACTTGAAACCCACACACATAACTATTGACTTCCTTACATGATACGTTGCACTCTCTCACACTTTACACACTTACACACTTTATTACATGACACTTGGAATCTTCTCACATATTGACACATAATTTAGGGAAAATATAAATCACACTCCCTAATATAATAACTCACACCCTCATATAATATTTAAAAATGTACAAATGTACCATGGGGTACTCTAACATCTATGAAATAATGTAATATCTCCAACAATTATGTAATTATGAGAGTTTTGTCATAATGTGATGCATGTGAAGAGTTGCATCTCCCATGAGTTAGAGAAGAGAAAAAGTTAGTAGTATTATCCTATATTGGGGATAAATCTCTATGTGATAATTTATATTTATAAATGTAATAATGAAGTTTCTTATTGTGCAATACTTGTGTTACTTGTGGATGTGATTTTATGTGATTATTTTGATCTTGGAGAAATTTACCTATGAGATATTAAGGCTTAATTTCCAACAATGGTATTAGAACCACCTTTGTGGTTCAAGTGCTCTATATATTGAAAGCATGAAGAGGAGATGACTTTGAAGGAGTGAAGGTGTTGAAGAAATTGTTGAGAAGAGATATTGGAGTCGAGATATTGTTGAAGAGAGAAAGAGATTATTGTGTGAGAAAACTAAGTTGTGGAGAAAATTAATGCATTGAGAATATTACTATGTTAAGGACATGAGGATTTTTGAAAAAAATTATGTTAAGGAACGTGAGGAATTTATTGGATGAAGACTATGTTGTGAAGGAGACAAAATATTTGGAGGAGAGTTGGATTTTGGTGCACATTAGAGATAATATATGAAGATCTAAACTATGAGTGTTGATGTTCTATGTTAAAGTGTTCAAGCAAGAACTGTTTGCGCTTATGCTAGAGTGTCAAGTTGAAGATACTGTGAGCATATGTACTAAATAATTTAAGATAGATGAATGAAAGTACCTAAGCTAGAGAGGAATACTTGATTCAAAGTTTACAAAAGCTAGAGAGAAGAAAGCGAAAAGTGCATTAAAAAAATAGAATAACATTTATGGACCAATACCTATGGAGGAGTAAATTTCAAATAAGTTAGAAGCATTTAAGTGTGAAGTGAAACATCACCCAAGCTAATTTCCATGCACGTGTAGAAGATAAAATATGAATGCCAAAGATATAAGTTAATTCTTAGTTGCATATTTTAGAATTAAGTGTATTTTTACAAACATGCTTGATTTATTTTTGGAATTATAAAGTTTTGAAGATAATTAGGAGGTATAAGGTATTAATCATTGAAAGAATTAATTTTAGAAATTAAAAGGAATTACTAATGGAATGAATTAATGATTGGGAGGCATAAGGAAACTAAATATATGAAATTTGAATTGATTGGTATTTGGGTCAAAGTAAAAATTAATAGTGAAACTATGAATTGAATTTAGAAAATTAAAGAATTGAATGAAATGAAAATCAAATGAAATGAAGTCAAGTTAAGATTTTGAAATTGATGAAAGAGTCGATTGATTGTGAAATTTAAATTTGAGATATTGAGTGATTAAAGAAAAGGGAAGAATTTGAAATTAAATTTTAAGAGTTATAAGAAGAGAAAAATAAATTGAAATTTATTGCTTGATTGAAGATTATAATTGTTAATATCATGGAAAATACTAAAATTTCCTTTTTGAATCACAAATTTTAAAAAGACCAAATTTTACATCATGGAAAATAAAATGAAATCAATTCTCATTGTTGAGAAACTTTGGGATATAGTAAATGGAACAAAGAACATGCCAAAGGATGAAAGTGGAAAACAAAAATTTAAGGATGATAATGCAAAAGGTCTCATGTTAATCATATTTGACATAATAAATAATTTAGCCATATATAAGTGAAGTACAAACTTCACAAAATGCTTGGAAAAAATTATTTAAAATATTTTAAGGAAATAGTGAAGCAACTATCTTGCATTTGTAGTCACGATTGTATTCGTTAAAGGTTAATAATGGAGATATAAATTTTTGTTCAAAGGATAGTATAATTAAAACTAAGTTATTAACTGTGGGAGAAAATGGAAGATAAGTTTTTTTTCCAAGTTATATTAAGAGCACTCCTAGAGACATAAAAAAATTAGTCACTTCTATTCAAGTGCTAAATAAGACCATGACCTTTGATGAAATAATTAATGTTCTTCAAGAATATGAAGTGTAAAATCTAGTCAAATATGAAATGACTAACAATGCTCTGATATCAAAGAAAAATGCAGCAAATAATATTGCAATATCATAATCTCAACTTGAATGAAGAAGCAAATATTTCCACATATGCAATATGGAAGATCATATTACAAGCTATTGCAGATATAATTTTTTGAATTAAAGAAATCAAATGAATAGACCTTTTCAAAGGTTTTAGCCAAGACAATATTAACCTCGATATCAATCTATGAAACAAAAACAACCAAAAGAAGAAAATCAAAAAGGAAATTTAGTTCAAGAAGTTCAAAAAATGAAGGTGAAAATAAAAAGATTCCTTATGGGAAGGATTATAGACAATAAATATGAAGACCTTAATGAGGATGAGTCTAATAAGAATATTAATAAAAATAATTCAAAAAATTCATAAGGCATTGATGTTTTAGATAACAAAATAAAATTAGCTAAAAAATAGATGATAGGGACAAATGAAATGCATGGATTAAAATCAAGATCATTTCAAAATTGCAATATTTGTGAAAAGACTAAACCAAAAACAAGTCTCAAATAAAAAAATTGAAATACACTAGGGATGGGTCAAAAAATTAGAATGGAATAGGATTATGGACCTATTACAATGTTTTTATGGACACAAGATAGTCTGATAGACATTGCAAGGAATAGGTTAATAAATCAATGCCAAAACATCAAGTAGTGTGAGAATCAGAGCCAAAGGATAAGGATACGAATCAGAGATTGAAGACTAAAGTCTTCACACCAAATAATGTAATATGGGGGGATGTTGGAGATATTACATTATTTGGTATATTGAAGTAATATGGAGTACTATTGTAAATATTAGATTAGGAAGTATATTTGTCTAAAATATGTGTCAAAGTGTGAATAATGTTATGTGTTATGTAATAAAGTGTGAAAGGTGTCAAGAGTACAAGTGTGAGGTGTACAAGTGTGAGTGTGCAAGGTGTCAAGTAAGCAAGTGAAGAGTCATATGTGATAGGTATCAAGTGTGAAAGTGAAGAGTCATAAATATGTATCTGGATGTAAAGTGGGAAGTTATGTGATCATGATATTTTTGTCATAATGCGAGGCAATTGAAGAGTTGCATATCTTGGGAGTTAGAGGAGAACAAAATTCAATAGTATTATTAAATATTGGAGACAAATATCCTTGTAATATAACTTTTTATGTAATATTTTATAATTTATGAATATAATAGTGAAGTTTCTTACTGAGCAATACTTGTGTTACTTATGGATGTGATTTTATGTGAACATTTTGACCCTAGAGAAATTTACATGTGATATATTAATGCTTAATTGCCAATATCATAATCACAAATCTATTATACGAGGTGCAATAGCATAGAAACATAGGCCTATAACTCTGGGTATGATTCTGCCTAAAACACTAGCTGAGGTAAACCTTTGTAACAATTTTAGCATTTTCTTTTCAAATAACTAAGCTTCTATTTGTTTTTTATTGTACTCTTATTTTTCTATTTTGTTCTATTTTGAAAATTGAAAGAGGATAAATCAAGGAATCCTTAGGTTAGGTTTTAATTTTAGCTTAACTTTATAACATTAAAAGAAAATGAGGAAATAAAAAATCTTTAAACTAGCTTTCTTTTGATTTGTTTATCTCCTATGTTAACTTAGGCATAAAAGTGGAATTACATGAATAATTGCACCTAGGATAGCTTGTGTGTTGCATCTTCCTTGAACCCTTACCTTAAAAGAAAAATTTTACTTTCTTGTAAATATAGAAATAGCCTTCTTCAAAAAGAAGAATTATACTTAGGTTAGTTCTTATTTTATGAATCACTATCTTATTCATTTTAAGTTTAAATTTATCTTATATTTTAGCACTTAGGGTTCAAAATAACTCATCAAACTTGAACCTTTCATATTTTAAACAAAAACCCAACATTGAGAGTAAACCCTTGACATATAAAGTTTAGTCTTATAAGTCCTTGATATCTCATGGGGGTCTACATATTTTGTGAACCAAACATGAACACCTCCTTCCATTTTAAAATCATCACTTAATTAAAAGATAAAAAAATATTTAAACCTAAATAAGACCACCTAACATTGTTTGTGTAGATTAGCTCACTTAATCAAGATTAACAAGTACATTTTATCTCTCATATTATCCTTGGCTATGTATCTGGGTGTGGTTGATCCTCATACCATTCCTCATCCATGTAACTCATGATAATACCTCATGTATGGCTACATATATCAAGGGTACCGATCTTCTTCCATGTACCGCTAGGTATATCAAGAGAGCAGGTACATCAGATAGGTTCAGGTATATTGGGAAATCCTCCCAAGGTATATCAACAAGATATATCAAGAGTACTTTATCTTAATCACAAATTCATTTAAATTCAACCCCTAGACCACATGGATCATAAGGATTATGATCTCTATAGTGAAAAGAGAATCATAGATCCTAATCAAACCCCATTTAGGATGACAAAGAAAACCAAGTTTCTATAGAAAATCCTAATTTTGAAGAAGAAGAAGAAGAAGAAGATACCTCAACTACAATATCAATTAACCCTAGAGAATATGCATAAGGAATATTAACCTTTTATTCTATGAACCACATTATATCTTTACTAAGGCACAACAAATAGATCATGTTCAAAGCCTTGTAAAGAGAAATTATTTTTGTTGAAGGAGGACCTTCTAATCCACCTAAATATTCTAACTCTAGTTCTATGTCACTTCATCAATCAAATATAAATATCAATTCTTTATACAATAAACCCTGATCAACATGTTCTTAACCCTAATGCAATAAAATCATATTATGTTAATGCCACAACTATCACTACAAATAAAGGTGGTGGGATACCTAAAAATCCACCCATCATACATAATCCCACCTATACACCACTTTTTTTTGAACCAAAAAGAATCAATAATAGTTATTCTATGCATCAATCAACAAACACATATTGTCCTCCTTATTTTGACCCATTCTATAATCCTTACAATAATTTTCCTCCCATTGCAAATCTAAACTTCTCTGACACATATAATAAATCTCCATTTTTTTAGAATAAACCATCCCATATCACAACCCTATCCTAATCAAACATATTTAGCCTTACAACCCTCTAATAGTAACCCTGAGGTTCAAAGTTTATCCACCATGGTAAAGTAGATTTTTCAACGTATGGACACCATTCAAGCCCCTAGTTACACCTACTCCTATAAATATATGTGCAATTAACCCTAATATCCCATGATAGCAACCCATCCATATCCTTATAATTTCTATCCACCCAAAATTCCTATGTACAATGGCATAGAAGACCCCATTGAACATGTTAGGGTATTGCTTTCCATGAGATTGTCTATGATGACATGCTCTTGTTAAATTTTTTTTCTAAAAGTCTTAGTGGTTCTACCTTAGAATGGTATTATTAACTACCTTTCCATTCCCTTAATTTTTTTGAAGAAACTACAAAAATATTTGTCCAACACTTTGCCACCTATTTTGAGAAAAAGACTAGTCTTGGATATCTATATCAACTCAAATAGGTTAAGGATGAAATATTCTCAAATTTCTTGGCAAGATGGTGGAAAATAGTGGGGAAAATATAATTTAATCCCCATTCCAAAGATATTTTAGATATTTTCATCAACTTACAAGATCAAATATCTTATGAGTTAGAGATTGCAACTATAGTATCCTTTGAACATGTTGTATAATTAGCTAGACAAGCGAAAAAAACCCTTATAAAGAGAGGATAACTTAAAGTAAAGAAGAAAGAAGAGAAAACCTCCAAGTACTAATATAAGAACAAAATGGAGTAGGTGATGGTGTCATAGATAGTCATCAAAACAATAATGTGAACACCATCGTACCTACCCAAAAGTTAGTTCTAAACAAGCAACAAAAGCCCAAGAGGAACTTCACTAAGTTGGATCAAGCCCTCTCCTCTATCCTTAAAAACTATTAGATTCTAAGATGGTAGACCTTCCACCCATTAGGACACTTGATACTACTGCTAATTGGTATAATATAAATGAATATTATGACTTTCATCAAGTAAATGGTCACATCACCAACAAATGCAAGCATCTCAAACATCTTATCCAAGATTTATTAGATAATGATTGTCTTGTCCTAAGTGACCCTGAACCTTAAACTTCATCTAACAAAGATATAGTCATATTTAAAAGTCAATTACCAAATCATGATCAAATGGCAGCCAATAATATTTCCTATCACAATGTTCCACCTCCTTATCAAAACATTATAGGATTGATTTCTTCCTCCATTTGTGTCACCACTAGACAACAACAAAAGGGTCAATCATCTAATAAACCTTACAAAATACCTCTAATTCTATGGGCCAAAAGGGTTCCTACCCTAGAAAACCTCCTCTTGTTATAAAACCTCAAGGTCAACCAAAATAACATTTGACCTTAAATAAAAATTAACTAATACTTTTGCTAAAATTTCTCTATAAACTTCTCCAAAATTCTTATGCTCGAAGGGAAGCCTTGCTTAAACTATTAAGTAAGTAAATTGTATCTCAATACATCCAACCAAGTAATCTTGCCAATGTTTATGGATCCCTTGGGATAAATCAAGAAACTATAGCCTTTTATGAAGATGATCTTCCATCACCATCTATTAATGGATAACTTCCCCTCTATATCATAGGTTACATAGGTGACTTATTTATCAAAAGAATTATTGTTGAAAATGTATCTACCTTAAATATTTGTAGCCTTATAATCATTAAAAGACTTGGAATAGGGGAACAAGACCTTGAAAATATGATCTCATCATAAGACCCTTCAATAATGGAACCCAAGAATCTAGCAAGATTGTAACTTTACCCCTCAAGGTTGGACCTCATATTCTTAATACTATTTTCTATGTAATATCTTGTGAACTCACCTACAACCTTTTTCTAGGAAACCCTTGGATTCATTAAATGAAGGGCATCGCTTCAACCCTTCATCAATGTCTTAAATATGAGTATAATGGTAAGCTTGTTCATGTCCTAGCTGAACCTCAACCTTTTTCCTATTGTATAATGATTGAAACAAATGTTACAAAAAGTAATATTTATCCCTTTATGATCCCTATTCCTTTAAATAATATCCATTATTCTTCTACCCCTTTATATTTATCATATAAAATAACCAAAACATTTGAATCCTTAACCATTAATTATCAATCTAAGAATCAAAAGAATGACCAAACAAATATATACAACTAAGCCCAAATAAAAAACTTAATAGACCTTTCTAAGTTGCCACTTTCACCTAGAATCTTAGGACTACCTCATGAGAAAGGTGATTTGTGGTAATAACCCTTATATCCTATTGAAAAACAGTTTGCAACATGTTATTTGTTTGACTCATACCCCTTACCTAAGCAAATTCTTGCCAATATGGGATATCAAGGAAAGGGATTAGGGCCTCATGAACAAGAAATTAAAGAGCCCTTAGAGGTTGAGGTTTGGCTTGACCATTGTGGTATAGGTTACATCCCTAATAAAAATCAACCACTAGATATTAATTATGATAATGCCATCACTTATGAGGAATTCACCTTATATGATAGATTAGAATGGGTTGAGAATGATGACGAACCTTCCCTTTTCCTATTAAAATATTTTTTATAAACCTCATAACCTTAGTTCGTCCTAAACTAATTACTACATAAAAAGACTATTCAAAATGGGATCTTTTATGTGATAGTCCCCATGAAAACATCCTTCAAAATAACTTCTTTGATGGGTCCTTTCTGCATATAGCCAATATCAAAACTACTAAACTTGAGAAAAATGATCAAACACCCCTCTCCCTTGAAGATCTTGAACAATTAGGGATATTACATGCTCCTCAATTTAAGGATAAATCCCACATCCTCTTAGAAGAAACCATTGATGTCAATATTGGAACGACTAATTTTTCTAAAACCCTCATACTAGGTAAAGCCTTGACCTTAGAAGAATACAAATATTTTATTAAAATTTTAACTAAGTTTCAAGATATCTCTGATTGATCCTATGCTGACATGTCGAGATTGAAACCTTCCTTAGTTGTCCAGCATCTTGTAGTTTGACCTAATGCAAATCCAATTTATTTAAAACTCCACAAAATACATTGTAAAGTTGCTTTGTTAAATAAGGAAGAGCTTCAAAAACACTTTGATGTTCGATTTATCAAAGCTATTTATTATTTCGATTGGATTTCCAACGTTGTTCTTGTAGATAAGAAAGAAGGAACTATTAGAGTGTGTATCAAATTTCAAGAAATCAATAAGAGTTATCCCAAGGATAAATTCCCCTATTAAATATCAACATGATCATCAACTTAAGTGTTGGATGTGACATGTTATATTTCATAGATAGGTTTTTCGGGTACAACCAAATTAATATATGGTCCAAATGAATGAATTAAAGGAAGGATTGGAACCCCAACTTGGATGGATGGGCTTAGACCTTGACTTGGATGGATAGAATTAGACTCAATTATATACCTTGGGATAAAAAAGGCTTGAATGTATTTATGGATGGGCTAAAAAAACCTAGGCTATGAAATTAGTACCAACAATAGTGGGACTCCCACATTTCGTAATTCATGTGGCGATAAATGAAATACCATAACCATCATGACTCTTTCTCTCCCATAAAATTTGTGTATACATATATGGTTTTATCCCAAAAAAAGGAGGCAATTATAGTGGAAAAAATGTATTTTCATGCACATTGTTTTGAAAAATATCTCTCCTCAGAGATTGCCTTCTTTGTAATTCTATTCAAAATTAATGAAATTAGCTACTTAGTTGGTAATATTATTTCATATTTCTAGTTTTTCACTTTAAAGAATTTATTGTCTCTGGATATTTGGATTAAGTAGTATTAGAGTAGTCAATTTTGTGGGTATATGATCCCAACGACAATATTAGGCTATCATAAGATTGGATGCCAAATGCATGATCCCTCTAATTATCTACCTAGTAGTCTCAAATGATCTTAGATGGTGGACAACATTGAGACAACAAATCCTTTTAAGCAATTGGTGGATGAATTCCTTGAAAGACAAAAGAATCAAATGTTGGATGAATTTTCCCAAATCATTGAGTGACTACCACCTTCCCATACTACAAAATAACCATTTAGTACCCAAACATCGTTCAAAGTTTAAGTGAACTTTGATATCCCTATATTTTAAGGAAAAATTAGTGCAAAATTAGTGGATATTTAGATGGATCAACTATATACATATTTATTTGATAAAAATAAGATCATGTTTTCCCTATTAAAAGCTTAAATACTAGTCTGGAATTGGTGGGAAGCATATAAAAATAATCAAGAAGATTTAAAAGACCCTACATGGGATGAGTTCATGGAAGCATCCAAAAAAAAATATTACCTGGTAGGTGCTTATGAATACTTGTACATGTGATGGAAACAATTACATCAAGGCAAATAATAGTCTATTCAAGACTACATTGATGTTTTTCATTCATTGTCTATAAGACTTAGCCTTTAAGACATTAATATGCATAGAATTCTCAAGTATGATAGTGGGCTATATTGGTACATAAGGGAGGATATGGAATTTTTTGAATTCAATACATTGGGTGAGACATACAAATTTTCTATCAAGATCAAGTAGAAGCACAAACATAAAAACAACAAAGGATACTATTCCAATGATAAGAACCAAACTACTAAGGGCCATCCTAGGAAAGGTAAAGGTAATACCCAAAAACAACCAAAGAAATAAGGTCAACCACAAAATCAAAACTTGAAGCAAAATAAAGAGTTATAAGATAAAAAGCCCCAAAAGAACCAAAATGAAAAATGGTGTGACTATCACAATAACAACTAACATTCTAGATAAGAATGTCAAAAAATTGAGTCTCTATTTGCTAATACATTACCCTCTACATCCACAACATCAACACGGTTGCTAGTTGAGGATAAAGGTAAGAATATCATTGAGGCTAAACCACATGTGACTATTGCTACCACCACTACACAAATCAAAGTAGAGGGTCCACATAAGAAGGAGCAATTATTCCACTCACATTTCTAGTTAAATTATAAACCCTTATATTTTATTGTTGTTAGTGGGAGTCAAAAGAATTTGATCTCTATTTACGTGAAGGCTCTTAATTTACCTATGAAGCCTCACCCATAGCCATATAATATTGGATGGTTGAATCAAAGGAGAGATATTTGTGTCACTCAACAAGGTCTTCTCTCTTATTCCATAAAACCATTTAGAGATGAATTTTATATGATGTGGTTCCACTAGATGTTTGTGATAGACTCCTTGGCTAGCCATACATGTAGTAAAGACACGATGTGTATAAGTCAAGACCCTATAAAGTCATCACCACCCTTGAGTACCAACATATAAGAGGTAACTACTTCCACCTATGTCTCCCTCATTAGTGCCAAGCATAAATAAAGGATGATAAAAAACAAAGCAATATGTTCTCTTGATGATCAAACCTCAATATGCCAAGAAGACAATTGCTACTAGTGTGACTACACAGTGATCATGGAAACAAAAAATGGACCATATTATAATAGAATATGATTATATCTTCAAATCACATATCAAAGTGCCACTCCATTATGAGTTAAAATATTTTATTGATTTGATTCTTTGTTCTCCTTTACCTAACACCCATGTTAATCATAGATCAATTCTTGAAAATGATGAGATCAAGAGGTAAATTCAAGAATTGATTAAAAAGGACCATATCAAACTAAGTTCTTATCCTTGTGATAGTCCAATTGTCTTAACACCAAAGAAATATGGAATATGGAGAATCTTCATTGACTATTGAGCTATAAAAAATACCACCATGAAGAATTGATACCCATTACCTTGAATTATTGATCTGTTGGTCAACTATGTGGTGTAAAGTTCTTCATCAAGATTGACCTCAATTTTAGGTACCATCAAATTTCCACTGAGCCCATAGATGTGTGGAAAACGATATTCAAATACAAAGAGGATCTGTTCAATTGGCTAATAATGCACCAACAAAATTTATAAGAATTATGGATGTCATTCTTCATCCCCTCATAAACTAATTTGTAGTTGTGTATTTGGATGATATTCTTATCTACAAAAAGACATGGGAGAAACACTTGTAGCATGTGCAAGAAGTGCACCAAAATATTTGAAAGCACAAATTATATGTAAACCTAGAGAAATACATATTTGGAAACCTTAGGTACATTTCCAATGAGGAAGGTGTTCATGTTGATCTTGAAAATATTTAGGTTATCCAAAATTGGCCAACTTCAAAGACTCTCATAGAGCTTCATAAATTTCTAGGTCTTTCCAATTTCTATCACAAATTTATTCTAGGGTTTTTGTACATTGCATGGTCATTGAACCAAATGATAAAAGGGGGAGCCAAATGTAAGTTCTAATGAGAAGAAGTACAATGGAGAATATTTGAGAAGATAAAATCTCAACTATGCTCAACACATGTTATTGCCCTATCATACTTGAGGTAACCTTTTGAGTCGATGATAGATGCATAAAACTATATAATGGGAGTTATCTTTATGTAAGAAATTGTCATGACCCACCTTGGCAGGACCCTTGAGGAGAAGAAAATTTAATTGAACTTACTATTTTAATGACTAACATGGTTGGTGCTATGAAATTGCAAGGATATGTTGTAACATTCAATCTTGTTTCATAATAATGATGATGCTAACCATAGTTGCAGATGGACATTATTTAGCTAATAATTTGATAATAGCTCAAATATCATTTTAACAATTTTATAATACCTCAAATATCATTTTTAATAGTTTAGTAAAGGGAAAGATTGATATTTGCCTTATAGAAATAATGGTTTAATTAGAATGGTAATCCATTACATGACTAAGCTAACAATTTAATATTAATTTGGTCATTGCTTATTATATTGATTAGAAAAGAAAATGTTTAACATTGTTAATGCACATAGTGGGTTTGAAGGATTGGCCAACACAATATTAAGATGACAATTTAATTTGTGCTTCAAACATTGCTATTGATTTATTTAAACAAAAGGGAATGATTAGTATTTGTTCTATGCAAATGATGGCCTCAATTAATGTGGCTAGGATCATGCATTGTTTAACACTCAGTACACTTGTATGAGTATCATTTGACTTTCCATAAGAAGCAAATACTTTGAAATATTTATGAGGATGCCTATTTTGTTAAGGAAGAGTAAATGACCTTTGTTAGTGAGGACTATGCAAGGGGGATGGCATTGATAGCCAATACACTCGCCTCTTGCTAACTCGGAGAAGAAAGCTCTGATGGCACTCCATAATTTAGGTTTTTGCATGTAAGTGGGCTTGAAGGAGGATACCAAGGTAAGGGACACTTGCAATTGTTTGTAGGAGGGAGTTTAAAAAAAAAGGTGAAATAGTAGGGAGAACGGAAGAAGGGAGGAGATCTAAGGATTGGTAGAAAGGAAAAAAATAGAAGAGTTGTCTTAGATCCAAATAAAAACCAGGTTGGATCCCCTATTTCATAATACTGTTACTTTCATAGTTGAATCCTCTAAAGTAATGGTGTTATTGTTATAATATATAGTATGGTTTTCTTCTTTTTAGATAATCTCAATTAAGCTTGGGCTAAGTCCACCTGTGCAAATGTGTGCCACTTTGACCTGAGTGATTCGACCTCTCCTATTTATATAGACTCAATCCCTTGATTGAGTAACTATAGCCCATTCCTAAGGTATTTCCATTCTTTTTGATGATTGAAATATTTAATACCTGAGATGACCCATGATTGGAGTTTTTCAAACTCTATGTATTGCTTGGATACTTATGTTCAAGTTGGGAGTGCTATGTTGGAAGAAATTGGGTTTACCTCTTGAATATGAGCATCATGTGCTTTGTTAGATAATATGAGCTCGAATATGAGCATCTTGTGCTTGGTTAGATAATCTAAGCTTGAATGAGAGCATCCTATGTTGTGTTTAGGCACTTTGAGTGAACGAATTCTCAATTGAGCACTTGTGCTCCAATAGACTCGAACACTTGTGTCTCCTTTTTTTGATGCTTTGCTTGGGAATTGATCGAACCTATGCTAAAATATAGAACCCTATTGAAGTTCCCCTTTATGGAGTTCCAAAACCATTAAACTAATTCAATGTCTCCATACAGGTGTAGGCTTAAAAGAGCCTTGCTTAGTACTCAATGTGTCACTTGGAGTGGTGTAGCATGCCCCCCTGCAATTTTTTATGCGCTCGAAGGTAAATGTTAATGCATTTGTGACTCTTAGAATTTATTTATTAATCGTGTTCTAAATATTAGGCTTGGGGGGAGAATTTAGGGATTCCAAAAACTCTAATTACAAGGCCTTCTCTTTGTATGCTCAAGTCAAAAGCTCAGGCTTTTCCTCGGTTGGACCTCTTCCCAAGTAGATTTGATATCCTTAAATATACAGTCATGGTATTAGTAGTGGAATTTGTTGCAATTTCAACTATCCTTCAAAGCACTTAAAGAAACCTTAACACTCTCCCTTATTTGGAATGACCAAATGTCACCCCCAAAAGTGCCATGCATCAATGGATCAACATGGCAGGGTCCTAGGGAGCCCTATGTTCCTTCACAAATGAGGGGTTGTTTAATATTTGTTAAATAATTTGGTACCACACTTGGGGTATGAATATTGTTGTGACCCTTTTAGGGTTTCAAAGATGCATGGCTTAACAATCAAGCACATGTTGGAATTATGTTGAATATTTTCCATGTTATTCAGGAAGGGTACTCTGAAAGGTACTAGTAATTCAAAGGTCTTGTTTTCGGCCACACTTGGACCCACTTCGTAAAGAGGGGGTGTAGGGGGGCAATGCCTCCTTAATACTATCATCAAGGTGGTCCAGGGGGTAGCACCCTTGAAGCCAAAAATAGATGTATTTTTCCCTATGTAAATTTGGACCATTTATTATTAGGTCATAGATCGAGCAGTAGAATTTAGGTTGGCGTTTTTGCCCTAAATTGTAAAATTTGTGCTTGTGCATTTGTTATTTATATCACACTTGCATTAGGGTTTGAGAACAAAAAAATATGGTGTGATAGAAGGTGAATATTATTGTATTTGAGACGATGAATTTAATGCAATAAAAATACAATATTGTGCTAGTTTTTCCTGGTTAAGGGTTTCCAAGATAAATATTGTGTTATGTGTGTTTCTGCAATCTTCTTCTTTTTATTATGTGATTATTGATTTTTACATTTAATTTAACAGGGCTCTATATTTCTATTCAACACCAAGGTTAGGAGCTTGGCTATTAGCCACTTATTATCTGTATTGGATTGCATGATTGGACCTTGTTAACTATCATTGACCTATTATTTTGAACTCCTTGCTATGAGGGTGATAACTATGTGGTTGCTTGTTGCGGCTTGACTTTCTAACTAGAATTTGATCCTTAGTTACCCACCTTTTTGGAATTATTTACGCTCTTTGGGGTTTAAATATATTTGGATTTAGAATTTGGAAGTATCATTTATCCTCTTGGATTGATATATGTATGGAAACATATAATTATATGTGTGTGTGTGTGGGGGGGGGGTTTCACAAAGTAGTACTATTGGGATAAATTAGAGAATAGTTTTCATTCACATTAAAGGTAATATAAATACCTTAATGGATAATGTATTTTATTTGATTAAATAGAGTTGAAATATGTTAGTTGATAATGTATTTCATTTGATTAAATAGAGTTGAAATATGTTAGTGGATAATGTATTTCATTTGATTAAATAGAGTTGAAATATGTTAGTGAATAATGTATTTCCTTTGATTAAATAGAGTTGAAATATGTTAGTGGATAATGTATTTCATGTGATTAAATAGAGTTGAAATATGTTAGAAGATAATGTATTTTATTTGATAATAAAGTTTAAATATGTTAGTGGATAATGTATTTATTTTTACTAAATAGAGTTAAAATATGTTAGTGTATAATGTATTTCATTTGATTAAATAGAGTTGAAATATGTGCAGAGGAGGAAAATCGTGCACCAACATACGATTATCAATGCTGGATCCACAGGGAAGCCTTGAGGTGATCATTGTGGCTGTTGTAAATCTATGCTCAATATGGGGGGAAGGGTTCACCAGGAACGATTCCAAGTCTGGGGGTGGAATGTGTTTGATGTGTTCAGTTTAAGACAATCACCTATGTTTGGTATTTCTATAGCTAAACTAAGAAAGATAAAGGACAATGCAGAATAAGATGCAAGAAGACAAGAGCTAACCCTATAATGATTCTTTGTTTGAATGATGTCTAACCCTAATATTGTAAAATGAAATATTTTAAGCAAGGGTCCAAGGGAAGATGCATAAACAATATTAAACCCTAAATGCACACTAAAGGTTGTTTTTCTTTCAAATTACTATAAATCAATTAAATAATTTCCTTTTAAATCTGATCTAGGTTTTTTACAAAAATAGAAATCACCCAATAAACATCCTAAAGAGTAATTAGGGCACTTATATTTATTCAGTGATTGATCCAAGCTTTACCTTTCATCCAAAAATATCTTGAGATTCTAATTCCTATGAAATAACTTCACAAACACTTGAAAAATATGATTAACATTATAGAGCCTACTTAGGCCACTGTATGGTTATACTTGGAGGTGCAACACTCAAGCCCCCTAGGTCCTTTTATCCTACCTTTGAAATACAAAAGTGAAAGTTGACCTTTGGAATATGAATAGATAGAATAAAATGCAACATAGTAGGATAAACAGAACACATAATATGCTATTATGATCATAATGCAACATGAAAGACAAACCTAGGGTTTTATGGTAGTAGATTACCCCCAATCCTAGCCTGTGCAAATTTCATCCCATATGGAGCGACCACGATTTTGCAGTGCTATAAAATTGCACCCTGAAATTATTGGGTGTGGCATCACTGAAGAGAAAAACCCTCAAATGATGTAGGTGAAATAGTGCAAAGTAAAAATCTAACTAATATGCAAATTTAAAAGTGCAAAAAACCCTGGAGATAGCAAAAAGTAGACCCAAGGATGGAGACCTCAAAGTGGAAAAAATTATCCTTAGGGCTTCAGCACTTGTCCACCTAAACACAACACATAATTCAATGCAGTAGAAAATAGAGCTTCAACATACTATATTTCACTTGAACAATAAGCACTTTGTTAATTCTTGCATTAGCTTGCTTGCAAAAAAGAAGAACTTAAGAAATGGAACTTGGATTGCATTCATCAGGGAAAATAAGACTTCAAACCCTCCTTTTATAGGGGATTTGAAAGAGAAATGGGTAGGAAAAACCAAGAAAAGTCGACCTTAAAAAGATCAACTTTGAAAATTAGGGTTTTCTAGGAGAAAACCCTAGCTATGCAAAATTGTGCCCTATAGAGACCGATCATGATTTTTCCTTAAAGAGGGAAAAAAAGGAGGAATAAGGGGGAAGGGAGGTCCAAACTTGTTTAGGGCAAGTTGGAGGGTCTCCCCAAGGATCTAGGGAAAATTGCTCACTCAAGTGGGTCAATTTTTTGGGTCTACATTTTACCCCCTCTTTGATGCATTTATGGCCTAATAAATGCATCAAAGAATGGTGTAGATGCCTATGGGAATAGGTGATAGACACAGATTACGGGTGGTTGGGTTAGAAGAAAGGACTGGTGCAAAAATAGTGTCATTCCTGACACTTTCTTATTTTGTATGCAAATCGAGGCATAAGTGATATTAATGCCTCTTAGGCCAGAGTGCCCCCTCGAGTTTCAGAAGGAATATAAAATTCCTAATGAAACTCAAAAAGGTAAACTCAAAAGAAAGAAGAGCAATAAAGGGATGAGAAGAAGAAAGCAAGCAAAAAAATGAGTGTGTGCACATTTGATTGTTGTTATTTCTCTTTTTTGATGAAAACATATATAATTAATGCAAATGAACCTATATGAATGAGATGAGATGGTATTAATCTAACTAAATACAATGCATCTAAAATACAAGTGTAAATAAAATGTATGAATGGATGAAAATAAATTCTCCAAAGGGTCAACCAAAAAGAAAAGAACAGAAGCCCTACAAGGGTGTACGTGTGTAAAATAAATAGGGTGGATCTGAACCCACTATGGGTGTAGCACTCACTGAGATGGACAAAAGAGAAATAGATATATACCCACTGGGATGTATGCTTGCAAATGGTCAAATGGAGGTTACTCCTCACTTGCGACCACGAAGCTATCCACTATGGGGTGTGTTGTGTGTAATAATTATGATGATAAAAGTGAGTGCTACCCGATAGGGGTGTAATGTGTGCAATAAGGTGTGGGGTCATGAAAAATGGAGAAAAAGGGAAGCCAAATACCTTGATCTAGGGAGACTTAAACAATAAAAACTTTACAAGATTAAGAAATAAGGATAAGATGGATGATTGAAATTATGGAAGTGTATGGAAGTGGACCCTAGGTTTGGGGTTTGCTAGGCATCAGAGGCCTAGTGAAAGTGCAATGCATGTGAGCTACAACCTAAGTAGGTATCATCAATTTCCATTGTCACAAATCACCAAAATCTATATGAGAAAGAAGCCATGCAAATATGAATAGACAAACATGCAATATGAGAAAGAAAAAATGCAGGAAGAAACAAAATGTCAAGCAATCATGTAAAATATGATAGACAACCATGTACAATGATCAAGAAAACAATGATGCTATATGAATCTAAGCTAAACAAAATATGTAATGTAGATGATGGATCATGCATACTATCTTTTTAAAATAATTATGTTCATATGTTCTTTAAGCTCTTCACCATAGAAAGAAGCCAAATGATAAGAACCTAAGACAAAATTGGCCATTACAATAAACAATCCTAACCAATTAGGTTGAAACTTACCTTGAAAATCAGAATGAGAGTTGGTGTTATTTTGGTTCTCCTTGAGGACAAGGTCCCCAACCTCAAAATAATGGTTGTAAAATTTCCTAGAGTAAGATTGCTTGAGATTAGCCTTATATGCTCGTAAATTCTCTAAGGCATGAATGCACTTCTCATCTAGTAGCTCCAATTTGTGCAAACTATCTACGCGGTACTCATCACTAATTGAGGCATATTGCAACAAGATGCACAATGAGGGAACCCCGATCTCAAAATGAAACATCACCTTAGACCCATATACCAAGACATATGGTGAGGCACCTGTAGGATTACACACATTAGTACAATAAGCCTACAAGATAGGATAAAGCTAGGTATGCTAGTCACGATCGATATTACAAACCAAATTCTTCAATATCTTGATCAAAGACTTATTGGATGCTTTAGCTTATCCATTACCCTAAGGGTAATATGGAGTTGACCACTTGTGTTGAATCTTGTACTTAGCACAAAGTTTACAAACATCCTTGTTCTTGAAAGGAGTGTCATAAAAAAAATCATCGAAGGAATCTTGAACCTACAAAGGATTTGGTTGAGGATGAACTTAGAAACCTGAGTTTCAGTCACCATAGCCAAAGGCATGGCTTCAACACATTTAGTTAAGTACTTTATCATTGTTATGATAAAATTGTGCCATCAGATGGCATGGGGTTAATCTTCCCTACAATATCCAATCCCCACATGGAGAATGGCCAAGGAGAAGAGATAATGTGAAGGTGCTGAGAAGGAGCATGGACTAGGTTGTCATGGTGCTAACACTTGTCACAACAGTGAACATGATCACATGCATATTTATCCATGGAAGGCCAATAGTACCCCATTCTAAGGAGCTTCTTGGAAATTGCATTTTTGCTAAAATTACCTCCACGTGAACCTTTGTGAGCCTCACAAAGATAAATCTAGGCTGCATCAGAGTTAAGGCATCGTAAGAGGATGCCTTCAAAAGAATGCTGATACAAGGTATTGCCAATTATAACAATTTGACACACTCTGTTGCACAACAACCTATGCTAGTTGCAATATAAACCATTAGACATCAAACCATCCTTAAGAAAATTATATATGTCAATGTACCATGGGTCAAATGGGCCATCTTTGATGGTCAAAACATCTAACAAGACAAGACAAGCACCAAGTAATGTAGGCTCTCAGAGTTGTCTAATGATCATCGATGCTTGATCATCTTCCAACTCTAAGGGAAAAAATGATGCATCAATAGCCATGGCATCTACATGGTAGTTTTAGGATCTAGGGACATACTCTATGGTTACTCGATCGAATGAGGACAACAACTTGGTGACTATCTACTTGTAAGTCTTTAGTTTATCATCTTGAGTCTAATAAAAATCGTTGATTTTATTGACCACAAGTTGAGAGTCACCAAATATTTAAAGGACTCTAACCTACAAATCTAAGGCTACCCTAAGGCCAAGGATCAAAGCTTTGTACTCTGCAATGTTGTTTGTGCAATAGAAACAAAGCTTGAAGGACAAAGAGATGAGTTATTTTTGTGGGGTAACCAAAATGACTCCAACTCTAGTGCCCTCCATGCTATAGGCTCCATTAAAAATCAAAGTCCAATACTATGGTTCTTCAACTTTTATTTTGAAGTACTCGTTAGGAAACTCAACAACCAAAGGATGGGCAACTTCTATGGGAGCTAAGGCTAACTGATCAACAATCACTTGACCCTTGATATGAATATTAGGTCAAACTCACTAAGGGCCAACACCCACTTAGCATCTCAACCTAAAAGGTGGGACTTAGACATTAAATAGTGCAAAGGGTTAAACTTCACAACTACCAATATCTTATGGTTGAGCATGTAGTGTCTTAACTTCTAGGAAGCGAACACTATGGCAAGGAAAAGCTTCTCTAAGGGAGTGTACCTAGTTTCATAGCTAACTAAATTTCTATTGATATAGTAGATAGCTCACTCTTTATTTTGATCATCATGTTGAGCCAACATGGCTCCCAAAGTGTGAGTTGTAATCGCTATGTAAAGCATCAAATGCCTACTAGGCACAAGAGGAAATAAAATCGATGAGAAAGTGAGATATTGTTTGAGATTATCAAAAATATTTTGATACTAAAAATCCTATTGGAAGACTACATATTTCTTAAGAATCTTAAGAAAGATTTGATACTTATTAGCTAGCTAGGCAATGAACCGATGAATAGCTTGAAGCTTGCCTTATAGGCTACATAGTTTGTGGATGATAGAATACCACACTGTGCATTGAATGTTGAGCTCTTTGTTGGCTCGTTCCTCACATGCTTTCAAATTAGTATTTTCTCCTCATGAATAGAAAACTTTGAACCCTTTTGGTGTCATCCACTTCAAGCACTTTCGATGGTGCTAATAGTCAATGTTGAGTTCCCTTTGATTGGCTCTTCAATTTTGATAATACTACCTCTTGTAGATAAAATAATGTGCTATGTTTGGTGTCTTAGGACACTTGTATTTTTGTCTCCTTTTGATATAGTAATAGAGATAAGTTTGGTGCTGATATTTAAATCTATGAAACCCTTTATTTGTACCTTAATTTTGATACACTTCAAGTCTCTTCTGGAAACTTCTCTTTCTTATTTTATGGTTGCCTTCTTCTCCACTCCTTGGAGTAATTTCAATCTGCTTGGTGGATTCTATAGGCCACAATATCTTGCAGGTATTGAGTTATGAATAGTGTCTTTAGACACTTTGATATTTTTAGATTTTTTGCTCTTTTGGTTTTATCCTCAAACTAATAACCAATGCATATAATAATATTTAAGAGTAAATAAGTTAACCAATCTAGAATAGTGAAATAGTAATCTTACCTTATTGCTCCTTTAATGCACTAATAACTCTTAAAGAATGCACATAATAATATCTACAACTTCTAATTAAGAATAATGTCTGCTAAATAATTATTTATTTAAAAGCAATGAACCTTGCACTACAATCAATATTGTAGGATGTAGTCTTTTCTTAGATAGACAATAGGTAGATGATCTTTTTCTTTCTACTAAAAAATATCCAACTTCTATTTTATTGTGTAGGTAGTTCAAAGTAATTTCCTTCTGCACACCTTGAATTCTATATAATGCAACCTTCTTTTTGCAACTTATGAATTCTAATAATGGTGCTTTAAAGGAGCTAAATAATAACCCTAATAAAAGTTCAACTAATGAACCTATTTGCACCCAAGTTGCTTACCTTTATTGCTCTATAGATGAAGGATTACAAGGTGATTCTATTCACCTTATTTTTACCTTGAAACTGGATGGATTCACAACTTTCTAATGCTCTTTGCTTGCTTCTTGATTCTACAATGAATGAATTGATTAACCTTCAGGATGAACTCTGCAACTCTAAAGTTTTGCATTTAGTATTGTTTTTCTAATTTCTACTCTTTTTAGCAAATAATCTATCCTTTGAAATATGCCTTGTTAGCTCTGAAGAGCAATCTCCAAATATCTTGGATTTGTTGGGCTTCTTCTTTTGTGTTCTTCCTTCAAACTCCTTGTCAAATTTTGACTTCAAACAAGGCCTTCTTCTTAAGATTCTAAAAGTCTTGAGGTCTTCACTGATATTCTTTACAATGTGACAAATTGCTTATCAAATCCTTCTCCTTTGGTCTTGTTATCGGATGGAAACAATTGTCCTAAATCCTTTGCTATCACTAGTGTGGGTGAAATTTTGGACCCTTAACTCACTCTTCCCTTTAAGAATTGATTCTCTTTATTCAGAAATGAGTGCACCTCTTTTGAAGGAATATTTATGGATGGGCTAAATATATCAGGTGGAGGTAGTAGCAACTACAAGTGAACCAAATTGATAGGCGAATGATGGATTAAAGAAGGACAAGTGATAAAGCATGAGAAAAAACCTGCCCTTAACCTTGGGTGAAACTTTCTTAAAACCTTGCCCAACTTGTTGGGCAAATATTTCAAAGACTGGCATGGGTGGATAAAATGTACAACCCCACCCTTGGGGAGGAGATAAATTCCCACCCATATTGGGTAGGAGATACAAGTGCAGATGGGGTGAAACCTTAGGAAAATAACCACCCTCGCTCCCTAGTACCCCCAAAGGCAAAAAAAAGAGCAATCAAAGCACCCACCTGATATCCAAGGCTCCCGCCATCCCCCATAATTCAAATGGAAGACTTATCCACTGATCTGATAGTTTAGGTACTTGACAACATAAGTGGATGTGATAGATTTCTAGTGCGTTGCTCCTGAGGTATTTTAGTATCTATTGCTCGTCACCTAAAGTAGAGGAACACAAACTGAGAAGAAGGATGAGGCAACTGTGATTTAATCAAGTGAAATTTTTTTTTGAGGATCCAAGGGCTCAAATCCAACCAATTGTATATGTTACCTTCTAGAAGACTGGTGACATACAGTGGAATAGTGTACTAGTGCAGTGCTTGTCTGCTACAAGGATTATCTTCCCACCTAGTACCATTAATGTTTGATTTTGTAATTAATGTAAATATACCTATAAATAGTGGAATGTTGGCCATTCCTAAGGGTAGCTCTTTAGCCATTATAATTCATGTGTAAGGTTTACCTCTATGTAAATACAAATTCTACATTGTTTGGTTTCTGGATTTGTCTCCTTGTTCTTAAATAAATTATATGAATGCATATTTCTATTTGGTTGTTTGAGTTATCCCATGTTATTCTACTATCTCGATTCTATGGGGTTTACTTGAGTGACTCAGGAATGGGCATTTGTAGATATGGGTTGTGGTATTATTTCTGCTAAAGCCATTTGGATAGGAGCACTCTAATTTTACATCCTGGATCTCATGCACCTATTCAGTGGTTCTAAAATTCACCCCCACCCACTGTTGATAGAAGCCAGAACATAGGCATATTTGGGTGATCTATTAGGTATCAAGTATGTGTTTCATAGGTGGTATATAACTTGCATATGTCTTGATGCAGCTATACCCATGTTGTGAGATTTAGCTATAGCCATTTTACTCCTTTCTTCCTTTCCATTTTCCTATTTTGTGATGTAAGTAGTTGGAACCACCCCCAAAGGAACCAACCTCCTTCAAACATCGTCCACCATATTCTAACGTGATGGCCATTCTATGCTTGGCATTGATCTGCTTCTCCACCCTAGAATATATTGCTAAATTGGTGACCAACAATTTTTGTTGACATTGGGGAACTCACTGAGTCCCCGTGTTTTAGGAAATCATAGTTTGATGACTCTCTAATTTGATCATATATTGTCAAAGTCATCTGGTGACTTTGAATGTGCGACATAGCCAAATCATGAGACCAATTTCTTGCCCATGCTAAATAGCCAAACATCTCAGAGGACTCAAGGTATGATGAGTAGCCTTGACCTCACTAGAAGAGATAACATGCTCCTCTGGTGACTCTGAATCTAACTCCTACATCATAGTCGGGACCTCTGAAGATTGGTGCCTTAATGACTCAGCCATTGTTCCCTTAGTGGAACAATCTTGGTCCTCTCAATCTCCATTTTTGACATGATATTATGAAATCCACCTTCAACAACCTAACAAAATATAGTGTCTTTAAGGGAGCTATGAAGGAAAACCTTAAAAATATGGCTTCTCTGGCCACCCTTCACAGTATCATGCATGAAGATGCAATGATAAAGTTACTGGTTACTTCCCTTGAAGGTAAAGTATGGCTCTGGTACAAAACCTTGCAGTCTGGAATCATATCTACATGGGCAGATCAGGAAGAGCCTCTCATGGATACGTTTGTCAAAATAGAGGATCCCTTCCAGTCCTTGAATCAATTCACACTTATCAAGAGGAACCCTCTTGAAAGTGTTGCAGACTTCAATGTATATTTTAAGAAGAATTGAAAGAGGATTTCATGATAAATCCTCCCAACCTCCACCTAGGAATATCTATTCTACATTCAGGCTCTTGACCTGAGATTAGCTTCCTTCTACAATAATTGGAAGAAACCAATTTCCTGCAACTCTACAAGGAAGCTATTAGATCCAAGCAAAATATGATGTGGAGGATCCATCCTATCAGTCCCCTCTAGGAGATGGTACCATATCATGCAACAAACACATACCAGGAGCAAGTGTGCCATAGCCACCACATCCATGAAGGCAATGAGATAGATCAACCTAGACTTGGCAAGGCCTGGGTGAGGATGTGGATGCCCATGATTGAGACTAGTGCCTCATGATGGAGGAAGAGTCAAGCATGAGATTGGCACAACTGGCCAATCTCAAAGAGGAACAACATGAAAATTTGGTCCCTAATAGCTCACTACCTGAAAGGTAGAATACAATGGCAAAAGGCTTTACCACCCTAGGTTTCAAAGGCCTGAGTTTTTAGACACTCAGGAAAAACAAAAATAATTATTATCTTATCATAATTCTGAGCTAGGATGGACGAAACCACATGAATCACAAATGATGCCTCATATAAAATGTGATCTAGTCTAACCATTGTAGATTCAGAGGATGATTTACAAATGACATCCTAGCTCAGGTGTGTCTGTCACACCATAATTTTATGGCCAGTAAAAAAACCTTGCATTATGAAGGGCCAATGCATTGGGAATCATAACTTTTATCATCGACCATTGGTGTAATAAATTCCTATGAAAATTTACCACTTGGTCAGGCATTGGAGGGCATCAGTAAAGGATTCCCTAAAAATTGTTTAGGAAATGTAACATTCTCCTCCATATTTGTGTTGTTTTCCTAGTTCTCTGTCCTTTTGTATGTTTTTGTCGTGACCCTATAGCCCAATGGATACATTCAAAAAAATTCAATACCTCTTAACTCATCCCCAGGATATGTAGCAAGCCTTGTAACTCATATATGCAAGCACATGGCAAGGTGAGTATGCTATAAATAGCCCCTGTGGTAAGATGCAAATGAGTCCATAAAGTGCAAACCACAAATCATGGTTGAAGTGAAATGGCCTCCTGGTTGATAACATCCAGTAAAAGAGGATTGTTTCTAGATTGTGTGAAGAAGAAGATCTAGGATAGAAGAGATAAGGAACATTGGCAATATGTCTACTCTTGGAATGTCCCAGGTCTTCGATGGGTTACATTTAGGGGGATTCAATCCATAAGCATGCCTTGTGAAGAAGGGTCTATGCCCCATTGGTTTCACTTGATAGGCTTTGGACTAATGTTTCCTTCGTGTCTTCCTATCATCACACCTTTTCCTCCCCATTGCCTTCCTTTTCCCTTGGTTTCTTGTAAATCTTCTGATTGGTAACAAGGGCTTCGTCATCTCAACTATTTTCTGCTCCCTTTCCCTCCTATGTGTCTTACAACAAGCTCCTTGAGCATTTGCTTGTTGTTTCCACTACTTGTATTCCTACTTCTCTTATCTATGGTAGTCCTCTCTATGTTGACTACCTTGGTACTCTCCTTATGGCTTTATTTTTCTTGTTTCCCCTTTCTACTCGCATTGGTTGAGCCCCTATCACTTTTTTGCCACTTTGCTTTTCATTGTGTTAAATGTCTTGGTTCTTCCAACATCTTCACGTGCTCATTTTTCTCCCTACATTATTTCCTTCTTCGCATCCTCCTTTCCCCTATGCCCTTCCTTTCTCTCCTTCATTTCTTTGTTCTAACTGTTATATGTCCTAATCCTTCTAGGTTCTTTTTTTCACAAGTTGGAAAAACCTTATGATTCACCAGAAGTGTGGGTGACATTTTGCACCCTTCACTCACTCTTCCCTTCAATAAGTGATTCCATTTATTAAAAAATGAGTGTAGCTCTTTTGAAGGAACATCGATGGATGGGTGAAAGATATCAGGTGGTGGCAACAACAATTACAGGTAGGCCAAATCGATGGGTGGATGACGGATTAAAGAAGGGTGGGTGATAAAGTGAGTGAACAAACCTACCATTGACCTTGGATGGAACTTTCTTAAAAACCCACTCAACTTGTTGGGTAGACATTTCAAAGGGTTGGCGTGGGTGGACAAATTGTATAACCCCACCCTTGGGGAGGAGATAAACTCCCACCCATATTGAGTGTGATATACAAGTGCAAATGGGACAAAACCTTAGGAAAATGTCTGCCCTCGGTCCTAGTACCCCCACAAGAAAAAAAAAGAGTAAAAAAATCACCCTCCCAACATGCAAGGCTCCCACCATCGCTCATAATTCAAATGGAAGACTTATCCATTGATCCAATAGTTTAGGTACCTGAAAACATAAGTGGATGTGATGGATTTTTGGTGCATTACTCTCAAGTTATTTTAGTACCTATCACTCATAGCCTAAACCAGAGGATCACCAATTAAGAAGAAGGATGAGGTAACTATGATTTAATGAACTGGGCATAATTGTTAGAGGATCCAAGGGCCTAAATTCAACTAGTTATATCTGCTACCTTCTAGAAGATTGGTGCCCTCTAGTGGAATAGTGTACCAACATAGTGCTTTTCTACTATAAGGATTATCTTCCTATCTAGCACCATTAATGTTCCATTTTGTAATTAATGTAAATATACCTATAAATAGTGGAATGATGGCCATTTCTAAGGGCAACTCTTTAGCAATTACAATTCATGTGTAAGGTTTACCTCTATGTAAATACAAATTCTGCACTATTTGGTCTCTGGCTATGTCTCCTTGTTCTTAATTAAATTGTATGAATGCATATTTTTGTTTGGTTTTTTGAGTTATCCCATGTTATTCTATTGTCTAGATTCTATGGGGTTTACTTGAGTGACTCAGGAGTGGGCATTTGTAGATATGGACTATGGGTTTATTTTTGCTAAATCCATTTGGATAGGAGTGCTATGATTTTTCATCCTAGATATCATACACGTATTTGGTGGTTATGGAATTTTACCCTCACCCGTCGCTGATAGGAGCCAAAAAAATAAGTATAGTTGGGTGATCTGTTAGGTGTTGGGTCTATGTTTCCTAGGTGGTATATCACCTGCATATGTCTTGATGCGGATATACCCATCCTTGTGAATTTTGTCTATGGTCATTCTACTCCTTCCCCCATTTTTCATTTTATTATTTTGTGTCGTAAGTAGCTGGAACCACCCTTGAAGGAAACATCCTTCTCTCGAGGTCATTCACACTATCCCAACGTAGTGACCATTATATGCTTGGTGTTGATCCACCTCCCTACCCTGGCACACGGTGCCATATTGGTGACTAAAAAATAGCTTCTCCTTAGTAGTTAATTTCTCTAGTGAGTTCTTCTAGGAACTTATTTGATGATGCTTCAATGACCTCTACAACAAGGCTCTCTAAGCCTTCTCCTTGTTTCTCCTTGAGACCTCTCCAAGATCTTCAATATTGTAGCTTCTCTGGTCTTCTTAATGAGACCTTTCCTTCAACCTTTTATTGTGGAAGTGTTAGCAATGAGATCTCTCTCATGAAACTCTAAAATCTACTACTTCTAAAACCAGGTACAAGATCTTGTTAGTCCTTCAATCTTCAAAATTGAAAGTTCTTCAATGAGATATTCTGTGGGTCTTATTCAGCTTCTTCTAGAATAAGTCTTGTTGTTTACAATATTTTATGGAGATCACCAATATCCTATATTTTTCTAGACTCTATTTTGGATTCTCTTTAATGATGAGGCCTAGAAATGCCTCATTATTACACTATGGTTGACATATAAAAACTGCCATAATATTAAATATGACAAAGTTAAAGTGCCAAATAGTGATTAGAATATGTTATTTGTTACATGTTTGCATGATTTTATGTTTGGAACATTATACCTCTGTTTTGACTATTTTCAGCATTTTATGCACTGTTTCAGTTGATTAGGTAGTAAATAAAACATGTATTGCAATTACATTCCGATGGCATGAATAGATTCCTCTCATCAATAACTACAACTTTGCTTTTTGAAGCAAGTCAATCCGAGCTGTAGATAAAAAGTTATGAAGGTTACATCGTTCCTGCGCTCATTGTTCATTCCTGCGCTCATTGTTCATGCCTTAGTCTTTTCTGGAGCTGTTAACAGGTGCAAATCTGCGTTAAAGGGAACATTGGCGGATCTACTGGGAATGATCCAGAGTGAGTTAAGGTACCAAATTCATACCAATGGTACTTCATAATATAGAGAAAACATGACCCAAATTTTAAGGCATATGGACAAGTAACCTGGAAGTTATGGGGCCTGCAAAATGGTAGTTTCACACTTTTTGACAGCTGGAAATGCTTGTAAAAATCTGTGTTAAAGGCCAACTTGACAACGATGCGGGGAGTAATTCCTGAGGAATTAAGAGTTGAAAATTAAACCCAATGTTGTTCATATAACCAAGAACACGTGGACACAATTTGGTAAAAAATGGAGTTACGATGAACAAGTTATGAGCACTCCAAAAGGGCATCTGGGCATGTTTTGGCAGCTGGAAACAATAGGTCAGTCCATACAAATTCCAGCCACCTGTCACTTTGAAGGAAGGCATGGAATTTGTCAAATAAAGAAGAGGTAAACGCTTGGAAATAGTTGAGGGAGAATAGGCATGACTCTTTCTCCACCCGACAGCACCGCCACGTGATGCAAATGGAAGCAACAAGTCAAAAGGCTAAAATGCAAGAAATTTGGTAAATACAGGACACAATCATGCAAATTCTAGCCAGTTGTACATATACAGCAGGGCTTGGAATCAGTCACTCCAGCACATGCCACCAATGCAAAAGGGTGTACAAGATAAGGGAAAACAATCCAAACAGTCAACAACTTCCTCCCTATGCGTTTGGAGCGCAGATAAGCAACGAATTGTCACCTACCTGTTATTTCGGAGCAGCACAGGAATAAGCGGTGCAAGAATAGGGAATAGCGCAGGAACAACCGAAAGTGGTCAAAAAGTGACAAATCAGTGGAGGAAATTATTGGCAATTGACCAGGAGGTTGTCCCAACTCATCTTAACGTGATTTCCTCAACAAATGCAGCCCAACAAGGATGAATGGATAAAGTTTTGACAAAGCAAATTCTTGCATTCTAGGAAACAGTTATGCAATCAGTTGTAAATCCCTACAAATCAGTAACCAAGCATATCAGCATTATATTATAAATAAGAAAGCTCCTAGATGGTTGAGCATATAGATAGATAGGCAATAGAATACCGAAATTAGCATAGAGTGAAGTTTCTTTGTAGCAGAACAGTAATTTGCAGGTTTTTCCTGCATTACTGTAATGCAGTTTCAGATTGAATAAAAAGGTGCAATCTTCAGATATCAATTGGCATTTTGAGGTTGATGATTAGCATCTAGATTTTCTTAGCATAACTTCTCACCTTCTTCTGGTTCTGGAAGCAAGGGCCACTTGCAGGGCCAGAGGAAGGCAATTTTTGATAGAATTTCTTGTTGATTTCTTGTTGTAGCAGATTAGCAAAATTCTGCCAGTTTTCCATTTCTTTAGTAGTTTTCAACACAGTTTTCAGCCTTTGACAACATTTTTTGCATTTCACAGCAATTTCCAGATTTTTGTCATTTTTTAGTTTTGTAGTAATTGTTGATTTGGTTTTGCAGTAGTTAAAATTCTATTTTTAAATTCTCTAGTTGATTTACTTTCATGCAAGTGTGTGTGTGTTTTCAATTCTGCAATTTACTTTTCTGTCACTCTCAATTTAGCAACATTTCATTTTCTGTCTCAATTTCATTTCCTGCAATTTTATTTCTGCAAAGGTAAATAGGAGTTAATTTCAATTCTTAGGAGTTAGAGGTCACAACAAACCCCCCAAATGCTAACTGATCCATCAATAAAGCTTGTTTTCTGAATGAACTAATCTTTACCGTGTTGGATCCTTCTTTCGTATATAGCCTTGGACACCGCCCTGGATTGACACACATAATGATTAAATGATGAATGAACAACGACACTCATCATTTTTGGCATCGTTGTCGGGGAACACGGTGTTGTTAGAGGGTAACAACAGTCAAATAATTATTATTGTGCTAAGTTGTGAACTTCAGAGTAAAATCTGAATATCATAACTAGTATAAATAATAATTTTTGATAGTTGCATTTTAGTCCATTTAGAAAACAAGCAAGAAACCACAGGAAGGTGATCTTCACACTTAGGGGTTGAATTATTTGTTTTTGAAGTTCCTGATAAAATTGAAAGACATTCATCATCCTCATTGTCAGGAAGTATAAGATCTCTTGAAAAAAATTAGAGGAAGCCATTTGCTTGAACTGCCCTTTTTATATCCATATCATCAGGGTAGTATAAACAAATTTGTACTAGGTGTTGGGAAGACATCATGGCAGACATACAAAATTATCCCTTGAACAAAACAACTATATCAGCTACTTGTAGCATTTGTTCACAAGGACATATCACTGATAAATGCCATTTACTTCCACAACTCAGAAATATCCTAGAGATGCAAAATTTGTTGCCTAGTCTAAGTTCTTCTCAAGAGAGATCCCAACAACAACCAACAGAGGAAGTAAATCAACCACCACCTCCAGCCCAACCTGTGGCTAATCTGAATAAAATAGGACAGGTAGCCCCTGTCTATGTAGCTGAATCTGGTAAAAACATCGTAGAAAATGTTATTGACTGCAGTAGTATCCAATTGTGCTCAAACAAGACCTTACCTGAGCTTGAAGAGATAAAAGTCAATGGAGATACACAAAAACCCTTTAGTCCAGACACACAAAAAGTAGCCTTGGATAAAAGAGAAAAACTAGAAAATCTGCACATAGATAGTTTACTTCCATTAAACTCCTTAGTAAGCAATTACAAAGGGGTAAATTTTGTCCTCCTAGGAATGAAACAAATTGAAGTACAACCAAGAAAATTCTTGAACATTATTAGCTGGCTGACTTATAAACAAAAAGCAAAATTGTTTGATGTTTTGAAACATTATTTCAATCCTTTTGCATGGAAATATAAGGGTATGTCAAGATTTCATCTTGATGTATGCACTCATAGGATATGTATTGAAAATGTTAAACCTATGAAACAACTGCAAATGCAATTAAAGTCTACCTTAAGAGATATTGTCCAAACTGTAGTAAAGAAACTCTTGAAGGTTAGATCCATTTGTCCAATTTTTGATAACCGATGGATTCCTCCATTGGTTATTATTCCAAAGAAAAATGGGAAACTGAGAATGTGTGAATATTATCAAAAACTGAATACATTCACACATAAGGACCATTTTCCATTTATTGATCATATATTAGACATACTCAATTTCACACTACATGAACTGGTTTATGATAAAAAACCATATTTTCCTATTGAAATTGAGTTACTAATGCTTTTAACATCTTTGGGAATTGGTGTTGAATTGTTTCAAGTACAAATTAACGAGATTTTGCAGACTAGGAGGCAAGGACCCTTGATTGAAGAAGTTTTCAGATATGGAGCAGTGCTTCTTTCTCCCATTGATGATTCAAGGAGGAAGTTAGTGGTGAATGGACATTACCTTTGGGTATACCATGCACCATTAACTAAGGAGGAGTTCTTGAGGGAGATTAAACAATTGGATGTACACATGATGGAAGAGAATTTCTCTTCCATATCAGATTCAGAGTGATGATAAAAAGTTTGAAAAAAAAAAACAAGAAAAGCAAAAAGAGAATAATCTTGCTTGTGAAATTCCTTCATGGGTACAAGCAAGATAAGAGAAAAAGTTAAAAAAAAGGATAAAAAAAAAATGTAGTAAAAAGCATGTCCCACAAAATGGAAATACATGAGGACAAGCATCAATTTCAGTAGGGAGGAGGAACAATGAAGTTAATACTTCATTTCCAGCAATAAGGAGTTAATGATGACATAAGAAGAATCTTATTACTTATATGGAAAGAAAGGGCACATCATTGTTGCAGCCTTCAACAGAAAAAGATGGTGTTTTTATACAAAGACTGACATGTTTTTGCAGAATAAGGATTGTTCTTATCCAAATAAGAGCAAGAGACATTCTCTCTCATTGAAGCACTTGAAAACATAGAGGTTGGTTGAAAACCAGAAATGGCAGCCTCTTCTGATGAAAAAAAAATGACAAAATAGAAGTTGGTTGAAAACCAAAAATGGCAGCCTCTTCTGATGAAAAAATGAAAAAAAAATGACAAAAATGAGAAACAAATGAAAAATGAAAAAAAAATGAATAACTCAGTAGTGAAAACCTCCTTGAGGCACTGCTGAGTTGGCTTGCATGAAAACCGGTTTTTCGGCATGCATTGCCTTGTTGATCCACCCATCATTGTTCTACCATTGTACAAATCTCACCTACTGCACCTATGTTGTTCTTATTTCAAAAAAAAAAAAATCATCATCACAAGCAGCTTGTAAGGCGGATGATAAATTTTCAGGACAGTAAGGTATGTGTTTCTTGCATTTAGTCATGGTAAGCATTTAGCATTTAGTATATGATAATCAGTATCTGGCATAAACTGTTCATACAATATTGGCAAGTAAAAAAAATGGAACATGTTGTTCAAAATGTCAAGAAACACCCCCCTTTTGCCCTTAGTTGCATGGAAAATTCAAAATTGTGAAACACCTGATTTTGGGACAGACATGGCAGCCATTTTATCTTTATTAGTAGGGCAGATTTCAGAAGGATAACTTCAAGTTGATACCCCACCAATGCCTCATAAATCTGAGAAGGATAAAATGCACCTGAAAATTCTGTTTTACTACTGCTGCAATAAAAAATATATAGCATTTAAACAAAAGGATGGAAAAAGAATTTTTGATGTTATGAAAGGCTTATACACTCTAAATATGGGCCCACACTAGAATCTGCAGCTAGATTTTGCATAGGAGGCCATTTCAGCATGTTTTTGACACATCTTCAGAATGACAGTCTCATTTCGGAACAACTTTGGAACAATAGTCTCATTCCAGAGCAAGCTTCAAAATGAGACAAATTATGCCAAAAATTCTTGAAAATGCTGCAGAACAGCAGGGCACATTAGATATTGATTTTCTTAAAGTTCTACCAAAAAGAAGAAAAAAAGAAAAAAAAAAAAAAAAAAAAAAATTGCAGGAACTACAATGCTTGGTGTAGTGCAGCAAGAACTTTCTCGGGTAGTAGGTGGCAAAAGGATGTTGTTCATCTTACTATGGCCTACTAGGATGCATGAGGGCATGCATCAGTTCAAGCTGGGGGGAATGATGAGGCCTAGAAATGCCTCATTATTACACTATGGTTGACATATAAAAACTGCCATAATATTAAATATGACAAAGTTAAAGTGCCAAATAGTGATTAGAATATGTTATTTGTTACATGTTTGCATGATTTTATGTTTGGAACATTATACCTCTGTTTTGACTATTTTTAGCATTTTATGCATTGTTTCAATTGATTAGGTAGTAAATAAAACATGTATTGCAATTACATTCTGATGGCATGAATAGATTCCTCTCATCAAGAACTACAACTTTGCTTTTTGAAGCAAGTCAATCCGAGCTGTAGATAAAAAGTTATGAAGGTTACATCATTCTTGCGCTCATTGTTCATTCCCACGCTCATTGTTCATTCCTGCGCTCATTGTTCATGCCTTAGTCTTTTCTGGAGCTGTTAACAAGTGCAAATCTGCATTAAAGGGAACATTGGCGGATCTACTGGGAATGATCCAGAGTGAGTTAAGGTACCAAATTCATACCAATGGTACTTCATAATATAGAGAAAACATGACCCAAATTTGAAGGCATATGGACAAGTAACCTGGAAGTTATGGGGCCTGCAAAATGGTAGTTTCACACTTTTTGACAGCTGGAAATGCTGGTAAAAATCTGTGTTAAAGGCCAACTTGACAACGATGCAGGGAGTAATTCCTGAGGAATTAAGAGTTGAAAATTAAACCCAATGTTGTTCATATAACCAAGAACACGTGGACACAATTTGGTAAAAAATGGAGTTACGATGAACAAGTTATGAGCACTCCAAAAGGGCATCTGGGCATGTTTTGGCAACTGGAAACAACAAGTCACAGTCCATACAAATTCCAGCCACCTGTCACTTTGAAGGAAGGCATGGAATTTGTCAAATAAAGAAGAGGTAAATGCTTGGAAACAGTTGAGGGAGAATAGGCATGACTCTTTCTCCACCTGACAACACTGCCACGTGATGCAAATGGAAGCAACAAGTCAAAAGGCTAAAATGCAAGAAATCTGGTAAATACAGGACACAGTCATGCAAATTCTAGCCAGCTGTACATATACAACAGGGCTTGGAATCAGTCACTCCAGCACATGCCACCAATGCAGAAGGGTGTACAAGATAAGGGAAAACAATCCAAACAGTCAACAACTTCCTCCCTATGCGTTTGGAGCGCAGATAAGCAACGAATTGTCACCTGCCTGTTATTTCGGAGCAGCACAGGAATAAGCGGTGCAGGAATAGGGAATAGCGCAAGAACAACCGAAAGTGGTCAAAAAGTGACAAATCAGTGGAGGAAATTATTGGCAATTGACCAGGAGGTTGTCCCAACTCATCTTAACGTGATTTCCTCAACAAATGCAGCCCAACAAGGATGAATGGATAAAGTTTTGACAAAGCAAATTCCTGCATTCTAGGAAACAGTTATGCAATCAGTTGTAAATCCCTACAAATCAGTAACCAAGCATATCAACATTATATTATAAATAAGAAAGCTCCTAGATGGTTGAGCATATAGATAGATAGGCAATAGAATACCGAAATTAGCATAGAGTGAAGTTTCTTTGTAGCAGAACAATAATTTGCAGGTTTTTCCTGCATTACTGTAATGCAGTTTCAGATTGAATAAAAAGGTGCAATCTTCAGATATCAATTGGCATTTTGAGGTTGATGATTAGCATCTAGATTTTCTTAGCATAACTTCTCACCTTCTTCTGGTTCCGGAAGCAAGGGCCACTTGCAGGGCCAGAGGAAGGCAATTTTTGATAGAATTTCTTGTTGATTTCTTGCTACAGCAGATTAGCAGAATTCTGCTAGTTTTCCATTTCTTTAGTAGTTTTCAACACAGTTTTCAGCCTTTGACAACATTTTCTGCATTTCACAACAATTTCCAGATTTTTGTCATTTTTCAGTTTTGTAGTAATTGTTGATTTGGTTTTGCAGTAGTTAAAATTCTATTTTTAAATTCTCTAGTTGATTTACTTTCATGCAAGTGTGTGTGTGTTTTCAATTCTGCAATTTACTTTTCTGTCACTCTCAATTTAGCAACATTTCATTTTTCTGTCATTTTCAGATTCTGCAATTTCATTTCCTGCAATTTTATTTCTGCAAAGGTAAATAGGAGTTAATTTCAATTCTTAGGAGTTAGAGGTCACAACAAACCCCCCAAATGCTAACTGATCCATCAATAAAGCTTGTTTTCTGAATGAACTAATCTTTACCGTGTTGGATCCTTCTTTCGTATATAGCCTTGGACACCGCCCTGGATTGACACACATAATGATTAAATGATGAATGAACAATGACACTCATCATTTAATCTACAGTAAGGCTACTCTAGCATTTTCCTTATCTTTTGCAATCTGTTGGTATTTAGTCTTCTATGGAGATCACCAACCTCCAATATTCTAGGACTCTTCTTTGGAATCTAGAACAATGATTACGTGGCATTTTCTTCTTCTACAATGTGTAGGTCTGCAGTAAGACTCCTTCAGGTTCCTAAAATCTCCTCTTCTTTTGTTTGTTGCTTCTAGTGTTGGATTGATTATAAGAAAATATTCTTCTTATATCTCTTGTAGGAAGATTCCAAAATTTCTTGAATCTCCTTTTCCTGTAAAAAATTATTAGTAAGATGAATCTAAATCTATCAATAATTAATCCTCACTAGTTGATTTGTTAATCTAGTGGAATGAATTTTGATTCCTAGTCTTCACAAGTTTTCTATAACTTTGTGGAAAGACTAGCTAAATGCAATCTCAGAAATTCTAGAATTGAGATTTGCTTCTCCTCTCTATTAGCATTTGCATGCAGTGATGCACAATGGCAGATCCGGTTTGCAAAGGTGTAATAAATTTTTGGCTTATAATAGCTATAGTGATCCCTTGTGGCTATCCCTAATCCTATCAATCTACCATGGCTCTGATACCACTATTAGCTTTTGATAATGAAAGGTATGGGAGAATGCAATCACCAGATGAAAGATATGAAAAAATTAAGATAATGGAATTCTACAATAACACTAAAATATGCTATTAATGAAAATTGATGGAAATGTTACAATGCAGTATGGAGGAATGGCCACTCCAATACTGATGCTTAAATAACTACATTGTACTCCATCATCAATCTATATGGTGATTTATCCACTATATCTACTACCACCTAAGTGATATATAATCACTCACTATGAGACCCTTTATATAGGAATATGGATTCCTTGGCCAAAACTCTACCTAGTTGACACCTTACACATTTACAACTTGCACATTGACACTTGTGCATTTATTACATTGCTTGAAGTAACTAGCTAACTATCCACTACAATAATCTTCTTCTCTAGATATGTACCAAAAGTGGTACATTTACATGACCCAAATGATGTAATATACTCTAATACATGTAAATGTAACCCTCTTTTTCAATAAAATGTTGAAATATATACATTTATTTGACAACTGAGCAATAAAGAGATGGATCACTTGGATTTTTCTTTGTAACCTGCGTAGCTCTTTGAGATTTGTTGAGGGTGGCATCTCAGTGATTTCTTTAACTTTATTTGGGTCAATTTTGATGCCTTGTTTAGAGACTATAAACCCTAATAGTTTTCTTTATGTGACACAAAAAATACATTTCTTGGAATTGAGCCTCACCTTGTGTTCGAGTAATTGATCAAAAATTTTGTGCAAAACACCTATGTGCTCGTGATGTATTTTTGATTTAGCCAATAGATCATCTACATAATATTCCATTATCTTATGCATGTAATCATGGAAGATATAAGTCATGGCACATTGATATGTTGCACCTATATTTTTTAGGCTAAATGGCATGACTTTGTAGAAAAATATCCCCCAAGGTGTTGTGAAAGTTGTTTTATGTTGGTCATAAGGATTAAATCAAATTTGGTTATATCTCAAAAAAACCATCCATTAGGGAGAGTATTTTGTGGCCAGCAGTAGAATCCATGTGTGTATCCATATTCAAAAATGGGAAGTTATCCTTAGACCATGCTTTTTGAGGTCACAAAAATTTGTGCAAATGTGTATCCCTCTGTTAGGTTTGCTAACAGGTACCATATTAGAAACCCATTCTGGGTAGTCAATGGGTTGAATGAAACCCACATCTAGAAATTTTTGTAACTCTTATTTAACCATTAGGGCTATGGTAGGATGAAGCTTTTATAGTTTTTGCTTTTTTGATTTTGTATCAGGGCTCAAGATGAGATTTGTGGAACACTAAATTAAGGTCAAGGCTCGACATATCTTTGTAAAACAATGCAAACACTTGTTTGTATTTGGCAAGAAGGTCAACAAACTATTTTTTATCCTTGAAGGAAAGGCATTTTCCAAGTTTGATGATTTGTGGGTGTTCTAGATCAATATTGAGGTTTGTGTCAATAGTTTCCTTGATGAGAATATGGGAACCCTCCTCTAATTGGTGAGTGGGAATGAGGTGAATGATGTTCGCTATATTTTCAAAAATGGGTGACTTAGTGTCACTCATGTCAATGTGATGAATGGCATACAAAGAAGGCAATAAGATAGGTAATATGTAGACATGGGCTTGATGGAGCAATTGATTGGATGAATGAAAATCAGTGGGGGATGGTGAGACAATTTTTTTAAAAATCAATAAGACTTGGATCGATGTGGATGTTATTTGATGAATTGAATAGATTGTGGAGGGGTACGAATAGGTCAATGGAGATCATGTTGACTTGTGGGATGTGTTAGATTTTGAGGTAGATTGCAATGGGATATGGTAATCACAAGATATAAAAATATGATAGAAAGTAAATTCATGAGATTGCAAAAACATGCTATAAATAGAAATGATGAAAATGAATACAATATTGTTATGGAGAAAATGGACACTCCATGAAAGAAGCTACAAGACTACATTGTACTCCATCACTAATGGAGTTACACATTAATGCTACTCCTACCTACTACCTTGAAAATATATTACAATGAGATCCTTTTATAATGAAAGATAGATTCCTTGGCCAACACTCTACCTAGTTGTACAAGGGACACATTGCACATTTACAACTTGCACGTTGACACTTGTGCATTTATTACATTGCATGAATTAACTAGATAACTTCCCCCTAAAGTAACCTAATGTCCTAAGTATATATATAGGAAGGTACATTTACATGATCCAAATGATGTAATAGACTCTAACCCTAACACCCATCGTGTTATAATATTTAGGTATTGAAGACTTTAGTCTTTAATATGGATCTTCTTCATCTTGAGCTTTGTACTTTTACTTTGGATTCTTTGTAACCTATTTGAGCACATGGTTAGTGTCTCTGTAATGTGTTACATGTGTTAATAAAGCTTTCTCCTCATAATGTTTTGAGTGTTCATCTAGTTCTTCAATTTCTTCTATCCTTTGAACCAGGTGTCCTTTCTGATTCTCTTTTGATTCTTCAATTGAGGATAATTTATTAGTTGTTGAAATTGTTGTTGACAAGAATTCCTTTGATATTGTCATTCTTGAAATTGATTCCCATTGTTTATTTGATTTCCTTAATTTTGGTTTCTAGGATTGTACCTACAATAACCAGGACTATGACCTTTCTTTCTGCATATCTGACAATACCATATTCTCCATCCTTTTATTTATGAAGTAATATTTCCCTGTGGATTATCTTTTGATGTCAATGTAGTCTTAGTCATATCCTATTTCACAGTGTGTTCCACCTCATATTCTTGAAGGATATTGACTAAGTCATCAAAAGAAGTATCTTTACTTAGGATTTGTAAAGATGTGACCAAAAGCTTATAGTTGTCTAGAAGTGCTCTCATGGTTACTTGAGTAAGAATTGCTCTTAGGCATTCTCTTTTGGAGTCTTCTTAAGGATCAAGGCATCTATGGCTTTTCTTAAGATCAAGGATCCTATGGCATTTCTTCAAATCAAGGCTCCTGTGATTTTTTTAGGATCAACGCTTTTGTGGCCTTTCTTTACTATGAAGTTGACTCTTATCAATGGATATCTTTAATATCTAGACTTCACCATGAATCTTTCTCCTAGAGTCTCTTTTGTAGTATTTTTCTCTTGCAACAACTAATCTCTGCACTATGAATGCACTCTGATATTTGGGTAATGAAATTGAAGTCTCCTATATTTCTATTGTAGGAGGTGTACCAATCATCTGAGAGTTAGTTCCCTAGAATAATAGAAACTATAGGCAACACTAAACTTTTCATATCTCTTAGATGAGCTTCACTAGTTGATTCATCAAACTATTGGATCAAATTTTGAGTCCTTATATTCACGAGTTTTCCTACAAATATGTGGGAAGACTCTTAGCCAAATGTATTTCTCAATATCTATTTCCAGTATGTTCTACAAAACAATCTTAAGAGAAAAAAAATTTACATGCAATTGGTCCAAAGGAACATCCAGTTTGTAAAAATTGAAGCTATGGTGAGTGGCCCAATTTTTAACAATAGTAATTTCTCGAATCTCTCCCTACCACCTTGATTCTTCTAAATATTTTTGGAAGAGTGTGTGCACTATGGCAATTTAGGTTCACAAAATTTTAGGCTCAATAATAATGGTGGTTCTCCTCTCAATCTATAGTATCTAGTTCTACTGTGACTAGATCTACCGTGGCTCTGATACCACTATTAGAATTTGAGGTAGATTACAATGAGAGATGGAAATCACAAGATGCAAAAATATGAGAGAAAGTAAATTCACAATATTGTAGAAATATGCTATAAATAGAAATTATGGAAATGAATACAATATTGCTATAGAGGAAATGGACACTCCATGCAAGAAGCTACAAGACTACATTGTAATCCATCACTAATGGAGTTACACAATAATGCTACTCCTACCTACTACATTGACAATCTCTTACAATGAGGTCCTTTTATAATGGAAGATAGATTCCTTGGCCAACACTCTACCTAGTTGTATAAGGGACACCTTGCACATTTACAACTTGCACATTGATACTTGTGCATTTATTACATTGCATGAAGTAACTAGATAACTTCCCCCCAAAGTAATCTAATGTCCTAAGTATGTACCTAGGAAGGTAAAGTAAAACATCCAAATGATGTAATAGATTCTAACTCTAATAGGATGATGGGGTTTGATAGATTAGAGGGAGGGTTTCTAGGGGTATGCTCATGGGATAGGATTTGGTCCAACATGGGTGGATATGGGTTCGATTTTATTGGTGGTGGAGGTGGAAAATGCACATGTGCATTCAGATTCTCTCAAGAAAGGAGCATGGGAAAAATGGATAGTGGAATAATAAATATCATCATCATACAAGAACTCCATTAGGGGAAATATGGGGGAAGAGTCTTCTTCGAAGCTATCAAAAGCAATTGAAATTGCCTCTAGTTGTTAATCTAATTCATATTTTGAGGTATTATATGGCATGTTGTGAATGGTGACAACTTGGAAAAGCCTTCTGGTGGGCAATAAATACACTTGAGATTAGTGTACTCATCATATCTATTCTCTTTGATATTAAGGGTAATATGTTGAAAATTTTCCTCGAGGGGGTCTTTTGGCAAATGGTGTCATGCCCTAATTTGAATTTTTGTTTAGGGAGCTAGTAATGTGGTTTTATGATTTGACGAGCTCCATACTCATAGCAAACAAGGCGAAATACTCTCCAATGGGAGTGTTGAAAATATTATAGATCAAAGGAGGGATTTTACAGGAAACTGATGTCACCAAAAAATAGTGATTTGGGTCTTTCATTAGGAGGGACATCGAAGGAGGTATAAACTCTAGTGTACACAAAATTTGTTGAATTGGATGTACGATCCATGGGAATAATGGCACCTATGTGTGGGTATCCCAAATTCCTAATTTATTTGATGATGAGAGGCATAAATGTGATGTTGCATACTAGATACTTGCATATTATCCATTTTGTTATGTGGACTGCAACCTGTACAGGTTGGGAAGGGAATGCAAGAGTTGGTTCAATATCCTCTTTCAGATCGAGAAATGTTGTGGATGAAACTGAGCTAGTGCCTAGCATGGATGCGACTTCAATGGATAAATTTGGTGGTGGTGGTGGTTTAGACAGTGTGGAGAAGGAAGTGGATTGGGGTGCTATTATGGAATGGGGATTGGTGGAGGTGGAGGTGGAAGTTGCGATAACTTGTCCAGTGGTGGATTGTGGTGGTGGCTTAGGTTGTGTGAGGGGAGGAATATTTTAGGATTTTGATATGAAGGATGAGGTGGTGATGGAGGTGATTTGGGAAAAAGTGGATGGAGGAGGCTAGTAAGTGTTTGTGGTTGGTCAGGTTTGGTGGAAAATGGATCGATAGATGAGCAAAGTGGATGATACGACAACGTAGGTGGAGGTGGGTTGTTTGAAAGTGGTCGGGTGTTTGTGGAAGGTGTGGGATGTATGTGTGGGAAAAAAAGGGTGCTTTGTGAAGAGAAAAATTTGCTAGGATGGGGCTGGTTTTTCCCAATGATATGGGGTTGGGTGGTAGTGTAGGTAGGTGGACAGTAAAATGGAGGTGATGGTGGAGGTTTGGGGTTGTACAAAGCATTCAAGGTAATGTAGTGAGTTGGTTGTGGTGGAATGGATGGTAAATGTGAATTAGACAATGTAGGATGGGCAGGTGGATGGGTAATTAGTGGTGGAAAATATGGGTCAAGATCTGATGAAATTGGTTAAGAGGCTTGTTTAGGTAAGGCCAAGGTAAGGTGTAGGTGTGTGGAAGGTAGGGCAGGATCGTATGGATTGGAGATAAAGTTAAAATACTTGAAAGGCTCCTCATTAGTGGGGATGTAGTACGCACAATCCTCATGAATATATTTGAGATAATGATGTTATGTTGAAGAGACACATTGCATATCTTGAATCCATGGCCTTCCAAGCAGGATATTGTATTGCATTTCTTCTTCAGGGATGTGACAGAAAGTATGAATGGTCCTCCCACCTACTTGAATGGGTAGAACAACCATCCCAAGTGTTGAGCACAATGCATCATTGAAGTCTCGTAGAGTGAAGGTGGATGAGGCTATGTGTGAAGGTGGTTGATGGAGGTGTTGGAGTTCTATGGATGTGATGATGTTGATCGAGGATCTGATATCGGTAAGAACTCATTTGAAGGGCTTGTGGTCTATATAAGCTATAATATTTAGTGGAGCATCTAGTGCTTCTATTAGTAAAGTTTTAATCTCATAATCATAGAAAGTAATTATAGGCTCAATGAAAGTTTTGACGCTACCCACAAAGTTTGCAAAGGTATTTGGATCTTAAGTTTGAAGGTCAATGGATTTCAATATTTACATCAATACCTCATGATGTGGGGGTGATTTATGGATGAGCTCATAAATTGAGAGTTTGGTTGATGCCATCTTGAGGCTCGGTGTGAGGTAGTTTATGAGGGATATGACTGGTCATGGGGGGTACAGTAAGACCTACACTAGTTGGGGTGGCACATTAGAGGATGAAGGTATATTGAGGAAGTACTCGATTGGATCTATCGATCATTATAGCATTGAATTTTGATTAATGATGTGGATCATCCCTAAAAATTTATGATGTTGTGTGACAGTGTTGAGGTGGTTGAATTGGTTGGGAGGGTGTTGTTAGTTGGTGGTGTATGAAGTTTTTGGTTTGGCCCATGTTGTGGCAAGGGGTCTTGATAAATACTAAGGTTTTTATTGGATGGAGAAAGTAGATTGTCTAATGAAATGACCCGCTTCTCGACAAAGTCTTGGACCAGATATTTGAAGGAAATAGAATAGTTTATATCATGACCATGTTACCTATGGTAAACACAATGGTGATATTCTTTGTATGATATGGGTTTAGGCATGTTGGGGTCTTCTAGTATTACTTCTAGAAATGATATTGCTTGTGCTTCATAGAGTCATTTAAAGATGACCAAATAGGCCTCAAGAAATGGGATGAAATTTTGTGAAGGCCTAGCAGGATGCCTAAGGCAGTTGTTTGGTTAATGTTTTTGAAGTTGTATGAGAGATGGTGTGGCATGGTATGTTGGTCGCTATAGAAATTGCTGAAATTATTATAGTTACACCTATTGTGGTTGATGCGGTTATTGATTAGGCACACTTGGGTTGCTCAATACTACCTAATTAACTTAATTTGATTTTGATTGGTTGTTAGAAGTGCCCTTGGAATTCTTATTTGCTCATTATTTCTTTTTGATCTTTATTTTTCCCTCTTGGATTTTAATGTCCTCAATGGTATTGGCTTGTGCTAAAGCCTCCTCGAGTGTATGATATTGTTGAAGTTGTAATAGTAGAGATATTGTCTTTGAACAACTCCTTGTGAACAATTGAGTCAACTCTATGATGGGAAGAGAAAATGGGAGTTCTGTTATTATAGCTCTCCATTGAGCACCATAGTCTAAGATAGACTTATCATCAAATTGATGAAGATTGTAAATATTAGTAAGTGTCATTTTCCTTTTAAAAATTATGGTGAAACGTTCCAAAAATAGGTTGGCCAATTGCTCAAAGTTATAAAGGCTATGTTTGGGTAAGTGATTGAACCAATATAAAGCTCTCCCAAGGGATAATAGAAATGTGTGAAGCATGAGGGGATCAATCTCATTGATATTGTAGCATGTGTTGATAAATGTGCTTATGTTCTCTTGAGGGTCCTCCTTCCATTTAATTTTTTCTAATTTTGGCATTAAAAACAAGGGAGGATATGGTGGTGATGGTATTGAAGGGTGAATGGGGTAGTTATGTAGTTGAATGAAAATTAGTTTTTGATATTCTATGTTGGGAATGGGAATAGATGAGATGTATGAGATTGATATAAAATTGTTACATATATAGGTAGGAGGCCTATATGCTAATATGATAAGTGTCAAGGATACACGTCATAACTGATAGACAAAGTACATATTAATTCTAACAACATCCTCATTTATTACATAATTTGGACTAGGTTCATGATCTTTGCGCTTGGCTCTCCAACTATGAACAATGCTAGATCAACAATGTATACATATCAATCTATTACCTCAGGGTCAGCCACTTCCTTGGATCTTTTACCTCTGGATCAGCCATCTAAGTGCCTCAAGGTCATCCTAGGTGGCTCAGTGTTAGCCACTTCTGGGTCTATTACCTCTATAGATCATCCTCTAGGTATGTTGCTTCTCGTAGGTCACTGACTAGGTTCACCATAAATATCATCCACCCTCATGGTGAAACACAATCTAGAAGGTGTTAGTCTCTGCCAAAAATGCACCTTAATACAAAAGAAATATGAGCCATGAAATACAATAAAATGAGCCATAGAATCCAAATATGGAGGAGAAGAAGAAAGAAGAGAATAGAATATTTTGAAGTGTCTTCATCTGTAGTCTTCAGAAGTTGATCTAGAAAAGTCCTCAGATAGAGTCTAGGATGTCTATGCCTATAGTCCCTAGAGTAGGCGTTATTATGGTGACCATATCATCCCACCAAAATGCATGGGTAACCAGTTGATGCATACGCTAGGTGCTATAGAGAGAGTGACTAGGTACTAGGATCACATACAAGTGCTTCAGAAGTATCGGGTTCAACCGAGAGTGCACTCCATGATATAATCATTTTTTAGGTTAAAAATATAGATGAAACAACCTCAAAATTACAATAGGACATCAAAAATGTGTTCGTCTTGGAAAAATATTCATTCTCATTGGGGCCTTCATCTTATGGGAAAAACAACAGCATGACTTTTGAAATAAAATGCCAATAATGCTCCACCCACTATCAATGTGGGATAATAATAAATACCCAATGTTCACGGGCATCCAAGTCCCCATACAAATCAAAGTAGACCCTTCTAGTTTAAAAATAGTTACCCATTTTTCATAGCCACGATTAAAAAAATAGACCCCACCCACTATCATGTGGTATAATAAAAAGCAATTTAACAAGTTAATGAAAATCATTCACGATAAAAAAATTTCGTCGATCACCAAAAAAACACAATAGTTTTCATCGATCGTCTTCATGGATCGTCGATCGTCGAAAAGTAATAAGTTCCAGATATGGTGATATGTGTTTACTAGACAGATGGTAGTATGACTATATCTTCCACTGCAACATCCTTCACCTCCATGTTGGACCATCAATTTTTGCTACTTGAACAATATGAAATTACCCCCATTAGAAATATGAGCTATTGTCCAATGGCTCGGTGGCCGATGATCATTCTCGAAGTTTCAAGGTGGATGAAAAACTAGATACGATTGGCAATCACAAATTGTAGTGAACTCATTGTTCGTTTATGGGTCTCTCCTTTAATTTTGGATACGTGCTCTAAAAAGAATTTTTTTTGCCATGAATAAAACTCTGGTTCCAGCAAACAACAACTCCAGTAACTCCATGAAACAATAACGTCCATTATTGCCTCTGTCTCTGCTTTTTTGAAATTGCACTGCTGAACCTCCACTTGGCAGTGATGCCTCACTAAATTATTTTGCATGGATTTGTGATGTGACATCATAGATTCAGTTCACCATTCAAGAGGAGAAAAAATGGTTCTAAAGTGAGGACTACAAAATTTCTCCACATAGCTATCGCAAAGATGCCAATCTCTAAAAACAAAATCCATGTTGTTGTTGGTGTATAGGTGGGGTTTCCCACTTCGAACCATTCATGGGCATGAAGAAAATAGATCTAAAAAAAATACATCCACTTGTGCATCCTTCACCACTCCCAAAGCACTTCCAAAGGACAATGGAGGTCTCTCACAACAACATGAATAGGTAAACACAAAAAAATATTTTGTTCACCATGTGCGTTTTATTGTCAAAAAAAAACTCAATCGAGAAATGAGATCACAAAACAATTCATGCAGTGTAGTTCCTAACAACAATACAACAACCAAGAAATGAAACTATATGATCTCAAGTCAAAAAATTTGACTGATATGGAGGAGGCTTAACATGGTAATGGTCAAAAAAAAAAAATGTTAATTATTGTTGAGCATTCGTTACGACTCACCTTGAAGGTATGACGGCCCCACTAGAATTACTATCCATAATAATCAGAAATAATGAACGGCCTATGCTACATACTTGCAGGTAGTCTTGCAGCTTTCAAATAAAAATACACAATTGTCTCATGCTAGACAACCATTGTGAGTAGCAGTCAGGTGTTTTGTGATCTTTGAATTTATGTAATAGAAAAAACCAGATCCTTCTCAGATAAATAGATGGTCACATCATCTATGTTATCTAGAAATGTACACAGGTAACAAACATCACAAACAACTCAAAAATCTTCAAAATATGTTTGGTCCAACGTCTCCATGGATGAAAATCTTCATAGTTTGGATAAAAAATCATCAAATCTTTGCCAAGGGCAGATCCATAACATCAACAATATTTCGATGGTAGCACTCAGATTTGAGACTTCTCCATGGCTATAAATATCCTACAAAATACAACAGCAAAGCCTCTAGTGGTCACATTAAAAATTTATCCCATAAAATATAATAGCAAAGTAGGACCATGTAACTATCACTATCCTCCATCATGAAATACTCCTCCATAGATTGCATGCCATGATGTTTGTGCACTATACCACAACTCCATGCTTTGACCACAAGTTAACCATTGCAGAGGAAGCCTCTCACAACTTGTGTGAGTGTTGCATTCCTCACGTTATTGTCTCATGATCGCCAATGCAATGTTGTGTGGCCATACGTATTAAAAAACTCTTAATCGTAAGCTTCATAGAATCACTTGGTTTCAAATTTTTCAAGCCATCAACAAGGCCAATGTTTGCTCCTATAATGGCTCCAGAGAGGTAGCCACAACCTGTATAGTAAGTGATATTTTCCCCCCAAGATCTTCTCTGCACAACAACCTCCTCTTGCAAAAAAAATTTGGGAATGTTGGGAGTTTATAAATGTTATGCATTGGCGTGTAATCAATACTTCCTCCATATAGATCTCCATAGGGGTTATACAAGTGCCTTACTCTATGATTTGAGTGCACTCCACACTAGAAAAAAAAAAACTCCTATTGATGCAGTGGTGAATCATGATATACAGCATTCCCAACCATAAAGCAGGAAAAATTTCTAGTGCACTGATCTAAGTCACTGCAAGTCTTCGCTCGTTCATTGATATAAAAAAGAAACGATAGCAATGACACCGCGAATTTAGCCATGATTCGGTTTATCCCCAAGCACTGGTCTAGGCTAAATATTTTCCAAGATTTTTAATATTTGAATGAACAATGTAAAGGGTCCAACAATATACTATAGTGCTACTAAAAAAATAACTTCTCCCAAACCATGCGATGCACAACCTGCAGAAAAAAAAAGTATAGTAGCAGAAAAAATTGTTAAAAAAAAATTACTCTACTCCTCAACATCTCATGGCTCCAAGCAATGAAGCTTCAGGGGCAGCCATGAGTTTTCTCAAGCTGTTTGGTTTTTGATCCATTAAAAAATGGAGAGCATACTCCCTAGGCTTGAAGAAAAAAATGGAGGAAAAAAAAACAAGGGGGAGGATTTCCATGAGGGAAATCCCCCCTCAAGGGTTTACACAGGGCAAGAGAGCGCCTGAGCTCTGATACCAAATGTTGGGAATGGTAATAGATGAGATGTATGAGATTGATACAAATTGATTACATATATAGGTAGGAGGCCTATATGATAATATGACAAGTGTCAAGGACACATGTCATAACTGATAGACAAAGTACACATTAACTCTAACATCCTATACCAACAACTTGTAATGCCAAACTATCAATCTTCTTGGCCAAAAGTTGAAATTTATCCATAGCAGTTAGGAGGGTTGTGTGAGATGTGCCAACTTGGAAACTCAAAGATGGATATTGGTGGTATTGAGAATATTGGTGATGGGCGTATGTGGGGTTGGTTGATGGATTTTGGTTAAAATATTGGTGATGTGTGGGGGTGGTTTTTGGTGTTGTTATTGATGTTGAACGAGTGGTTGTTGGTTTTGATGCTAGATGACTTGGTGTTAAATGGGTTGTTGATGATGTAGAGTGAGTAGAGGTTGATGCTACAATGGCATTTGTTGGTGTTGGATGCATAGTTGTTGTTGATGTTGCGATGTGGGTAGATTTTTTTGCTATAGTTGTTGTTGATGTTGTGATGTGGGTAGATTTTTTTGCTATAGTTGTTGTTGTTGGTATTGGATGGGTGGTTGTTATTGATGTTGAGGTGTGGAGTGAGGTTGTTGCTATAGTTGTTGTTGTTGATACTGGATGGGTGGTTGTTGTTGATGTTGTGGCATGGGTGGAGGTTGTTGTAGATACTGTTGTTGGTACTAAATGGGTGGTTGTTGTTGATGTTGTGGCATGGGTGGAGGTGGTGGAGGTTGTTGTTGGTAGTACTATTATGATGAAAGTTTCTAGTACTATTGTGTGGGTGGAGGTTGTTGTTGGTAGTACTATTGAGATGAAAGTTGTTGGTATTATTGTATGGGTGGAGGTTGTTATTGGTAGTACTATTGTGATGAAAGTTTTTAGTATTTTTGCATGGGTGGAGGTGGTTGTTGATAGTAATGTTGGGATGGAAATTATTGGTAATGTTGCATGGGTGGAGGTTGTTGTTGGTAGTACTATTGCAATGAAAGCTGCTTGTACTGTTGCGTGGGTGGAGGTTGTTGTTGGTAGTACTATTGCAACAAAATATATTGGTACTATTGCATTGGTGGAGGTTGTTATTGGTAGTACTATTATGACAAAAGTTGTTGGTACTATTGGGGCAAAAGCTACTAGTATTATGAAGTGAATGGAGGTTGGTTATAGGCCTAGGAATCTAGTAGTTGGGTAGATGATTGTTGTTTCTATTGTAGAGGTGTTAAATTCTATATGGTAGGTGTTCGAGTGGCCCATGATGGATATTATGCAAAGAATAATTCTTTGGTGATTGTGGATGTTGGATGGTTTGGCACTTGGGGTGGTGATCATGGCAAATGGGATGAGGTGGGTAGAGTAGATGTAAGTAAGTGAGATGTCACACTAACATAGGCACATTGGTATTGGTTTGGATATTTAGATGCAGATATATCACTTATATTGGATTGGGGGTTAGAACCCCCAAATGAGAAGTATTCAGTGGGAATACCATACTCAGGATGTGGCTCGACAAGGTGGGTTGTGTGAGTATAAACCTACTCTTGGGGCATGGGGGAGATCAAACATAGTGGAATGGTCAATGGAGGTAAGGATGACCATGGTGAATCTGATGGAGGGCAAGGTCCACCCTGGAGGGCTTGTGCAACATCAACATTGATGAGGGTGATGTATCCCTAGGACATAGGTGTCCTTGGACCAGTGGTTTCAAGGATGCTAGTCGAGATGTGGTAGTAAGTGGTGTTCGAGTTGTGTGTCTTAGGCAGGTTGGTGGTGAGCTTATGGATGTAGCTAGATAAGCTAACTTGGGGTATTTATGAGGCTACCTCATATTGAGTTGAAGCATTGGATTGATGGGAGGTTTGACCATATTGGTCCATTGCAACTTGGGCAATGGCTTGGGCTTGAGCTTGGGCTTGGACTTGACTTTGAGTCAAGACCATAAGCTAAGTGGGTAATGGATGGAATGTGGGTTTGGGGGTTGATGGTGATGGTGTGGTGAAGGAAAATTTTTGCTATCTACACAAAAAAATCAAGAAAATAATAGTTTTAATGTTTCTTCATTTTTGGTGTGCTAGTGTTCAGTTGATATTTTTGTGCAATGTGTCAGGATTTTTTTTTGTTTTTGTGTTTTTTTGTGTGCTTAAGGACTATTAAACCTAAAAAATATGAATGTAAGTGGTGGAATGCAATCTAACCAGGTGTGTTGATGTTCATTTCTCTCCACGAGAAGTGATACAATGGCTAAAATGGCTTCCTAGGATGGTTATGGCTTTTGGCAACCTAAAGAGAAAAATCACCCTCCCAAAAGAGAACATGATGTCTAGGCCCTGCTACTTGCCCAATTGGGCTATCACTTCACCCTTGGGTGGGATTGAATAATAATGATAGTGACAGATCCACTGATTATTAAACCCCATGAACAAATGGGTATCTAACCTAACCCACCCTGCGATTTCCTCAAGAGTGGGGAATTTCCTAGTGATGTAATATGAAAAACCACTTGTGGGGGATACTATGGTTTCTATGGGGCAAGCAAATGAAAGAAGGTGAATTCCAACTTCATTGGTCTCGATCGATGGTTAGGGATGAAATCCAACTTCATCAATGTTGTTTGTGAAACGTGCAGTGTGTGTGATGCAAATTTCTTTTTCTTTTCATTTTAAGTTTTTATTTTCTTTTTGTCTTAAATATACCTAATGCAAGCGCAAAGGAAACAAATACTAATTCTAAGATGATTTTTTTTTTCTTTTATTATGTAATGCAACTACACTATTTAAGATAGAAAGAGATTCTAACGTGTTATGTAATCCTATAGAAGCATAAAATAAGAACAAAAAACAACTATTTTAACCTAAGCAAAAGTAATTTATATCATTTACCTTACAAAAATAAAATATATAAAAAAACAAAATATAAATTTCTTATCTAAATTATTGCTAACTCAAACTCAGAACATAAAGGAAAAATTGCCCCTACCTACTGTCTTGTGCTATGTCAAAGACTAGAGATTGGCAGTTCTTGTGTTCTATGATTGTCCTAAGTCAAACATTTTCTATCTTAGATCATCCTTGGTCAAATAGTTGCAGGTTGAGGACATCCTAGGTTGGACAGTTTATCTGTGTGCACTATTTGCAACCTCTAAAAAAATCCAAAACATAAAAATATCAAAAATATTTAGAATGCACTAATAAAATATGTATTAATCATAAAAATAGTGAACAATTTAAAATGTTACGCAAGAAAAAAAATTAGGGTAATGGTCCCACCATGATCGCCCACTTATAGATGTAAGTATGTATTATAAAATAAAATAAAGCAAAAAAATATGTATGTATTATATTGTATATGATTTCATCCTATCTAATTACAATATTGACCCTCATAGGGATTGTACAAGCATTTAGGGGATTGATTCCCTTTTACAAATAATAATGGTGCCTAGGTCCTTTTATCGCTATAGCATTAGAGGAGCGAGTATCTCATAATCATTACTTTTGCTAGATTTGGATCTGCTAAGTCTGGGGTATCTATGTCAGCATTCATGTCCGCGTCTACTGGATCTATCTCTGGATGTTGATCGCTAGGAGGGTCGATGACCATGTAATCTAACTGTCTATATTTTGGACAACTATGATCTTCGATCGTTTGGGATCAGATGGTCGAGCACTCGAGTCTCTTGTTGCTACGTTTGGGTTTGGATTGGTATATAGGTTTGCTCGCTCTAAACTTGTATACCCTACACACAAGTGAAATACAATTAGTCAATAATACCTGTCGGGCCTCCCAAGGTGAGGCCTGGTTTTTAAGTGAATTAAAATTAGAATGCAAAAAGGAAAGGAATATCTGTAAAATAAAAGTATTGCATAGTGCATAAATGGATCTTACCCTTGTTTTGTTGTAATTATTGTTTTTGTTGTTGTGTTGTGTTGTGCTGAGTTGCATCACAATGCATCGAGTTGTGCCATGCTGCATCTAGAATTCTACGAATAGGCTAGATGATGATCATTTGAGTCTACATGACTGTTAACTGAGACCATCCAGGTTTGAATGATCACAGGCTATGGCATACTTTCATTGATGAAAGCCATATCTAGACCTGCAAGGTGTTATGATCAATATCTGGTACTAGATGAGGATGGTTGCATGAGATTTAATTTGGGCATTTGGATGTGAAGTGGGCTTGGGATTTTAGTAGCGCTTCGATGAATCTTCACTTTACATACTCTAATATAAAGATACTTGTGCACTCTTACATATAATATACTTGTGCACATAGACTCACATTACACTGTCACACATACTCACATGACGCTTGTACATTTCCTACACATACACATTTACGTAACACTTGTGCATTTCCTGCACATTACAACATTACATAAAATATTACTCACACTATAAACTATGACTCAACCCTAATATAATATTTACAAGATGTACCATGGAGGTACCATGGGGGTGCATTAGCATGTACAAATAAAAATAAACTCCAACAATTGTCACTTTTTACCTTCAAGGTGTGTTCCAACCTGATGCAAAAGATGAGTCATCTTAGTAGCCAGACCAACCACATTCAGTCTCAAGCTTTATGTATTTGAAAAAAGAAATTGCCAATGCAATAAAATAGTGCAAGGAGTATTCTCCAATGCACAATAAATTCCTACAAGTGGGTTATTAATTATCCACAAAAAATAGAGACCAAACATCCTTAGACCACTAATTGTTTTTACCACATCTACCAAGATTACGGAGGCTTGTATTTGGTAGAGTGCTCTCATTCATCACTAAAAAAAAATACCAAACATCCCTTACACCACTAACTATTTTTACCACATCTACCAAGACTATGGAGGCTTATCTTTGGTAGATTGCTCTCATTCATCACTTCTCATCTGCAACTTGTGTTCTATATTTTGCATTTATATGTTTGCGTTTTCAAATAAACATGCTAGCTTATATATATATATATGTGTGTGTGTGTGTGTGTGTGTGTGTGTGTTCTATATATATATATATATATATATAGAATGGTTAGAAGCAAGAATTGAATGAAAGGAAGTTTGAGTGCTATGTGGTTTTTGATGGTTTTTTTTAATGATATTACATAAGTTTATATTTATTAATAATGATATCATTGTTGAAGTTTATTTGTATGTTATATTAAAAAAAAAACATAAAAAAGAAAAAAAAAAACTTGTTTATTAATAATCTTATGTTCTTAATTTTTAATTAACTTCTATAGAAATAGAAGTGGAGGTGGAAAATATTTAAGCCACATATTTCAAGGATATTTCTTAAACAACACCAACTGCAAAAATATATGTTAAGAAATATCTTACAAGGAAAATGTGAGCTTCATATTTCAAGCAAAAGGTGCTTTTACCCCAAACTTGCAAACAAAATTAAAAACATAGATTCATTTTCTCCATGGTATGCTTATGCAAAAGAAGTGTAATATCTATTATTGTGTTTGTAAATTATATTAGTTGATGGTATGGTGTCTCTTGTAATATATTTTTGTATATCCTATTTTTAAATTATGGTGGATTTTTTTTTAAAAGGAATCGTCAACCGTTTATGTATGTATGTGATTTTTATTATAATGTATGTGTCTATAATTATTGTTTATAATAATCTTGTAATAGGATGAACATGGACATTTAATTTGTCGTTTCATTTTTTTCTCATTTAATGAAATAAAATTAAATTATTATTTTTATTTTCACATTAATAATTTTTTATTTAAAAAACATATAAGATTAAACAATAATTTATTTAATAATTATTAGGATGTTTTTCGTAGGACTGCCCAAACTGTAAAACTTGTTTTGGCCATATTTCACTCATTCAAACTCAGATTGAGCTAAAATTTTGAGGGTAGATGCTTGAAAAACCCCAAAACGTCTCCACCAATGTTTATATCATTTGGAGCAACACAAATCCTACCACATCACTATGTGTGAACGAGATTTTTGGTAAGCGATTGTGCAAGGGTTTCATTTAATTTGATGCAAGCAACTACAGAGATGGTGTCTGCGATTTTGACTGTGACTTCGACTATGACTATGATAAGAGGTGGGAAAGTGAATAAGGTGAATCAGGATGGAATTACCACAATGATTATGGGCGGTACAATATCTTCCAACACTGAAGGTTCTGAGTCAGATCTTGATGATTTTAGGAATGCAAAGACAATAGGGGGTAAGGATCCTCCTGATAAGGGACACATGTATAATGGGTACCTCTATAAAGACCATGATTCATCTCCTTTATCTTATTCTAAGAAATTAAAAGGGTCTACGAAACCTCCTTTGGGTAGTGGAACCCTCTTACTCCTAGTGGGTGAAGACCTGGTAATTCTTGAAACCCTAATGGCAAATTACATTTCTATTGAATCCCACAATATGGTGGGGAAATTTGTTGGAGGATGGCTAGATATAGAATCTATTTTGTGGTGGGCCTATACCAAATGGAAAACCCTAGGCAATATGGATCTGGTTGCCCTTTCAAAGGGTTTTTTCTCATTCAACTCAACAATGAAGAAGATGTCTCTCGGATCCTTACCAGGGGTCCTTGGTTATTCGATTGGAAGAGTCTCTTTCTTAATATTTGGGATGAATACTTCAACCTTGAGATACAAAGCATAAATTTTGCACCAATATGGGTTCGGTTTCTAGATCTGCCTACCAATTTTCGACATGAATATATTTTAAAGGGTATTTGCAAATATATAGGTGAGGTAGTTGCTATCGACCCAGTGACTAGAGCACGAAATTGCATGGTACATGCTAGAATTTGTGTTAATGCCAATCTGGATTCCTAGATTCCCACTCAAATAATTCTAGTTTAGGGCTCCTATCATAGATTTCAGGCCATATAATATGATAATAAGCCTATATTTTGTATTGAATGCAAGGCTCAAGGCCATCTCAAAATCTAATGCTTGTTGCTAAGAAACTCAAAGGAGATGAAATTCCCCAATACCTCTCAAAGTGGGTTGCAGTTCAAGCGGCAACAAGGCAGATCCTTGCAAGGCAAGTAACAAAGCAACTACCAGAAGAAGGAACAAATTTTAGAAAATTCCAAAGGAAAGCAAATTGAAATCCAATATTCAGATAACGATCATCCAAAGGTGAGTTCCATTTTTACCTTTCAAAATCATTTTTATGTTTTAAAAGTAACTACTTTTCATGGGCCTAAACCTGGTGAGTGCAAAACTACCTCAAATAATACTGAAACCCTAGTTTTTAACCAAGAGGATCCTCAATCCCCATCCATATATGGGCCCTCCAATGCTATCCCAAAACATCCATCCACCCCTGAGGGGCATATATAAATTGGTAGTCCCATCTTAGATAAAGTGGAGAAAGAAGATAAATATGATTTTAGCCCCATTAACACTAGAAGTATCAATAAAGCTTCTGTTGATATCGACAGTGAAAACAAAAATAAGGGAAGACCCTCTATAAATGATCAAAATAAAAAGGAAATATAAAATGATATTGCAAATGGTACCTAGAAAACCCTATTCCAAGATCTTCTTGGAAAGGAGAAGGATGAATCAAAAAGACCCAAACCTCCCTTACAGCAATCTAATGGAGACCAAAAAAACTCCAAAAATTCTAAATGAGGATCCTATCATGGAATGTGATAGGCCTCAACAGTGTTGTCAAGCAAAGGCTTGTTTGCACTCTAAATAAATAACATAGACCCACTATCATAAGTCTACAAGAAATGAATATTGACCAAAATAAAATCCAAAAAATCATAAATTCTATTTGGAAAAATGGTGAGTTTGTTTTTTTACCCACTCAAGGTACGTTCGGGGGAATTCTTTGTATTTGGGACTCAAAAAATTTAGAAGGCAAAATCATATCCTATTCCAATGGGGTCCTCAATTTTTGTCCAATGTCTATGCCCCTAACAATCCTCTCAATCATAGGGGCCTATGGGATACTTTTAATCAAATGATAAGTGCTTTCTTAAACCTTTCATGGATTATCGCTGGAGATTTCAACTCTCCCATTTTTCCTTCTGAAAAGAAGGGAGGGAACCTGATGCCCTCCAAGAGCATCAAGTATTTTCATAAATTTGTCACTGATTATGAGCTGGTGGATGTTCTAACCAAAGAGGTAAAATACACCTGGAGCAATAGGAGAATTGGGGATCAACACATTCAAGTAAAACTTGATAGGATTTTTTTGTCTCGAGAAGTTATATTGGTGATGGGTGGTGGCACTCTTATCTGTCCTCCCTAAGTAGGATCTTATCATTGTCCTTTACTGTTTAATTTTGATAAAGGTCCTTGTTTCAAAATCCCCTTCATATTTGAAGCTATGTGGACTCAACACCAAAATTTATGGATGTAAATTGTTGATTGGTGGTAATTTTACTATCATGAGTCATTTAATTTTAGGTTTTCTCAAAAAATGAAGTGTGTCAAAGAAAATATCTGAGTTTGGAACAGGGAAGTTTTCGATAACATCTTTGAAAATAAGAAAAATATTTTGCAAAAGCTTAAAAGCATTGAACTCCACATTAAAAATGGGTAACTCAATGAACAACTTAGAAATGAAGAGAGACAGGTTCTTGCAGACTATCACAATGTACTAGCTAAAGAGGAGAATTTCTAGAGGCAAAAATCAAGGTCCCTTTGGCTCAAATAGGGGTACTCTAATATAAAAAATTCATGCCACTATTCTGAGGCATAGAAGTTCGAACAAAATTAAATAATTAACCAGAAGTGATGGCATCGTCACCAAGGATACTTTTGAGATCCAAAATGAAGCTTCATATTTTTTTGGCGGTCTTTTGGAAGCAAACCCCCAAAATACTACCCAGGTTGGTAGATAATTGATCCACCATATTCTAACCTGGTCACTTTAGATATGAATTTAGCTCTTATCGAACCCCTCACCCCTGATGAAATTAAAGAGGCCCTTTTTTATATGCACCCTAATAAAACCCCAGGACCTTATGGGTTTTTTCTTGGTTCTACCAAAATTTTTGGGATATCATTGGGCCTGCCATATTTAATACCATCATTTAAATTCAGCAAACTAAATCTATACCCAAAAGTATCAACTCCACTTTCATTACCTTGGTTCCCTAAGGGTATGTTTACAAATCTATGTCATATTTAAGAACCATTAGTATCTGCAATGTTCTTCACAAAAATCTCACTAAATCCATGGCTACAATACTCAAGGAGATCCTTCCTTATATCATAGACCCTTTTCAAGGTAGCTATATCAAAGGAAGAAATATTATTTATGGTGTTATCATGTTACATGAAGTCGTTCATTCTACCAGCCTTAAGAAAAAAGCTGCCATGTTTTTCAAAATTGATATGAATAAGGCATTTGATAGAGTTAACAGAGATTTTTTGATTACTTTCCTTCTCAAATTTGGATATCATAGGAAATGGGTTGATATTGTTCATAATTGCATCTCTAATCCTTGGTTTTCAGTCCTGGTAAATGGTTCTATAGCAAGGTTTTTCCCTAGTAATAGGGGCCTAAAACAAGGAGATCCTCTCTCCTCCATACTTTTTATTATTCTTGCTAAATACTTGGGTAGAGCACTCAAAAATAGCTGCTCCAATGGCTTAATTTCAAGCATTAAGGTTACCTTTAATTTAAGAGCCCTGCCTCACCAACAGTTCATTGATGATACCATCGTTGCTACTCATGCTTCTGTGTGGGAAGCAAAAACCATTAAGAGTATTCTCGATACATATGATGAGGTTGCAAGTCTGAAAATAAATTATATTAAAAGCAAAATCTATTTCATTAAAACTTCCCAAGAGAGACAAGAAAATATTGTACACATTTTTCAATGTGTTATATTTCAGTTACCTACTAAATATTTGGGCCTCCCTCTTTTCACCAATGCTTCGAAGGAATCCAAGTGAAGTAATGTTATTGATAGGATTAACAAAAAACTTGTAGATTGGAAAGGGACCCTCCTCTCTTAAGAAGCAAAAGCCACCCTGACAATGGCTTATCTCCAAAATATTCCTATTTATTTCATGTTCATATTCAAATTTCCTGCTACTATCTGCATGAAAATTAAGCAAATCCAAAAAAGAGTTTTGTGGGCAGGTACTGAGGACAGGAAAAGATTTCATCTAGATAGTTGGTACAAGGTGTGCTCCCTAAAAATTTAGGGGGGATTGGGGCTCCCAAGAGTTTGTAATATGAACACAATCTTGTTAGCCAAGCAAGCATGGAAGATTTTCACCAACAACCTTGAATGGGTCTCAATTATCAACAAAAAATATCTTCAAAATCCTTGTTTCTTGAATGATGATATTCCCAGATATGGGTCCACTTTATGGAAATCAATTACCCAACCTAGATATCTAATTCATAAGGTGATAAGGTAGAAACTAGACATAGTAAGTAAAATTAATTTTTGGACTTACAAGTGGATTATTAATCAAACGCTTCTAGAGAACAATGAAATTGTTGTCTTACATCCTTTCATGGACACATTAATTGGCAACAAGGTTGAATATTTCATTGACATTTCATTGGATTCCAAGTTTTGGAAATATTTCCATATTCCATGTGCTAATGATTAAATCTATGTTGCCTCAAAAGTTCTAAAAACTATCCTAAATGCAATAGTCAACCCCACTAGTAATTCCCCTAACTCTCCTTTTTGGAAAGAAATTGATTCTGGCTTGTTCACTATTAAATATACTCATTATATGACTATTGATTATCAAGTGGTCCATATACCTTATTATCGAGTATGGATTAAATACCTCATATCAAAAGTTGCTTATTTCAGATGGTTGGCCATTCAAAATAAGATTGTAATAATTGATAATATTATGAAAAGAGGTATGCCTATCCCCAATAGATGCTATTTGTACATGAATGCTTGGGAATCTTCCAATCGCCTCCTTCTAGAGTGCCCTTTGTCCAATACATATTTCGATCAACTTATATCCACTTTTCATATCGCTTGGGTTCGTCCTAATTCATTGAGTCTCCTATTCACCCAATGGTCTACTCCATTTAAAAATCTTAGATTATCTTTTTTATTTAAAGTGAGCCTTCATCATATCTTATGGTAATTGTGTCTAGAAAGAAATAGTAGGGTTTTTTCTTCCTCCTCTATGGATCCCATCTCTGTTATCAACAAAGCTATTACCTTTATTGTTGAGAATTACAAGCTCTTCTCTTGTTCCAAACCACTTGATTCTAGATTGGAGTCTATTTTGTTGTCTTATTTAAATATTCCCTACAACTCCAGTTCTAGTTTACCAGTCCCCCATCCTAGAGTGGGTACCCATTGGATTCCTCCCCCAAGTGAGTGACTGAAACTTAACTTTGATGGTACCTCCAAAGGAAACTTAGGGGATGTTGGTGTAGGTGGTCTAGTCAGCGATAGCAATGGATAAGTTATTATGGCTTATGTTGAGTATTTGGGATGCCCAAATAATCATTTTGTTGAAGATCATACACTATGGAGAGGGCTAGATATTATCAAGGATTATAAAGGCAACCATTTTATTGAGGGAGATTCTTTGAACATTATAAATGCTCTTAAAAACAATAGGGTGTCCTCTTGGAATTTCACAACTATTATTCAAGAAGCTAAGAAGTTGTCCCAAAATTTTAATGATATATTTATCAACCATGTGTAACATGAAGCTAACAATCCTGTAGATATTCTTACTAATTGGGGAGTTATCCATAAATCTCTGTTCATTTTGAAAGAAATATTTACCATGAAGTTTTAAATGCTATTATTAATGATTTGGTTTTAAAGATGTGGTCACACGTTTTGGTGGGTCAACTTCTCTAATGTTGACTCTAACCTTTTTAGAATGATGTGTTTCTTTGGTTCCCATTCTTATGGCATAAATTTCTTTTATTAGCATGACTCTTTGTCTTGCTATTAGTTTTAGCTTTTGGTTCTCTTGTTTCCCTTTTGAGAAGTATGTAATGTACCAAGATATGTCCTGTCAGTGAATTTACCTCATGGTTGTCTTTTTTAAGCATGTCAAGTCCCTAAGTAGGTCTAGGCTATTTAATTGGATGTTATCTAGCAATGTTAATATATCTCAAGTATCGAGATGCTTAATTTTATATCTTGTGAATTTTAAGATTCATTTTTTTAGTCATTTGGCACTCCCAATCCTTTCCCAGCCCTATCATGTATGAAGTCTATCTCGTTCCATGTTTAATTTTTCCAATGTTGGTTTCCTAAGAAGAATTATTATGTGGTCTACTAATCACATCAACTCAAATTTCAGAAAGGGTATCTATGGTACCAAAAATTTCTATATTTACATCCCTAGTCTGTGTTAGTCCATCATCATCTGGTTTTGTTTGTTGTTGTGTGTCCTAGGTAGTAAGAAGCTTTTGTGGTCTTCCTTTCTCCTCAGTCTTGCCAACATGGCCTTACTTGAGCCATTTACCCTTTAGCTTGATCCCCTATCTCACACCTTTCTATAAGCTCATGATATCATTCCATTTCTAAGCAAGTTCAAAGGAGCTGAGTAAGATATCACTGAAGCCTTCATCTACCTCAACTTTAGGAGGTCAACCTGACTTAAGAAATCAAGGGTTAATACTAGTCAGATCTCCCCTTACCATATTTTAGATGAATATAGTGATGATCCTTGCATTACTACTCATAATACAATCCATGTTACCATCGTCAACAAAATTATCAGTGCCATGGATAAAATTAGGGAGACTCTTAATGTGCTACTCTTGAACCATCCTAGAGATGCTCTTGCAAATGAAGATGTTACAAAGGTCTAGATCTGGGTCTATTGAGTACTCTATTTATTCTCATGTTGGGTCTCTCTATTTTTTGTCTTTTGATCCCCTGCATGGGATTTTAATTATAGTCTATAGTTTCCTTGTGTGGGTCTTTTTGAGCACTGTGTTTATTTTTGTATAGGTGTCTATTATAGTTTTTATGGACCTTTTACGAGATTCCCTTGTGTAGGTTTTTTCATAGCTCCTTTACAATTTTTTTAGGTATCTACTTCTCTTAAGCAACCCTTGCGTGGGTATTAATCGAACTATATTTTTGTTTATCTGACATCAATGTTCCATATAGCTTTCTCTGCTATAGTTTAGACCTTTTTGTTCAGGTTATTGTTGGCCAATATACATGCTTGTGTTATCTTATACTATTAGTTTAGATACCAGTTTATGTACTTGGATTTGGAGCCCCTTTAAATCCTGTACTTAATTATTTTTATCTACAAAATAAATTATTTAATAATTATTAAGTGGCATTAGCTCAACTGATTAGATTATCCAATATTTCAAAGAGGAGATCTAGGTTCAAATCTTGCCAAACAATACCACTATGTGGTGATGATGTAATATCCTAATTTTGTTGTAATACCACTATGTGGTGATGATGTAATATAGGTGGGACCTTTTTCAATCCCATATAACCTATTAAAAAATATAAATTTTTAATTATCTTTTTACTAAAACAAAGAATCTTATCTCTAATCCTTCTCTAGTTTTTGTAAACACCAACAATTTTCATTTAATTATGGAATTTGTATAAGGTTTAACAAGTTAATATGGAAACATTTATTGCAGGACTTTAATATCTAGAGTGGTTCCAAAAATTTGATTTTTGGTTGGGGCAAGAAAAAATTATTTTTGAATTTTGAACCAATTTTATGCGGGAACCTGGCTAGAGAAGTGTTTTTTGGAATTTGGATAGCTCCTACCATTTGGGGTATCATCCTCGTGAGATTGTGGGGTATGGTTGCTCGATTGTGTAGCTTCAATGACATTTTTGTTGGTGTACTGATATGCTAGGCGAAAGACTGGGTGCATTTTGGGACCATCCCGTAGGATTATACTCATGCCTTTTGGAACTCTTAGTGCAAAAATACCTTTTATCTCATATCTTGTTGAGGAAATATATATAGGCTCAAGGTGTTGGGTTGGTGCAAGCATACTCATTAAAAATTGTTGGCCAGAACTTGTTAGGAATGAACCTGTGCACCTATTGTAGGAATTTAGATCCAAAAATAGCGTTCCTATCTAGGTGGGAATTTTTGTTTTTTGAAATTTGAAAAGATTGTTCTTTCTTGGGTGTGTCCTTGCTTTTTGTGAGATCTATTTTTTGGATCTTGTTGAGTGGTGTTTTCACCCAGTCGTGAAAACATACTCTCCGATAGGATCCGAGTCCCAAATCCTCTGCTTGCAAAGAAATTACACAGATAATTTCTCCAAGGTTCCTTTTACGTTATCCTTTTTAGACCAATGATGTTGTTTAATTTAAATGCTTGGAATACCTTAGTGTTGCAAGTGAATGTTAACAAGGGGCACTCTGGTTTATTCTATTATGAAATTACAATGGACTCTAGGTGAATTAATTTTTTATGACAAATCTATTTTGATTTCGGGCTTTGGTAGTTCTTTCACATTTTCCTATTTTAAATGAGGGTAATTAAATGCGTGAAATAAAGAACTGAAAAGAAAATAAAATAAAACAAAAAGAATGAACTAAGCTACGCTCAAAGTGCTACGATCTCGATTTGGCAAAACCGAAGATAATGAGGTTTTTGCACACAACCTAACCTATTGAACCTGCAAACTCGCACAATCCAGATAAGCCAGGTGTTGGTTTCTAGGGTCTTAGCTATAAATTTTCAGATTTAGGCATTCGCATGAAGCAACCGAGAGAACTCGCATTAAACTTCATCTATAAACCTAAAATCTGAAAAAGGAAAGATAAACATTCAATCTCTGCATGCAAAAATAACTCCTCCTTTCTTGCCAATGAGATGCAACTCTCTGTAATTCTGTATTAAAATAAATGTATCAATTACAATGACAGAATGTCCCAATTTTGATAAGACTAGAACAAGTGAAGGAAATTGCTCCAATAGCAGGCCCAGAATGGCTTGTCACCTTTGGCTCTGCAACTCTGCTAGCAGCAACTTCCAACCCCTGTATCAATCTGCTCTTCTAATTTTATACCATCTGATACGGCTCTCTGTTTCACCCTGCGTTGCTTCGTTTCACCTCCCAAAATGCATCGCTTCGTATTCCCGCCTTTTCGTTGCTTTTGAATTTATGTTCGAGGCCGAAACGTTCGATATTTTATGTTGACATGTAACGCTTCTGTAACCCTGACACCTGTATGCCACGTGTTTCGCGCTTCCTATGCACGTTCTGTAATGGCCCCATGTAAATCGTGACGTTTTTATGCATGCAGCTTTGCTCCTTTGCTTTCACCGTGAAAACGTGACATGTCGCGATATCGCGACATTTTCCTGCCAGCAGCCTTGCCAATGCAACCTGTCACGAAATCGTGACGTTTTTCTGTTTCGAGCTGTGAGGCTGCTTCTTGTCGCGAAATCGCGACGTTTTTCATCTCCGTATGCCTCGGCTGCTTCCTGTCGTGAAATCATGACGTTTTTCATCTTGGTATGCTTTTGGCCGCAACCTGTCGCGAAATCGTGACGTTTTTCACTTGGTACGCTTTTGGCCGCAACCTGTCGTGAAATCGCGACGTTTTTCATCTCTATACGCCTCGGCTGCTTCTTGTCGCGAAATCGTGACGCTTTTTCATTTCGGGCCCCTTTGCTATTTCCTATCGCGATATCATGACATTTTTCTACTTCGTGCCCCTTTGCTGCTTTTTGTCGTGAAATCGCGATGCTTTTAGTGCCTTGCCCTGTTTGACTGTTTTGACCGTGATTTTGTGACATGTCACGATTTCACGACAATTTTCCATTCTGTCTTTCTCTCTCCTCTCTGGACCGCGATGGAGCAACATGTCGCGATATCGCGACACTTTTTCATTTTCGACCGCGACGGAGCAACATGTCGCGATATCGCGACACTTTTTCATTTTCGGCAGCGACAATGCAACACGTCGCGATATCGCGACACTTTTCATTTTTGGCAGCGATGGAGCGACATGTCGCGATATCGCGACACTTTTTCATTTTGTGCAATTTTGCCTTTTTCTTGATTTTTAGCATCTGGGTCACTGAGATCTTCTTTGAAAGCATGCAAAAAAGGTGGGTCCCCAATTTTGGGGTGTGTTGTGGATCAGCCACAACAAATGGTGACTCTGCTGTCAAATGCTCTTGAGCATTTTGGTGAGAACCCAAACTGGAAGTATACAAACTTGAAAACATGTGTTAGCACATAAGAAATATAAACAAATGCCCAAAGATCAGAAGTACATGAATCATCAGAATCATCAAGTATTAGCTCGATGTGTGCAATGTATTTCATTCCCTATCATTTGAAATTGATCAACATTCCATTGTCAGTTTTACATGAATGCATATGTGAGATTGTGAATGATTTGTGTAACCTGATAACTATGCTTAGAGATTTTGCTCTTGTAAAGGCCTAAAATTTCTAGTATCATGCACAAACATTCAAGATTACCAAACCCTCTTAGGATCCACTAATGAATTGCTTTATTATATCCCAAAGTTGGTTATGAGTCCCTACTATCTTGAACCCATGTGCAAGTGAACGTGAAATCAGAACTTTGGGGAATCAGACTCCCAACCTAACCGAGATGGGAGTTTAACCCTATCCTTACTATTCTGATTTGGAATTCATTACCTCACTTTGAGCAAAATAATTTAACCAATTATGGAAGAAATGGTCATGCTAGTCTAACCCTTTGGACAATCGGTGGTCTTGTTTTTAGACAAGACATGTTGCCATGCATGGGCATACCTAACCCCATAATCCAAGACTTACCTTCATTTCTTTGGACCTTGGGGATGACTACCCATCCTTTGCGAGAGGACAAGTAGTACGATCCTTCCAATCCAATATAAATATGAGATGGGAAAAATTAATTTTTTACTTCTTGGACCTTGGGGATGACTACCCATCCTTGCTAGGGACATGTAGTACGATCCTTCCAATCCAAGCTTTGGATAAAAATGGAAAATATTAATTTTATTGCTTAGACCTTGGGGATGACTACCCATCCTTTGCAGAGGACAAGTAGTATGATCCTTCCAATCCAAGATTTATTATGAAATGAGACATAGGAGCTTTGGGGAATCAGATTCTCAACCTAAGCGAGATGAGAATTTATGCCCTATCCTTACTACTCCATGTAGGTCAAATCAAAGCTTTGGGGAGTTGGATCCTCAACCTAAGTTCGATGAGGATTTAGCCCTATCCTTACTACTCTGATTTTAGGCTTTAAGCTTTATGGAAGTGGTCAAAACCACTGTTTTAAGGATCATGTTGCATAATAGGATAGACATGAAATACTTCTTTCACCCAACCTTTTCTTCCAAGCAAGGTTTTGATCATTTTGCTCAAGATCCTTTTTAATGTGTATAAAATGTGCTTGGTTCTAGATATCTCAAGACTCAGTTTCCAACCTTAGGATTTTTTTCACATTTATGTTATAGCACGACCCTAAGAGGATTTGACACACTTTAATGATTTATACCTGAGATGCATATGCAACTAAGATGGAATGTATATGTAAAGTGAGATGTAACATGAATGCATTATCTTTTGAATTGCAGATGAAATATTTGCCATACAAAACTGACTACTTCATGCATCACAAGTTTCAAATGATACTAACTTAAAATGTTTGTGTTACTTGTGGAGCTTTTACAAGACAATTCCAATGTTTCATATTCTCCTAGTCTTAAGCATAAGTTGACATCTCAATTTTTTTTTCTCTTTTTTTTTTTTTATAAAAAAAAACAAAGCATGTCAATTGAAATCAAACACACAACTTAAATCATGATTAAACTAAGAATACAAAAAATGAAACTTGAAAAACACAAACCAAAACCAAAACCCAAAAACAATCCCAAAAACAAAAACTTGAAAGCCCACACCAAAAAAACCAAAAATTATATACACTATTGTACAAGATGATGCCAAGCTTGGACTATTACTTTCCTGGATCCCAAACATGATTAGAACATATCAAAAAACATATGACACAATACACATGCCAAATTTTGTAGGAATCCAACAACAATAAGATCAAACCAAGCAATGCAACAAATTTCAACTTGCCATGCTCACCATTCCACTTTGATTTAGTTCTATTACCAACATCATAGGTGAGAATCAAATCAAATTGATTAGACAATGGTTGGTATTCAATTTTATCTTGTCTATTCTTTAAAGTGCAAGTTTCATCGTTCCATTCATGATTTAGAAGTAGGCTTTCCTTTTCAAATGTGAGATGTTGCAAACAAGAGCCTATTTCTAAAAATCTTGAATTCAAATCATTTTCCAGGATTTTAAAGCAATCAAAATCATTCAAAACTTGACAAGCATCAACAAAATTTGGCATTTCCTCATTAATGATGTTAGCATCCAAAGGGACATCATGTAACCTATCACTTGAAATTTTTGTAGCTACTACCAAAGGTAAAGATTTCCCCTTGTCATCCATACTCAACCCATCATGATTAAAATTTACCATAACTTGATGAGTATTAGTAGCCTTTTCTTTTTCCTCGTTGTCTTCTTCATCGTCCAATACCTGTTCAAAAACACCAAAGTTAGGCACCCAATCAAACATGCGTCCATCTTTTTCAAAACAAGAGCCTAATTTTTCAAGATATGTGTCACGTGACACCTTTCCACGATCAATGGCTTGAGTTGCCCCAAAATCCATATTTTCATTAGGATCATCAATAGCATCAAACCCACACCACTTAGGTTTTGTAATTTCATCATTTTGAGATGGCATAGACATTGTAGAAACAATAGGTGGATCAAGATTTTTGATTTCTTGCCCCCCAAGGGGAACAAAAACAATTGATTCTCCTTCTTCATCCATGGTAGTAGAATCATTATCCTTCTCCAACCTTTGATGAGATTCCAACCCTTCTTCCAAAACATTCTCAGATTGTACAGGACTTGTAATATCCTCATATGAAAGGGCAATTGTATTATCCTGCATATCAATAGGCACACAAATTTCATCAGAAGGTTTGGAGTGAGCATACTCTTCCCAAGAATCATAACAATCATCTTTCAAAATCAAATTGTGATGCTCAACTATTTCTTCATCATATTTTAATTCATCAACATGTTTCTCATCAAATTTATCTTCTCCTTCCTTAGATGGTTCAATTACTTCCAAAATTGGGTTATTGCTTGTATTCAAATTGATAAGGCTATCATAATCCACATGTGTAACCCATGATTCACGTTTAACATGATTTGGAAGGTGTGAATTTCCTAGGCCATTACTTTCAACAATGTCATCCAATGTGTCATCCGAATCAGATTCATCCTCATAGAATTCATCTTTTGGTGAGTCAAGGGTTTCCAATCTGTCACATGTTTCCATACTAGTTGGATCTAGTACTCCTCCCTTGCCTAAAATCATATTCTTATGAAAATCATTAAAATTGATTTTAGAAACATCTTTTGAATCAAGATGAGTATTTTGAAGTTGATTCATACTTAAGAAAGATGGTTGATCTTGCATAGTAGGTTGAGGATTTTGAAATTGATTGAAGCTTGGGAATGATTGTTGATTCTGAAATTGATTCACACTTGAACTTGGTTGAGGTGGATAAATCATTGGGTGGGTAAAGGAGGTATTAAATGATTGAAGATTACATGATCCAAAACCCACACCATAATTTTGACAACTCAATTGTTGCTCAATTGCCATTGCTTGAGTATAGGCTTGTGACAAAGATGTGATTTGAGGCATCCCTCGCAAATATGTGGACATGGGTGAGTCAAGAGCATTGATGTATATTTGGAGAGCCACTTCTTCTTGAAGAACATAAAATGTCACTAATTGAGTATATAATCCAAAGAACCTTTCAGAAAATGACTTCACATTTTCACTTGGTCCTTTTCTAATATAGACCAACTGATTGTACATGAGGATTGGGTCAACTCACTTTTTGTTGAATTGATTGAGAAATGTTGCCTCTAGCTGAGCCCAAGAAGTGATAGACCCTAAAGGCAGACTTGTAAACCAATCATATGCCACTTTGTCCAAGGTGTAAAGGAACATTTTACAAGCAACATCATCATACCAACTTGTTAAGTGATTCACAACAAATTTGAATGCTTGAATATGTTCTTCTGTAGTATTTGTCCCATTAGACAAAAATCGAGGAAGACATCCCTCAAAACCAACGGGAAAATAATGTTGAACTCCCGGTATGTTCAATGGGCTACCTGTCATCCACGGTGTAAACATAGCCATTAGTGAATCTTAAAGAATATAACTTTAATACCCAAAAATTCCTTTTTTTTTTTTTTAAATCAAATCAAATCATATTATTCCTGTATGAACAATCAAAGCGTTAGAACAATGTATATGAATTTCTTAACAAAATCGAATGAAATAAACCGTTTCATGCCCTCCTTCTAGCGCCAATCTGTTGAGTGGTGTTTTCACCCAGTCGTGAAAACATACTCTCCGATAGGATCCGAGTCCCAAATCCTCTGCTTGCAAAGAAATTACACAGATAATTTCTCCAAGGTTCCTTTTACGTTATCCTTTTTAGACCAATGATGTTGTTTAATTTAAATGCTGGGAATACCTTAGTGCTGCAAGTGAATGTTAACAAGGGGCACTCTGGTTTATTCTATTATGAAATTACAATGGACTCTAGGTGAATTAATTTTTTATGACAAATCTATTTTGATTTCGGGCTTTGGTAGTTCTTTCACATTTTCCTATTTTAAATGAGGGTAATTAAATACGTGAAATAAAGAACTGAAAAGAAAATAAAATAAAACAAAAAGAATGAACTAAGCTACGCTTAGAGTGCTACGATCTCGATTTGGCAAAACCGAAGATAATGAGGTTTCTGCACACAACCTAACCTATTGAACCTGCAAACTCGCACAATCCAGATAAGCCAAGTGCTGGTTTCTAGGGTCTTAGCTATAAATTTTTAGATTTAGGCATTCGCATGAAGCAACCGAGAGAACTCGCATTAAACTTCATCTATAAACCTAAAATCTAAAAAAGGAAAGATAAACATTCAATCTCTGCATGCAAAAATAACTCCTCCTTTCTTGCCAGTGAGATGCAACTCTCTGTAATTCTGTATTAAAATAAATGTATCAATTACAATGACAGAATGTCCCAGTTTTGATAAGACTAGAACAAGTGAAGGAAATTGCTCCAATAGCAGGCCCAGAATGGCTTGTCGCCTTTGGCTCTGCAACTCTGCTAGCAGCAACTTCCAACCCTTGTATCAATCTGCTCTTCTAATTTTATACCATCTGATACGGCTCTCTATTTTGCCCTATGTCGCTTCGTTTCACCTCCCAAAATGCATCGTTTCGTATTCTCGCCTTTTCGTTGCTTTTGAATTTATGTTCGAGGCCGAAACGTTCGATATTTTCTGTTGACATGTAATGCTTCTATAACCCTGACACCTGTATGCCACATGTTTCGCGCTTCCTATGCACGTTCTATAATGGCCCCATGTAAATCGTGACATTTTTATGCATGCAGCTTTGCTCCTTTGCTTTCACCATGAAAACGTGACATGTCGCGATATCGCGACATTTTCCTGCCAGCAGCCTTGCCAATGCAACCTGTCACGAAATCGTGACGTTTTTCTGTTTCGAGCTGTGAGGCTGCTTCTTGTCACGAAATCGCGATGTTTTTCATCTCCGTATGCCTCGGCTGATTCCTGTCACGAAATCGCGATATTTTTCACTTGGAACGCTTTTGGCCGCAACCTGTCACGAAATCGCGACGCTTTTTCACTTGGTACGCTTTTGGCCGCAACTTGTCACAAAATCATGACGTTTTTCATCTCCGTACGCCTCGGTTGCTTCTTGTCGCGAAATCGCGACGCTTTTTCATTTCGGGCCCCTTTGCTATTTCCTATCGTGAAATCGCGACGTTTTTCTGCTTCATGCCCCTTTGCTGCTTTTTGTCGCAAAATCGCGACGCTTTTAGTGCCTTGCCCTATTTGACTGTTTTGACCGCGATTTTGTGACATGTCGCGATTTCGCGACAATTTTTTCATGACATGTCACGGAGCAACATGTCGTGATATCGTGACACTTTTTCATTTTCTGGTAGTGACAGCGCAACACGTCGAGAAATCGTGACACTTTTCATTTTTTGGCAGCGACAGAGCGACATGTCGCGATATCGCGACACTTTTTCATCTTTGTGCAATTTTGCCTTTTTCTTGATTTTTAGCATCTGGGTCACTGAGATCTTCTTTGAAAGTATGCAAAAAAGGTGGGTCCCCAATTTTGGGGTGTTTTGTGGAGCTGCCACAACAGATCTCTTGGTTCTATCGTATCTTAGATCTTGTTTCTCCTAGTGTGGTGCCTTTGAGTGTTTGGTTTCTTTTCCCCTAGGGGGTTAGTCCTATTTGTGATTCCCTTTGGTTTCTCTTTGAAATATTTTGTTGTTTTGTAAAAGTTTTGGGGACCTTTTCAAAACCCCTTCTGTAAAAGGTTTGGGGACCCTTTCAAAACCCCGTCTTCCACCTAATAAAAAAACAAGTTAGTATGAAAAAATAATATTTTATCCTATTTAAAATAAATAAATTCCTACACTATATTATGAGCATAAGAAATTAATTTAGTTTTAACTATAGATGAAAACACTCTACACTCACCAATTGTACAGCTGGAATCATACGAGCAACATAAGATTCAACCCTAAAAGGAGAATTTGAATCAGATCATTGATAAAAGCCAAATAGTTACTAAAGACCATACAAACAATTCCATGGAAAATTTTGCATCTCAGATGGTATTCTTGAAGTTAATTATGAAAAAATTAATGACAGTTAGTTTTTGAAAATGAAGATCCTACAAAATGTGTTACAACTAGATATTTCCTCAGGAGCTTGAAGTGCAAAAATGCATCTCAGATCTTACCACTCTAAATAAGGAAGAATATTTGCTACAAAAGAAAAATAATCAAACTAATTTTCTCTTTGATGGATGACTATTATGTTTATTTTCCTTGTATTTGTTGGAGTTATGTGTCATCTAAGGCTGTCCTTGTTATTAGTTCCTTAAAAAAAGTTGATTATGAAATCTTAATGGTTTAAAGAAGATGAATATCTTTGATAGAAAGACAAATATGGATATGCTTTAATTAATTTGTTGTGATAAGAACAATGTAATGTTTTATTTTTGTAATGGGAGTGGATCCCAAAAATATTCACACATAGCTTATTAAAAAATAATACTCTACACCACATATTCAAATCATTTATTTATTATAGATGAGAATGAACAGATTCACATCAATTATTTATGCAATACTCTCTCAAGCATAATTTTTTTTTGTTAGTGTGAGAAACCCCTACGACCAACACACAAGGTTGAGTAGTCTCCTCCCAACCATGACCCCTCATAAAGCCGAGAGCTATGCTTATCAATAGGGAATTTAACACACACCCACCCCCTCACACACTCACCCATGTTGTGGTTTGAACCTTGGACCTCCCGAAGAAGATCCAAAGCCCGAACAGTTGCGATGTCCCCCTAGGACTCTCTCAAGCATAAATTTTAAGCACCTATTCACTTTTATTTATCTATTTAAGTTTACTTTTTTTTAATGATTACTTAAGATAGACACAAAAAGTAATTGAAAATTATATATATATATATATATATTGCTCACACATATATTTTGGTTTGAACATGGATCTCTTAAATGAGAGGTCAAAGCCATACCACTATGGTGTCCAACAAAGACAAAAAAAAAAGTTATTTTTATTTTTATGTTTAATTATTTATTGGTAGAAATATTATTTTTATATGAAATGAGTTTTATAATACTTTTTTTTGAAAAATAAGTTTTTAAAATTAGATAGAAATTATCTTATTTTTTATTTTAAATTGGTTTTATGGAATTCAAATAAGCCTAACACATTAGATCATTGATTGCATTACAATAGTATTTCAACAAATTGCATAGTTATAATACCACAATAATTTTAACAAATATACATATATCACTTGCCAATATTTAAGGTTTCCACCTTGAAAATTAAAATGTTTATGAAGTATTTACCCAAAAATTGAAGAGCAAAAAAGTGCAACAAAAATGCAGCAAGAAAAATTGCAGCAACAAAAATATAACAATTTTTGTAACAATGTGTGACAATATAAATTTGAGGGACCAAAACTACTCAAAAACTGATGAAATTTTGTGAGTGAATTCTACACAAAATAATATTTCCAAAAGTGTATAACATGCACAAAACAAAGTTGTAAAAAAAAAGTTATGAGCTATGAAAGTTGACTATAGGTTTTAAAAAACAAGGACAAAAAGCACGTATTTCACAAAATGCATGGAAGAAAATGTTGTTTTACATTTCAAATGAACTCAAAAGTATTTCAAAGCTTTTTCCATAATATTCTCCAACTATTTTACACTATTGTACATTTACAAGAGAAAATGATGTTACACCACTTCATTTCTCATTCAAGAAGTCCAATAGTCATAATAACTCTTCAAGGCCTATAGAAATTTTTGGATTTCTTCAAATTCGTGGAAGAATTTTTAGTTTTATCTTTTTCTTATTCAACATAAATATCCAATATACTCCCCCTTGATGCTAATTGGTGAGACAAGTTTATTTCTCAATCTCAAAAATTATTCTTTATTAACACCTTTGCTAAACAAGTCTGCAAGTTCTTGTTTGGTGTTGTAATATTTCACATCTACAACCTTTTTTACCATGATGTATCTTATGAAATGAACCTTCAAATCAATAGTTTAGTTTTACTATGATGGAATGGATTTTTTGCAATCTTGATTGCACTTGTGTTATCACAAAAAATTATTGTTGGATTGTTTTAAACTTCATCAATCTCTTCAAGTACATTTCTCAACCAAAGTGCTTATGTACTTGTTGCATTAGCTACAACATATTATGCCTTTGTAGAAGGTAAAACAATAATACTTTGCTTCTTTGAGCTTCATATTATCACTCTTGAACCAAGTAAAAAAAAAATCCAAAAGTTGATTTTCTATCATCCAAGAACCTCCCTAATCTGAGTCATTGTATCCAACAAGCTCCATTTTGTTGTTAGAATCGTAACGTATGCCAAAATTCAAGGTTCCTTTGACATACCTCAAAATTATCTTGGCTACTCTCATGTGTTTTTGTGAAGGTTTATTCATGTACCTTGATACAAGTGAAACTACAAATGCAATATCAAGTCTTATTGTAATAAGGAACATTAAGCTCCTAACAATGCTTCTAAACAATTTTTTATCAACTTTCTCTTCTCTATAATCTCTATAGAACACTTTTCCATGCACCACAGGTTTCCAAACTGGTTTACAATTATCCATACCATATTTCTTAAACATATATTTTGAATATTTTTATTAATAAATGAAAATTTTATCATCACCTTGATGTACTTCCACACCAAGAAAGTATTACCTCAGTCCTAAATCTTTCATATCAAATTTCTTCATCATAGCATGCTTAAAATCATTCATCATATTTTAACTACTTTCCATGTAGATCAAATCATCAACATATAGAAACACAAGAAGAATATCAATACCTTCATTTTTGAAATAGAGTGTGGGGTCATTCTTACTTTTCTTGAAATCACAATCTTGGAAGTACCCATCAATTGTTGAGTACCATGATCTAGGTTCTTGCTTGAGTCCATACAATGCTTTATTCAATTTGTAAACATATTTTTCCTTTCTTTCCACTTAAAATCCTTGAGGTTGTTGAACATAAACCTCCTCATCTAGATAACTATTCAAGAATGCATTTTCACATCAATGTGATAAACTTTCCATTGTTTATTGGTTTCCAATGAAAAATCCATCCATATTGTCTCTTGTCTTGCAACAAGGGAAAATGTTTCATCATAATCCACACCATATATTTGAGAGAATCCTTTTTCAAACAACCTTGCTTTGTATCTTTCTATGTGTTAGGAAAAAATTCAGATTTTACACATGCAACTAGAAACACTATAATAGAAAATAGAAAATCGTAACACAAGTAACACAGAGATTTACGTGGATACTTGCAATGTGCAGTAAAACCATGGGGTAATGGCAACTTCTCATTTCTATTATTTTTATAAAACACTTTACATTCACATTTTCAATGTTTCAATATTACTTTGATATGCAAGGGATCAAGTTCCTTTTATAGAGCAGAAGGAAGACTCCAAATTGTTCGTTTCCTCTCCAAAAGGAAGCCTCCAAAAATAGTTTTTTTTCACTCCCAAGGAAGGCGTCTGAACCTATTCATCTTCCACATTTATATGTCTATCCTATATGTCTACTACCTAGATGTCTAGCAGCGATGCCTAGACATCTAGTACTACTACCTAGACATCTAGCAGTGCTACCTAGATGTTTAGCAACCTATACGTCTGCTGCCTAGATGTCTAGTACTGCTACCTAGATGTCTGGTAGTGCTACCTATACGTCTGGAATTGCTACCTATACATATAGCATACTAGACTTCTACTTCCTAGATGTCTAGTACTACTTCCTAGACGTCTAGTAGCAATCTTTGCAGACTAATAAATATTGCATAGTGACTTCACCTCCTAACATTCTCCCACTTGAAGTCAGTATTTAGGAATTATTCTACCAAATATTTTCATCCAGTGCCAATTAACCAATGCTACCCTTGTTACTTTTTCAGCAAGCCTAGAGAATTTCTGCACCACTCAAACTTCTCTACCTTGACTAGCTTTGTAACAATATCTGTAGGATTCACTTCAGTGTCAATTTTTTGCAATAGGATCCTACCTTCTTCCACCACATTTTTTATAAAGTGGTACTTGACATCAATGTGTTTCGTGCGATCATATAATGTTGGATTCTTCACTAGCTGAATAGCACTTTGACTATCACAATGCAGCGTAATTTTCTCCTACTGAAGTCACCCAATAGTCCTTTTAGCCAAATTACCTCTTTGCTAGTATGAGTTGCTGCAATATATTCTACTTCAGTGGTTGATAAAGCCACAACAAAATTCAGCTTAGAAGACAAACTCACTGCTCCACTAGCAAGAGTGAAGGTATATCTTGTAGTAGATTTTATCCCATATCTATCTCCACCATAATTAGAATCCACAAAACCTTTAACTTGCAAATTTGTTGATCCAAAGTAAATGGTAACATCTAAAGTGGCTCTTAAATATCTAAATATCCACTTCACCACATTCCAATGCTCTTTACCAATATTTGCCATGTATCGGCTGACTACTATTTCTTGGGCAATATTCGGTCTAGTGCTCACCATGGCATACATGAGGCTTCCTACTGCTAATGAATACGATACAAAAGATATGCTTTTATTCTCTGCTTCTATTCTAGGACAATGGTTGGAAGACAACTTTAAGTGTGGAAGAAGTGGGGTACTAACTGGTTTTGCATTCGGCATATTGAAGTACTACAAAATCTTCTCCACATATGACATTTGACTTAACCATATATTTATTTTTTTTCTATCCTCATGTATATTTATCCCTAAAATTTGGTTTGCTTCTCCTAAATCCTTAATTTCAAATGTCCTAGCCAATTGAGCCTTAAGTTCAATAATTTTATTTATGCTGGGGATTACAACTAACATATCATCAACATACAACAACAAAATAATAAAACTACCATCATCAAACCTCTTATTGTATCCACAACGATCAGCTTCACTCCTATTGAAACCTTGGATCTTCATGAAGGTTTAAAATTTCTTGTACCACATTCTTGGCACCTATTTCAATCCACACATTGATTTCTTCAGTCTACAAACCAAATGCTCTTTGCCTCTTTCTTCATATCCCTCAGGATGATCCATATAAATCTCCTCCTCGAGATCACCATGCAAGAAAGTAGTCTTTACATCAAGCTGCTACATTTCCAAATCCTATGCAGCTACAAGTGCAAGTAGAACTCTAATGTAGTCATCTTCACAACTAGAGAGAAAATTTCATTAAATTTAATACCTAACTTTTATGCATAGCCTTTTGCCACCAAGCGAGATTTATGATCCACAAGTTCCCATGTTTTATTCTTATGAAGTGCCTCGATTTTATCCTCCATGGATTTCCTCCACTTTTCTACATTCTTAGACTCTCTAGCTTCCTAAAATGAACTAGGTTCACCATCATCAGTTAACAAAGCAAAATAGGACTGATAAACATGAGAATACCTTTTTGAACACTTTTTTGGACGTGTAGATCTTCTAACCCAATGATCTTTTGATTGTGGCTCTTGGTCTTATGACCGTTGTGGTTGCTCTACTTGTTCTACACGCTGATAAAAAACTTTAGCATGTTGATTTTCATATTCATCTTCACTCATTTCTACTTCAATTGGTACAACATTAGGAGTTTTTTGTACCTCCTTCCTTTGCATGGATTTTTCATCAACAATTACATCCCGACTAATAATTACCTTGTGGGTAGTAGGATCCCATAGTCTATACCCCTTTACTATATCTCCATAGCCGAGAAAAACACATTTGCTTGACTTCATGTCAAGCTTGGACCTTTTTTCTTTGGGTACATGGGAAAATGCATCATAGCCAAAGGTATGCAAATAAGAGTAATCAACTAGCTTACAACACCAAACCTCCTCCATAATCTGTCCATCCAACGCAGTTGTAGGTGACCTGTTAATAAGATAAACAATTGTATTAACAACCTCTACCCAGAATATTTTCTCCAGCATGGCTACGCTAAGCATGCTTCTTGCACATTCCATGATTATAGGATTCATCTGCTCAACCACACCATTTTTTTTTAGAGTATATGGTATAGTCTTCTAGTGCTTAATACCTTCCTGCATATAAAATTTATCAAATTACTTAGAGCAATATTCACTCCCATTATCTGACCTGAGACATAAAATCGACTTGCCAAACTCTTCTCTACTCGTGCTTTGAACTCTTTAAATTTCTACAAAGCTTCCAAATTATTATTTATAAAATAAACCCACACTCTCCTAGAATAATCATCTATAAAATTTAATAAATATATGGCATCATTTAAGGACTAAGTGGAGACTGGTCCAAATATATCCGAATATATAAGTTGCAAAAAATCAAAACTTTTACCAAGACTTGCAGTAAACTGAACCCTCTTTTGTTTACCAAAAATACAATGTTCACATAAGTCTAAATTGCAAGACTTAATACCAGAAAGCATCTCTTTCATGCAAAATTTTTAGATCTTTTTCACTCATATGGCCTAGGCGTTGATGCCATAGCATTACTGCATCCTGAATAGAAGTTTTTGCTGCTACATGGTTTGTCACTATATCACTATATAAACTATATAGGGTCCCATAAGATTCTCCCTTTACTACTATAATAGCTCCTCTAGTAATTTTGTAGTAGTTGATACTAAAAGTGATAGAATACCCTAGCTTATCCATCATCTTGATTGAGAGAAAATTCTTTTGTAAATCGAGCACATGTCGTACATCACATAACACCCTTTCTCTACCATCATCTAGCCTGATCCTTATATCCCCTCTTCTCAAAATTTCTAAAGGGTGATCATCACCCAAATAGACCTTTCCACCACAATATGACTGATATTTATCAAACTAGTATTTGTGGGGAGACATGTGAAAATATGCACTTGAGTCCAGAAACTAGGTATATAAAATAGACCTATTGTTACTATTACATAGGGCTTCACATGTTGTCTTCTCTCCTTAATATACTACACTGGCCTTAGCTGATGGCTGATTTTCCTTTTCACCATTCTTTAATTACCAACAATCCTTATTTGAGTGTCTTGGCTTCCCATAATACCAACACTTACCTTTCTACTTATGTCCTTTAGACTTAGATATGGACTGTTTTCTACCTTGTTTACTCCCCTAGAAATATCGACCTCTCATGGATAGGGCTTCATTTGTTGAGGTTTCTAGAGACGTTTTTCACCTCAACTCTTTTTCCAAAAAATTGGCTACCACATCATCAAATTTGAGAGTTCCTTATGATGAATTATTGATGGTCATCACCATATGATCCCAAGTGTCTAGGAGGGAACAAAGTAGGGTGATAGCTCTATATTTATCCTCCATATTCACATTAATTGAAACTAATTTACTGATAATAGTATTCAAATCATTCAAATTATCTACCATGGATGAAATTTCCTTCATCCTCAAGCTATAAAGTTGGTTTTTTAGAAAAACCTTATTTTTTGTTGATTTTGTTTCATACAACTTTTCAAGATTTTGTCAAAGGGCTTATGTGGTCTTCTCTTTAGTTACATTGAACAAGACAGAGTCCGCTAGGTAGATATGGATTGTAGAAATAACCTTCTTGTAAAGCATTGCCCACTCCTCATCTTTCATGCTTCTCAGTTTACTCATGACTCCTTTCAAGGATTGAGCTTGGTCATTTTAAAGTAGCAAATCCTCCACATTCATCTTCCATAAAGTGAAGTTTATACCATCAAATTTCTCAACCTCAAACCTGGTTACACCTCCTATCATTATTGCAGCTCCCACTCACACAAAACATTGAGATCTGATACCAGATGTTAGGAAAAACTTTATATTTTACACCTACAAGTACAAACACAATAACAAAAAATGAAAAATCATAACACAAGTAACACAGAGATTTACGTGGAAACCTATAATGTGCAGGAAAACCACAGGGTAATGGCAACTTCTCATTTCTATTATTTTTAGCAAACACTTTACATTCACATTTTCAACATTTCAACATTACTTTGATATGTAAGGGATCAATTCCCTTTTATAGAATAGAAGGAAGACTCCAAACTGTTCGTTTCCTCTCCCAAAGGAAGCCTCCAAAAATTGTTCATTTCCACTCCCAAGGAAGGTGCCTGAACCTGTTCGTCTTGTACATTTAGATGTTTGTCCTAGATGTCTACTACCTATATGTCTAGCAATGTTGTCTATATGTCTAGTACTACTACCTAGATGTCTGATAGTGCTACCTAGACGTCTATCAGCATAGACATCTATTGCCTAGACATCTATTACTACTACCTAAATTTCTGGCAATGCTTCCTAGACGTATAGCAACCTAGACATCTAGTACTGCTACCTATACTTCTAGTAGTAGTCTCTGCAGGCTAAATATACTACATAGTGACTTCACATCCTAACACTATACTTCTATCACTATTAAACTTTGTTTTGTAGACCCACTTGGATCCAAGAATCTTCTTATTCTTGGGAAATTACATAAGTTCCCAAGTATCACTTTTTCAATGGACTCTATTTCTTCTTTCATTGCTTGCACCCAAACATAATTAGTACAAGCATCTTCATAACATGAAGGTTCCAAATCAGATTCAAAAAATAGAGCATAATTCACCAACTCACCTTTTGGTTCTTCTTCATCATTACCATACATTTGGATCTTTTCCAATCTTGAAACAACTTGGTCCAACTCTTGAAATTGGATTCTTGTTAACCTCCTTTGAAATTTCTAGTTCAAAATTTGGTTGGTTGGACGTGCTTTGAGTATTCTCTTTCCTTTATTTGTATTCTTTGTGGGATTTGTAGATGAGTTTCTTGAGCTTGAACTTGTTGTAGTCTCCTTTGAACTTATTAATGGGAGGCTAGGTGGCCTTAGAGGAGTAGAGGGAACATTTGAAGGCTGTATCCCAATTGTATTATCTTCTTCAACATCATATATTTTTCCTGTAGGTTTTTTATGGTTGTACACTCCCCCTTCATAAAAAATTACATCTCTAGCAACTACAAACTTATGTGTTTTTTTATTATACAGTCTATATGCCTTACTTGTTTTAGAATATCCCACAAGAATCCATGGCTCACTCTTGCGGTCCATATTCTTTCTCACTTCATCATTCACATGTGCATATGCAAGACAACCAAAAAATGTCAATTGAATTATAGTGGGTTTTATGCCATACAATGCTTCATGTGGAGTCTTCTTGTGTAGTTCTCTTGTGGAGAATCTATTGAGAAATTACATTGTTGTATCAACTTCATTAGACCAAGAATAATTATTCAAAACTTTTATCTTCAACATGCTTCTTGTCATTTCTATAATGGTTCTCTTTTTCTCTCAATTACCCCTTTTTTTGTGGTGTATAGACAGTAGTGAGCTACCTCTTGATGCCATATTGTTTGCAAAAATCATTAAACTCATCTCCATGGTTAGTTCTCAAACACTTTATTTTATATCCACTTTCATTCTCAATCAAAATTCTCCAAACTTCCTATGATTGGTGAGTTGTTTCCCACACTTTCCTAGAATTCCTATGATTGGCACCCTCACATGACGTGCAGAGCATTGGATGCACCCACTCAATAGAGGTGGTGGTAGACACCAATGTTGCAATCGTAGGGGGTTACAATGCTTGGGGAGTGCAAGGGGGTCACTCCCAGCCCCCCAATAGTTATAGGAATCTCATCCTACCTCTATCGACACACACTTCTTTCTCTATTCAAATAATCCTTACAACATTCCCTGAATTCCATTAGACAGTTGTTTATTTGGAGAACATATTAGTTTTTAATTTGTTCCTTTATTATTATAGCATAATGGGTATTTGTAAGCTCTTTAGGATTAGGTTGGTCATTTTGCAATAGCAAACCAACCTCTATTTCATTGGTTTGGTACTACCACATCCTATCATACCAATGAACTTTATTGTGAAGGATAGAAGCGAAATCTCTTAATTTTATATCCCTAGTGTATATATGGGCGAGAAATTATACATATTTTGAGAGTGCATACTTATGTAAATAAAAATATAATAATATTTTTTTTTTTTTTGCAAGGATATGCATAAAATCTTTAAGAAAATCTTCAATAGTTTCTAACTGATAAGTTAAATCAGAACTGATTCATATTACTTACCACTAAAATAATTGTTCCCTTAAGAAACTATAAATTCTAACTAGGGCCCTTCATTCCACTAGCATTTCTACAATATGACAAGAATATCGTAACCTCATTTGAAGATTGGTAATTTTTTGAGCTTACTCCTAGTTTTTATCCTCAAGAGCTCTTATTGTATAAATTATTTCCTCCATATAGTAACACCTTCTCATCCATATTGCAATTTTTACATTGTGGTTATCAATTATAACCATACCTAGAGGAGTAACAACTACTGATATTCAAATTTCCGATGGTTTTATTTAAGTCCCCTATCCAACATTGGTCGGCTCTATTTCCACTGATTTGACTATGACCTATTTAATGACTATTATTGGCTTTGATTCCTCTTTTGGTGATTATGGTGCATTTTGTTGTTTTGACATCCTTAGTAATGCAATCCTTTATTATTCTAGCACCCATTCTTGCACTTATCATTTTGGCGTCCATTATGGAACCTATTATGGTGCTCGTTCTAGCATTTTTTTTTTATGTTCATTGTTCTCATGCTCTTTATTCTAATGCTTGATCCAACACCACAAATTGCTATGTAAAAGTATCTCCAACTTCCATTAGATCTTTTTATTTTCTCCACGAGATTTCCTATTCTATTGTATCAACTCTAAAATCTTCTAAACCTACTCCACTAAATATATTTTTAAAATTAGGGATGGGTGATGTCTAACCTTGTTTTTGTACTTCCTCTTGTTGATATTTAAGCCTAACAACTATTTCTAGCAAAATATCAGTAATTCCAAATCTAAAATTTTATTTAGAAGGTAAACTCTTTAGATTGGTCATGTCTACTTTTTAAATCATCTAATTCTTGCAAAAGCTAAGAAATATATCTTTCTTTTTCTTGCAGCTCCAATTGGGTCTTTGTGCAACCATTGTGATTTGATGATTGCTCTTACATGTGTTTTTGTCAATTTGTCCAAGGTCTTAGCTTATTTTTCTAATACACCTATATCATACTCTTCATCTAGATTTAGAGGTCCCTATGTTATATCACATCCAGTAGTGTCCTAGTGTTATATCATTGGTGGTATTTGGTGGTCAACAAGGATATCAACATCCTCCTATGGAGGTTTCAAAGGTTCTTATGATTTAGAAAAAATATAAATATTCTCTTGTGGAAGCTCTTATAGCTCAATGGAAATATCAAGAACTTGCTTGTCACCATTACCACCTACCACTAGTCTCTTTTTCTTCTTTTGGCACCAAATGTCTCTAGAGCAACTACTTTCTCAAGAGTGACTAATTTGATTCTTCTCCTTTATTTTCTACCCAATTATCATTGCTCCTTTGCAACTCCATTGTTACTATGTGTAGAACATGATTCATCCTCTTCATTATATTCAATAATGTCTAGGGGTTTGTGTTTCTATTATTGTGCTAGAATTTTTGGCAAACTATCCCCAATTTTATTTGTATGGTTAGCAGACCTAGTTCTACTATTGACTCCATGTTCTAATAACTTAGGAGTCATCATTTCTTGGCTATCCTTTTTCTCCTACATGGGTTGGTTGTGATTTTTATTTCTTTCACCATATCTCCCATTAGTAGGTATGACTTCTTTTGGTGCGGGGTTTTATGCATCCTCTAGATTTAATGGCCCTAAGAAGCCTTTTCTTGTTGTCAAAACTTTCTCCAATTTCTCAAACATGCTACTTGGGTGTGGTGGTAGATCTCTAGTAGCTAAGAAAATATTGCAAGGACTCTTGATTTCTAGTTTATGAATAAAATGATATTTTTAAATTCATTCGATGAGGTCATAATGTATCACATACCCATGTTCTTCCTAAACCTTTTTTTCCACCACATGTAAGGTGACATGCAAATAAATATGTAGATTAATTATTATTTTTGGTCTATTAGTGCCATGTTTTGAGATGAGTCAATATTCTAACATGCAGTCTTGAAAGAATGATATACTGACCATCACAAGTTAGGTACTTCATAACCCACATGGCTACATCATTTCATGGTGCTTTAAAACAAGAGCATTTGATCCCCTTGAAATGGTTGTTAATTTTAAATTTGGATCACCCTCTTCTTTAAATTTCCTAAATATATCAACAAGGGTAGACCTAGACTTCCATATGTCCTCCCCTTAACATGAAATACCAAAAATTTCACTCAATATTTTAGGGGTTACCTTTATGATGACTCTTTCAATTTTCATAGAGTTCTCCCAGAGCACAAGGGTAAATATTATAACCAATGATTCAGTATACCCTTTGAACTTACACGTAAATCCAACCAACCTTCTCACTAGAATATTTCTACCAACTCTGAGTGTTGTTCAATTTTGGAGGTGTTATCTAGCTTGGTTTTCTGCTTCTATCCTCCCATGGCATTTTCTCTACTACTTTTGATTCGTCAAATTTAAAAACTATTATTGCAACTCTTTCACTGGTTCTCTATTGTAGATTAGTAGAAGTTTTCATTATAATTCTTTGGATGTTGGTTTCATGAAGATCATTGTATCATCAATTAATGATATGAAAAATATTATCTTTTACAAATTTATAGCATTCAAGGTGGTGATCTTAAATATAGAGTGTTCAATACATTGGTACTTGATCCATGCCTATGTTGGAGAATATTACATAATTTCGTACATGTCAATGTACCACCTTGATGCATTATTATATTAGATGTACGTTGTAGATTAAAGTGTGAGTTAATATTTCATGTAATGTAATAATGTGCAGGAAATACACAAGTATCATGTAATTATGTATGCAAGTGTTATGAGTGTAAATGTGCATGAGTGTTCATTATGTAAGAGTGCACATGTGTCCTTACAATAGGAAAGTGAAGAGTTTCAAAGAAGAGTGAAGATAAAGAGTGTAGCATATGAGGGGCCACATTCAAAATTTGTAATTTGTATCAAAATTGTATAGCTTATTGCATGCATTAGTAGACCTTTATTATATAGTATTTTTAGTATTCTAAGTTATTCTTGTGTTATTCTATTTGATATCATATTCTAAGTTATTATATTAGTTTCATTATATTGCAACTTTATTATATTTGATCCTATGATTATATTCCTATGAGTTTTGTATTTGGTGTAAGGCTTCAAAATCCATTAGTGGTATCATATCCATAGCAATATTGTTTGCACACGATTTAAAAGCTACAGGAGGCTAGAGTCTTTCCACAAGGTTGAAGGATAACCTGTGAATACTAGGATCTCTATTTAGGTGAATCAAATTAAATACAATAGATTATTCAGGTCAAAGCCAAGCTTGATATTAATAGAAAATTTTAGGGATATAAATCCCTTAACATTAATATTGGATTCTTAGGTAATGCTAGAAAAAGCTATCTAAGATATTGTTGCAGTAAAAAATTGATCTTCGAAAGTTAGGAAGTTTCATATAATAAATAGAGAAGACTTTCATATTTTATTGCTTTAAATTTGAGTGCTTTATTTAAGCATGGATCGATTTGAGTTGCAAAAAAAGGAGACCCGCTAGAAGAGGTCCCATTGGAGATAGAAGGAGACTCGCAAGAAAATGTTCCATTGAAGAAAGTAGGAGACCTACGAGAAGAGGTCACATAGGAGACTGAGATAGGAGACTTGAAGAAAGAGGTCCCATAGCTGATAGAGATAGGAGACCCAAAGAAAGTGGTCCCATAGAAATCAGAAATAGATATAGGAGACCCGAAGAAAGAGGTCCCATAATTGGTAGAGATAAGAGACCCAAGAAAGAGGTCCCATATAAGCCATTGAAGTTAGAAGAAGATACCCGAGTAGAGAGGTCCTCTTGAATATTGAAGAAGTTTGTTCTGAAGAAGTAAGAGAAAGAAGAATTTCCAGAAAGAGTGCCTACATCAAGTTTGGGATAATCATCACCATTCAATGATAAGCCCATAAGAGATAGAGGAGACTCATTGAAGGAGGTTCCAATGAAGATTGAGATAGAACTTGAAAGCTTTAGGATAACAAGGTTTAAATATAGACCAAGCAACATTTGGAAGGCAAGTATCTTGCCAAATATTGCATACATCAAAGGCCAACAATTTTATGAAGACCAAAAAATAGAGAAATATGATATCTATAGATTTGACCAAAAAGAAATCTACATTGGAAATAGAGCAAGCAAGAGTGAAATTTATAGTATTTGAAGGATCATATAAGGAAGAGAAGAGAAAAACGTTAAGGAAAAGTGGACAACAAGTTTAAAAGCAGAGAAATACTGCTACGCAGCCTATAATAGAGATGTCTAAGTTTTGGAAAAAGAATATAACAAGACAACAAGATTTAAATGTTCAAGGTAGCAACATAGAAAGCAAAGACTATTGAATATTAAGTTGAGTAAAGTGCATTAAAGGGGATAGCATACAAGTTTAAGTTTTATATTTGAGAGCACCCTACATAAGTGTCGTCTACAGCTGCACCTGCACAAAGAAGAACTTTAGTATAACAATCAAAGGTAAATACATCTCATTGAAAAGTGTAGCTATTAGCTCTATGCAGTCCATCCGAATCTACAAAGAGAAGAACAATGCATTAGAATTTCTGTAAGGGCTGTGCTAAGAGGAACATAAGCAAAAATATAGGACATTAATTCAATTATAGAGGTCTAGCATCAAGCATCACATAAGATCCAAGTGCCAAGAAAATTTGGAAGTGAAACGACATCAAGTGAAGTGTTAGGGAATAATGCGATGAGAAGTGAAACATTGGACAACGAGGTAACATAAGGTTGATGCGAGGGAATCATAAAATAATAAAATAGCACACTAGAAGAGAGAGCACCATTGAATAACAATAAAATTATGTTAGAAATATCTCTAAAAGGCTTAGAAAGAGTGCAATAGCACCTATAGTACATAGCACCCCTGAAGAAACAAACATCACCATGGAAGCAAGCATCACCTAAGTAGCCAACACAATTGTGTACACCAACAACAGTGCCACCATGGAAGATAAGCATCATCAAAATGACTAATGTAGACAAGAGTTATCTAGAATACCAAGCACCACCAAAGTTTGCCAGCCCATAGAGAAGCCAAAGTGATACTAAGAAACACTCGAACATGTTGAGTGATAATTTTAACCAATTGCAAAATCACCATTACAGACAGGGTATTGTTAAAAAACCCTCACTTGAAAATAAATTTAGAATTTCTCCAAGGTTCTTGCTTGCTTAATTATTTAAAATGTGTTTGATTGCTTGTAAAAATATGAAAATGTGTTGAAATACCTTAGAGGTGCAAGTAATTGTTAACAAGGGGCCTGTGGTTTAGTATTGATTTGATTTGCAATAATTTTGTTGCTCATGTGATTATTAAAAATGTGTATTTATTAATCCACTATATACTTTGAAATAATGATTCCAGAATGGTGATTTAATCCATTTTATCTTACTTTGTTAAGTAGATTTTATCTTCTTTTGTTAAGCAGATTTTAACAAATTTTATCTTCCTTTGTTAAGCTTTTCTTGAGCATAAAATAACAAGACTAAAATCTAACTTTGAAATGTCAATCCTGGAACGGTGATTTAATTCATTTTATATTCTTTTGTTAACAAATTTTATCTTGCTTTGTTAATAAAATTTTATCTTGCTTTGCTAACAAATTTTTTATCTTGCTTTGTTAAACAAATTCTAAAATTATAGAACCTATAGAGTGCAAGAATTTTTTTGTTTTAAAATCTTAAGAAGTATCTTAATTAAATGAGTCCAAATAATTTAACATGTTATCCTTAAGAGAAAAATTATTTGGATGCTCTAATTACTTCAAAACCCCCATTGTTGATTTTAGTGTAAAATTATGTAACCTTTTAGTGCTGTGAGTGTTTTATGGAACCTAATGAAAATAAAATGGAAAATAAATTTAAAAAAAGCTAATGTTAGAGGAAAAAAGATAAAAAAATCTGAAATAATATGGAAACAAAGTGCAAAAAAGCGATCAAAGCAAGCTACTATGAATTAATTCCTCCTATTATGCATAAATGAGAAGATCATGAACACTAAAACAAAACCAGGTTAGATTTGCATTCACACAATCTAAATTTGGTTAAGTGCAAGAGTCTGAGAAATAAAAGCATGTATTAAAAAACATTAAATGATGCTACCATATCCATGCATAAAACATCATCGAATGAACTCAATACATGTAGGAGAAAAATATGCAATAAAGCTTGTATTCAAAACCTTCTTTGGCTACATACAAGGTGAGAGAAATATGTTTACAGTAGCTTCAGAGCCTTCCAATCCTTTTCATGCCCTTCTGCTCCAAAAATGTTCCCGTTGGTCATCAAATCTGCCTAGGAAAGGATTTTGGGTAAATGTATGCGCCCTAGACCTGGACCAACATTGAAAGGCCGAAGGGAAGAGATGCCCCTCGTGCCAATATCCGGAGAAAGGTCGGCTCCTATGCTAAACTACTTTGGTGTTTTGAGATAAGGGATGCAGGAAAGAGATAAACAGAGTAAGGGTGTAGGAAAGAGATAAAAAGAGTTAGGGTTAGAGAAAGAAATAAAAAGGGGTAAGGGAAGAGAGATCGATGATTTAAAGTGGGAGAGAACAGGAAGCACGATCACTAACTAACAACTTGAATAGCAGCAAAGAACACCAAGAATAAATGAAAGAAATGCCACATTAACCTTCCTATGTATCCTCTGGGAGAGCTCCAGGATTCTCCTTCTCCCTTTCATCGAAATTCAGGGTTCAGAGTAACGACGATTAGGACAAGCGAATATAACAGAAACCACAACCCACCAGGCAAGCATAAAAGAAAACCAATATAGCATTTTTCCTCTCCTATGTATCCTTCGGGCAAATTTTAGGGTACAGTCCCCAATCGCACACCGAATTCAGGATTCAGAGTCACAGTATGCAAATGAAGAAAGACAAAAGAAATAAACACAGAAGGCAACATAAAAGAGAGAAATTGAGCCCAAAGCTCTTTAGTATTAATCGCAGGACATCAAGTTACAACAGCTTTCTAGCAAAAAGTTCCCCCTTCTTTCATTACAATGCCTGGGTTTTTATAGAGGACCCGACCCTCTGAGCCATAATTACACAAAATGGAGGAGTACATCCTCGAAAGTTGAGAAGTCGGCTCTTGCGGCTCTCGTGACTGAGCTCTCAATTCTGTTACCAAAACTAGCAGCTGCGACCGGGTCAACCGGGGAAAGATGCATTAATGAGCCACCTGGATGTCCTTGGTCTCCGGGTGCGGTGCTCGAGTGGCCGCCATGCTCGTCGGGCTCTCCATCATGGACTGATACTTCATTTCCAATTGCTAAAAATGAACAGCGGGCTTGTCGGGCACGAAAAAATGTATTTATGAGGCACTTGACCACCTCGAGAAAATACCCGGCTTGGAGCGCGTGCCTTTTGAAGCGCTTCACTAAATTTTCATTCGCACTTCGCTTCGCAATGGACTCGAGCCGAAGCAGATTCTCCTTGATTTGCACTTCGCATGATGGAGCTTCGCAAAATAGCTTCGGGGGTGGTGAGAGCCGAAGTAGATTTCTTCCTCAAGATGGGGTCTTCACTTCTCGCTACTTCGCTGTGCCAAAACTGCTTCGGTGAGGCCTTCGCCCGAAGTAGATACTTCGCTGATGAGCTTAAAAATGCTTCGCGGTGATCCTTCTTCAAAACTATGATTTGGGGTATTTTGGTCGAAGCTCATTCTTGCCTTCTAAATGTTTCGACTGCTTCTACTTCGGGTGAAAGTACTTCGCACGAAGGTTTGCCGAAGCAGATGCTTCGCAATGACTTTTGGCGAAGTAGAAATGGTTCGCTGGTGGGAAGGCCCGAAGTGAGTGCTTCGATGGCCTTTTGGTGAAGTATTTTCAATGTTTGCCCTTTTCAATTTCCGCTTCGCAAGTTTCTTGCCCGAAGTATCATTTTGAAGTGCTTCGGACCCGAAGTAGTTTTCATCCCTCTACCTTTGCATTTTGCTTCGGCAACATCGCTTCGCAAAACTTTCGCCCGAAGTAACTGTTTGAGGGACTTCGGGGCCGAAGTAGTTTTCTTGCCTTAGCCAATTCGGACCGCGATTTTCCTTCGACGAAGTCGCTTGAATGCCGCTTCGCAAAACTTTTGCCCGAAGTAGCTTCTGGAAATGCTTCGGGTGCGAAGCTCTTTTTTTGAATTCTTCTTCGGCAACGCCACTTCGCAAGATTTTTTCCCGAAGTAGCTTCTTGAAGTGCTTCGGGGCCGAAGTAGATCCCATCCTTAGTGATTTCCTTTGCGAAGCTATCTTCCTTAGCTTATTCGGCAGTGAAGCTCTTTCTTCTTCCTTTTTATGTACAAGGGGGGTGGCAAGGAAAGCCAAAATTGCTGCAACACTTGAAAATGTTGTTTCTAAAAGCAAGGGAATAAATTCATGAATTTAAAGAAATACTTTACAAAAGAGAGACTGTACAAAATTTTGATTTCTTTTTCGACCCCTTGTGCAATGTGACGAAATTGTCAACATTCTTGGTGGCTCGCGGGGCAACGAGCTCGTCTCGGTGAGAGAACCCTCAGCTTTGATCCATTGGGCCAGAGTCACCTCCAGACCCTTCTCCTTTTTCCACCTCCGAGGGTGCTTCCACAGCTTGTTCTCCCTCTTCTTCTTCTTCGCCTTCTTCTTCTGCTTCTTCTGCTAGTGTGGCTTCCTCTGGCGTGGCTTCATGTTGCGGTGATGGGGCAAGGCGATCATGGATTTTTCTCATGGTTCGGTGGACATGAGCCCAGGCACCCTTCGAAAAAGGTTCTTGATCCTGCAGTGCCTTGACTAAAATGTGGAACCGATCGATCTGCCCGATATCAGCATGTTGGGCCCTGGTATACAGATCGTTCAGGCAGGCCGCGATCTTGCAGTATTTCAGAATGAAATCTATGACCTATTTTTTTGTTATAGGCTCTGCCCATTCATCTATTTTTGAGACGTCACCTTCAAAATGGAGCCATGTCGGCTTAATCTCTTCCTTGGTCAGAAGGTTCCCATCATCATCCGTGAAGCTCGGGAAACCCAAGGAAGAGAGGTCTTGGAAATAGCCCATCGATGCACGCTGCTCATCCTCGAACACATCCAGGAGGACCTTCACCTTCTGCGCTTTCCTCACCTTGGAGAAGAAGGCACGAACTGTGGCCTTAGCTGTAGACCAATCTCTAGCTATCCGACTCATCGCAGGGACCTGCAAGTCCTGATATTTACCGCTTTGGACATCGAAAGCTAATTTGAGTCGGCCTCTAGCTTTCTGAGTAATTTCATCGATGATTGGCCTTCCTTCGGTAGCGGCGTGTTGTGCTTCGATGGTGTAGATCAAAATTGATAGGGCACTGGAGGCCCGAGACCTAAAATTTTTGAGCAAGTGCGAGCGAATCTCCTTGATTCTGCCTCTATCAAACAGCTCCAGGTTTGCCTTTTCGAACAACTGCTGCTGTGTCTGCAAGATTTTGCTTTCAAGGTCCTTGGCCTTCAACTCATTTTTGGCTTGCCTCTGTGCTTGGTGCTCAGCTGAAATCTGCAGTTGTAGTATTTGTTGTTTGAGGGCGTGCGTTTCCTTTTTCATCAGCTTACACTGCTCCTCTGAATCTTCCAGCTTGGAGCAGATTCTAGCTAGCTCCTCTTCCAACTTGATGTTGGCGCTCTCTGCTTCGAACCTACGCTGATTAGCGATGTTTGCGTGCGCTCGAAAAGTCTCAATCCCGACATGCATAGACGTAGACTCATTGTCTATGTTCAGGTGCTCCAGGTCCTTTGTCTTCTCCTGATAGTCGTAATCTACTGGAGTCATTTCATCCAGAGGCTTCTGGACCTTAGGAACCTTCTTCACCTTATGCAGCTTCCCAGCCTTCAAATCGAAGACAGCGCATTTTTCAATCTGAGCCAGAGAGCGCCCTCTCTTCTTCCTCGCCTCCTTCAACATTTTTTTTGTATTTTGTCGAGCTAGGAGTAGCTTCTCGGCAAGGGGGCGTTCCTTTATCATGGAGAGTTTCGACTCAAATAAGGCTGGATCTCCAGCCGAAGGGGTAAACAAATACAAAGAATGAATGGGGGATGCCTCACCAGCAGGTTCGGCGATAGGTGTACTAGGAGTCCCAACGAGTGCAACAATGCCATGTGAGGCAGGTGAATGAGGAACAGGGTTCGGCGAAGTGGTGGCAACGGACTTGTCCCGGCCTGGTGACTCGAGTGGAGTGGGGCTAATGGGATCGGTGACAAGAGGCAATGCGTGAGGAGGCGACTGACTTTGTGAGGGAGGGGGAGACTGATGGGGAGACTTGGTCGAGACCATGGTAGACACGTGAGAGACTAAGGCAAAGGGTGGAGAATGCTTACCTGCGTGCCCTTCAGGCAGAGCGGCCGTAGTGACTTCTTGCATGATAGGCTCTTGCTCCTTTTGGGCTTCGGCACTCCCAACCTCCACAACTTCTACCTCGGGGTCTCCCTCCTGTTGGAGGAGTTCCTCCACATCAATGACGTCTATGTCTGGGACCGTCTCGGCACTTGGTGGCCCCGCATCTTCAACATTTGCTTTGGTCGGGCTTGATATAGGTGGTCTGGCAGGAGCACTTGCGAGCTTTGTGCGGGGTCACTTTGGGTGGCTCGGAGGCACTTGAATTTGCTCTTGCCTCTTTCTTTTCCTCCTCTCCAATGGTTGCTCTGCCTCTTCGGTGCTTGTGTCATGGCTTTTCGATGGTCCCTGTGGTAGTGCCGCTGGTGTAGCTTCGGTTTCCTCCTCTTCTCCTTGCTTCGAAGCATCGTCAGCTCCTCTTGGGCTTTCGCCCGATCCTGGGGTAGCTGGAGGAACAAAGTCAGCGAAGGATATGGACTTCCAAGTTTCAACATTGGCTTCATAAAGAATTGTGAAGTCTTTATCTGCTGCCAAGAGTCCATAAGAATTCATCTTTTGGCGATGGACTCTCATTATCCACCACTCCCGAAGCTTTTCTTCACCCCAATTCTTCAATTCTTCCTTTAAATCATCCTTTGCCTTTCTCCAAAATGTGGAGCTTGGAGTTGGGAGGGGGTACTGGTCAGGGTCAAACTCGACCTCCATGGGGTAGAACTCATGCCAGGGAGGCAATGTCCTCATTCTCTCCAAATGCCACTCCAGATCCTTCCCATTGGGATTATTCCTTTGTTCCACAATTTTAGGGTGGGGGCAGATGTGGAAATTCTTGAATTTTAAGTGATCCCTCATTACTCCCAAGGGATCATAGAGCCATTGCTGAGGAATCTGGAGCAGGCCAAAATTGGCAAGCTTTTCCTCCAGGAAGACGTTCTATTTTAAGGCAAAGACTTCGATTACTCCCATCCTGAAGGGGAAGTCATAGGTATGTGCCCATTTCTGACCATGGCCGTAGACGGCGTTGGTTGCGTCGCTCTGTCGAGCGACCTCCAGTGCGAACTGGTACTCGGAGGGGTAGACTGGTAGCAGGAAGGGTTTCCCTGTGAAGCCGAAAAGGCGAATCACCAGTCCCTGTGTCAATTGGAAAACATCTCCCTTCTTCTCCTGCACCACTCTATCTCTCAAACTGAGGGGCACCCGAGGGCAAGAACCCTTCAACAAATGCATAGCGGGTCCCAAAAATTGTTGATTAAAAGAATAATAGGACTCCGTCCTCAATAGGAGGGGAGTCCACTGGTACACCGACAGAGGATTTCCATCCTCGCCGCTTGGAGAAATGGCGATATGGGGGAATCGCTTATGTACTTGGTAGAAAAACAACCAGACAAGGAAAGAACAGGGTGCGAAGTACTGGCCTGTCGTCGAATTCTTCATACTGGTGAGCCGTGTATGCAAGGTTCGGGCCACCCATTCTGCCCAATCAAAGAAAACTGGGTTTGTACTTGGTCTTGAAGCATCAGGGGCATAGAATTCCCCTCTTGAAATACATTCGGCCAAAGACACCTGCCAGGGCTGCACCGAAGCATCTGTCGACAGGCCCGCCACCCATGCAATGATGGAGAAAATATCGGTGTTCTTGAAGGCCGCCAAGGGTAAAGGCATCTGGGGCAGCTTGTTTGAAGGGAGCCCGCTTTTGAGGTTCTCGTGCAGGAATTTCAATATGTGGTTGTTGGATGTGAACCTCTCCATCTGTTCGCTCAGAATGACGTTGCGAACGGAATAGCCCTTGGGCGGACCCTGCAGTGGCACGAAGGCTGCTTGTACATCTTCCTTTAGAATGGAAAACAATTTATGACCTGAAGCATCCAACACTTGCCTGGATGCAGGCTGGTAGTTCTGCGTGATAGCACAGATTAACTCTGGACAGTGGTGAGCAGGCGGGGTCAAATACCAATAAATTTGAGAATAATAGGCAGCAGCCCTCTTATTCTCTGGGGTGAGTCTGCTCACCATAAACTCAATAGTGCGTCGGAGGTCGGACACACCCTTAGAGAGCTCCGTGTCTCTAATTTTCTCCCACCCATCGATTGGTGGTTCTACAAGCTGCTCCTCCTCAAAGTCATCTCCTTCTTCTATCGGCTGCTTTTCGGGGCGAGGGGTGAGATTTATCTTCTTTGGAGTATGCTTTTTCTCTTCTTTGCCCTTCTTTGTTTTTTCAGGGCCTGCAACTTCGGGCTCTTTCCCCTTCTCTTTGGAGTTTTTCTTCCCCATGTTGAAAATGATGGCGGTAGAGTCCTTGATACAGAGGGCTTTGATGTGAAGGGCTTAGATGCAAAGGGCAGGAGAATTGCAGAGTAACCGAAGGCTCTTAGTCTAGCATGAACTGATGGATAAATAACCTCCTCCTTGCTAGAGCTTCACGTTTTATAGCCTTAAAAGGCAACCACCTGAATTTATGGCACCTACTAAAATTAAATTTACACCTCGGACGGAGGAGGTCGCCGTGTCCTTTGATTGGCTCTGCAGCGACGTGGTACGCGGGGCCACATGCTTTGATGATTATGCCTTGTATTGGAGAAGCAACCTGCTGCCACCTCGTACCTGGGCGCGAGCTTTTCTCCTAACCGAATCGCCTCGGGATGTGCTCCACCACTTTTTGCCTTAAATTCACCCGCTTTGAACTCTTTTCATGGTTGTTGTCTGCACGTTCTTTGAGGCACATTTTAAATTCTCCCGTCTCGCGCGTTATTGGTTCGGCGAAGTCGAAATCAGCAATGAAAATGCTTCGCGATGAACCTTTGGTGCGGGCTGCTTTTCGACACTTCGGGCCCGAAGTACTTCTCCTTTGCCACGCTGCCACTTTGCTTTGCGAATATCGCCTACCGAAGCTTGTTTTCTTTGGAAACAGCTTCGCCAAACTTTGCTTCGAAAACTGCTTCGCGAGGGCTCTTTTAAAATCTACTTCGCAAAACCTCTGCCCGAAGTAGCCTCTTGAAATGCTTCGGGCGCGAAGCTCTTTTCGTGCCTTTGTTTAAATTTTGGTTCGGCCCCTTTTGAGGGTAAAGTGCTTCGCTGCGAACCTCCTTGCAACCACTACTTCGCATTGAAAGTCCCCGAAGGAGATTTTGTACCACTTAGCTTTTGCAATCTCGAAACAAGATGTATATACACAAATGAAAAAATATATATACAAGAGTACATACACATTTTTTTTTTTTGCAAGAGTTTTACCTCAGCGATGAAAAGTCTTCAGATGAAGACCATTGACAGAGATCGGCAAGACCTGGCCATCTGCATCTTTGAGGATGAAAGAGTTGGCCGAGTTCACCTTCACAATTTCGAACGGCCCATCCCAGAAGGCATCCAACTTGTCATGATTTCCAGGCTTGGCTTTCCAGGAGTCCCACTTCCATACCAGATCTCCCACCTTGAATGTGCGATTGGATGATTTTTTCTTGAACCAATCTTGGGTGACCTGAGCATGCTTAGCGAAGTTCTGGTAGGCTTCCTCGCGATCTTCCTCTAGCTGCAATAGCTGAGCTAATCTATTTTCCATTGGACTAACTCCATCTTCTTCTAGTAGCTGCAATGCAGGGATCTCTATATGGGTAGGTAAGATGGCCTCCTTACCGTAGACCAGGGCATAGGGTGAAGTCTTGATTGACTTCTTGACTGAAATTTGATCGGCCCACAAGGCCCGATCTAGCAGAAGATGCCAAGTCCTTTTGTTTGTCTCTATAAGCTTTCTCAGCACCCTCAACAAGGTCTTGTTGGTGGATTCTGCCAATCCATTGCCCTGTGGATAGTAGTTGGAGGAGACTTTATGATATATCCCATGTTTGTAGAAGAAATCATTGATTTTGGCGCCTAAAAAATTGGGACCATTGTCCGTAATAATTGCTTCGGGAATGCCGAACCTGGTGATCAAACCCTCTAGGAAGGCGATTACAGTCTCTTGGTCCGCATGCTTCGTAGGGATCGCTTCGGCCCACCTGGTGAAGTAGTCAGTTGCAGTCAAGATGAACTTATGTCCCACGGAGGAGTTCGACGATATGACCCCTATGAAATCCAACCCCCATTGTTGAAAGGGTGATTCAACTTGTATCGGTCGGAGAGGCATCGAAGCATTTCTGCTTTGGTCGGTGAACTTCTGACACTGCTCACATCGACGACAGACCACGAAGGCATCAACGAAGAGTGTGGGCCAATAATAACCTGCCTTGATTATCTTTAGTGTCATTGTTCTTCCCATGAAGTGACCTCCAGATAATCCTGAATGGAATTCTCCCAGGACCCTTCTTTTATCATCATCTTTTATGCACTTGAGAAGGACGCCATCAATGTTTCTAAAAAATAGGCCTTCGAGGCGCAAAGTATATCGGGAGGACCGCATCCTAAAATGCCTTCGCTGTGAAGCATTCAGATGTGAAGGACATCTGCCGGTGTTGAAGTACTTGATTATCTCACTGACCCAGTCCTGCTCATCCTCTTCCTGGTTTACGAGGCATCCTTCGGCTGGCGAGTCATCCCATTGAGATTCTGTCGCTTCGGCCGCTGCGCTCTTCGCCAGTTCTTGACACAATGCGTGATCGCGAACCAGTTTTGTGGGCTTGATCTCAATGTCAAATTCCTGTATCTTGTTCACCCAACCGGCTCTCTTGCTTCCCAATTCTCCTTGGATGATGAAATTGTGCACGTCGGGGTGAATGACAAAGACCGTAACCCGACTTTGGGAGATGAACTGCTTGAACTTCCTGAGAGACTTCATTACTGCATGCACCTGACGTTCTATGAAATTGTATTTCTCTTCATGGGGATTGATCACCTAGCTCAAAAACATGATGGGACGCTCTTCACCATCTTCTCCCTTTTGTGTTAGGACCGCAGCATAGCTCTCGGGTTCCCCTATGGCATACAGGATAAAATCTTGACTATAGTCAGGGTTGATCAAGACCGGCGCCTGAGCGATTCGGGCCTTAATCTCTTCGAATGCCTCCTTTCTTTCTTCCATCCAGATGAATTCGGTGCCCTTCTTCAAAAGTTTGGACATCGGCTTGATGACTTGGGCGAAATCGGGGACAAACTTCCTCACGAAGTTGATCTGGCCAAAGAAATATTGAAGTCCTTTCTTGTCTGCTGGGAGTGGGAGCTTCGTTAGAGCCTCGGCTCTATCGGGATCTACAACGAGGCCCTTTTCTGATATCGCATGTCCCAACAACTTTCCTTCGCTGACTACAAATATGGACTTCTTCGGATTGATTGAGATGCCAAACTCTCGACATTTTTCAAAAATTTGTTGCAGGTGTACAGGGTGATCCTCCCTTCTTCGAGAGAAAATGGTCATGTCATCTAGATAGATGACGATAACCTTATTCAGAAGCTCACCAAAAGCTAGATCCATCGCCCTCTGGAAAGTGGCACCAACATTCGAAAGGCCAAATGGCATTCGTTGGTAAGCAAATGTCCCCCACTTGGTGGTGAACGTTGTTTTATGCTGGTCTTCGTTCCTGACCCAGATCTGATTGTACCCTGAGAAACCATCGAGCAGGGAGAAGCGTTGAGCCCCAGCCACCGAGTGCAAGATCTGATCGATTTGCGGAAGAGGATAGTGGTCTTTGAGAGAAGCCTGGTTTAGGTTGCGAAAGTCCACGCATAACCGTATATCTCCATTCTTTTTTTTGATGGGGACTAGGTTCGCTACCCAAGAAGAATGCTTGATGGGATAAATTATCTTCGCCTCGAGCATTTTTAGGAGTTCGGCCTTCATCAGGACCTCGATCTTCGGGTTAACCGGCCTTTGCTTTTGTCGAAAGGGTTTGACCCCCTCCTGTAATTCAATTGTATGTTGGATCAGCTGTCGATCGTATCCCCTGAGGTCTTGATAAGACCAAGCAATTATGTCGGGATACTTCCTGCATAGAGTCTGGATCTGTTCTATCTCTTTCGAAGTGCAATCGGTTCCAACTTTTATTGCTTTTCCAGGTTCAAGCTCTAAATCTTGATACTGCTTTTCATTGACTTTAATCATGTGAGAGAGTGCTCGATCATTCTGATCAAAGAGGCTTTCAAGAGTGATCAGTCCCTTGGGAACGTGGTTATTCTTCAATTGAACCAGCCCTTCATATTCTTCTTCGTCAGGGCTTCTGTCTTCGATTGTGGCGGCTTCTTGAATCATGAAATTTACAATCTGCTCATCATTGTCAAAGACTTGCCAATGTAGGTCCTTGTCCGGGATAGAGGGTCTGTAGATCATCCTCATAGCTTTGGGCTTGTGCACCATGTCTTCTGCAGGAGAGTACTTGGCTGCGATGGATGCTAGAACATCAGCATGTCGATTCTTTTCTCATGGGATAAACTGTAGATTGAGAGACTCGAACTGGTCACACAGGTCCCATACCCTATTGCGGTATGACTTTAGATAATGCTTCTTTGAAGTGCACCTATTTGTGACCTGGTTGCATACCAGTTCAGAATCTTCAAAGATTTGGAGGTGCTTTATGCCTAACTTGTCAGCTTTCTTGAGTCCTAGGCATAATGCTTCATATTCTGCTGCATTGTTGGTGCAGCTCCATATCAACCGGTAGCAATACTCCTTTTGCTCTTCGGATGGTGAAACTAGAAGAATCCCTGCCCCAGCACCATTTTTACATCGGGCGCCATCGAAGAACAACTTCCATAGTCCTTCTTGGGCACTTGTTCTATTCTCTGGTTGTGTGTGTTTCTCAGGCTTGGTGATCGCATAACATCCTATCTCGGTCTCTACCATGGCATTAAAGTCTGCCAAGGAGAACTCATCTTCATAACTTAGTTGCGCAAGAGACTCCTCGACCAGGTCCACCTGCTCTACTTCCTCCACTATTGCATTCACTGGATCGCTGCTCTCTTCTTCGGACATCTTCTGTACAAGGAAGGAAGAAGGCTTTTCATTGTAGATTTTCACCTTCTTTCCTTTGAATGGAATCTCCAGATGAGAGTAATCCATAGACAGATATCCACCCAGCTTTGCTATGAATTCCCTTGACAAGCACATGCTGAAGTATGGCTCCAGGTCGACGACCACTACCTCTTGTATGACCGTGATCTGAGGCATCTTATGTAGTCGAATAGGAATGTCTTTGATCACTCCTATAGTCTTCACTGGGGTACCATCCAACTGGAGTATGCCTTGGCTGCTTCACGTATATTCCATCCCTATTTCTTCGTAGACTGCTCTCGGCATGACTGTTGTCGCGGCCCCAGAGTCGATCATACAGTTATGTACAATATACCCTTCCATCTATAGAGACAGGTAGAACGGAGGTGGTCTATTCTTCCCCATAATAGATGTGGATAGGGTCTGCACAAGAGTAAGCGGTGCTACCTTTTTTGCTTTAGTCATCTTCAATGATTCTTGTAGCAGGTCCACTTGTCCAGGTAGTTGCAGTGCATCGTACAAGCTGATCTTGGCTGGAATCCTCTTTAACTCCTCTACAATGTTGTACGCCAGGGAACTGAGCACCTCGAGTTCCTTTCTCGGCTCATATCTGGTGCGATACTGCTCCATAGCTTCAACTCTTTGTCGCTTAGTCAGTGAAGGAAACTTGAGCTTTTCCCTAGCCTGCTCTTTGGTTTCTGCTTGAGGTGGTTCGACAGAGGCCTTTTGAGCTTTTTCTTTGATCGATGCAAGTGGAGGAGCTTCATTCGAGGCCGAAGAAGATGATTGTCCCTTCTCGGGTCGAGCATGCACTTTCAAGGGAGCCATCTGAGTAGCATCCACTTCTATCGCCTTCTTTCCTCCTCTGGTAAGCACTACAACCGGCTCTTCTTCGCCAATCGCTAGGTTCTGACTCATTTTCTTGATGACGTTGACTTGACCGCCATGACTACCGCTCGCCAAGTTTGTACATAGTGTTGGTGCAGCATGCAGGTATTCTCTTCATCGCGATCATTGCACATAGAGCACCAATATACATAATCGGAAGAGCTCAGAGCTTCATCAATCGCAACATTTCTCGTTGAACCCTTCCCTTGCTGGACTACTTGGTCTTTGGTAAGCGCAGGTGTAGGATAAGACCTTCTCGATAGAAATTCTTGTTGCGCTTGCTTCTTCTTCACAATGGTCATGTCGTTGGACAACGTCTGAACTATGGAGTTCAGAGACTGCATCTCTTGCAGAATTTTAGCTTGCATATCATCGACTTTTGGAACGAGTGGCAATGAAGCCATCGTCGGTATTGGAGGCAGGGCAGGGAATGCCGAAGTGACAGTGGGCTGCGGAGTTGAAAATGTGGGAAAATGAATTTGTGGAGTGGTGATTTGAGACACAATAGGATTCGGGTTCCAAGATGAGATCGGGTATGTAGGGGTTACAGAGATCTGTGAAGCGGTCATGCTCGCATACTGGGATTGAGGGAATTCAGGAAGTATGGGCATCGACATCCTTTGGGGGAGCTTGCCCATAGCTATCAAATCCATTTCTGCCCTCTTGGCTAACTCATACAACTCGAGAAAAGTATTGATGTTAGAATATCTTACCATGATACTAATATCAGGGTTGAAAGCCCGAAGGAAATAGTATGTTGTAGCTTCGTCGGTTGGTCGAAGTCCAACTAGTACTCTCTACCAGGTTCGAGCGAACCTAACATTGAAGTCTACGATCTCTTCTTGTGGATGTCTCTAGATTGAAGTGAACTAATGCAGGAGAGAGGTAGGATCGGAGGACTCATTGAAGCTTCGCATCAACTGCCCGACTAACTGGTCCCATCCCATAATAGTACCGGGTGGTAAAGATCTATACCAGTAGAGGAGTTTTCCTCTAAGGGAAAGAACCAAAAGCTTTACCATAACTCGCTCCTCTGTGATGTCGTGGATCACCGCCAGAGAGATTATGTCCTGGATGTGCTCCAGAGCAGTCTTCCCAGTTCCATCGAACGTTGGGATCTTCTTTATAGCAACAGGTGGCACTTGCCCTTGTCCCGCTAGATTTAGTGGTGACAAAGAATCCCATGCTAGGAACAACCTGGGTGGTGGTTGCTACTGCATTTGCTATTGTTGTTGTTGTTATTGTTGTTGTTGTTGTTGTGCCATACTTGCTCCTAGATTTTGAGAAACAGGAATCCCCGAAGCTCCTCCTTGATTGCTAATAGGATGACTAATAGGAATGGAGGCACTAGGATGCTTCGGTGAGTTGGGAGGATTGGGAGGAAAACTAGATGTTGTGCTATCAGAAGTTAGGCCTTGTTCATCAATAGCAGCCTCTTGCGAGGATGTTCCACGTAATAGTGACTCGGGGGTGACCAACCTTGATCGCTCCCCAAAGGCATCAATATCTAGCTCAAAGAACTCGGTTTCCTCTCCTCTATTCCTAACTCTCCATCTCGTTTGCATGAAGACACAGACTTTGGTACCGGTCTTTTTGACTTAAATATTCTCGGGTAAAACAGAGTCGCCAGATGCTAAGAGTCTTTCGGTAATGAGAGCATCGGTTCTCACTACCACTAGTCAGGTGAGACTGACCGGGTCACACCGAGAACTGGTTAGAACTATTGGCCCCGGTGAAGACGGGTTTGAGATTGCATGTTCTTAAAATATGGGACCTTGGTCCCACCGGGCATGCCAAAAACTGTTGGTCATCAAATCTGCCTAGGAAAGGATTTGGGTAAATGTATGCGCCCTAGACCTGGACCAACATTGAAAGGCCGAAGGGAAGAGATGCCCCTCGTGCCAATCTTCGGAGAAAGGCCGGCTCCTATGCTAAACTACTTTGGTGTTTTGAGATAAGGGATGCAGGAAAGAGATAAACAGAGTAAGGGTGCAGGAAAGAGATAAAAAGAGTTAGGGTTAGAGAAAGAAATAAAAAGGGGTAAGGGAAGAGAGATCAATGATTTAAAGTGGGAGAGAACAGGAAGCACGATCACTAACTAACAACTTGAATAGCAGCAAAGAACACCAAGAATAAATGAAAGAAACGCCACATTAACCTTCCTATGTATCCTCTGGGAGAGCTCCAGGATTCTCCTTCTCCCTTTCATCAAAATTCAGGGTTCAGAGTAACGACGATTAGGACAAGCGAATATAACAGAAACCACAACCCACCAGGCAACATAAAAGAAAACCAATATAGCATTTTTCCTTTCCTATGTATCCTTCGGGAAAATTTTAGGGTACAGTCCCCAATCGCACACCGAATTCAGGATTCAGAGTCACAGTATGCAAATGAAGAAAGACAAAAGAAATAAACACAGAAGGCAGCATAAAAGAGAGAAATTGAGCCCAAAGCTCTTTAGTATTAATCGTAGGACATCAAGTTACAGCAGCTTTCTAGCAAAAAGTTCCCCCCTTCTTTCATTACAATGCCTGGGTTTTTATAGAGGACCCGACCCTCTGAGCCATAATTACACAAAATGGAGGAGTACATCCTCGAAAGTTGAGAAGTCGGCTCTTGCGGCTCTCGTGACTGAGCTCTCAATTCTGTTACCAAAACTAGCAGCTACGATCGGGTCAGCCAGGGAAAGATGCATTAATGAGCCGCCTGGATGTCCTTGGTCTCCGGGTGCGGTGCTCGAGTGGCCGCCATGCTCGTCGGGCTCTCCATCATGGACTGATACTTCATTTCCAATTGCTAAAAATGAACAACGGGCTTGTCGGGCATGAAAAAATGTATTTATGAGGCACTTGATCACCTCGAGAAAATACCCGGCTTGGAGCGCGTGCCTTTTGAAGCGCTTCGCTGAATTTTCATTCGCACTTCGCTTCGCAATGGACTCGAGCCGAAGCAGATTCTCCTTGATTTGCACTTCGCATGATGGAGCTTCGCAAAATAGCTTTGGGGGTGGTGAGAGCCGAAGTAGATTTCTTCCTCAAGATGGGGTCTTCACTTCTCGCTACTTCGCTGTGCCAAAACTGCTTCGGTGAGGCCTTCGCCCGAAGTAGATACTTCGCTGATGAGCTTAAAAATGCTTCACGGTGATCCTTCTTCAAAACTATGGTTCGGGGTATTTTGGCTGAAGCTCATTCTTGCCTTCTAAATGTTTCGACTGCTTCTACTTCGGGTGAAAGTACTTCGCACGAAGGTTTGCCGAGAAAATGCTTCGCAATGACTTTTGGCGAAGTAGAAATGGTTCACTGGTGGGAAGGCCCGAAGTGAGTGCTTCGACGGCCTTTTGGCGAAGTATTTTCAATGTTTGCCCTTTTCAATTTTTGCTTCGCAAGTTTCTTGCCCGAAGTATCATTTTGAAGTGCTTCGGACCCGAAGTAGTTTTCATCCCTCTACCTTTGCATTTTGCTTCGGCAACATCGCTTCGCAAAACTTTCGCCCGAAGTAACCGTTTGAGGGACTTCGGGGCCGAAGTAGTTTTCTTGCCTTAGCCAATTCGGACCGCGATTTTCCTTCGACGAAGCTGCCGCTTGAATGCCGCTTCGCAAAACTTTTGCCCGAAGCAGCTTCTGGAAATGCTTCGGGTGCGAAGCTCTTTTTCTGAATTCTTCTTCGGCAACGCCACTTCGCAAGATTTTCTCCCGAAGTAGCTTCTTGAAGTGCTTCGGGGCCGAAGTAGATCCCATCCTTAGTGATTTCCTTTGCGAAGCTATCTTCCTTAGCTTATTCGGCAACGAAGCTCTTTCTTCTTCCTTTTTTAAGTACAAGGGGGGTGGCAAGGAAAGCCAAAATTGCTGCAACACTTGAAAATGTTGTTTCTAAAAGCAAGGGAATAAATTCATGAATTTAAAGAAATACTTTACAAAAGAGAGACTGTACAAAATTTTGATTTCTTTTTTTCTACCCCTTGTGCAATGTGACAAAATTGTCAACAGTTCCAGCCCCTCTTTCCACATTTCAATGGGTTTTTAAAATTTTCAAAAAAAAACTCTTCATTTACTTTTCCCTTGAAGGTTATTGGAATTCCTTCTACGATATGGCATGTGGAAAACAATATCTTCATATTTTCATAATGTTATTACCAAGTGGCACTTACATTTTAATGTTACACATTGACTTCTCATAAACGTAAACGGATACCCTGCTTTTACCTTCATAAATGTTCCTGCATTACAACTATTTCATTTACATCTGGAGTTTGTTCTCTTTCACTTTGACAAGGAATCCCTATCAAGGTTACCTTTTATTAATGAAAATACTAACTACTCACATGATTTCAAATAAAATAAACAATACCATTTGTATTTCATTGGCTAGCTAGCCTTATGATGGACCTGGAACCCATTTTATTGCAAGTAAATACTCTAAAATAATATGGCCTCCTATGATGATGACCACTCTACTTCATCCTTAATGCCACCTGAGAACAAAATTAAAAATTTACTGTCTTTTTTTTGGCAATTCATGGCAAACCCACACATTCTCCAGGAAACACCAGGTGACTATCATAAATTGAAAATTGCTAGTGCACTAATTTTGGGAAACCCATAGAAGAACAACACTGTTTGAGATCGATAGATGTGGTTTACGAGTGTCATACCACATGCCTTGTGTTTCTCATCTTGTTTGTGGCATATTTTACATTTCTCTACAACTCTGAGTCCAATGTGCTGCTGACTTCGTCTTCAATATACTACTCCTGGTGCATGCATAAAATACCCAATGCATTCAAAAAATTATGTAGTTGCCTCTTCTTTCTAAACTAAAAGCCAAGATTCATAGGGCTGCTACTGCATGAAAACTTATACTTCTTAACCTCGAGTGATGACTTAGATCTCGGATGAAACAACATCGAGCTTTTCCTACCGACCATTTTTCCTCTCTTCTCATCATGAGTAGAGCTTGTGCGCTTCAAAACCCCTCTTCTCATCACAAATAGAGGGAACCTCAGCATTTTCTAGAGATACTTATCAGCATAATTTTTTAATATTCAAATAGTTCATAATAGTTTTCTTCTTTTTGTTGAGGATATTCTACCACCAATATACAATCGTATCATTGTCATGAGTTCCAGTATATACAACTTGATCAAGTTCATGATTATGAGGAAGATGGGGATTCTTGGAATCATTAACCAAAAGCAAATTGGAGAACTATCATTCAAGGTGCACCTATAGCTTTTCACAACTGTACAACATCATATGTAATAACACCCAGATCTTCTGTAATTATATAAATATTCCCACTGCTTCATACAGGGACATGAAATCAATCAATCATCTTGTTGGACGCTGATTTTGAGGTTAAAATTGCTGATTTTGGTCTATCTAGACTGCTCAAAAATTTTGGGCTATGATATTTGGGAGACTAGACATGTAGGATCGCATGGATATATAGCCACATGCACAATTTTCTCCAACATTATTTTTGTGAATTACGGTGTAAAGTATGTAGAGAGATTTAAAGTGAAAAAATAACAATGTCTAGGGCTTTGGGCTACATTATTGTTACATAAAATAAACATTTTGTTGGTGTCCCCATTTTACCTTTGTTATGGTGTAACTTTGATACAACTCCTACTTTCAAGTCTGCCGCATTTGAACAAGCAACGAGAATGTTGGTAACTATGAACTTGGCAAGTTTAAAACCTGCACTGCGGTACACTAGCCATATCACATGACCATGCAAAACTAAGTATTCTTCGTAGGAATTTCATAGAATTCATCCAATCCTCATCATCGACAAATATGGAGATTTTACCACTTTTCTAGTGCTCCCAAATTTTCATTGTTAATGTTGCAGATAGTGTTAATGCCAACACCGTTATCGAAGCTATTTTCCCTTTCATCTATGGTTTTATTTTGATGACTAGTTATCATATGTGAAATGGTAGCATCAGGTTGGCTATGGAAACAAAATGGACCACAAACTCCAATGGGTAATTCATTCATAGTAGAATAGTCCTGAACAAAAAACATTGGACATCCCATAATTCATTTCAACCGAATGAATACGCAACTATGTGTTGAAAATATCCCATTGTATAAATTTGGTGGAGCAACTATTGTTCAGTCCACCATAATTGCTATACACTAAGAAGAATATGATAGCGTCCACTATGGTTAAGGCATCATCCATTCAAATTTTTATGCCACTGCCACATCCATGTGTCACATTTTCTATTTCACTGCCCATGATCCTATTTGTTCACGTCATACTTTCACCTTCCACGTCAACAATCTGCTGTCTAAGTCCATGTCCTCATTGTCTAGGTCCACATCAGATAGTCTACATCTATGCCTAGGTCAATTATATCCCACATGGTCATCCGTCGTGCCCAACCTTTTATAATAACCTACAATGAAGAACAACACAAATTTATTAGTGCCCATTTGCATAATGTTTGATTTATTTCTTCATTTATATATAGATATATTATTTTTCTTATTTATTATTTTATTTTTTTTATTTTTATTTCTTTTATATATATATTATAATTTGTGCAATGAAAACAAAATAAAACTTGTTCCCCTTTGTACAACTTGAGTGGGATCATTACCAAAAGCCTCATAATAAACCTCATAAATACTAAACTTGTGTAGTATTGGAGTGAACTTAATGATTAATAAGTGGAAACTAGCTCAAAAAACTTGAAGCAACACAACATCAAAATTTCCACAGAACCATGAATTAAATAACACCAAAAGTCAATAGAATAATCTTAAGAACACGAACCCCATGGTCTCCAAGATGGGTTGACCTTATTGGTAAAAATATGAGGTCAAACACATGAGGACAAGTAAAAAAAACAAAAAATACAATACTAAGACCATGATAAAAGCAACCCATCACTCAATGTAAACCAAAATTTCCTAAAATATCAAAAATTTAATTGGGTCCCCAAAATTGGGGTGTGTTGTGCGACAATCACAAAAAAACCATTCGTAGCAAAGGAAAAAAGGAGAAACACCACTTTAGAATTCAAACATCCATTGAAGAGGAAATAAAATGCAACAAACAGTAAGCAAAGGAATTCAAGAGGAGGATAAATGTTAGGTGAATATCATATGATTTCAATAACTTCAAGAGTGGAGAATAATGTCTTTCACCCATCAAATAATTGAATCTTAGACAAACATTTCGCTAATCAAAATATTGGAGTGTTACCTAGCATCAACTTAAAACCGCCATGTATTTTGCTATGTTGCTATAAGTAAGGAGAATGGATAGAGTTTGAAATATTACATAGAAGATTACTTAGGGTCTAGGGGAGGAATCCAAAAGCACTCATGCACTCTCACATGATTTGAAGCACAAGTGAAACAAATTGAAACCACCAATGTGCCACTCACAAAATTGTAGCATTAGAGAATGTTCTTTTTGAACTAAAATCTTAGATTCATAGGGTTGTTGCTGCATGAAAACTTATACTTCTTAACCTTGAGCAACGACTTAGAGCTCAGATGAAATAATATCAAGCTTTTCCTGTTGATCATTTATCCTCTCTTCTCATCATGGGGAAAGCTTGTGCACTTCAAAATCCCTCTTCTCGTCATGAACAGAGGGACCCTCAGCATGTTCCAGATACGCTTCTCAGCATCATTTTTAATATTCAAATAGTTCATAAGAGTTTTCTTCTCTCTGTCGGGGATGTTTTTCCACCAGCCTAAGATCGTATCATTATCATGAGTTCCAGTATATACAACTTGATCAAGTTCATAATTGTGAGGAAGATGGAGATTCTTGAAATCATTACACAAAAACAAAATTGGAGAACTGCCATTCAAGGTGCACCTATAGCTTTTTGCAACTGTACAACATCATCTGTAATAACATCTAGATCTTCAGTATTTATATCAATTTTCCCACTACTTTTCATAGGGATGTGAAATCAATCAATAATCTTGTTAGATGCTAATTTTGAGGATAAAATTATTGATTTTAGTTTATCTAGACTGAAATTTTTTGGGCCATGAGATTTGGGTGACTGGACATGTAGGTTCGCATGGATATATAACCCCATCCCAATTTTATCCATCATTATTTTTGTGAATTACGATGTAGAGTATGCAAAGAGATTGAAAGTGAATAAAAGAACGACATCTATAGCTTCATGCTACATTACTATTGGATAAAATAAACATGTTGTTGTTGTCCTCCTTTTACCTTTGTTATGGTGTAACTTTGATACAAGTCCTGCTTTCAACTCTGCCACATTTGAACAAGCAATGATAATGCTAGCAACTACAAACTTGGTGAGTTTAAAACCTGCACTATGGTACACTAGCCATATCACATGACCATGCAAAACTAAGTACTCTCTATAGCAATTTCATAGAACTCGTCCAGTCATCATCGTTGACAAATATGGGGGTTTGACCACTTTCCCAATGCTCTCATATTTCCATTGTTAATGTTGCAGATAGTGTTAATGCCAATACTGTTATCAAAGCCATTTTTCCTTTCATATATGGTTTTATTTTGATGACTGGTTATCATATGCAAAATGGTAGCATTAGGTTGGCTATGGAAACAAAAGGGGCCATAAACTCCAATGGGTAATTCATTCGTAGTGGAATATTCCTATACAAAAAACATTGGATGTCCCATAATCAGTTTCAACCGAATGAATACGTGACTCTATGCTAAAAATATCCCATTGTATAAATTTGGTGAAGCAACTATCGTTCAGTCCACCATGACCACTATACATTGCAAAGAATATGACAACGGGCATTATGGTTAAGACATCCTCTAATCAAATTTTTTTGTCACTGCCATGTTCGTGTGCCATGTTTTCTAATTCACCACCCATAATCTTGTTTTTCTGTGTCATACTTTCACCTGCCACATCAATAGTTTTTTGTCTAGGTCCATGTCGGGTAGTCTACATCTATGTCCAAGTCAATGATATCCCATGTGGTCATCCTTCGTACCCAACCTTTTATAATAACCTGCATTGAAGAACAACCAAAATTTATTAGTGCCCATTTGCATAATGTTTGATTTATTTATTTATTTCTTTTATATATATATATATATATATATATATATATATATTGTAGATACCTAAAACACATCATGTTTAGGAGGCTACTCATATGGACACCTCTACAGGCCATATGATTGATCTTGGACCTTTCCAAGACCCAACAGTGGTTCTAACCACTCATTTAGGGTAGCCTAGTCCTATGCAGCCATAGCCACTAATGTCATCAGTGGTGGTGACCACCACCATCACCGATCAGAGTGGCTACATGCTAGGCATGCCTATCAATAATGACTATGGACTACTTACCCATAGTCACACCTGTCGATAGCGATTGAGTCTGTAACCAACTTGGGCTACCCAAGCTGAGTGAAATTCGTTGAGCATAATGATTTCTTGAATGGTTAAGCAAATTGAAGCTTCTAAAAGTCTCGCCTCAACTGCCCATGCATAACTATTTTTTGTTCTTGGCTTCCTTATGAAGCTAGGATGAGAATTTGGGTGTCTATTTAAGGCCCCAAATTTACATGCAAACCCTAGAATATTTCATGTGCATAATCCATAGTGAAGCTCTCTTGAAGACAGAATCAACATCCCTATGAGCTATAGCGAAGCCCTGCCAAATTGCACAATGACACCTACCTTTCATCAATTGAGACTACCATAGTTTGAAGATCAACCCTTGTTGTTCAAGTGTCAAATTGATGTGGATTGAAGCAGATTCCACCATAAAACTATATTCCAAGATACAAGCAACCCTTGAACATCAAATCTGCATTAGAATTGATTAGCATCAGACCCAAGATTTAGAGGATAGAGCCCATTTTCATGATCATTGTTTTCAACAACGGCCTGCAGGCTTCGTCACCTACGTTGATAGTAGATAACAGAGTTGGTTGCTCTAAGCATCAGTGGCTATGGGGTGATGAGTCTTTTATTTTATCTTAGCCATTATATTATATTTACAGCATTTCAATTTGATTTCCTAACCTAGATTAATTGATTTATTTCTATTTTTACACATTATTTATGCTTTCTTTCACTTATTTCATGCATCTTATCATTTATTTACGCATTTCCTTCTTATTTTGAAATAATCATGAAATGGCCTCATATTGAGAGGTTGCACCTTTGCTATTGACTTCTTTGTATGTTTCCTTGTGTGCAGGTTCAAGTTTTATCAGGAGCATTTCACCTTCAATATCATCTTCAGTAGCATCACAAAGAGGATATTCCAGGAATAATCCCTCCTATAATCAAATTATGGGGATTCTAAGGATCTATTTAAGACACCTATCACATAAATGATTTTATTGTAATATGTATCAAATATTTAATACCTCAGAGGGATGTCTTTGTAACCTTGATGTAAAGATGAATTTTCCAATATGAATAAATATGGGCATATTTATTTTATCTTTTTATCTTTGCATTTGGTTATATGATGTATATTGTCATTTTGATTACATATTGCATTAGGTGTTAGATTTTTAGCATCTTTTAGTGGTGATCACCATGGGACTCTCCCATTTTTTAGCTACTAACTATGTTTTTTGTTTGTTTTTCTCATTGTAGGTATAGTCACTTGAGCGATAGTATCCAATAGTCACTGTCACCATCGGTGCTAGTAGCTAGCACCATAGCCGCCCTGATCATCAATGGCTACGAGAAAACACAGAGAAAATTTATAACATTTTTCTTCAAATGAGGACTCACCTGTAATTCATTCTCTCCCTTTTTTATTTTCTATTTTCTATGTGTTTCTAAAAATGCAGATAGAATTAATTACAACACCTAGAGAAAAATTAAAAACAAAATTTATTAGAATTTCTTTGTTTGTTGTTAACTGGTGTTGGGAACAACAAATTTTTCTATAAGTCACCCCACAATCCAGCGGCTAATATTTTGGCTACTCCTATGTACAACAGCTAATAATATTACCTATTGTTCACAGAGATGGCCATTTTTAGAATTGTTTATAGGTTTGTATGCTCAGAGCCTGCTCAAAGGTTATTTCATCCTAATTGCCTTGTATTGTTTGAATCTGAAATGTTCCTTACATGTAATTTATGAATATAAAATGTACTTTATTTACATGTAGTAGAAAAATCATGGTTTATTTTTTGATGCATATTTGTTTTTTGTTTATAAAATGAACAAATCACACACCACATTTCAAATATTAAACATCAATTACGTTGGGCTCTCACATCCAACCAATTGATCAAGACCAACGGTGGATGTCATTACCACTTGGTTGGTTTTTTTATTGATAGTTTTTCATTACCCGTATGTGGCCAAGGCCAATCCAATATCCATTGAATCTTGGAAAAATAGCATGTAATCTTCTTTGAAAGGTATATCACTACCCCCAATAAATTGGGTGAGGATCGGTAGGACCTATTTCCCCCTATTGATTATGGGATTCATCTCCATAGTCTAATGGGACACTATTCGGATGTCAAAACCGGGTATGTGTATGTGGGCATATAGGTGAAATGCTTAAACAAATCAAGTATTACATAAACACATTTAAAACACGTATGAGAAAGTGGAACTATTTACAACACATCCAGAACACACCATCCAGTTCCTAGGAAACACAAGGAAAAACTTAAAATAGATAACCATTTGTCTACTTTGTTTATTTCTTTATTGTGCATGTAATCAACATAAGGTCCTACCACCCAATTTGGGACCAAACCCTAAAAAAACAAATGAGAAGTATTCGATGGGTATGTCATACTTAGGACGTGGCTCAACAAGGTGGGTTGTATGAGTATAAACCTTCTCTTAGGGTATGGGGGAGATCAAACATGGTGGAATGGTCAATGGAGGTAAGGATGGTCATGGTGAATCTAGCGGAGGGAAAGGGCTGCCCTGGAGGGCTCAAGCAACATCAACATTGATGAGGGTGATGTATCCCTAGGACACAAGGGTTCTTGGACCAGTGGGTTCAAGGATGCTAGTAGGGATGTGGTGGTAAGTGGTGTTTGAGCTATGTGTCTTAAGCACGTTGGTGGTGAGCTGATGTATGTAGCTAGACAAGCTACCTTGGTCTAGTTACGAGGCCACTTCCTATTGATTTGGATCATTGGATGGATGGGAGGTCTGACCAAATTGGTCCATTACAACTTAAACAATGGCTTGGGCTTGAGCTTGGGCTTAGACTTAAATTCGAGTCAAGACCATAAGTTAAGTGGGTAATGTATGGAATGTGGGTTTTGGGGTTGATGGTGATGGTGTGGTGAAGGCAATTTTTTGCTATCTACACAAAACATTCCAAGAAAACAATAGTTTTAATGTTTCTTCATTTTTGGTGTGCTAGTTTTTAGTTGATGTTTTTGTGCAATATTTCTAGTGAATCAAAAATCGTGCAAACCAGAGCTATAACACAAAATTTATGTTGGTTTTATTATTACTCTATTTTGAGTAATTTTTAAGCCAAAAATAGGGAAAAACTACACTAAAACTATCATAAAAAGCCCTAGACAACCCCAAAAATTTCCAAAAAAAATTGTGTTGTCTTAGTTAGCCCCTTGTGCATATCTCACATCATTTTTGAGGCCTAGATCTACATTTTCCCAAAATTTCTCAAATTGGTCATTTTTCCATGAGCCTCGGTTGGCCAAATATTCCAAAAATACAAATTTTGACCCAAAAAATGTTTTTTTTAGTCTTCGCTTATTGTGATCAGCTCATTGCAATGATCATTTTGATATATAACATCCACAAATTTTCTTGAAAGTAATTTTTTTTTAAATGGCTGGGGGACCCCCCACAGTGAATGGAATCTTTGAATCAAAGAGGGAATCAGGCTCCACAACTAATGAACATATCCAAATTAGTCCAAAGGAGATGACCATCCCTGAATGGCATCCTATGCTTTATTATAACGCCAATACCATCCATAGGGAGTCAAAAATTCAAGAAATGCCTATTAGAGAGGCACCCACAGGTCCTCTAGAAAACCTTCCTGACTTGGATACCTTGATAGACTTCTATAAAAGGAACAATCCATCCACTGAGGGGCCTAATAGGTCAATGTCATAGGTTCACATCCCAACTTTATCTATACATCAATCAAAACATGAACATGAGCATACACCATGGCCTAGCCTATATGAGCAAACCACCCAGTTTGATCAAGAAAGTCACCCCCCTAATCCTCACAGAGAACACTCTACATGTGCACGTTGTACGTCTGTGTAGCCTGAATATACAAATCTTACATATAATCCTGAATATGATTCATTCCTCATAGATGAGGAAGAAGATCAAAGTATCCTCCTACTCCTCGTGAAGAGTACTTAGTGCAACCACATTGCATCTCTACATCACCAGACTATATAGAGCCTTTTCATAAACTAGAGTGTTAGGTCAATGCAACCTTTAGGGAGTGTGGAAAACAAGCAATAAATCCTACTAGGGAAGAAATACAAGATAAACCTATTCGTATTTCAAATATGAGGGTATATAGACACCATGCAACTGAGCAATAAAATCACACTCATCAGGAACTTAGGCCAAACCTTAATAGACAATAACATACGGATCAATTTCATTTGGATCAACAATAACTAAATCAACAATGGTTAGACCCATAATGAGCACACCTATGAAAGTTGTACCAAAAAGAGATACAACAGGAGCAATTGCAAAATGCATTGCATGAAGTGGTTCTTACACCTAGCACCTAGAGGATGCAACAATGCATAATATGACTAGTACAATATCAAAATATTTCTCCCTGTCCATGCCAAAAGCATGTTCAACATCAAATGCCACTATGTGGTTATCATCAAGAACCTCATACTCCTCAACAATACCAAGATCAAAAATAAGATGAATCATATGAAATGTCCCAATGGGAACATCAGGAGCAAATAGATACCTACCCTAAATCCAGTTATGATGAGGTACCTAATGATTATACTTATCACCCACCTCAACATCAAAATTAGCTCCCCCTACCTAATCAAGGGTGACAACAACAAAATCATTTCATTTCTTTAAAGGTATACAAAGTACTAAATGATCAAATAAATTCATTATAAAATAAGCTCCAATTCTAGTTTATCATAAACCCACACTAAAGAATCATAGGAATCAGCCTTTGCATCCCTTAGTGCATCCATCACCCACATACCCATCTGATTTCAAGATTTCTAAACATGAAAAGTTCAAATGTGATGAAAATGCACAAGAGCACGTGACAAGCTTCATCAATATGCGCTTTTGTCTTCAATACAATAACCCCATGATGTTGAGAACCTTCGTTACAACATTAGCTGTGGATGCTTTGGAATGGTATAATCATCTACCACGTCATAGCATATGCACCTTTGAACAATTAGCCGATGCATTTTTGGAGCATTTTGTATGCAGTGCTAAGAAAATGATAAACTTGATTGACTTGTCTAGCCTTCGTTAACTTTATGACAAGCCAGTAATATAGTATGGTAATAAGTTGAGGAAGGTGATGTCAAAATTTCCTTTCACCCTACCCATAACGGAGCTCACCGAATGTTTACAAAAATTTGTTCAAAAAAATCTCGCTTCTCTTGCAATTATAGTAATATCAAACATTCGAGGAGGATTTGGCGTAGGCCAAGGTCATTGAGGACATCAAGGTCCAAGAGGGTGATATTCAACTCTATAAAATAGAATGGAACAAATACCCTAAGGGTAATAATACACAATAAAAACTACCTACGGTAAACCATGTCATAGCTTGAGAAAGCACCTCAACAACCCAACTATCAGGCACAATCCTTCCCAATGAAAAATCATTATCCATCACAACGAAATCAGGCACAAAAAAAACTACATTGCTAGCCTCGTAATTATACACCACTGCCTGAATATTTGTTGTCTCTTTTCAACCAATTATGCGAGGCCAAGGCTATTATCCTACCTGAGATTCACCTCCTCGATCCTAATCGCCCAAGACCAAAATGGTACCAAGAATATCTATACTGTGTTTACCATCGATAAAATGGTCATGAAATCCATACATGTTATCCTTTTAGAGATTTAGTACAAGATATGATCGAGAGGTAAGAACTTCACATAGGAGTCTTCCAAGACCCCTTGCCTACACACAAAGTAAACACAACACCTGCTAATCAAGTTGAGCAACCTAATTAGGTGCATATTAATCTACCTCCACAAGATTTTGTGGGAATGATAGCGTTGTAATAGAGGACCACGAATATGAGAATTGATCTACACAACATATGGCTTCATCCAGCGTTTCACCTTCACTCAACTCGTCTCATCGAGACTTTGGCATTGCACAAAATTACACATCATAGCAAGGGGGGTCAATTTCTATCACTCCTCCTAGCCAATATAATCACATCACATCCAACACAATACCCACTGGGGGTGCTTAAGGTATCACACCTTCCTCCTAAAAAAACAATAAAATCCAAAAATAATGAAAATCATTAAAATCCAAAATAATCAAAAAACCATAAAATTCAAAAAATTTTTTTATATATATATATATATATATATATATATCATAAAACATCAAAATCCAAATAAATCATAAAGCAATAAAACACAAAAACAATTCAAAACATCAAAAACATTTACATTTTGCATTGCATTGCATTACATGCATTCATTTAATTACAGTGCATTAGGTATTTTCATCCATTGCATTCGCATTAGGATAGGTTGTGTTTTCAATATTACCAACGACACCACATTTGTATGCTAATCATACATCCATAAATCATCATTCATCATTCCTTGTGAGTAATTATGTTTTTTAGCACAACCTTATGAGTTGCTATCAAGTGCATACTAGGGTTTTTCGATCATTCAGCCATACCTAGTTATATTTTTAAATTTGTAGAAAGCTATCTCGGCTCTCAAATATGAGGTCTAGTTGTGATAGTACCTTGCATATATCAAAATCCCATCATATTTTAAACATTGAACAAACCTAGTTTGAACAAGGAAATATGAACACTACAAAGTGGTCCTAGTCACCTTAAGCGAAAAGTTTCCTTGCTCATCTTATCATGTGCATGGTTTAGAGTGTTGATTATTGGAAAAAGGACAAGCTCCCCCTACCCAAGAAATCCCTTGCTTTCATACAAAATAAGAAAATTTCCAAATCAAAGCAAAGTAAAATAAACAATGATTTTCATAACTAAATAGATCCCTTGCTCAAAATAAAAATCAAAATACAAAATAAACAGTTATTTTCATCACTAAGAATGAGAAATTATCCCAATAAATGAGAAGAAAAGAAGGGGATAATGAGCTTGAATCCCTGGAATATTCAATATTCAACCACCATGGGATGATCCTCATTATAGCAATGGGTTGAATGAAACCTGTCTGGCAATGGGGTATCCTTACATGTGGTGATATTTTTTTCACATTAGTGACCTTATTTTTTACAAACCAATGTTAGCTTATGGATGAGCTAGCTTTAGGTGGCTTGTATTACCTAGTAGTCTAGTCCAACTACATCTAAACTTAGGATCATGATGACCATATGGTGATTCCCATTACTGTTAGAATGAACAGCGAACATTGGAGGTATTGTATTACGCATATTAAATAGTGGTTACAATGCCGGGAATAGCACCGACGTAAACAGAACTGTTACAGGAGTTGTAACAGTAAACCTAAATAATGTAATACATACAATCTTACGCTAACATCCCCCCTTATTACATTATTTTGGTAATGATATAACTATTAGCTATACTAATATCCCCCCTGATTACATCATTTTGCAATACAAAGAGAGCTGCGAAACAATTCAAATTTGACACGTGCAAGTGCCTTAGTGAAAATGTCTGCAACTTGAGCATCGGTGGGAATATGCTGAAGCTGAATTCAATGCTTTGGAACTTCATCTCAAATGAAATGACATTGTGTGTCAATGTGCTTTGTTCTTTCATGATGGACTGGATTCTTGACGAGGTTCATAACACCCTGATTGTCGCAAAACAAGTGTATTGGAGATTTTGATGGATGGCCCATACTTGTCAGAATGCGACGCAACCATATCACTTCACACACAGCTTCACGTGCGGCACGATACTCTACCTCTGTTGATGAAATAGCAACCACCTATTGCTTCTTGTTGTTCCAAGAGACAGGACCGGATCCCAAATGAAAAATGTATCCAGAAGTTGACTTACGATCATCAAATGATCCGACATAGTCAGAGTCCGTGTATACTTGCAAAAAGAATTTGTCGTTCTTATTGTATTCTAGGCCATATTCCATAGTACCACGGAAATAGTGAAGAACACGTTTTGCTGCTTTCCAATGAGTGGTCTTAGGCTCCTGCATGAACCTCAAAAGATAGTTGACAGCAAATACGAGATCTAGCCTAGTATTGGTCAGATATATGAGACTCCCAATCAATTGTTGATAGAGAATACCATCTACCTGAGGTGAATCATCATATCGCGATAACTGAAGTCCCGTCTCCATCGAAGTTGCCATTGGCTTGCAATCAGTCATGCGATATTTTTCTAGCAATGTCTTGGCATATTTTTTCTGAGACACTTTGATGGAGTTCTCCTTCTGGCTGAATTCCAGACCAAGACAATAATGGAGAAGTCCAAGATCTGTCATCTCAAAATATTTACACAAGTTTCTTTTGACAGTAGAGATCATAGTTTCGAACTCCTCGTAATGAGCAGATCATCAACATAGAGTACAAGCAACACTATCTCAAAACCCTGTTTCTTGAAATAGAGGTTTGCATCTGACGGACATCTCTTAAATCCATGCTACATAAGGTGATTGTCCATTTTTATATACCAAGCTCGAGGAGCTTGTTTCAGACCATATAAGGATTTGACCAATTTACAAACCTTCTGCTCTTGGCCTTCCACTTCAAATCCTTCTGGTTGAGTCATGTAGACTTCTTCTTGGAGATCACCATTTAGAAAGGCACTTTTGACATCCATCTGGTGAAATTTCCACCCATATTGTGCTGCCATAGCACACATAACTCGAATTGTGGTCATCCGAGCAGTAGGTGCAAAATTTTCCTCGTAGTCAATGCCTTCCTTTTGAGCATAGCCCTTTGCAACAAGATGGGCCTTAAGCTTATCAATTGTTCCATCTGCCTTGCACTTGACTTTATATACCCATTTGTAGCCAATGGGTCTCTTTCCATGCAGTAGATCAACAAGCTTCCAAGTTTTATTTTTCATCAAAGACTCATACTCTGTATCCATAGCGGCCTTCCACTGATGCTCACTAAGAGCATCTTGCACTGATGCAGGTTCAAGATCGTCTATGGTAGACATGAACGCCCTGTCATCATCAATATCCATATCCTCTACTTCTGTACGTGGAGTTACAAAAAGTTCCTCAAAATATTGACAAAGATCATCAACCTCACCAGTTTCTTTGGCTTCTTTTTCCTTTTGAGCCATACTGCGTGTACGAGGTCTATCCAAGTTCAAATTGGGAGGAGTGGATAAATTTGTATCTTTGATTGTATTTGTACACCATTTTGGATTCTTCTTCGATGGTGTTGAAGAAGATGTAGAAGGACCTCCTGTCTAAGTTGACGAAGGAATCTTCTCTTCCTTAGATTCCATAAGATCTAGGTGTACTTTAGATGTGCTTTGTGATGTGAAATCTTCATCAAAGACAACATCTCTGCTGACATGAATTTTCTTGGTCAAAGGATCTATCAAACGATATCCTTTAGAGTGCTCATCATAACCAAGAAAAATACATCTCAGTGTTTTCTCATCTAGCTTCTTCCTTTTCTCTTTTGGTATGTGCATGAAAGCGTGACATCCAAAAATACGTAGATGAGATATGGAGGGTTTTCAACCACTCCATGCTTCCCGTGGAGTCATTCCTTTTAGGGCCTTTGTGGGTGCCTTATTCAACGAGATATCTGCAGTGGTGACAGCTTCCGCCCAATATTGTTGCCCAAGAGTAGCTCCCGTGAGCATACAACGAACCATTTCCATGATAGAACGGTTCCTTCTCTCAACAACTCCATTTTGCTGAGGAGTATAGGCAGTTGTTAACCGTCTCTTGATTCCATGCTTATCTAAGAATGCAAAAAATTCTTTAGAGGTAAACTCCCCCCCTCGATCTGAGCGGAGGTTTTTAATAGAAGCTCTTGACTCCTTCTCAACGCATTTCTTGAACTGCTGGAAGAATGCAAAAGCTTCGGATTTCAGTTGGAGAAAGAAAACCCACATCTTTCATGAGTAGTCATCTACGAATAACTGAAAGTACCTCTTCCCTCCACAACTGTTGGGTGTGAAAGGACCGCACAGATCGATTTGAATTAACTCCAGAGGTTTTTGTGCTCTTGTTGAGCTCTTCTCAAATGGTACTCTATGCCGCTTTCCGCCAAGCGATCGAGCACACCTGGCAATGTGGCGAAATGGAAGGAAGACCCTTTACCATCTCATACTTACCGAGCTCAAGTAAGTAGCCAGAACTAAGATGCCCATATCTCTTGTGCCATAGGGAAGTTGCCTCCTTGGTAGAGACAGTCATGGCAACATGTGGAGTAGAGATAGCATCTAGGGCAAATAAGCCATGCTTATATGAAGTTGTTGCAATCTGCTTACCCTTCTTGGTAATAGTACAACACTTCTTGCCATTCTCAACATGAAAGTTGACAACCATATTTCTATCCAGGATTTGTGTGACTGACAACAAATTGTTAGCCAATCCCGAAACATAGAGGACTTTGTCAATCTGACACTTGCCATCAGGAAGAGTGACTAAAATTGTACCCTCTCCCTAAACCCTATAGGTTTTATCATCAGCAATGGTGACAGGTTTGCCCTCTTTGGCCATGAATGATTCAAACCACGATCTATCGCCAGTCATATGTTTGCTAGCTCCAGAATCGACATACCAAACAGGATCCCTCTATGTGGAATCTGTGGTAGTCATGAGCACCTTGTGTGCCCATTCAAAATTTGAGTCAGATTCTTCACCAGCAACATTCACCTGGGGTTGCTTGTTTTTAATTTGTGGTTTGTTTTGGCCTCTCTGCTTGTTCTTATGCCAACACCTGTTGGTGTCATGGTTGTCTTTCTCACAGATCTTGCACCACCTCTTCTTCTGTTGAGGTTGTTTTCCTTTTCCTTTCATATCTTGTTGAGAATTTCCTCCTTTCTAAAATTTGCCTCCTTTTTGCCCATTACCTTTCTTCCTAGAACCCTGTTTGTTGGTGTATAGGGCTGTATTGGAAGAATCATCCTTGTGAAGTTGGCATGCCTCCTGTTGTTGAAGCAGATTGACCAACTCGATGTAGGTAATTTGTCATTGAGACACCTGGATGGAGATGATCAACATATCAAATGAAGAAGGCAAATCTCTCATCACAATTGAAATGAGAAGCTTTTCATCCACAGAATCTCCCAAAGAATTCAATCTCTCTTTCAATTCAGACACTCGGCACAGAAAGAGTTCAACTGTTTCACCCTGTCTCAAACTCAGATTATGAAGTTGTTGTTGAAGATGAAGAATGGTGGAATCATTCTTTCCCTCATAGATGGTTTTAAGGGAATCCCATGCCTCTTTACCACTTGCTTTGTCGACTATATGAGGTTGTACTTCATCTGAAACAGCAAACAAAATGAGCACCTTTTCTCGACTGTCTTTCTTGTCAAAAGCTATCTGATCAGCAGTAGGAGCTGTGGATCCTGATGCTGGTGAAGGCCTAGGTGTTACTACAGTAACAATATCCCATAAGTCTTCCATTTGGAGAATTGCCTTCATCTTATGTTTCTGTGGTGTATAATTTGGACCTTTCAATAACTGATGAGGATCAGTCATCAACTTTGCAACAGCGGCCATAGTGAAGGTTCCTTATAACACCAATTGGTCCCCCTTTCGATATACCTTTTGCTAGGCCGTTATATTGTACAAAATACCCACCCTTATGTGAGGGAAACTATAGGTATTTAGAAAGATCAACAAAAATCACCCGCCCTTACGTGAGGGAGACTATAGGTGAGTTTTAGAGATCATACAATACGTGGAACATAAGCAGTACTGAAAGGGAATCGCCTTGTTGATGGCACCTACCATAGAAGATTCTTCTCATGCGTGGGGCGTAACTTCCCCTAAACACTATGAAGAATACTTCGTCAGGATTTACGCCTAAACACAAGAGCGATTAAGGGTAGTGGATGGAGTAAAAAAATGCAGAAATGCCAAACTTATCTCTCCCCGACGATTTATAGAGAACAAGCTCAGACGTCGTTTTGGCAGCTATATTAGGTGGCGGATACAGTAGCGCAATCACGACAGCTTTACTTGTAAGTGCTGGCCAGAGGTATCACAAATACCGAACGCTGTAGTGCAATAAATTGCACGGATGGGTTTTAATTATTCCGGGGACTTAGGGAGTGAATTTGATTTTAATTTTTAATGTTATAGTGCAAAAGACAAATATGCAACATACAACAAAAAAAATGCCCACAGGAATAACCCACAAGGTGTCGGGCGCAGCCGAAAATGCACCTTTTACAATTCGCCAAATTGCTTTTTCAGAAAATTACTCACATTCCCCCTTTGATTTTTTGAAAAAAATATCCCCCCTAAAAAAAATTCTCTTTAACAAAGCATTTTAATAATTATTATGTATTTAAAGTTAAAATAAATAATTTTAATTTATATAGTTTTAAAAACTTATGAAAAAATAAATTAAAAATAAATTTTAATTTATAAAGCTTTAAAACTATAGAAAATAAATTAAAATTAAAAATTTTAACTAAAAAATAATAATTAAAAAAAACTTTGAAAAGAAAATTTTACCTTTGAACCCTCGACCTGCAGGCTCCCAGAGCCTTACCGCATGGCTCACGACCACGTGAGCCAGCGGGCTGATCCGAAAGGATCAAGGGGCCCCCTCGTATTTGAGGAGGGTCCTCAATCTGTTGCTGGTCCCCAGTCCTCTGCTCCTTGGTCACTGGCTGCAACTCACTGTGCACGCAGCACGACACAGCATGGGGGAAGGCGGCCATGTCCGCAGAAAAAAAAAAAAAAAATTCTTTTTGATTAAAAAAAACTTTTGTTTTTTTTTTTTTTTAAATCCCGTGTCGTGGGGCAGGTCTGCTGCCTGCGCGCGGATGCGCCCGTAGCAGTTCCAACAGGGGGCGGGCGCGACGCAGGTCCGCTGCCTGCGCGCGGGACGGGGGAGGGGGCCGGACGCAGCTCTAGCGGGGGGGGCCGGACGCGGCTCCGCGTCACGACGCAGTCCGCCGCCTATGCGCGGCTACGTTCCAGCGGGGGGCGCCGGACGTAGTTCCAGCAGGGGGTGGGGCGCTGGACGCACTTGCGCTACGTTCCAGCGGGGGCGGTGGACGGACGTCCGCTGCCTGCGCACGGCTCCATCCGCTGTCTGCTCCGTAGTGAGGTGAGCCTCCCCTCCCACAGTCGTGCATGGATGCGCGACGACTATCGTGCGTCTACGAGCGATAAAATTTTCTTTTTTTTTTTTTTTTTTTTTTTTTAAATTTGTTGCGAGATAGCGCACGACGCAGCTGCGCGACAGGGAGAGGAGATAGCGCACGGGCGGGGAAAAATAATCACGCCGAAAAAAAAAAAAATTAAATCACGCTGTGCTCCTCGTCTGTAATCACCTCGCCCAAAAATTCAAAATGGCTCTGATGCCATGTTAGAATGAACAGCGAACATTGGAGGTATTGTATTATGCATATTAAATAGTGGTTACAATGCCGGGAATAGCACCGGCGTAAACAGAACTGTTACAGGAGTTGTAACAGTAAACCTAAATAATGTAATACATACAATCTTACGCTAACAATTACAGCAATGGGTTGAATGAAACCCACCTAGCAATGATGTAGTCTTATGCCTCATCTAATATATTAATTTTCACATATAGGGATAATGAATATCTTGGTCTGCTTAACAAAGTTTTTATCTTTCATAAGTCTTGTGTAGTCATTATACATGTTTTGATTAATCAACTAGGGTGTTTGAGTCTCATGGAAAACATCAAAATACCCTAATAGCAACAAATCCTCTCATAAATCATACATAAAATTCCTTACAAACTTTTGTTTATTAAGGGATGTTCATAAAATAGGATAGATACTGAATGGATATTAGCAAAGATATTTAGACGGCCATTGATTATTTTGTGCATATCTTTTAATTTACAGAAGGTTATAAATAAATCCCATACATCTCACATCATCTCATTTCACATGTGGATGCTTAAATAATTAATTCTTGTGATCAAAGTTACCATTTTTATTCATTATTTTTATACATTTTGTGGTGTCATCCAGTAGTTTTTTAAACACATATTATATTCATTTCTTATGTTTTAAGTGATTAAAGCATATAGGTTCATTTGTATTAGATCATCCTCATGTAACTAATGCATTACATATACATCTTCTATCATATCATATCACATAGATTAAATGCATAAACAAATCAAACATGCATTTAACATTCACCATTGCATCCATATAAGCATACACAGTAGAGCATCTACACATCTAGATCATAGCATCTAATCATACATCTATCATATACATATCACATGTCATCATTACATCGCATACATAGCATAATCACATCATCTAAGTATACATACATTATGCATCCATACATATATCATCTAGGCATCACATCCATAAATGCATCCATAAATCATAACACAATGCATCTAGCATTCCACTTTCATCAAAAAATGAAAAATTCACAAAAAAGTCAAATAAAACAAAATTTCAAGTGTGCCTCGTATCCAGTTATTTACCCTATACACTTGGCGGTTGCAATGACTTGCACTCCATGAAATTTGGCAAGATGAGTAAATTACCATAAGGCCATTTGAACCAAATTATTCATCGAAGAATTGAAATATCTTCACTTCAATCCCCAAGAAGTTCATGTGCTGGACTGCTCCATGGGAACAAGGCGTACATTTCATTCTTCTATAAAATTTCTTCAAATCATCAAATATAGTGATTCATCACATGCTTAAACTGAATTGCTATCATCTGGATTCCCTAAGAAGGCCATTGCAGTTAGACTGCTCCATGGGATAGAGATGTACAATTACTATTAATAGTTAAAATAATAGCTATAATAGGACCTACCTTAAAACAACTTTATCATCTTGAATTGTCCAAATCAGTCATCTTAGTCAAGAAACTCATCGCTTTCATCACTTGCCATTTCCTCATCAACTCATCGCTTAAGGGGGTAGTCATAATCACAACATTCATAATCAAAGTCAACAATTAAATGCTCAAGCATTGCTAATTGCGTTCATCCATGAATCATTGCCAACAACTATCATACACTTCCTACCTTGCTAGGGTAAAGGCAAAAGTATCAACCAAAGGCTTGGTAAATCCAAAATCCAGATCTACCTAGAGTCAAAACTAGCAAAACCAAAAACCATTACTTGTAGATAATCTACCCACGACCAAGAAAAAGTTATTTCTTGTAGACAATCTACCCATAGCCAAGAAAAAGTCATTGCTTGTAGACAATATACCCACGACCAAGCAGAAGTTGTTGCCTATAGACAATATACCCATGGCCAAGCAAAAGTCATTTCTTGTGGAAAATCTACCCATGGCCAAGTAGAAGTCATTGCTTTTAGATAATATACCCACGGCCAAACCAAAAGTTGTTGTCTGTAGATAATCTACCCATAGCCAAATAGAAGTCATTGCTTGTAGACAATCTACCCATGGCTAAGCAGAATTCATTGCTTGTACCACGACCAAAGTAAAATTTGTTGCTTGTAGATAATCTACCCATGGCCAAGCAAAAACCGTTGCTTGTATACAATCTACCTACAATCGAAATTAAGTCAACCAAAGTGTTGGAGGCAATGATTCTGATATGCACACCCTTTCCATGATTAGGGCATATAACATTGACCATATCAATGAACATCAATAAACCTAGAATATGGCTTTAGATTGTCTATTTTTTCTCAGTGTTGTGTTTTTCCACAATGCATCTAAAAAAGAGGCATCTATAGACACCTAAAACACGTCATGTTTAGGAGGCTACTCATATGGACACCTCTGCAAACCATATGATTGATCTTGGACATTTCCAAGACCCAATAGTGGTTCTAACCACTCATTTAGGGAAGCCTAGTCTTATGCAGCCATAGTCGCTAACATCATCAACAGCAGTGACCACCACCACCGATGATCAAATTGGCTATGGGCTAGTTGTGCCTGTCGATAGCAACTATGGGCTACAACTATGGGCTACTTACCCATAATCGCACTTGTTTATAATGACCAAGTCTATAACTAACTCGGGCTACCCAAGCTGAGTGAAATCCATTGAGCATTATGATTTCTTGAATGATTAAGTAGATCGAAACTTCTAGAATTCTTGCCTCAACTACCCAAGCATAACTGTTTTTTTTTTCTTGGCTTCCCTGTGAAGCTAGGATGAGAAATTGGGTGTCTATTTAAGGCCCCAAATTTACATGCAAATCCTGGAATATTTCATGTGCATAAGCCATAGCAAAGCTCTACTAGATTGAAGAGATAATCAACATCCCTTTTAAGTATAGTGAAGCCCTTCCAAATTTCACAATGACACCTACCTTTCATCAATTGAGACTGCCATAGTTTGAAGATCAACCCTTGTTGTTCAAGTGCCAAATTGCTACAAATTGAAGCAAATTCCATCACAAAACTATGTTCTAAGATACAAGAAACCCTTGAACATCAATTTTGCATTAGAATTTACCAGCATCAGACCCAATATTTAGAGGACAGAGCCCCTTTCCCGTGACCACTATTTTCAACAGCAGCCTGCAAGCTCTGTCGCCTACATCGATAACAGCTAACAGAGCTGGCTTCTCTAAGCATCAACGACTATAGGGTGATGAGTCTTTTATTTTTCTTAGCCATTAGATTACATTTACAATATTTTAATTTTATTTCCTAACCTAGATTAATTGCTTTATTTCTAGTTTTATGCATTATTTATGCTTTCTTTCCATTATTTCATGCATCTTGTCATTTCTTTACGTATTTCCTTCATATTTTGCAATAATCATGAAATGGCCTCATCTTGAGAGGCTGCACCTTTGCTATTTGATTGCTTTATATGTTTCTTTGTGTGTATGTTCAGGTTTTATCAGGAGCATTTCACCTTCAAGATCATATTCAATAGCATCACAAAGAGGAGGTTCTAGGAATAATCCCTCCTATAATTAATTTGTGGGGATTCTAAGGATCTATTTAAGACACCTATCACATGAGTGATTTTATTGTAATATGTATCAAATGGTTAATCCCTTAGAGGGATGTATTTGTAACCTTGATGTAAAGATGAATTTTCCAATATGAATAAAGATGAGCATATTTCTTTTATATTTTTCTATTTGCATTTGGTTATATGATGTATATTGTCATTTTGATTACATATTGCATTAGGTGTTAGATTTTTAGCATATTTCATATGTATATATATATATATATTTATTTATTTATTTATTTATATTCTTTTGCTTATTTATTATTTTATTTTCTTTATTTTTATTTCTTATATATATATATATATATATAGTGCAATGAAAAAAAAATAAAACATGTTCCCCTTTGTACAACTTGAGTGGTCTCATTACCAAAAGCCTTAGAATCAACCTCATGGATACTAAACTTGTGTAACATTGGAGTGAACCTAATGATGATTAAGTGGAAACTAGCTCAAAAACTCGAAGCAACACAACATCAAAATTTCCACAAAACCATGAATTAAATAACACCAAAAGTCAATAGACTAATATTAAGAACACGAAACCCATGGGATCCAAAATGATATGACATTATTGGTAAAATTATGAGGTCAAACACATGAGGACAAGTAAGAAAAAACAAAAAATCCAATACTAAGACCATTATAAAAGCAACCCATCACTCAATGTAAACCAAAATTTCCCAAAATATCAAAATTTTAAGTGGGTCCCAACAATTGGGGTGTGTTGTGTGATAGTCACAACAAATGGTGACTCTACTAGGAAATGCTCCTGAGTATTTCGGATGAAGAACCCGATTTTGAACCAAGGAAACCAAATATCAGACAAATAAAGATCATCTAGCAATATCTAGAGATAGTGGGGTAAGCATCTTCAAATGAAAACAGATGAACCATTTGCTTTTGCTCTATGTGTGAACTGTGATTCATTTTGTATTATTGAAACCATCCGGATTCCATCATTCATTTTGCATTTAGGCTATAGAATATCACTCATAAAGATGTGCCTCTACATTGCTTCACTACCAACCAAGAATTTATAGCCTCGGTGGAGATGACCTTGATCTCTTCTAGACCTTGCTCTACTTCCACCTAGGCGTCTATAGCCCCGATAGATATTGTTTGAATCACCCAGGCATGATATGTGTTGTGAGGTATTTTACAACGACCACAAAATTGGGGACCCACTAAATTTTTGAAGCTTTTGATATTTTTTAATCCAATTTTGCTCGCATCAAGGTCTTTAAAAATTTGCTTTTACTTTGGAATTGTTGACATCTTTGCATTTTGAAGGTTTGAATTTAGTTGCAATGCTTCAAATTGAATATTTTTATTATTTACATCTTTTTTTGGTAAGTAGTGTTTGTATTTACAACGGGTTTTAACATGGATCCCAAAACCTGATTACATAAGCAATGGGCCTAGGGCATCAATCCCTTGAAACTGAACACCAAAAGCAAATCCCGCCTAGTGATAACGATAAGCATGAAACAATCCCTGTCAGTGGGAAACAAACAAATAAGAAAGAAAGTAGTTTTAGAGATCCCGCCCAGTGGGAGTAGCCAAAAACCACCATCGAGAAGATCCCGCCCAACAAGAAGCAAAGAAAAACCGTTACAATAAAATCCTGCCTCGCGGGAAGCAGTCAAAACCACCACAAATAGTCCCGCCTAGCGAGAAGCAACAGGGAAATCCCGCCATTCGAAAAACCAGCAGAAAAGAAAGGATCCCACCTCGCGGGAAAACCGATGGATTTGGCGGATCCCGCCCTGTGGAGAAACCATCCCGCCCACCGAGAAAACATTCCGTTCAGCGAGAGTCATCTGGCAGGAAGCCGACAGCCAGCACAGAGAGGATCCAGCCCATCAGGAAGTGACCAGAGAGTTGCACCACAAGGAACCCACCTCGGGAAAATAGAAGAGGATCCCAGCAACATGGACCAAGAATCTCGTCCAAGCACAGAGCCCACCGAGGATTCACAAGAAAAAGGGGGAAGTTGTCCAAACCCTAAACCGTCACCTCCACCGCACCGAGAAACGCAAGGGACCAGATCAATGCGAATAACCTGCAAAAAACCCCAGGGGGAAGCCTGAGGGAAAAAGGGAAGGGATCCCCAACCAAACAGGGATCCCTGGGAAGCACCAGTCCAAAAAAACAACCAAGAAAACCCTAGCCGGCCGGGAGGGGCGCAGATAGTGGAGAAGGATCTCCCCCCAGGAGATCATCTGCAAACAACCACTCCCCGGTAGGGATGACTTGGGTTGAGCCAGGGATTGGGCAGGAACCAGGAGCCATGGGAGGGGGAGCAGGGGAGGGACCAGAGCCCTCCCCTCTCTACTTTCTTCCCTCTCCTTCGATTACAACTCTTTATTATTTACATCTTAATTGTATTATCTCAAATCAAATAATTTAATTAAAATCATTTTAAAAGGTTTTAAAAGGTTTAAATAATTAAATTTCATTTTAGGATTAACCCTAAAATTAATGCAAAATTGAAATGGACGTATCTTGAGCTAGATAACTCTGTTTGATCTCATTCAAAACTTGGTAAAAATATATGGATTTCCTCTTTCTAATGGTACCAAACTTATAGGATTTCAAATGTCAATTTCACCCAAAAATAACAGTTAAATGTAGCAACTTGGGAAATTTAAAATATCATATTTCATGAACCATGATAAATATTTTGATGATCTCAACAATTTTGAGCACCCTTTTGGCCTATTTATATGCATAGAAATTTTCATTAAAATGTAAGAACTTTAAATTCTACTTAATTTTTGGAAAAAGAAAAGTTACAGGAGAATGAATAATAAAAAAAATATAGTTTGGTTTTATTTTAATCTTATGATTATTATATCATTATGCACCTAATACGAGGGTTGAAGAAAATTGTTATAAAATCCCTTCAAATTATAAATAATTCATTGAGACTCATGAAAGGGTCGGACATGTTGAGAAGAAAATAAGGGATTGGAAAGAAGCGAAAGAGGAAAATCTACTTGCACAGAGGGTTACAAATTTTGGAATAGCGCAGAGATTTTGGAAAAGTATTAATTGTAAGATCCATGATTTTTTATCAAATTATTTCATTTAGACAAGCATGAATATGGTGTCTTTTTTTTTTTTTTTTTTTTTTGGTGGTGGCCACAAGGGGTAAACAAACTGTGACCACGAGGGAACCATTACATAACATATCCGCAATATGTGAGGCGAGAGATTTGAACCTGGGCCTCTCAGCAACTAGAGAGGTTTAACTACCCACTTGCTCTCCAACTCCTCTACATGGGCGGATAAAACTAATTTATAGTGGAAAACACCCCTTTCGAGGTGCCACTTTCAACAGGTTGGGCATAGGAGGAATGGAGCCTTGTTGGTGTTTACCAGCACATAGGACATTCCCAACTATACCAAATATCTGCAAGATGGAGACAAGGGGAATGGAACCTAGGTCGGCCTCTACCAGCACCTAGGGTATTTACCACTACACCACAACAAGCAGATAAAACTAATTTATAGTGGAAAACACCCCTTTCGAGGTGCCACTTTCAATAGGTTGGGCATAGGAGGAATGGAGCCTTGTCGGCCTCTACCAAAGACATAGGACATTCCTAACTATACCATATATCTGTAGGATGGAGACAAGGGGAATGGAACCTGGGTCGGCCTCTACCAGCACCCAGGGCATTTACCACTACACCACAACAAGCGAGATATGGTGTCTTAAATTTAGTTAATAATTTGATATTATTTTATTTATACAGAGTTTCATTAAAGATAACACTAGATTTATTGTTGGACTGTGTTGAATCTAGTCTGCATAGATTTAGTTTTTAAATCCCAAATGTTCTGTTCAAATATTGTTTTGTAGTCCTGTTGTCCGTATTTTAATTTCATTTCTTTACTTTAATCTTTTGATTTTATTTCAATTTTAATGTTTTGAGATCTAAACCTAGTTTGATATTATATAGTTATAAACTATATAACTAGGTTTCATATTGGTTTATTATCCAAATATTTTATGAATATTTGGACAAATCAATATTATATTACAGAGAAGGTTTTTACCCTAATTTAGGAATTATAAAATTATAAATTTTATGATTAGGGTCAAAGTTTATTTTATGTGAATTTTTGTAAATACATTTTGAGAAATAAACTATAAGGTCATTTTGACATTTTATAAACCCTAAAGCTGTATCATAAAGTTTAAATTTTATTATAGGGTTGATATTTATTCATTCTCCAAATATTTTTATTAATTTATATTTTGAAGAATAAATAATAAGATTAATTTGAAAGTTTATTTAAAGCTCTAATTCAATAATTATAGAGTTGTAAACTTTATAATTAAGGGTCTAAAGTTTAATTTACCATCATTTTGCATAAATTTTATTTGGGAAATAAACTTTAATTTAGGGTTAATATTTATTCATTTTCCAAATATTTTTATTAATTTATATTTGGAAGAATAAATATAAGATTAATTTGAGAGTTTATTTAGAGCCCTAATTTAATAATTATAGAGTTGTAAACTTTATAATTAAGGGTCTAAAGTTTATTTTACCATCATTTTACGTAAATCTTATTTGGGAAATAAACTTTAATTTAGTTAAGTTGTTCAAATTGATTTATAAAGTGTTTTAATATAAAATTTTGAACACTACTTAGCATGAATGTTATATTGAGATCATAATTAAATTTGCATAGCCTAAAGGTCAAGTCGGAAATCAAATTTAATTATTAAGTTTCAATTTTAAGAAAATAAATTTTAGGAAAGATTGCATATGATGATGTCAAGTCAAAATACCTAAAATCCAGGCCCCTTGTTATCAGTTACTTGCAAACCATTGAGGTAGTTTGAGCACTTATTTTAATATATTTCATGATATTTAAACACATTAAGTGAAGAACCTTGGAGAAATACATCTTTCTTTGCAAGAGAGGATTTCAATCCTAACTGTAGGGTGATTTTGTAATTGGACAAAATCATACCTCAATAGAATTGGCGCTAGAAGGAGGGCATGAAAGGTAAATATTTTGATTTTCATTTGAAGTCATTCATATATATATATATATATACAAATTGAAAGGATGCTATTTAATGCCAAGGTTAATTGATGCATAATTTTCGATTAATTGTTAGTCATTTCATGCTTATTTGCAAGATATATTTCTTTGACTAATAATATTGGCATTAAAGTTGTGTTCTTTAAAGTTCACTAATGGCATTGTTTACTTCAGCAAAGACAAGAATTGTATCTTGGATAGGTGATTATTATAGCAATTTAAACATGCCTATTCATCAAATTCCTAAAGGTGTAGAAGTTTATTTACCCATGTTTAGGCATGATGTGGATCAAGCCAAGGGACATATTCAGGGATACAAGTACATGTTAAATCTTTTGCAACTTATGCAGGGAGATGTTCCTTGTAGGTTATTTTCATACTCATTGGATGAGGTTGCATTTGAGTGGTACATACATTTACCTGTAAGTACTATCACTTCTTGGGCTAAACTAGAAAAAGTATTTCTCAATCATTTTGGAAAGTTGGTTGACCCAGTTGTGGCATTGAATCCGTTTCTCATTATCTGTAAGAAGCCTGATGAGTCCATGAGCCAATTTAATGAAATATTCCATATGGCGTATATCAAAGTGGATATACATGGCATCATTTTAGAAGAAAAGGCCATTCAAGTATACATGGAAGCCATAGACCCTATACTTGCTACATTTCTAAGGGAAAATATTGAAAATCCATCCTTGCCTAGAGTCTATGAGTTCATATTAATGTTAGAACAATGGTGTATTTCGAAAAGGGATGAAATGGATCAATCATCATTGCTTAACCCTAAGACTCATAATCAGATGCTACCCATGAGTCAGGCTGAGGCACAACCTTCTCTCATGATGAATTGTTCTTCAAAAGTTATGGATAACAACCAATGCCAACCTTCTAATATGGCACCTGTGAATCTAATGATGTCTAATGTGAGCAATCAATGTGATGAAATTGAATGTCCCAATTTTACAACCATATTTATTGATCAAGAGGAGCAAGTTTCAAAACCAATATCCATCAACGAGGTTTGTGATAAACAAGCTCATCAAGATGTAGAAATTAACTCAGTTTTAGAAACATGTGAGCCTTTAGAAATAAAGAGGTTAGAGCCATTATTCACAAAGGAATATTGGGATAAATTTATAAAGCAAAATACAAGATTTGATCCCACTGAAGAAGGTCTTGACTCACCAAAAGTGGTTGAAAGTAAATTTGAGGGGAAATCAATAGATGAATCTAAAGAGTGGCTAGAAGATATGATAGAAGTTCATCACTTGTTCTTAGAAGACAATTATTATAATGATCCAGAAAGCCAACATGAGCCAAGTTGTGACAAGCTAGAAACCTTTGAGCCACTAAAAATGGTTGAAGGTGAACTTGAAGATGAGTTTCTTGAAGAACTTGAAAATTACGAAGAAGATGCAATAGAGTTTCATCCCATGGGTCTAGATGACCATTATTATAATTGTTTAAAAAGACATGAGGAATCATTATTTTCTCATAATATTACTGATGAAATTTCTATTTCACTTGATATGTAGGATGTTGAACATTCTACTTCAAATGAAGATTTTGCAATTCCCAGCAAGCCACTTGCAAAAATAAAGAAGGTTTCAAAATTCAATCACTTTGAAGATGAGTTTAATGCACACCTTGTTGAAATTGAAAATGAAAACATGGTAAATGTTTCTTATGACTCATTTGTTAATAATGAGGAAGAGGTAAAGTCATCTCTTTTACCCTTGACTAATGAAAATTTGAGTACAAATTCACATGAATGGTTTGGATTTAATGTTGGTGATGACCTAAAGGAAAATATTGATCTATCTGAAGTAACTCAAGTGGTTGATCAAGAAAATTTGTTATTTAACACATCTTGTGATCAACCAGATTTGTGGTTTGAAAAGGATGGACATGCTTTTGATTGGGTGCCTAATTTTGGTGTCTTTAACAAACAGGTATTTGATGAAGATGAAGAACAACAAGATGACCATGATGGAGACCATGAAGAAAAGAAAAAAGTTATAAATGCTTATCAAATTTTGGTAAATGCTAACCATGATGTGTTGAGTATGGATGACAAGGTAAAATATGTACCTTTGTTATTGGTTACAAAATTTTCAGGTAATGGGTTGCATGATAGGCCTTTGGATGCTAATGTTATCAATGATGAAATGTCAAATGTTGTTAACAAGAAGTTGGAGACAACCTCTAAAATTTTTTCCATAAATGAAATGAAGGAAAACATGTTTGAAATTCTTAATAAAACTCATGAGCAATCAATTAGTGAATTTAGGGTGCAAATTTTTATGATCCTCTTATATCAAATATCCTAGATGCTTGTCAATTTTTGAATGATTTTGATTGCTTTAAAATCTTAGAAAATGACTTGAATTTAAAAATTTTAGAAATAAACTCTTATTTGCAAGATCTCCTATTTAAAAAGGGGAGCCTAGTTCTAATCATGAATCAAATTGTGAAATTTACACCTATTTGAATGAGCAAAAGATAATTGGAAATCATGTATTATCTTATCAGTTTGATGATTTGAAGCCCCACTATAAGATTGCTAATGAAACTAGATTTAAATGGTGGGGTGAAAGAGGTAAAATGAAAGCTTTTGTTTTGTATGGCCTAACCTTGTTTTGGTTGGATTGTTGTAAAGCTTGGCATGCATATAATGTTTGATGTTTTTCAAAATGTGCTAATCGTGTTTGGGATCCAGGGAAGTAATGGCTTAAGCTTTACACCATCTTGTACCATAGTGTATATTGTTGTATATAGTTTTGGTTTTTTTGCTTTTATCTTTTTTGTTGTGTTTTAGGTTAGATTTGGTTTTGTGTTAGAGTTGTGTGCTTTGGGTTGTTATCTTGTTTTGAGGTGTTGTTTTGTGATCACTAATTTATGGCCTCTTGATCATTTGTTGTGTTCCTTTGCTAAGTAGGTTGGGATATCTAATATGAAAACTAGTGAAATTGAGAAAAGGGAGGTGGAATTATTTGGTGATCATGCTAAGATTTTGGGATTAAAATGATGGAGAATGGAACAATAAAACATTTCGCCCAAGCTCCACATATAACCCATATGATTAAAGAGGTATTTCTTGGGATCTTAAAATATGAAATCGTTTTGGTAAATTGATTAAGGCTAACTTTTAAGCTACTCAAATTCAAGTGTTACATAAATATTTGCAAATTCCTCTACAAAAGATAAATACAAGCAATGTAAATATTGATCAAATATGTCACCAAGTTTAGATAAACTCCACCGGGGCTATAGACGCTTGACTGGTAGTGGGGCTCTATCTAGATAAAGCTTGATTAAAAAAAATGAGCATTGAAAAGCTTGATCAAATCAGTCACCTAGTTTAGAAAATCTCCACCAAGGCTATGGATGCATGACCGGTAGTGGGGCTCTATCTGAACAAATTATGCTTAAAAGAGACTATGCAAAATATAATTAAAAAATGAAATATTATGAGCAACATTTCATAGCCTAAAGGTAAACTAGATGATGGAATTTTGATGGTCCTAAGGATGCAAAATGAACTCACATTGCACACACTAAGCAAAGGCAGATGGATTAGTTGTTGTCATTTGAATTTATTTACCCTCACCTTCTTGAGATATCGTTGAATAATTGTTATTTCACTAATCTTTATGTTCTCGTTTTAGAGTGGGTTCTTCACCCGAAATGTCCATAAACATTTCCTAGCAGAGTCACCATTTGTTGTGATGTATTTCACGAAAATTGGGGACCCACTAAATTTTTTACGCTTTTGATATTTGTTTATCCAATTTTGCTCACATCAAGGTCTTTGAATTTTTTTTTTTACTTTGGAATTGCTGACATCTTTGCATTTTGAAGGTTTGAATTTAGTTGCGATGCTTCAAATTGAATATTTTTTATTATTTGCATCTTAATTGCATTATCTCAAATCAAATAATTTAATTAAAATCATCTTCAAAGGTTTTAAAAGGTTTAAATAATTAAATTTCATTTTAGGGTTAACCCTAAAATTAATGCAAAATTGAAATGGACATATCTTAAGTTAGACAACGTCTTTGATCTCATTCAAAACTTGGTAGAAAAATATGGATTTCATCTTTCTAATGGTACCAAACTTACAGGATTTTAGATGTCAATTTCACCCAAAAATAGCAGTTAAATTTAGCAACTTAGGAACTTTAAAATATCATATTTCATGAACCATGATAAATATTTGGATGATCTCAACAATTTTGAGCACCCTTTTGGCCTATTTAGATGCATAGAAATTTTCATTAAAATATAAGAACTTTGAATTTTGACTTAATTTTGGGCAAAAGGAAAGTTACTGGAGAATGAATAATAAATAAAATAAAGTTTGGTTTTGTTTTAATCTTATGATTATTATATCATTATGCAGGTAATACGAGGGTTGAAGAAGATTTTTATAAAATCCATTCTCGGAACTCTGATGAATCGGAATAACTAAACTTTTCAAATTATAAATAACTCATTGAGACTCATGAAAGGGTTGGACAGGTTGAGAAGAAAAGAAGGGATTGGAAAGAAGAAAAGGAGGAAAATATACTTGCACAAAGGGTTACAAATTTTGGAATAGCGTAGAGATTTTGGAAAAGTATTAATTGTAAGATCCATGAATTTTTATCAAATTATTTCATTTAGACAAGCATGAATATGGTGTCTTAAATTTAGTTAATAATTTGATATAATTTTGTTTATCCAGAGTTCCATAGAAGATAGCACTAGGTTTATTGCAGGACTGTGTTGAATCTGGTCTGCATAGATTTAGTTTTTAAATCCGGAATGTTATGTTCAAATATTGTTCTGTAGCCCTGTTGTCTACATTTTAATTTCATTTCTTTACTTTAATATTTTGATTTTACTTCAGTTTTAATGTTTTGATATTTAAACCTAGTTTGATATTATATTGTTATAAACTATATAACAGGTTTCATATTGGTTTATTATCCAAATAAAATATTTGGACAAACCAATATTATATTACAGAGAAGGTTTTTACCCTAATTCAGGAATTATAAAATTATAAATTTTATGATTAGGGTTAAAGTTTATTTCATGTAATTTTACATAAATACGGTCATTTTGACATTTTATAAACCCTAAAGCTATATCATAAAGTTTAAACTTTATAATAGGGTTAATATTTATTCATTATCCAAATGTTTTTAGATGCAAAATGAACTCACATTGCACACACTAATCAAAGGCAGATGGATTAGTTGTTGTCATTTGAAGTTATTTACCCTCACCTTCTCGAGATATCGTTGAATAATTGTTATTTCACCAATCTTTATGTCTAGGAACATTTCCCAGTAGAGTCGCCAGTTGTTGTGATGTATTTCATGACCCCAAAATTGGGGACTCACTAAATTTTTGAAGCTTTTGATATTTGTTTATCCAATTTTGCTCACATCATGGTCTTTGAAAAATTGTTTTTACTTTGGAATTGTTGATATCTTTGCATTTTGAAGGTTTGAATTTAGTTGCAATGCTTCAAATTGAATATTTTTTATTATTTGCATCTTAATTGCATTATCTCAAATAAAATAATTTAATTAAAATCATCTTCAAAGGTTTTAAAAGGTTTAAATAATTAAATTTCATTTTAGGGTTAACCCTAAAATTAATGCAAAATTGAAATGGACATATCTTGAGCTAGAAAATGTCATTTGACATCATTCAAAACTTGGTAGAAATATATGGATTTCCTCTTTCTAATGGTACCAAACTTACAAGATTTTAGATGTCAATTTCACCCAAAAATAGCAGTTAAATTTAGCAACCTAGGAAATTTAAAATATCATATTTCATGAACCATGATAAATAACAATTTTGAGCACCCTTTTGGCCTATTTAGATTCATAGAAATTTTCATTAAAGTATAAGAACTTTGAATTTTACTTAATTTTGGGTAAAATGAAAGTTACTGGAGAATGAATAATAAATAAAATAAATTTTGGTTTTGTTTTAATCTTATGATTATTATATCATTATGCAGGTAATACGAGGGTTGAAGAAGATTTTTATAAAATCCATTCTCGGAACATTCTGATGAATCGGAATAACTAAACTTGTCAAATTATAAATAACTCATTGAGACTCATGAAAGAGGTCGGACAGGTTGAGAAGAAAAGAAGGGATTGGAAAGAAGCAAAAGAGGAAAATCTACTTGCACAAAGGGTTACAAATTTTGGAATAGCGTAGAGATTTTGGAAAAGTATTAATTGTAATATCCATGATTTTTTATCAAATTATTTCATTTAGACAAAGCATGAATATGGTGTCTTAAATTTAGTTTATAATTGATATATTTTTTTATCGAGAGTTCCATAGAAGATAGCACTAGGTTTATTGTAGGACTGTGTTGAATCTTGTCTGCATAGATTTAGATTTTTAAATCCGAAATGTTATGTTCAAATATTGTTCTGTAGCCTATTGTCTGCATTTTAATTTCATTTCTTTACTTTAAAATTTTGATTTTACTTCAATTTTAATGTTTTGAGATTTAAACCTAGTTTGATATTATATAGTTATAAACTATATAACTAGGTTTCATATTGGTTTATTATCCAAATATTTTATGAATATTTGGACAAATCAATATTATATTACAGAGAAGGTTTTTACCCTAATTCAGGAATTATAAAATTATAAATTTTATGATTAGGGTTAAAGTTTATTTCATGTGAATTTACGTAAATGCATTTTGAGAAATAAACTATAAGGTCATTTCGACATTTTATAAACCCTAAAGCTATATCATAAAGTTTAAACTTTATAATAGGGTTAATATTTATTCATTCTCCAAATATTTTTATTAATTTATATTTGGAAGAATAAATATAAGATTAATTTGAAAGTTTATTTAAAGCCCTAATTCAATAATTATAGAGTTGTAAACTTTATAATTAAGGGTCTAAATTTTATTTTACCATTTTGCATAAATCTTATTTGGGAAATAAACTTTAATTTAGGGTTAATATTTGTTCATTTTCCAAATATTTTTATTAATTTATATTTGGAAGAATAAATATAAGATTAATTTGAGAGTTTATTTAGAGCCCTAATTCAATAATTATATAGTTGTAAACTTTATAATTAAGGGTCTAAAGTTTATTTTGCCATCATTTTACGTAAATATTATTTGGGATATAAATTTTAATTTAGTTAAGTTGTTCAAATTGATTTATAAAGTGTTTTAATATAAAATTTTGAACACTACTTAGCATGAATGTTATATTGAGATCATAATTAAATTTGCATAGCCTAAAGGTCAAGTTAGAAATCAAATTTAATTATTAAGTTTCAATTTTAAGAAAATAAATTTTAGGAAAGATTGCATATGATGATGTCGATTCAAAATACCTAAAATCTAGGCCCCTTGTTATCAGTTACTTGCAAACCATTGAGGTAGTTTGAGCACTTATTTTAATACATTTCATGATATTTAAACACATTAAGTGAAGAACCTTGGATAAATACATATTTCTTTGCAAGAGAGGATTTCAATCCTAATTGTAGGGTGATTTTGTAATTGGACAAAATCATACCTCAACAAGATGGATCTTGCATGTTTTTTTTTAACTAAGCATTTAGTTGCTTGTAAAATTTGTATGCCAACTACATTAGAGACCATTTAAGGCTAAATATGGAGTGTATTAGATTTTCACCTTAATTTGCAAACCAAGATGACTTCATCCTTCAATATTTCAAATAATACCCCTTTAATTTAATGAGTTATATGTGGAGCTTCAGCAAAATATCTCATTATTCCAAAATCCACCATCTTAGTCCAAAATCTAAGAATGATCACTAAACAATTTCATTTCCTTTTCTTCAATTCCACTTGATTCTAAACTAGGTCATCCATCCTACATGACAAAGGAACACTATCAACAAAGAAACCAGGAGTTAGTAGCTATCACAAAACACTACCTCAATTGAAGGAACCAACCCAAAGTGCACTTGTGAAAATGAAAAGCAAAACTTGAAAATAAACCAAAACCTAACCTAATGCAAACTTGCCTCAACGTGAAGCCTAAAAGATAAAACAAAACAAAAAATTTGAAAATCAAAGATCACAAAACAAGCAAATAAATGAAAATTGTATCTAAACATTGTAAAATAAAACACGTGAAAAAAGAAGACTATATACAAGACTATTTACAAAACAAGACTTGGGATTTCTCGTATATGACCTTTTCCAAGATCCCAAACATGATTACCATAATTTGAGAGATGCCCATAATGATAGGCATGTTGATTTTGATGGGTATCATCCCATAATAGCATTAAATCTGAAATATTGAAGGCCTTTATTTTTCCTCTCTCATCCCACCAATTCAACGTAATTTCATTTTCATTATCAAATTTAGATTTTGGTTCATCAAAATTAATGTTCTATAACTGATCTTCAATGATGTTTATTATTGAATTTGTATCTTCAATCACATTTTCAACCAGCATGGTGTGAATTCCCATTTTCGATTCAGTGCTCCAAATACTATCTTCATTGTTATGATTAGACATGATCATTTCCAAGCTTGACCCTATTTCTAAAAATTTGATTGTCAAAACATCATTCATAGCTTCAAACCAATCATAACGATGTAGCATTTTACAAGCATCTAGGATACCTAACATATGAGGATCATTATAATTTTGTATCCTAGATTCAATTGTCAATTGTTGATGAACTTGATCTAGTAACTTGAAAACATCTACCTCTATTTTTTTTAACATAGGAACCTTATCACTGATGTGAGTAGGAATTAACTAAAATTCTTGGTTCACCGCAAATGGTCTTTCATCATCAATAATATCTAAATCCAACATACAGTTATGCAAACTTTTACCTGGAGTTCGAATGGTTGAACAGAAAGGCCGATATTCTACCTTTTGTACATTTCCATTTATGAGGACTTGATGAGCCTTTGTGATTCCTTATTTTTCCTCATGATATTCATCATCATCTTTTTATAGCCCTTCATCTTCATCCATCACTTGTTTTTTAAAAATAGTAAAATTAGTCACAAAATTAAAAATATGCCCATCATTTTCAAACCATAAATCCAGTTGGTCAAGGGATGTGTTAAATAATAAATCTTTCTAATAAAATATCTATGTCATATCAAATAGAGCACTATTTTCCTTTGGATCATCAATGATATCAAATACAAACAATTTAGGTTCTGGAATGTTTTCTATCTGGGTAGCATAGGCATTATAGGATTATGATGTGGGACAATGCTTTCAATTTTTTGCACATCAAGTGGGGAAAAAGTAAGTGATTCCCCTTATTTTAATTGAATAATATAATCATTATCTTTGTGATATCCCATCCCTTATTTCATGCCATATTCAAATTCTTCTTTAGATTTAGTGTCATTCAGACTATAACCTTCTTCAAATTCATCTATTGATTCCTTTTCAAATTCACCTTCATCCACTTTTGATGGTTCTAGTGTTTCCAAAATTGAATCAATTCCTACATTTAGATTGACTTGATTATCACAATCCTCATTTACATCTAATGACTCTGAGATTGTCATTTCTATCTGGTCATTATTTGGAACATGTTGAATTTCTTGATCATCTGCTTTAACAATTTCATCTAATTCTATGGAAGGTCCTGACCTATCATATGTTTCAATGCTAGTTAGATCTAGGACTCCTCCATTGTCTGAGAGAGTATCACTTTGAGTGTCTTTGAAATTTATCTCATGAACATGATTTGAATGATGGTCAAGATGTGTATGTTGCTTTTGTTTTCGTAATTGAACTATGTCTTTTCTAAGTTGTAAAACTAATCGATGTGTATTTTCTGTATGAGGATTGGTATCATCAACCTGAGCCATAGTAGTTTGATTCACCACATTATCCAGAGGCATTGGGGTATTTTGAAATTGATTTGAATTTGAGAATGATTGTTGATTTTGAATGGTATATTGAGGTGAATAAACTATTGGGTGGGTAAGGGAGGTATCAAATGATTGAGGATTATATGATCCAAGACCCACACCAAAACCTTGAAAACTCAATTATTGTTCAAATGTGATTGCTTTCGTATAGGCTTTGGACAATGATGTGATTTGAGGACCCCTTCACAAATACATGGAAGTTAATGGGTCAAGAGTGTTGAAATACAATTGGATAGCATCTCCTTTTGTAGGCACAAAAGGTACCATTAGTTGAGTATATAACTTGTGGAACCTCTTAGTGAATAGTTGCAAGGATTCATTAGGTTCTTTACGAGTAGTGACAAACTAATGGTATATGAGCATTGGGTCAACTGGATTTTGATTAAAATGACTAAGAAATGTTACCTCCAGTTGAACCCAAGAGGTGATTGAACCTAAAGGTAGGTTGGTAAACCAGTCATATGCAAACCTATCCAAAGTGCAAAGGAACATCTTACAAGAAACATCATTATTTGAAAACAAATCATACTATCTTTGAATGTGTGCTTCAGTTGACCTCGTTCCATTGTGCCTAAACTAGGGTAGATAACACATAAAATATATAGGTACATCATGTGAAGGCCCAAGTATGTTTAAAGGGCTATTGCAAATCATCCAAGGAGCAAAAACTGCCATTAGTGGATCTTAAAGAATATAACTTTTAGTACCAATTTTGCTAGTCAAAGAAATATATCTTGTAGAGATGCATAAAATGACTAACAATTTTCAAATGTTTTAACGAATAAATCATCATGTTCATCCATTACAATGCATCAGTCAAATCCTAACAATAAGGAACAATTCTCAAATTTGTAAAAGGTTAGCATCAATGCATCATCAATTAGAGAATTTTCCAACCAACAAATGTGAACAACTTTCATCAAAAAATTTGTAAGTCAAAGCAAATACCTTCAATTCAGGCCCTCCTTCTAGTGCCAATTCTATTGAGTGATAATTTTACCCAATTGTAAAATCACCATCACAGTCAAGGTATTGTTATATAACCCTCTCTTGCAAATAAATTCAGAATTTCTCCAAGTTTCTTACTTGCTTAATTATTTAAAATGTGCTTGACTTCTTTTAAGAATAGGAAAATGTGTTGAAATACCTTAGAGTTCCAAGTAACTATTAACAAGGGGCTTGTGGTTTAGTATTAATTTGATTTGTAATAATTTTTTTGCTCATATGATTATTAAAAATGTGTATTTATTGATCTACTTTCTACTTTGAAATAATGATTCAAGAAGAATGATTTAATCCATTTTATCTTGCTTTTTTGAGTAGATTTTATCTTCCTTTGTTAAGCATAAATATCTTAGAGGTGCAAGTAACTATTAACAAGGGGCTTGTGGTTTAGTCTTTATTTTATTTGCAATAGTTTTATTACTCATGCGATTATTAAAAATGTGTATTTATTTATCCACTATCTACTTTAAAATAATGATTCAAGAACGGTGATTTAATCCATTTTATCTTGCTTTGTTAAGTAGATTTTATCTTCTTTTGTTAAGCATATTTTAACAAATTTTTATCTTCCTTTGTTAAGCTTTGCTTGAGCATAAAATAACAAGACTAAAATCTAACTTTGAAATGTCAATCCTAGAATGGTGATTTAATTCATTTTATCTTCTTTTGTTAACAAATTTTATCTTGCTTTGTTAAACAAATTTTATCTTGCTTTGTTAACAAATTTTATCTTGCTTTGTTAAAAAAATTTTAAAATGATAGAACCTATGGAGTGCAAGAATTTTTTTTTGTTTTAAAATCTTAAGAAATGTCTTAATTAAATGTGTCCAAATAATTTAACATGTTAGCCTTAAGAGAAAAATTATTTGGATGCTCTAATTACTTCAAAACTCCCATTGTTGATTTTAGTGCAAAAAGATGTAACCTTTTAGGGGGCTTTGAGTGGTTTATGGAACTTAAAGAAAATAAAATGGAAAAATAAATAAAAATAAAATCTAAGGTTAGAAGAAAAATGATAAAAAATCTAAAATAAGATAGAAACAAAGTGCAGAAAAGAGATCAATGTGAGCTACTATAAATTAATTCCTCCTATTTTGCAGAAAAGAGAAGATCATGCGCACTAAAACAAAACCAAGTTAGACCTACATCCACACAATATAAATCTTGTTAAGTGCAAGAGTCTAAGAAATAAAAGTATGGATTAAAAAATATTAAATCACGCTACCATATCCATTCATCAAACATCATCGAATGAACTCAATACATGTAGGAGAAAAATATGCATTAAAGGTCATATTCAAAAACCTTATTTGGCTGCATACAAGATGAGATAATTCTATTTGTAGTAGCTTGAGAGCCTTCCAATCCTTTTCACGTCCTTCTGCTCGTAGAAAATTCTAGCCCCTCTTTCTATGTTTCAATGGGTTCTAAAATTTTTGAAAAAAACTCTTCATTTACTTTTCCCTTGAAGGTGATTGGAATTTCTTCTATGATATGGCATGTGGTAAACAATATCTTCATATTCTCATAACACTATTATCAAGTGACATTTTTTTTTAATGTTATACCTTAACTTCTTCTCATAAACATAAATAGATACCCTACTTTTACCTCCATAAATTTTCCCGTGTTACAATCGTTTCATTTACATTCGAAGTTTGTTATCTTTCGGTTTTATAGGGAATACCTATCAAGGTTACTCTTTATTAATGAAAGTACTAACTACTCACATGATTTCAAACAAAATAAACATTGTCATTTGTATTTCATTGGACAGCTAGCCTTATGACGGACATGGAACCCATTTTACTATAAGGGAATACTCTAAAATAATATGACCTCCTATGATGGTGACCACTCTGCTTCATCCTTAATTCCACCTAAGAACAAATTTAAAAATTTAATTCCTATTTTTTTTGACAATTCATGGAAAACCCACACATTCTCCAAGCAACACCAGACGACTATCATGAATTGAAAATTGCTAGTGCACCAATTTTTGGAAATCCATAGGAGAACAACACTGTTTAGAATTGATAGATATGGTTTATGAGTTTCATCCCACATGCCTTGCATTTATCATCTTGTTTGTGGCATCTTGTACGTTGCTCTACGACTCTGAGTCCAATGCGTTGCTAACTTCATCTTCAATATACTACTACCGGTGCATGCATAGAATACCCAAAGCATTCAATACATTGCCTATTCTTTCTGAACTAAAATCTAGGATTCGTAGGGATACTGTTGCACAAAAATTTATATTTCTTAACCTCGAGTGACTACTTAGATCTCGGATGAAACAACATTGAGCTTTTCCTATCGATCATTTTTCCTCTCTTCTTATCATGAGCAGAGCTTATGCACTTCAAAACCTCTCTTCTCGTCATGAAAAAAGGGACCCTCAACATGTTCTAAAGATGCTTCTCAACATAATTTTTAATATTCAAATAGTTCATAACAGTTTTCTTCTCTCTATCGAGGATGTTCTACCACTAGCCTATGATCGTATCATTGTCATGAGTTCCATTATATACAACTTGATCAATTTCATGATTGTGAGGAACATGGGGATTCTTGGAATCATTACCCAAAATCCAATTGGATAGCTACTATTCAAGTTGCACCTATAGCTTTTCATAAATATACAACATCATTTGTAATAACACCCAAATATTTAGTAATTATATCAATTTTCCTACTGCTCTTCACATGGATATGAAATCAATCAATCATCTTGTTGGACGCTGATTTTCAGGCTAAATTTGTTGATTTTAGTCTATCTAGACTGCTAAAAATTTTGGGCCATGAGATTTGGGTGACTGGACATGTAGTGTTGCATGAATATATAGCCCCATGCACAAATTTCTCCATAGTTGTTTTTGTGAATTACGATGCAGAGTATGCGGAGAGATTAAAAGTGAACAAAAGAACGATGTCTAGGGCTTTAGGATGCATTACCGAGGGATAAAACAAACATGTTATTTTTATCCCCCTTTTACCTTTGTTATGGCATAACTTTGATACAAGTCCTACTTTCAGCTCTGTCGTGTTTGAACAAGCAACAAGAATGTTGGTAACTACGAACTTGGAAATTTTAAAACCTACATTGTGGTACACTAGCCATATCACATGACCATGCAAAACTAAGTACTCTCCATAGGAATTTTATAAAACTTGTCCAATACTCATCACCAACAAATATGGGGATTTGACCACTTTCCTAGCTCTCCCAGATTTCCACTATTAACGTTGCAGATAGTGTTAATGCCAATACTGTTATCAAAGCCATTTTCCCTTTCATTTATGGTTTTATTTTGATGATTGGTTATCATATATAAAATGGCAGCATTAGGTTGGATATGGAAACAAAAGAGACCACAAAATCCAATGGGTAATTCATTCGTAGATGAATATTCCCAAACAAACAACATTGGACGTCCCCTAATTAGTTTCAAACGAATGAATACGCAGCTCTATACTGAAAATATCCCATTGTCTAAATTTGGTGAAGCAACTGTCAAGAATCGATTTTCATGTAAGCCCTAATTCAGTAGTGTCTTAAAGAGGTTTTCACTATTAAATTTTATTTATTTTTTATTATTATTATAAAGATATAATTATTCAAAATTTGTTCCAAAATAGGAAACCTCTTCCACATCATAAATATATAACCATGAAAGCAAATATTTTGAAAATTCCTCTTTAGTGAGTGCCTTATGGTATAATCGCAAGTGATGTCTATTCACCACTAATATTCACCTAGATTCATCAATAGTAAATAGTTGTACAACACCATTATCAAACACTTCTTCTATCTCATATGATCCAAACCAGCAAGTCTATAATTTTCCAAGAAAATCAAAGTAGCAAAAAAAAAAATAATACCCAATCCCCTTGTTTATAATTGCTACTCTTAATGTGACTATCATGTCATATTTTTCTTTGCTATTGAATTATATTTGTTTGATGAATTGCTTCTAATCGTAGCTCATCCAATACATCTAGTTGTAGAATCCTTTATTGTTGTACCTATAACAACTCAATACCTACTTCCAAAGATGTACAGAGTGTTAGTAATTCAAAATTTATAGGAAGAATAGGTTTCTCACCATAGACCAATTCATACAGTTTAAATCCTATGATAGATTTCCACATGATGTTGTAGGCCCATAATGATTTTGGTAACCTACTCATTTAATATTTCTAAGAAGCCATTGTTTTCATTAGTATATTCTCTAATTTTCTATTAGTGACCTCTACTTTACCATTTGCTTGAGGGTGGTATGGTGATGATTTTTTATGTTTAATTTGATAAAATTTAGTAAATTCTTGTATTACCTTAGACACGATTGTGGTACTTGGTCTGGTTTGAAACAATATAACGAGTGGCACAAAATCACTAAAAAATTTGAGTATACAAGAAATCAACTATCTTTTCTTCATGAGCATTTTTTAAAGCACATACCTCAACCCCCTTTGTTACATAATTTGTACACACCAAGATATATTTTTTCCTTGATAAGGTGGCTCAATGGATCTAATAAAGTATAACCCCCACATTTCAAATGGTTCTAAAACCACTTGAGGTTTTAAGGGCATTTCATTTGATACAGTTGGTTTTCCCATTTGTTGGTATGGATTATAATAACACACGTACATTTTCATATCAAAATGAAATAATGGACAATAATATCCTACATCCAAAACTTTTTGAATGATACATTTTACTAAATAATGTCCTCTTACCTGTTCATCATGACATGCACATAGGATTTCATATACTTCATCTTGTCAAACACAACTACACCAAACATGGTCAAGTCTACATTTAAATAGTAAACCATTGTTCCACTCAAAATATGAACTTTGTTTGATTAATTATTATTTTTCTTTGTGAGTAAAATGGGAAGTAACCTTCCCTATTGCTATATAATTAGTAATATTGATAAACCATGGTGATTGTGCTAATATTGCAAATAAACATTCATCTAGAAATGAATCCTCCACCGACTCTTCTTCACCTGTAATGTTTAATCTTGACAAGAAAACAGCTACCACATTGGCTTTACCTGGTTTGTCAATAATAGTGATATCAAATTCTTGTAGTGGTAGTAACCATCATATGATTCAAACACTAACCATAGGTTTGTTCATGAGATATTTTATTGTTACATGAACAGTGTGAACAAACACTTGATACCTAGTAATATAGTGACAAAATTTATTGATGGCATATACTACCACCAAGAATTCTTTTTCAGTCATAATATAATTTATTTTAGCTCATATCAATTTTTTGCTAATATAATAAATAACATAATGTTTATTATCCTCTACTTGACTCAAGATTGCTCTCACTACAGTATTTGATGTGTCATTTTGAATATGGAATGAAAGCTTCCAATTGGGTCCTTGTAGCACAAGTGGAGTAGTAAGTTTTACTTTTAATTTATTGAATGCAATTTGACATTTATCTATCCATTTAAATTTAGATTATTTAGCTAGTAAATCATACATAGGAGTCACAATTGTCCTAAAATGACAATAAAAACCAATATATCCTAAAAAAGTGTTGACATCCATCTGAGTTTCTGGTGGAGGTAAACTCTTAATAATATCAATCTCTTTGGATCTACTTGTATTCCTATAAATGAGATATGATGTCCAAGCATGATGCCTTCATCCATCATCATTAAGAATTTTTTAGGATTTAATACCAATTATAAATTTCAAAATGGGTCAACACTTTATCAAGGTTATCGAGGGTTTATTCAAAAGTCTCACCACATGCTATGAAATCATCCATATAAATTTCAACACATTCATTTTCCAAGTCAAAAAAAATGGTAAGGATAGCTCGTTAAAAAGTTATTGGGGCATTACAAATCCTAAAAGGTAAAACTTGATAAGAAAAAGTACCTCATGGATGCTGGAAAAAAAGAAAAAGAGACTGACAAAGCTCTAGAGAAAAACCTAGAGCCAAAAAAATTATGTTTTCCAAGAAATTTTGACGTTGCATGCACAGGTTCCTACGTGGGGTTTGGTGGCTTGGTTTCTATTAAATGGCCTCTGGACATTCAGCGACTTCGACTACTGTCGAATCTACTGGACTTAACAATGGCATGCAACAAAGTGCCAAGGAAATTTATCTCGAAAGTCTTCCATGAGGTAATTCCCTTGTTCTTGATGTTATCATTCCATTAGAATATTTTAATAAATCTTGTAGCTGGCTAGAGAAGAATATGCTTATTGGTTATTTTCTGGGATGAATTCCCAATAATTCGCTAATCCACAAATGGATTCAGCATTATTGGACTCCCTATGGCATTGAGGTTGACAAAATTCAAAACCTAACGAAAGGGTTCTTTCTGTTTTGTTTCCCTACTCCTGAGCATGCATAGGCATTTTTTGACCATGGCCCTTGGTATGTCCACAATTCCCTGTTAGTTTTCCAGCCCTGGAACTGGGAGTTTTCTATCAAAGAGGGTGCATCCCTTGAGGTGCTTATTTGGGTTGAGCTCCCCGGTCTGCCAATGGCTCTTTGGCCTTTATAGGAAACCCTAGTTGCCCTATTAGGCCACTTTCTCTGCATAGAAAATCTAAAGTTTTTTGGCGTTTGACCATTTCAAAGGGTTTGTGTGAAAATTGATTTATCCAAATATCTCAAGGATCATCTCACCATTAATATTTGTGATGTCTCATTTATTCAAAAGCTGGTTTACATAAACCTACCGAACACCTGCTATCGTTGCCAATAAGTAGGCACAAGATTAAAGATTATTCTCTCTTGGAGGGGCATTTCAAGAACAACAAAGTTGTGGCCAACCCTCCAAGCCCTGCACCTGCAGCACCATCTTGGGACACTCAAGGCAAGCAGATAACCACACATAATGGTTCTCAGGAGTCCTGGACCACTGTTGCTAAAACAAATCACCTCATAAAGCCTTTGGTTAAGCCGATAGGATAGAGGATGGCCCCTTCGTTGCATGCACATAAAAAAATAGACATGCAGGTTGCAGCTACTGAGTCCCTGCATGGACCCTTTGCTTTGGCATATAGTGCAAGGCTTTAGCATAAATTACAAGCTACCCTTGAGACGATGCGTGCGAGAAGATCTCATAGCCACAACAGTGACAAACATTTATTTAGCATATTTTTGGAAGGCAGCATGATCGATTCCTCTCAAACACATACTCCTCACTTGGGGAATTAGGTGATTCAAAGGATATTGACGATGATATGCATCTAAAATTTTCCTCATGATATTTTTATCATGAAATGTCAGAGGGTTGACGAACCCGATCTGTAAGTATTTGGTTCGTAGCGAGGTTGATAGGTTTTTTTGTCAGCATGGAAAATTTGATTTTCTTTGCTTACAAGAAGTCAAAATTTTTGCTTTCAATTCATAATGTGCATGTTCTTTTATTTGGCCTAGCAGCTAGTTCAATTCTACTAATCATTATCTAGGTTGAGAAGCTATCACCTTCGTGGCTCCTACCTGGCAGTCCCATCTGGTTACTTGGAGGTGGATCCCTCTAATCAGGCTGTGTGAACCATTTTTAAAATTGATGGACATTCCTTCAGAATTTTCAATATATATGCTTCCAATCATACCCCTGAACGATGTGCTCTTTGGCGATGGTTGGCCTTGTCTTTATCCTTTGATGTCTAGTTGCTCTGTCATGACTTCAATATGATAGAGACAACTTCTAATAAAGTGGGTCATCTCTCAATGCAGTGGTGTACTGGGGAAAGAGAAGTTTGGTTTTTTATGAAGAACAATTTGGGTCTTGTTGACCCCAATGCATGTACTTCTTCCAAGGATTTCCCACACTTGCTTTAATTTTCTTGGTCCAATTTTCAAAGTGGAGATGATCGTATCTTAAAATGGATTGATAAAGAGATTCTTACGGATCACTTTGGGTTCAATTTTTAGAACATTGTGTAGTTCACTCCTTTGATGGTTTCTCTTCCTGGAACTACTGTGTTGGATCATGTTCCCATTATATTCAGCATCTCTTCAAACCCGTTGCCAACCAAGTCACTCTCAATTTTTCTTGAATGTCTCTTTCCTTCAGCATCTAGCCTTGATTGCACATATTGTTAGGGCTTGGAACCTGGTTCCATGGCCATCCAGGACCATGGGTTGGATTGCATGGTGGAGTGATGCCATTGCTCGTAAAACCAACTTGCTTCATGCTCTTGGGGTCATGCTTGCTTAGCTACGTAAGCACTCCAATTTGGAACTAAAGAGTGAGTTTGCCAAAACCTCGGTTAGACTTGATGCATCCCCCATCAGTGTACCTCTAAAATAGCATGTTTTAATCCTTCAACATGAGTTTAATAAGCTTGAAATCTATGAATCCATAGGTTCTCAAATTCGTGCCCCAATGCACTGACTCAAATTCAGAGACATGGTCTCCAAGGAATTCTTTCAACACCTCAAATCGCCCAGACAAGCGATTTAGTTCAAAACCATTATGGATAATGATGAATGACTTACAGAGCTGCATGATATTTCCAAGGTGTTTGTTAGCCACTATCAATAGGTTTTTGCAGCTCAGCATCTCTCATATGAGAGATTGCAAGTGCTGGAGGAGTTTTGCTTTATGGTTTCCAACAAATTATCAACCTTCCAGAAAGAAGCCTACAAAAAGCATCTTTCCTTAGAGGATCTTGCTGAGGCTCTATCCCACATGGTCAATGATAAAGCATTGTGTCTGGATGGTTTCCCTTGTGAATTTTATAAAACTTTATGGGATTTTATTGGCCCATACCTTCTGCAAGTTTATCAGGAAGCCATGCTCACTGGCTCCTTAGGGTACATTATTAACAAAGGTAACATAAAATTCATCCCCAAGCCTGGAAATCCTAAGGTGATCACCAACTGGAGGCTTATCACTCTGTTGAATGTCAACTACAAAATTATTTCTAAGGCCCTTGCTCTTTGACTTCAGCCTCTGCTTCCTATTATTGTGAGACATGAGCAAATAGGTTTCAGTCGTAATCGATATATTCTAGATAATGTCCTTGTAGTTTGGGACTCAGCAAGAGGTCATGTTTATCAAAATTGAATTTGAAAAAGCATATGATAGAATTGAGTGGCATTTCATTCTATCCATGCTTACAACACTTGGATTTGGTCTTGGCTTTGTTCAATCTATGAAGTTGTTGTTTTAGATTCTTCAACGATTCTCACGTTGAATGGTATTCAATCAGAGAGCATTGGAATTTTCATTTATGTTCACCAGGGATGTCCTCTTATCCCCTCTCTTTATGTGCTTGTGGCTAAATCATTTGATTACCTTCTTGCCCATAAAGCCTCATAAGGGCTGGTTAAGAGTATTTCCCTACCAGGGAGGCAAGGGCAACTCATTATTGGTCATTTTGCTGATAATTCCTTTTTAACTCTCAGTGAGGATGAGGTTTCTATCACACAGGATCTTTCCTACCTATATTTTTTTTGCAAGGCTTCTAGTTCTAGCATTCAGTGGAGGAAGACTGCATGTTATAGGTAATCCTCCAGTCCCCTTCCACCCTGTCTTGAACACTACTAGTGGATGTGGATTCAATCAGGGGAGATGTTCAAGTTTCTTGGCATCCCCTTTGCTTTTTAGAGTACCCCATCCTAGCTTTGGGATTATGTGGTTCAAAGAGTGGAGTAAAATCTCACTTACTGGGTCACCAAGAAGTTGTCCCTTGCAGGTAAATTTCAAATTTGTTCTAAAGTTCTTGCCAATACTCATGTTTATTCTTCCTCCTATTGGGTTCCTTCTCAAGCTTGCTATAAGAAGCTAGAAAAACTTCTATAGTATTTTATCTGGTCTAGTTCTTCTCATAAGCATGGCTTTCACAGAGTTGCTTGGGAATTATGCTACCTCCCTAAGATCTTGGTATATTTGGGGTTGTCCAATTGTTACCGTCAAGGTCTAGCTCTCAGTGCCAAGTGGATTATCAAGGCTCTTAAAGGTATTGAAGCCTGGAAAGTTCTGATTCGGAACTATGTTTCCACAAGGTTGCCATTTGGAAAAAAATGTTGGAAGGGGTTGGATCTACTCTCCATACTTGTAGCTCCTGTTTCTATTAAAATTTATGGGTCCTTTGTGACTCAAAGTATTTGGTAGACCTAGGAGTCTATCAAGCCCTAGCTCCATTGGAAAGGTGTTGGTTGCCACATTGGGGCAGCTGTAGTGGATATGAATATATGTTTGTCCCCTGTGGTTCAATATCAGGGATAGCCACTCACCAAAGTTCAATGGATTCATGCTAAAAAATTGTTTAAAAAGGGCATTGTGTCTATTTTTTACTTTTGTTGTAGGTAGACTCAATATTGGATCCCTTGGGATATTTTTCAATAGCAACATGCCTTAAAGCCCATAGATAAATCCACTTATGATGTGGTTACAAATTGTACACCCTTTTCCCTTTGGCCAAAGCTTGGTCATGTTGTCCAACAACCTTGGTGGAAAGAGTGGGAATGGTATAAACATGTGCCTATGTTTAATTACATGACTAAGAAGGGTTATTGTTGGCTTTCACCCAATATCCCAATGGTACCAAAGCTCAATAGGCACTAGGATTTGTTCTCATCCAATTCTATATGGTGGGCATAACTTCATATTACTTGGGCCCCATATATTGAGCCCAAGTAGGCCATTATTTCCTAGAGTTTATTGTTTCATGGTCTGCTGCTCGACTAGAGGCTTAGGCACTTGGAAGTTGATAATTCCACTTGCCCTTTCTATAGGAAGGTAGAGTCTACTTTGTATCTTTTTTGGGACTCTAGCAGATCAATGATGATCTGGGAGTGGATGGATTCCTTTTCTAGTCATTCTTGCATTTTTTGTTAACTTGGATCCATAATCTGTTAGGGGATCTACCTGATTTTTCTCAACCTCTGTTAGAATTTTGGAACATCTTTAGAATTAGGATTCTATTTCATGTTTTAAAAGCCAAAAATGAGATAGTTTTCTCAGATAAAACTCTCTCTATTATTTTCTCTCTTTCATATAAGCTGATTGTATTTCATGATGCCTGGTTATAGATTCGGGTACAAGCTGAAAAGGCTGCAATGGAAATAAAACATTTTTAGGAGTTGATTGAATATTGGGGTAATGCTCCTTGTGTTGTGAGTAGAGTTCTCCTAGAGCCTGAACAGCATGCTTGTTCCAAATCCTGGTAGTTCCATTGCCCACCACCAGATATGCGAGATTGATCATCCTCTAGGGCTCACACACAGCCATCTAGTGGAAGCATGCAGGGATTGCCAGTCTCAAACACTTCTTAGTAGTCTGTTGATTAGGGAGCTCACCCATGATCTGATTCATTTTACTGTGAGGATGGTTGGGGAACTCACCCATGTTATCCCTACCAAGTTGGTTGTCATAAGGGTGGCGATGGTGATGCTAGTAATGGATGGAACACAGGCATTGATGGTGGTATAGTTGCACATACAATCTGGAGCACTCTCAGTGAGGCTCCATTGAGTCCAACTTGCCAGCCTATTCTTGAGATGCATTTCATGATGTTTGGGTCAGTTTGGAACAATTAACGGTTGATGTGATTTATCTTTATTTTTGTAGCTAAGCCCGCCTATATTTAGTCTTCTGGCAATGAACCTTTAAGCTATGTCCAGGATGTCATATCATCTAGTTTCTTTTGTGATTAGGGTGTGATGTGTTAGTCCCACTTTTATATGTTTAGACATTGTATTTAATATAATGCTTTTTCATTCAAAAAAGTACCTCATGACAAGTGAAAGTTGTTTTTTCTTGGTCCTCTAAACCTATCAAGAAAACAAAAACATTTCTTTCTAGCAAGTGTTTCTAATACTTGATTAATAAATGGTAATAAATGTGGTATTTTCATGTGGCTTTGTTTATCTTATGATAATAAACACACACATGCATATTTCTATTTTTCTTAGGAATAATGACTAATGGAGAAACCCATTTACTATTTGAGTTAGGATAAATAAATCCTACTAATAATTTTTTGATTTCATCTTTGATAATTTTGTGTAAGGCATGGTTCAATCTCCTTTGTGTTTGTTGAACAGGCCTAACATCCTTAGTATAAATGTGATGAATACATATATCAGGATGGATTCATTTCATATCATGATATTCTCATGCAAATGCATCGAGATGTTTGCTCAATACATTAAAAAATTTTACTTCTTATTCATTATATAAGCAACTATTGATATTCAAAAAAAAAAATTGTTGTATTTCAATTTGCTTGGTGCCAAGATGCATTGAGTTAATTCCTTCAAATTTGCTAACTAATGAATTCAAAGGACAATTATGAGGTAAAAAATAATGGAATATTATGATATTCTAATCAAAAGTAATTCCTAAAGAAATGAGATTTATTAGAGGCCATTGAAAATATGAAAGGAGTTGTTGATGTCATCCATGTGGTAAATTAAATGAGCTATATTGCATTGAGACAAATGGTAAATACTTAGGTTCTTCATCCTTGTCCTTCAATAAGATTCTATGGACGGTAGTTTATTCCTCTTCAAATATCAACTCATACATGTTATTAAGTAAGATAGTCTCTTCTTAAAAAATAATCATTTCCAGTGAATCCAACTCCTCTACATATTCTTTTACAATGATTATAGTTGAAGTTGAGATATTCTCATCTTCCTCATCCAATTTGGGGAACTATAAATTACCAAAAAATTTGGTTGAAGGTATGTATGAGGATAAAATGAGACCTTCTTTGAATCTATTCCATTTGAAATGGTCATATCCCTTGACCTACAATCAATGATAGTTGTCGTAGCAAGCCAAGGTCTTCTAAATACTAATGAATACCCATTTATTATAGTTTGGGGTTGTATTACTAGAAAATTGGCTAGATATTCCCATGTAGCAACTATCATAGGGATATTTTCTATTATACCTTTTGATTTTGCGATCAACCATTTCAAGTATTGTGGATGTTGGATGTAAATTTATTAATTGTAATTTTTCTTTGTATCCTTTGTCATGATATTAATAGTAGCCCCAAGATCAATCAAAACATTAGGTATATGTATTGATCCTATTGAAACTATAACTATTAGACTTCTTGGCTCTCCATACTTGGATGAAATAAGCTTTCCTATAAGAAGGTCTACCAATTTTCCATCCACTTGTATGGTTTTTGGATATTTTTCTTCTTTCTTCTTGGCTTTCTAATATATAATTCTTGAATTATTTTGTTGAACATAGGGATATCCTTAATTTCTTGTGATAAAGGAATCATGATATTTTATAGTTTCAACTCCTTTATCAATTCAAATTCTATTTATGAATTTTTTGTTGTCTCAAGTTGTCCAAGATAAGGCACTTTTTGAGATGAAGAAGGAGAATTTTTTTCATGAAAGTTAAGTTTTCTTATTGGTGTGGCTCATGAGAGGATGGTTCTTGTTTTTTATTCACATCATTTGTCATCTCTATGATAATAGGTGGAGTGGTATTATGGAGTGTTTTTCTTGAGAATAATTGAATATTATCATAGTCAATAACATTAAGTGTGGTTGTATCTTTTGATTCGGCCATATAGATAGGTGTTGAATATCTATTGTTATTAGTATTTGCCATAAGTTGAGCTAGAAGTGGAGGTTACTTAACTTGTTGTGGTTGTCCTTGAAATAAATGTTGATGGGTCCAAGCAATATGCATTACTATTGATTTTGATACCAGCGTTGCCCCTGGTAAGGTTGATGTGGTTGGTATTGTTGTATCCATTGTTGACATTGCATATGTGGAGGTAACCATGGTTGATTTTATGGTGTCTAATTTTGATTCATCAATCTAGGATGAGACCATTTTTTAGGTGATTTTTTTGGTTGTTGGCCCCAAGTTTGTATGGGTAGTGGAATTGACCATGGTATAGACCAAGGATTTGATCCCCAATTCATAGGTACCTGAGGGGCATATTGATTTTGATGGGATAAATTATTCCCTTGCCTTTGTCATACAAAGTTGAGTTCTTCTATAGGATCTGTTTACCATGCCATTCTTTATTCCAGGTAAAAAGTGACATTGATCTTTAGGATGTCCTTTTTCATAACTATTGCATGTAGCAGTTGTGTTAAAATGGCATTCTTGAAGGGCATGCATCTTTCTATGACTCAAACAATAGACAACTAAAGGTTTAATAGACCTATTTTTTGCATTTATTAATCTAATATAGTGTCGAGGTGCACTAAGATATCATTTTTTAGATTAGCAAATTCCTCCATTAATTCCTTCATGTCATTTATTGTTACCATGTTTATATCTCTAAGTTTCTGCTCTTGTACATGAATAATTCTGGAGAGTTATATGATGTCCAGTAAATCAAGCTTATTTATATTTCCTTTTCCCATAATATTTATAGCTTCCCTCGACTCTTCTTGTAATCCTCATAAGAATATTTTCTTACTCAAATCTTGGTCGACTCCAACTCTACATCTTCTTTGAACAAGCAAAAATTTATTTAGGTAATCTTCTAAGTTATCATCCTCCTATTGTTTAATTTATTTATTTATATTATCAGGTAAATAATAATATAAGTTTAGGGTTTTTGTCAAGGTCCTCAAAACCTATTTGCATAAAGGATATTTCAACCATAATTACAAAACCTCGCCAATACCAAAGCAGACTAAGATACTAAAACTGTAGTAGAGTGTTACAAATCATAAACTAATTTTTGGAAAATTTTGATTAATATTCCATTGATATTTAGCCCTATTGCTTTGGCAATTAAAGGAAGGAAAAAGGTAAATACCACTCCCCCAATATTAACATAAACCCCCTTCCAATTCATTGCAGCCTTCCTAGATAATTCTTCATCAAAACTGCAAAATGCTTCCAGAAATAAGTTCAAACCTCCTTCACAAATAATTCTTTAGATTTTTGTCTTACCCTTTACTCTATAGTATTTTTTATACTTATCCAAGAATGATTTATCCATTTATGATCATGTGTGAATTGATTCGGGTTCTAAACCCATAAACCATCAAATTGTAGAGTATTTCAATGTGGAAGGAAATAATTTGATTTTTTGGTTGTCATGTATATAATCATATGTTTGACATAAAACCTTGAACTAAAACAATAATTGATCAAGATCTTTTGACACAATTCCCCTAAATATTGGTAATATGGAGGGAGAGATATTCTTAATTGGAACATCTATTCCAAGATCTAAGTGGATAGGATATTGAAAAGTTTACATATGATTATTATTTCTCCATGATGATGCACATCAGTAAATGTATCATCATCTTCTTGTTTCTCTGCCATCATGTTTTCCCAACATAGATTATGAATTCTTTTAAACACCTCATGAGGTACATAATAATCTAAAGTAGGTGGTTAACTACTTATGTGTGCCTCCTATTGTCCTATTTTTTAGGGTTCCAATGTCCTAAAAGTGGAAAATTATTGTGCTTCCTTTGAATTTTTGTTTTCCTTGCTAATTTCAACTATATATGGCTCAGGAGTTGTTTTTGGTGCAACCTAACATTGGGATGGCTCTCCTATGGTTGATTGGGAGTTTCGATTAATAAACCTACTTATTTTATCCCTAGGTCTATTTATAAATCCTATTAATCAAAATTATCACCTAATGGTAAGCCACAAACCCTCTATTCCTAAAGGTTAATTTAGTTTTTCTAATATTTGTGATGCAATTATTAACAACATAACTATCCCTATGCAAAGTCTTGTTTTTTCTCTATTTTATTTTTGTTTTTGTTTTGTTTTATTTTAACTAAAATTTAACATTTTTATAATTACTTATTCTACAAAACTGCACAAAGGGTAATTGATGTTGAATGACTAAGTTCTCTAAAAATGATGCCAAAATGTGATGAGTGTCATTAATACTCACACTTTAATCTTATCAATCTGGCATGGCATTCTTAGGTTGTATGTGTTAAGGGTTCAAGAATTATATTTTTAGGTATTGGATGTCCTAAAGTGCTTTTACAAAAACATAAATAGAAGTATTCTAACAATAAAACAAGCTCTTAATGAAATGAATTAAATCCATAATACAGTAAAGAAAATTTTACAAACTAATTTTTAAACCATGCAATAAAATAAAATAAACCAAAACTTGTGTTGCAAGGAAATGAACTAAACATAATTGAATTGAAATATAACTCACATTTATATTAAAATATAACTAAGTAACTAATAAAATAAGTGGTGTGGGAGGTATGATGGTGAATTGTGAATGTTTAACATCTTTAAACTTAGGGTTTTGAATTCAACGAATGAAGAAGGAAGCTAGAATGATTGGGTTTTTGGTGGGATTTTTTTATTCTACTATTTTGCCCCTGGTCTAGGGCAATGGTAGGCCCTGCTTAGCCCCAAGCTAATTTATAGAATTCCTAATGGTTGTTGCTTCCTTATTTACTCCAAGTAATGGCTCTTTTTCTCTATTTTCACATGTTCCTCCCTTTGATCAAGGGAATATAGATTCAATGATTCAAGCTCTTAAGCCAAGAACCATACTATAAACTCAACCAAATATGCATGCTCATCCTTCCAAAGGCACCTTCGTGCCCAAACTGGATGTGACTCCTCTGGTTGAATTACCATCGACTTTCACTCAACACCCTATTCTTACCTTATATTCTCATGCTTTAGCATGCAAATTTGTGGGTTTGTGGCCTAGTCCCACTATGATACAAAAATGGATCAACATGAACTAGGGAGCTAGAGTCTCTTCTTATGAATTTATGATGGCAATAAGAGGTTACTTTGTAGTAACCTCCACCTCCATAGAAGACAAAAATACCATATTTCATGGAGGGCCATGGTTTCTTGGTTCTAGCCCATTGTATATGACTCCTTGAACCACAACATTTGACCCATAGGATGAATGACCCAAAGAAATATCATTATAGATAAGATTGTATTTCTTGCCCCTTCACCTATGGAATAAACCCATAATGGATATTATAGGAAATACCATTGGATCCTTCATATATTACCCCGCCCAAAGCCAACAATGCCATATGTGCAAGAATATGTGTATAGGTTAACCTAAAAAAAGGATTATCATAGTACATTGGAATCAAGGTGTTAGACTAGGTATATAATTAGCCCCTTGATTATGAACATATACCATTCAAATTTATTACCTATCATGAGCATGTCCATTTCTCTAAGAACTGTACAACTAGAGTGGCACAAGAGGAGAAAAAGGATGAGACACAAGTCTTCCAAGAAATTAGAAGAAAATCAAGAATATCAAGGAGCAAAAAAATGCAACCACATCAAAAGCCTACTCATCAAAATACAAACAAGTTCTCTATTCTCAGTTCAAAAGAGGAGGAGAATCCAACTATATCCTCAAAACCAAGTCAAGGCACATCTTCCCAAGATAAATATAAAGATACTCTATAGACTCCAATGAAAAAAACTTAGAGGGTATCTTAAGAGAAACTCAGATAAAAGAAAAAGATCCTCTAGAAGAAGAAATAGAAGAGGATGTTGAAGAAACGTAAACTGAATAAGTAGTCATTCTAGGAGGAACCCTAGAAACACAATCTACTGCTAAGGGGAGGAAAACAAATCAGCAATTAAAAAATGAACATGTCCAAAAGGAAATATAGGCTAAAATACAAACCAACATATTATAAAACTTCTCCAATAACAAGAAGCAATCTAAAAAATGAAGTTAGTCTCATGAAATTGGAGGGTATTAGGTAGTCCCCCCAAAAAAAAAACTTAAAATCACTAATTTAAAAGCATCATCCACATGCAGTTTGTATTCAAGAATAAAAAATGATAGAAAAATAGTTATAGAAAAATGGAATAAAATCTAATCGCAATAAAAAATAATCATAGTAGATGCAACAAGAGGTTTAAGGGGTCTGATTCTAGCATGGGACACCAAAATCTTAACTTGTACCAATAGGCATGAACACAACAACTAGATAGTAGCTAAATTTGAAATGGCAAATGGATAACCCATCAAAATTATCAACTTTTATGAGACAAATCATCTAGAACATAAGAAAGAGATTTGGCAACATCTTGCTCAATGGTTAACTATTGAAAAGCATGAAAACTTAATCATTTACAAAGACTTGAATATGATACTCAGACATTAGGAAAAGTCTGGAGGAGCTAGATCAAAATTCCAAAATAAGAAATTAGTAGAAATAATTATTATTGATGAATATCTTCAAGATGTTATCCCAAAAAAAGGAAAATACACTTGGACGAATAGGATATATGGAACACATTTAATAGCTAAAAGGCTTGACATGTTCCTAGTGAAAGAATATCTATTGGTTCATTTTCCACTCCTCTCAAGCCACATAGTCTAAAATTCCATATCAGATCATAAACCCATCATATTGGATAGTGGACAAAACCTTTTGGAACCAAGGATAATCCCATTCAAATATAATTCATATTGGACAGCTCATGAAGAATTCATCACTTTGGTTGAAAATACTTGGTAGCAGCAAGTCTTGACAACCAATTCCCAAAAGATATGGAAAGAGAAATTTTATGATCTCAAAATAGCTATATGAAAATGGCTATTTAATAAAACCAAATTCAAGATAGAAAAACCATATTACTTCAATAGACTGAATAATTAGAAGTATAAATTAGAGACTCTCCTCCTCTGCTACACCAAGAGGATGTAAGGAGAGAGCTACAACAAAAGCTCTACAAGATATATGCAGAAGAAGAAGCATAGTGGAGGCTCCGCTCAAGAATGACTTGGCTAAAAAAATGTGAAAAGAACACCAATTATTTCCATCTCAATATAATGCAAAACTATTAGAGGAACACAATTAGATAAATTGAGCACAAAGTGATGAAATATACAAGAAAATAGCAAATCAAAGAGCTGGCAAGCAAGCATTTTTCTAACCTGTTGACCAAAGAACATGGGAATCTTCAATCTCAAAAGTTGCTTCTGCAAAATATTCTAGTGGTTCTCGATGAGGAGGACAAACAAGAAATGAGCAAACCACTCACAGTGGACAAGTTAGAAGAAGTTATCATGACCCTCCCTCAGCAAACTTTCATAATATGGACTCTGTTTAATTATCTTAATTCTTAGCATAGTTCACACTGTAGATATACATAATGCTTACAGTTATGATGATGTTATGCGAAAATAGTATTATGTCTCTACTTTGGGATTTGTAGGATATTTTAAAAAAATGGATTTCTTATTTAACATAAGGATTTTTGCCATCATTCCATGCATACCTCAATTTGGATTTAAATGGACTGATGCATTGGTTTGCTATGCTCATTATGTGAAAATTGATTATCTTGCAATAAATCAATTAATTAGGAGATTGATCCATTTATGAAGGGAGTCTAGCATTTGAGCTTTATTGTATTTCTTTATTTGTATTATTATATAAATCTCTTGTTTTAACAAAGGAATAAGGGTCTATGTTAATTATTTAAAAAGGGTGTAGCCCTTCTTTGCAAATATGAAATATATATATATTAAAAATATATATAAGATTGGAAAATTCAAAAATAGAATCCAAGAGAAGCGAAGTAGAGGGAAAACTATCATGGAGGTCAGTTAGAAAGGAAGTGGTATATGGAGTGGGGGAGATGTGACACTCAGCCAGCTAGGAAGGATAGGGAGGCCGAGAGAGGAAGGTAAAAAAGGAATGGAAGGAGGATTGGGGAAAAGATACTGAAATAGGAATAAAAGGTAAGGTTTCTCTTATCCTTTGTTTTTATTGCATATATGTGTTGGAAATATGCTTGAAAACCATGCTCAGGTTTGGCTAGTAACAATAGTTTTTAGATTGTGATTTCATTCTAACATTAATTCGTCTAGTTTATGTTAGAACACTGGGCTCTCGTCTGACTAAATTAATAGTTCTTAAGTTTATGAAACTATGCTCTTCTTTAAAACATAATGATTTTTTTTAATTATTAAAATAAAGGTGCTTCGTCCATTGTAAAACAATGAACTATGGATGTGTTTTAGTTTAAGTAAAATGGAGCTATGCATGATATTGTGCTCGTTGGCTGAAGAAATTTTATAAGTATATAATTTGAATTGTTGCTTTTGTTAAATAAATTGAAAATTTTGCATGAGACCGTGTCTTCATCTTTGTGCCTTAATTTTAAATTTCATGTGGTACTATGCTTTCATTTGCCAAAAAATATGTTAAATATATTCATGAAGTCGTGCTTTCAATTAAAGTAAGAGAGGCACGCTAGTTTGACCGATATATATAAACATATAAGTTTATGTGTGAGTCTTTGTGCTCTCTTCCCTTCGAATGAAACAAAACCTTTATTTACTATGGTTCTCTCCTCCAAGTTTGTATCAGGTATGTATGGTCTTGTTTATCAATGTATCCTGTTGGATATGCCTTCATTATGTTGTGCAAGAGACGCATCGGTTAGACTTTGTAACCAAAGTATACCACCTTCTGGTGTACTTGCTTTCTCTATCATTCCTAGTTACCTCCTTTGTTGTCTTGTTTATTTAATTTAGTTTAATTTATTTTAAACTAGTCTAAGGTCTATTTAGGCACCAAAGTTTGGTTTTGGCATCTATGCACTCTAGGGACATGGTCCGACTAAGGGTTTCTTAGGACCTCATATCTATTATCCTACATGGGATAGGAGAGAGCCTGAGGGGCACCTTATAAAGCACCCACCCCTATTGGTTGGGTAAGCTTGTCCCTAGCGGCATTTGATGCGCTAGTTGTTGGTGCCATGTTGACTTTGATTGGTTGTGACAGTTGTGTACCCCCTTCATGCTATGTATCCTTGTAATTGTAGACTTTTCTAGTTGCGGGTTGGTTATCATTGCATACCATTTCAGATGGAAAACTTATTTTGGGGTTTGGTCGCATGTTGAGGATTAGTAATCCATGTTGATGATTATCGAAATTTAATAATATTGAAAATGCTCATAATCTGGAAATTATTGTTGTGCCACTATTGATTATATGAAGTTTAGAAAGATGAATATGTTGAAATTTATTAGTATTGCTCAGGATGATATTTGATATTGCAAATCGAATTATGGTGGCATCTCATCCAAGGCATTGATGACTATGTTGTAATTTGATTACGTAAAATCTAATAATGTAATATGTTAGGCAATATTAGATTATGATGAATCTAATAAGTTACAGCAATATTTGATTATGTTGAATTATTAAAGTTATCATTATAGATAGCACATGATTATATTAAGTTGACTAGATACACTTTTCTAGTTAATGTGAATTACAATATGGATGATATTATCCAGTGTGAAATTGTTGGATATTGTGAATACTCACCTTATGGTTAATATTGAATATCATTTAATATTATTAGAGGTTGTGCATGGTTATTTAGTGTTGGAAATGAGTAATGTTGTAGGTATATATTGAAAGGTGATGCTAAAATATGAATGATTGAATAGTTGATGGGTATTTCAATTCACTTAGATACAATTTGTGTTGAATTTCCATGATTGATTAATTTTTCCAAGGTATAGAGAAATTTACCTTCTGTTGCAACAATTACCATGGAACATGGGGCCCTTTTTAGGGTAGCCTAGTTATATGTTAATTAAAATAAAAAGATATAACTCATTGACCATAAGTTATTCTTTGATTTATACTCTCATATTAGTAAGGAAAAAGGTAAAACTACAGGAGAAGTGATGTGGAAGTTTATTGGAAGGATCTTGTGATCCCTTCCCCAATTTGTATATATGAATTAAAGGATAAATTTCATAAAGTAAAGACATAGAAAATAAGGATTTCTTATGCTAGAGGAAAGAGGTATTATGGGGTGCCTTAGACTCAATGTATGGAACCAATTTGTGTATATGGATTGAAGGACTAATTCATATTTTAAAATCATAAGAATTGTGAAAATTCTTATGTTGGAAACAAAGGCATTATTGGGTGCCTTTGATTCAATGGATTAACCAATAACTTTATAAAATAAAACAAGGAAAATATTTAAGGTTTGGTTTATTACCCATGAGGGTTCCTAGGATATATGTAATGTTTCATGATTATCTATGAAATTCTTTTGTCTATGAGTTTGCTTATTTGGAATTGCTAATGGAATTTTTGTGCATTTTAAGCAATGGGTACTTCATATGGTTTCATACTTTCATTGATTGTGTTTTAGTTACTTGTCAAGAATTTCATGGGATGATTGTAAGCCTTGCATGATGTACCTTAATAATGCAAATGGAAGAGACTTAATAAGTTACCCACGAGTTAAGACTTGGTGTAAGACTTATTGACGAAATTGGCTAGCTCATCGTAGAAATGAGATGGATGACCTAAACCCAATGCATCTAGTGCACTTGCATAGATGGAATTATGTAGGTGTAGAGGTTAGTGCTCTTTTTGATGGAAAAAAGGGATAAGCTAGCTCAACATGACATTTAAGATAGATATCTTACCTTATACTACACCTAGTACTCTTACATAGACAGACATATGTAAGGTGTAGAGATGGGTGTTTCCTTTGTTGGTTCTAGGAAGATAAGTTGACTCATCATATAGATGAGACAAACAACTTAGCTAAGGGCCACTAAGGACATAATTCAATCCCTAGAAGTGGATCCTTGTTGAGTAGGTTTGAAACAATCTCCCTAACAAAAATAATAATAATTATAATGATAAGTGAGTTACAAGTGGGTTGGAATTTTGGGTAGTGATAGAAGTTGTCAACTCTCTTTCGAAGGATAAACCTCCATGTACTGATGGGTTCACCAATAATTTTTTTATCTTATTTGTGAATATATATTGAAGATGATTGAATATGTCAAACTAAATGGTAAGCTCTTGGGTGCTATCAACTCCACTTTTTTGGCCTTAATACCTAAAGAAAAAAAATTTGTAATATTTTCTATATTTATACCAATATCATTATGCAATTCTTCTTATAAAATTATCTCCAAAATCATAACAAAACGAATAAAAAAGAAAAATGGTAAATTAAATATTGAAGAGCAAGAAGGATTCATCCCCAAGAAAAAATATATATGAAAACATTATAATGGTGCATGAAGCTCTCCAAACCAGTAGGAAATCCAAAAATAAGCATATATCCATTAAGCTTGATATGAATAATATCTTTGGCAGGGTAGATATTCACTTTCTTGAACAGGTGTTAGTTAAGTTTGGATTTCCCCTTCAACTTACGAGATGGATTGGAGCATACATCATTACCCCTTGAATCTCCCCCCTAATCAATGGGGAACCTTCAACCTTTTTCAAGGCTTCCAAGGTTATAATATAGGGTTGTCCTTTATCCTCATATCTTTACATCCTACTAGCAAAGACTCTAGGGAGATCTCTTAACAAGCTAAAGGACAAAAATATTATAGGTATTAAAGTAGTTATGGGATACAAACAAGTTAATCATGCTCAGTTCGATAATGACACCATTCTTATTGGAGAAGCATCAAGGCAAAATATGAGGCAAATAAAATAATGCTTAGATTGGTTCACACAAACCACTAGAGCATTAATTAACACAAAAAAGCCAAATTTTCACCCAAAAAACCTCAGAAGCTGAAAAACAAGCTTCAATTTAATCCCCAAATTCAAACAAGGAAAAGAACAACAATTCAGGTATCTTGGAGTCCTAATGGGTTTCCACCTGAAGCCTAAGAATAGTTGGAGTCCAATGTTAAAAAATTTAATTAAGAGAATTCAAAACTACAATAATAGTTGTCTAAGTCTAGTAGGAAAAATAGTGTTGATTAAATTCATTCTTTCCACTCCCAATATATCAGCTTATTTTTTATCATGCTCCCAAAAACATTCTTCATATTATTGATAGTAAAATAAAAAACTTTCTATGATAAGAAGGAAGGCAAACAGAAAGGAATAAATTTCATTTAGTAAATTGGGATGTGATCACCGAAGCTAAAGAGCATGGTGGCTTAGGAATTAAAATTTTGGAAAATTTAAGTAGTGTCCTAGGTGCCAATCTCTCATGGAACATGATAAAGCCACCCCAAGCTCCTTGGAAGAAGATCTTGATCAACAAACACACAAATAACTCTATCAGCATGTAGTTATTAAGAAATATAGAAAACTAGCCAAGTGCATCATTAATATGGAAGCATATAGTTGAGGCCAATGCAATAATTGTAAAAAAAATCTCTTGGATCCTTGGAGATGGCAACAAGATCAATTTGTTGGAATATTTGATCCTTGGAAATCCTTCATTACAAGAAAGATGCAACCCTAGTCTCCAAAACCAACTATAAATTTTGGGAATTGATAATCTTAGTGACCTAAGAGTGGGACATAAGAAATATAGGGGAGTATAAAGTTATACTTGGAGTTCACTCCCAACTAGTTGGAATAGTCAACAAAAAATTATCCTCATTTTAGAAAAAAAGGATTCCACCTAAGTTGTAAGTCTTCACTTGGCTGGTGTAGTAGAACAAAATCTTAATAGGGGATAACATGTAAAATAGGAACATAGTGGGGCTTCATGTATGCCCGAGGTGTTTAAGGAAGAGTGAGACCATTAACCATCTCCTATTTGAATGCCCAAAAGTGATAGCTATCTAGTTGGAAATTACTAACAAATTTGGTTTGATCTTTTCAGGGAGATTAAACATTAAAATTTATTTAAAAAATGGAGTGAAAAGTACAGAGGAGGCCTCAATAGAAATCCTCTAGTGAAATTTATATGGGAATAAATCCCACACACTATAATTTGGCACATCTAGCTAGACAAAAACCAATGGATATTTGAAGGGAAAGGAAACAAAATAAGTGCAATCATAGGGAGAATCATTTGGGATATCACAACTAATGTCAATGCAAATTTTACTCTAAAGAAAAATCAAGACTTGACTCCAAAAGAGTATCATATGATTAAAAGTCATGATCACCATGCATTCTTCATAGTAAGGTACCACCATGTTGACTTGGAAGCTTCTGTCATCTACTACTCTACATTGTTCTTTGATGGAGCATCAAAGTCTAATCTGGGATAAGTGATAGTCGGAGGACTGATCCTTGCAGGCCCAAGGAAGGTGCTAATTAAATTCAAAATCAATTTTGGAATCACATCCAACAATGTGGTTGAAATATTTGGATGTGAGATGGGGATGAGGCTCATTGTGATAGAGGGACTTAGACACATGTTGGTGTATGGAGATTCAAAACTGGTCATGGCAACACTCTCCCAAAACAAAGATCTTCAATATTTACAATTGAGGATTATCCAAGACAAGATCAGGCATTGGGAAAAAAATATGACAAGCATCAAATATTTCCACATCAGGCAAAAAATTAAATAAGGACGTAGATGCCCTGGCTAATGAGGCAATTAACACTACTCATATCTAGTGTAGAGTCACAAATATAAATAAAAAATGAGAGTTTCCTATCATGGAGTGAAGAACTACTCTAATGTCTTATGGTCCCTCTCTATGTGCTTTGTTTGTTTTGTCTTCTTCCTATTTTTTATTTGCTTATAATGCTTAGTGTTGCTGCTCTTAGTATATTACACAGTCATTTTTTTAAGGTTCTTGTTAGGCATCCTTGCCTAATGTTGTATTTGTTCTATACTCAACTCTAGCTTCGGCTTCCTTGCCTACTAGGAGACTTTATTTCTATTTTTCATGATTATTAATACAAATCTCTTTTAATAAATTGAAACAGAACTCAAACTTGCAGTAAAATAAATTAAAAAATAATTTAGATTTGGAATAAAATAACTATCACACCTTAAAATAAATAAATATCAATATGTTGCTAAAAAATGAAACATAGAATAAAACCTGTAATTGCTCCTAAAGATTATCTTCCACTATCCTAGTAGAGTGGGCCCTTACTTTGAGGTTCGATGGGAGGAAGAATAAATTGATAGCAAAATCTAGTCTAAGAAATTTTTTTTTAATTTAGTGAAAACCCCTTGTAGGGCCACCTTGGTCTGAGAAACCATGACCAAGGGGTTCTACACTGTCAAAATCACTCGTGAGTCGCACTTAGTCCTGACTACACCAACATTATCCACTGGATTTTGGGTATCCAATGTGCGTTTGGTAGGGTGGAGATTCAAACTAGGGACCTCCCTTGGAGGATTGCCCTGCCCTCTCCAACTCACCTACAGCACGTGGGTAGCTAGTCTAAGCAATTAAAATCATAAAGAGAACATATTATATTTTTCTAAAATAAGGAGTGGAAGTTAATTCTAATTCGTATTGTCCAACCTATTACCATTTTGGCTTACATAATATTTATAGATACTTCATCTAACTAGATTTCTTATTGTTAGGCACATTATTTGTTATACGACTTGGCAAAGTTACATCTACTAGGTCATCAATTTAATCTTGCATATTTGACTTTTCTACAGAATGCAATTGTTATTCTAATTGGATAAAGTGGATAGGTGTACATGTATTCAACCAGATACAATTCATCTTTTAAACGTGTTATCATTGTTATTTAGGTGTAATGACTTTTGAAATGTCTAATATTTTCTTCTCCATCATGGTTGATGCTTGTCTTACTTTGTGCTATGCGTGCATCAAGCTATTCTAGTGGTAAGTGGGGTTGACAATTCTAGCGCTACACATGGCAACATTCCTAGTTCCACATAAGGTCAACAATTCAAATCATGTTGCTATATATGCTCAATGATCCCAGTGCTATGCACATGAAACAGTTCCATCATTGTCTTTTTAGTTATACCCCATGCATAAATTTTTTGGAGCAAATCCAATCATTCAATAATTCTAGCACTCAAATTTATTTTGATGCACAGCTAGCACTCAAAGTTCTTTAGAGTATAGATATTCCAACTTATAAGTACTCTGACACATAGATTACTCTAGTGCATAGGTACTCTAGCACATAGGTTCTCCAACACATGGATTATTATAGAGTAGAATTCATTGGTGTACATATACTCTAGAATGATCAACCTTTATAGAACACTTCTTCAACAGATACTTCTTTGATCTTTAGGGTGTTCCTGCTCTAGATTTGATTGTTTAGAAAACCTACAAGCTTATCAATAGTTTGGTCCATTCCTTAAGTGGAAATCAAACATGAAATTAGTCCCTTAAGAATACACAAAACTATTCTAAATAGTTAAATAAAACATTCCCTTTATTTACTACATTCAACATTAACATTATCATAAATTATAGATTAGTCCATATCATACATATATAGAAGTCATACAAAATGGGCCAAAGAGTTTTATTTTGTTGCATATAATAAGGTAATTTTGAAGCCTCGTCAAATGGGGATCATCACCATGATAATCTCCACCATAAATATCATCAACATCATATGATTGACATCAACCTTTCTCTTAGAGGTTTCGTTAGTAAGAAATATAACATGATATTTATCTAAGATATGTGGCTCATTATAAGGTGAATTTGACTCACTATTCTAATCCAAAAATATTTTTGCTAATGCACAACTTATCAATGTTTGGATCCATGAGTCGATAGGATTTTGACTCGTCATTATACCCAAGAAAGACGTTTTATTGGTTTTTTCCAACTTTGTCCCTTTCTAATTCAAAATATGTATGAACATTATGCATTTAAAAATGTGAATGTGCAAAATTTAGGGCTTAACCTCAATTTATGCTTCTTCTAGAGTGACATCATCCCATGCTATTATTGGGTTCATAATTCAACAAATAAATTACCATGTGTTAGCATTTGTTAGCATGCTTCACAACATATCTCAAATATTATGATAATACCTCTTTGTAACATAATTTTTTGAGATAGAAAACCATCAACTATCACCTAAATCATTCTACTTAAAGAGAGCAAAAAACATATTAATAGTGCATTTCCCTCATTCTAAGTAGAGTATATGGATATGGTGATTATATGACTTCCATAAGAGCTCTGAAATCCTTAAAGAAGTAAAAGGCATGATCCTTAGTTGTAATTAATACACTAACATTCAATGAGTATGATTGTCAACAAAAAATATAAAAGTACCTATAGCCATTAAATGTAGGATCCATGGTACCATAAAGATTAGTTTGCACCATATCAAGATAAAGAATTGCTCAATTATTACTAAATCCAAATAGGGATTAGCGCTACTTTTTAACCAAGCAACTCAAACAAACATCACCAATTTTTTTGAGAGAGAGAAAAAATATCAACATGGCCTATTTGTGAAGTACATTCAATTAGCCAAAACATAGGTGTTTATATCATCGGTGCCAAAGAATAGCAACATTATTAACCTCTAGTTCTTGTTAGCTTTTGATGAGTAAAAACTCAAATAATATTGCCTCAAGATCAATAATATAATTGCAATATGAAAGACATAATAATGTTGATCAATCAAGCATATAAACTCAGAATCTACTATATAATAACTCAAATAATGCTAATGCCAAATACTCAAAAATACTCGGAAATTTCTATTGAATGAAGAGATAAAAATACATCATATTACATCACCTTCCATTGCTTACATAGGTGACTCTTTCTCCTTCACCATATATCTTTTACATCAACACATCCATATATATATAATGGAATGTGACTCTTCATATGGAGGTTTCTTGGTCCTCACTCTTCCTATGACTCTTCATCTTCCTACTCTATTGACACATGTACATAGGTATAACTATGCACATTTGCATTCCAAAATATCATTGCACACTTGTGCATTATATTGCATAAAGTAAATCCTAATCTAATATTATTTTCCTAATCTATATATGTACCCATGATGGTACATTGGCATGTACCAAATAATGTAATATATTCCAACACCCCCTGTATTATATTATTTGGTTATTGAAGACTCTAGTCTTCAATATGGATCTTTGTCTTCAGATGTTCTTCAACTTGATCTAGTCATTTTTATTATCTTTAATTCATGTTGCATTGTATACCTCCTTTGTCTGATTTTTCTTCTTGCTTATTGGAGTCAATAATTTCATATATGGATGTACTATCATCTGATTCTTGCAAGAGTATTTTTTCTTTGTTTTTTCCTTGTTGTCATTCTCTGATTCCTGTATAGAAGCTTCTGAACATACACTTAGAGCATCATGATATGATTTTGAGTTAGTAGGACTTGAAGTACCGATACTACATGATGATCAAAATACTTTCTCTAGAAAGGATTCATCAAAATTTGTTTTTGCTTTGAGTAGTTCAATTAACCTCTTTTTGCTTTGCAACGATGTCTTTGTGAATTTTAAGTGAAAGTAATGCCATGTATAGAATGTTCTCGAATTCCAACTGAAATGGAATATCTTTCTTTTCATTCGTAATTGCTTCAATAAGTCTAGCATGAAGATAAAATTCCATAGTAGTGAAATCTTCTTTTAGTACCTCATTATAGATTAATCTTGAACCAAGATCCAAGTTCTTGGTTTTATTCAGTAGATTCTTGATTCCTGGTTTTATAACATTAATATTTTCCCTTATAATAGTGGTGTTCATATCATTGTTTATTGTATTATTTGAGGTAGACATCCTTATAACTCCCTAGTCTCAATTTTGTCCTTTCAATTTGTAGAATACCTTTGATCTCCCTCATGTTTGAAAGGCAATTTTAATATTAATTCAATCAATGTGTGCAATTTCAATCCTTTACAAATATTCAAATCTCTAATAATTTTGAACTTAGAGATCAATCTTATCAAATGTAATATCTTTATGTAGAACTCCTTTTATCTCCCAAGTTTATGTATAAAATATTTTACTCTAAATTTCATAAACTAATTTGAAGTAGGGTTCCTTATTCCTCCACCTTTATAAATTTAGAAAAATAATATTTGCAATATTTTATACTCCTAATTTGATGTCGTATGACTTATTTCTCCAACCTTAGAAATTTTGCAAATATTAACTTTGTTTTGTAAATCTAAATATGCAACTTAAATATAATGTTTCTTCAACTTCAAATAATCTTCAAATATGCAATATTCAGATTTTTCTAAGGTTCTATAATGCTTATCACTCCACTTTAAATATTTAACCTTAGAATATATTCCTTTAATCCTTATTTCTCCTACCAATGTATAAACTTTAATATGGTGGTAAATATTACCTTAATAAATCAGGTTCTCCTCCTTTTCTTGTTGGGTGCTTCTGTTTATTTTTGGGTGCTTCTCTTTTGGTCAACTATGCTTGGAATCTACTACATATCGTGCTAGGAAGATACTTTGACCCTTCCTTTAATGCTTTTGCCTTGAATTCACTATATATGGCACTGGACATTTCTATATAAGTGTTACTTTGGCTATATGAGAGCTTCTCCTTTCTTTTATTGAGTGTCACGTACAAGCGTTATAATATGCTTTGACTCCCTTCTTGGTGGCTCCAACATTTATGAAATACTGCAATGGATACTTGGCACAATATTCCTTGTTGTTTGGGATTTATTAGTGCTATATGATAATGTAGAGCATTGAGCGCTCTTCTTTACTAAAGATTTATGTTATGGCCTATGAGCCAACTTTGACCCTTGTGCCAAATGGAAATATTCTTTGTTCTTGCTCTAGACAAGTGTTATAAATGCATGGCACTCCTTACTCCAATGTATAAAATTATAAGGCTTTACAATGCCTTTTCCCTTTCTCTTTTCTCCAACGTATTCTTGCTTCTTTGTAACTGCATTGTGTGAGGTTTATTCTTTCCTTGGATGGTGTTGGACGCGCTCACGGATGGCTCCAACTGTAATATGCTCCAATGGCAGCTCTATGGTATTTTCTTTTGTAGCTTGACCTATTGAAAATTTTGATAATGCACCTTGTATTTTTCTATCCTTCTTTTTTTTAATTTGCCTTGCTTTGAGTAGATTAAATGGTAGTTTTATGTAGTATTTATGTAGATTGATCTTTTGCAGGTTGTAGCTGACATATTTGTATTCATTTTTCTGGCTGAATCTTGAGCTCTAATGGCTCTCTTCCTTTATCACTCTTTTAATGTTTCTTTCCTACAAATGGGTGGACTTTTATTGTAGAGTTTGCCCCCATGTATTTAGGTGTTGAATGACGCTCAATATGGTGGTTTTTTTAACCACTCTTTTAGTGGTGTTCTTTACTACTTTTTTTTTTGTACGTCTAGTGTTTTTAAACACCTAAATTTTTATTTGAAATTTGGAGTTCTTCTCTTTCAAAAATTTGCTATAAGTTTTGGGATATTCTTCCTCACAAACATAGGGTAATTTTTTTTTATATACACCTAAAAAAAAACATATACTATCTACTTATAACTCCTTTAAAATTTAATCTAATGTTGTTTATAATCTTGCTAACTTCTCTAAAAATGAGATTAAATCTATCTCACTAATGAATGTAAAATGAATCTGATATTTTTCTATTTCAAAACAGCATATATCAAACTCCTTATCGTTCCTATTAAACTATAGCTTTTACTGTTATAATATGCAAGCTTTATATAAGATCAATGGTGTGTAGTGGTGTATTTTCTTGGCTTAATGACACCTTTCAAATCTTCTTTTTGCTAGCTCTAAATGGCTCTAAAAAATTGATGCTCTAAAAACTTCTTAATTAACACTTTTTGCAAGAATAATTTATATGGCATCAAATAAACACACATTTTTTTTAGCTCCTTTATTTATAGCTTGTTGTCTTGTATTTATTGTAATGCACCTTTCTTTTTTTGTTAGTATACTATTCAATTTGCAGCTATAGTTGCTACCTAAAATCAGTTTCTTCTTCTTCACAGGTGCTAGCTATTTCTGTAATTTTGTAGCTTTAAATGTTGCTCTTTGGACTCCTCCTTAGATGTTGCTTAAAAAATATTATTTGGTGTTGTCTTCAAGCCTTAAAATATGCTTCTTTTTATCAAGCCTTCTCTTGGCTATTCAAATATTTTTTGAAAGCTTCTCCAAAGCTTTCTCTAAACTATAGCTTTTTGCTTCTACTTTTTGCTATCTTTTCAGATTCTATTTCAACAATTTTGTGGCTATATTCAAATCTCTCTAAATTGTGACCTCTTGCTTTCTTTTGAATTCTTTCTGAATTTTGACTTCCACTTTGACCTTTATCTTTGTCTTCTTTCTCAAGAATCTAAATTCTTTGAGTTCTCAATATTTGACAAACTTCTTGTCAAATCCTTTTTTCTTTTTTGGGCTTGTTGCCATGCTCCTTCTGCTTGCAATCTTCTGCTTCAAATCTCTTCAAATGGTCACTGATTTAGCTTCTAAAATAAGGCTTTCTCTTGCCTTCTTTTCTTTCTTCAAAATCGTCTTTAGACCCCTATTCTTGGATCTTCTAATTATGTAGCCTTAAATTCTTAGTAAATGCTTTTAATGAAACCTTACTTTGGTTTCTTCAATTTTCCAACTATGGGAAATTGGTAGGGTACCTAGGAATAGATATTTGGGGATATATTATTATATTGTATAAGGGTTGGCATGGGCCACACATAACCCAAGGTTGATTGTATTATAATATTATATTACTTGTTGTGAAACTATTATTATTAAACATGAACCATTCACCAATATGCAGAAATATCAAATCATTCATCCACAATACATTATTCACAATAACAATCTACAAATGAGAGAGAGAGATAATACCCTTAAGGTAGGGAAACACCAATAATAATCCTTAAGGAAGGAATAACTCCACAAGATCTCCCAAGATGAGAGGCCACTTCGTGGGCACGATGATTATATAAGATTCTTCTTCAATGATATGAATCATTTCAATGACAAATATCTCTTCTTTATATATCCATATTCTTATTCTACTTTGGAGAGCCTACTACTAATATTATATTATATTATAATATAATATAATATAATATTATAATACAATCAACCTTGGGTTATGTGTGGCCCATGCCAACCCTTATACAATATAATAATATATCCCCAAATATCTATTCCTAGGTACCCTACCAGAAATTCTTCAATGATATCTCTTTCTTGGATATCTATATTTTGTTGCTTGTCTGTAATAGGACCTTTTGTAGTCCTTATATGTTAGGTATTTAATCTTCAATATTCCAATCTGGAAATTTCTTCAATGTGACCTCTTATTGGATATCGTTTTTTAATCTATAATATTGCAATAAGAACCTTCTTCTTGGTTCTTCTCAATCTTCAATAAGGTCTCTTTCTTGGACCTCCTTCAATGTCTTCTTTTCTGCAACAAAAGAGTTAATCCCTGCACTAGGAAAGCACATAGACTTTTAGGCAATCAAAGATGAAATTCTTCTCTATCTATTGCAGGAAGCTTCTCAACTTCTAAGAATTAATATTTTGCAGCAAAACCTAGACAGTAGTAATCATATGTATTCATGTTCCAGAAATAATAATCTTCACTAGCTATCTCAAAAACTAGTGGAATCAAATCTATACTGAATCCTAGTGTTCATGAGTTTTCCTTTCAATCTTGTGGAAATATTCTAGCCAAATAATCTGGAATCCTTTTATTTATCAAGCTTATCAATAGGACCTCTTCTAAGGGTATCTTAATCAAGGTTTGTCTTCAAGACTTGTAAATTTTCTTCTATTCCAACTTTGCTCTTGGAATAGGTCTATTCTCTTTTCAATATCAAGGTATGTCTTCAATACCTGTAAATGTTCTATTTTGATTTTGCTCTTGGAATAGGTATATTATTTTCTTCTCAATATCAAGGTCTATCTTCAAGACCTATAAAATTTCTTTTGTTCCGATTTTGTTCTTGGAATAGGTATATCCTTAAATGTCACTGGTTTTTCTTCAACACAATAAAAATGCTATCTTCTCTGGTTTCTCTTTCTAGAAGAAATTTCTTTATCTTCTTTGGTTATTTTCTAGAGGTAATTTCTTTATCTTATTTGGTTCCTTTTCCAGAGGAAATTCTCTTTATCTTCTATGGTTTACTTTTCTAGAGGAAATTCTCTTTATCTTCTCTGGTTTACTTTTCTAGAGAAAATTCTCTTTATCTTCTTTGGTTTACTTTTCCAGAGGAAATTCTCTTTATCTTTACTGGTCTCTTCTTAACCAGTAGAAATATTCTTTCTAATGACTCTTGAGGCTCTTTCAATTTCTATCTAGATCTACCATAGCTCTGATACCATTGTTAGATTTTTATGAGTAAAAACTCAAATAATATTGCCTCAAGATCAATAATATAATTGTAATATGAAAGATATAATAATGTTGATCAATCAATCATATAAACTCATAATCTACTATATAATAACTCAAATATTGCTAATGCCAAATACTCAAAAAAACTCAAAAATATTTATTGAATGAAGAGATTAAAATACATCATATTACATCACCTTCCATTGCTTACATAAATGACTCTTTCTCCTTCGCCATATATTTTTTATATCAACACATCCATATATAGAATGGAATGTGACTCTTCATATGGAGGTTTCTTGGACCTCACTCTTCCTACGACTCTTCATCTTCCTACTCTATTGACACATGTACATAGGGACAACTATGAACATTTACATTCTAAAATATCATTGCACACTTGTGTATTACATTGCATAGAGTAAATCCTCATATATAGATGTGTCCATGATGGTAAATAGGCATATACCAAATAATATAATATATTCCAACAATTCTATTACTTGGTAATTAGAAAGTACAATAATTTCAATAAATAACAACAATGGCATCAAAAATTCTATAACCAACATGTCATTCTTTCAAATTTTAAGTATATACCATATATTCTTATAAGTAAAACATATTATTTGGGAACAAGAGTAGTTCCCATGCTATTTTTGCTTGTGTCCATATTGTTGTTGTTGTTTTTTCTTAAAAAGACCACCACTTTTTAATGCAAGTATCAAAAATCCTTGGTATTTTTTTAGGAAAAATGGAGGAGAAGGATGTATGTAGGAAATATTTCTCTAGCCAAGAAAGTAATATGATTCACAATGCATATTTTGAAGGAGGAAATGTGACATTTCAATATGTGTAAGCATGACCAAATTCACTACACTAGAGACGCATGTATTATTGCATTTTAGAAGCATTCATTATTGGACATTGGAGATGTTCATTACTACAATATTAAGGCATTAATTATTGCACACTTGTGAGGAAGCATTGCATAATTGGAGCATGTCCATAAGCAAAGCTTGCTTACAAGTATCAATGAATGTAAAAGGGTTATCTTGTGCATGCATGGTGTAACACATATGATATGCATTCCCAAATCGTTTAGGAGAGGTACTAGAGAATGAGTAGATTGACATCCTAGACTCTTCTAGGACAAGGAGACATTTTGTTCCATTCACTCTCAGTCCTAAGAGCATGACAAAAATATGAAGCATAAGGTATGGATTGGTGTAGACATGGAAACTTGACCCACTTTAGTGGTCAATCTTCCTTGAGTCCTTTGGAAGACCCCTTGGACTTTCCTAGGGCAAGGGTAAGGCTTCTCCCCCTTGTTTTGCATTTTTCCCTCTCTAAGAGAAATCACGCTCATCCTTGATAGGGCACAACTTTGCATAGGCGAAATCATGGTCGGCCTTGACGGGGCACAATTTTGCATTTTTAGGGTTTCTTCTAAGGAAACCCTAATTTTTGAGTTTGGTGTATTTTACGTCGGTCCTCAATTTTCTTGCCTTTCTTTCCTTCAAATCTGCTATATAAGGAGGGTTTGAATTCACTTTTCACATATAATTATACATGATACAATTTAGATTTATTGCATGCTAACATTTTATCTCTCGCAAAGTATTCTTATTTGGTATGCATCATTTTTCTTCATTTGTAAGCAAATTAACTTTGGAGTGTGAAGTCTGATTGGTTTTTTGTTGCATTGGATTTTTTATTATTGTTTCTCACTCTTGGTGGATTGATGTTGAAGCCTTAAGGAGAGATCAACTATTTGGGAGGTCTCAAACCTTTTTGTCTTCTTCCTCGCTCTTCGCTAGGTGAAAGTGCTCTACTACATGTTTATTTTTGTTCATTGCATATAGGATTAATCATTTCACTTTTATCTTAGACGTTTCATCTCACTTCAATGAAATCATGCCCAGGTCTCTACGAGGTGCGATTCCACCTGTGCATTATCGTGATCACCTGTTATAGGGTGCGATCTTGCCTAAGTCAAATTTGGGGGCAATCTTCTATTCTAGACTTCACCATTGCGTTCTAGGTTGCATTTAGATCTTGATAATACAATTTTTTCTATGGTTCCATCATTTTATTCTATTGTAATGTATTATGTTTATTTTTTCCAAAGGTCAAATTTTGCTTTTATTTATCAATGGTCAGCTAAAAAGACCTACGAGGCTTGACTGTTGTGCCTCTAAGCACTATTGTAAAGTGGCCTAATTAGGCCCCCTAATGCTAATCACATTTTTGAAGTGTTTATGAAGTTATCTTGCAAGAACAGAAATTATTGATAGTATTGGATAAAGGGATAAATCACCAAATCAGCTAAGTGTTCTGATTAGTATTTAGGCTTTTTTTAGTGCTTTATATTTTTTTAAACCCTAGATTTTTTTTTGGTAAGTTAAAATTATATTATAAGCGAGTTTTGAAAGGATCCCAAAACCTTTTTACAATAGGTCAACCGACCAAACCAAGGGTCAAAAAATAACTAATTTGACAAATCCCAACCAGTGGGAAAACCAGCAGGAAGATGAAGTTGAAAATCCCACCCAACGGGAAGTAGATGAAAACCACCAAAATGGAAATCCCATCCAATGAGAAAAACTAGCAGATTTGGAAAATCTCGCCCAGCAAGAAACCCAGTAAAAAATAAGAAATTGTCCCGCAAGACAACCAGTAGAAACCAGGTCTGAACAATCCTGCCCAGTGGAAAAATAGAAAATTTGAAAAATCCTACCCAACGGGAAGCAGTTGATAACCACAAAAATGGAATTCCCACCTAGTGGGAAAAACTAGCAGATTCAAAAAATCCCACCCAACAGGAAAACTAGCAGCAATTACTAAACCCCGCCTCGCGCAAAAATTGTTAGAAAACTAGATTTGGACAATCCTGCCCAGCAAGAAAAATATCATATGTGAAGGATCCCACCCAGTGGAAAAACTAGCATATGAACAAAACATGCCCAGTGGAACAACTAGCAGAAAACCCTATTTGAGAAACCTGCCCAGCGGGAAAACCAGCAGGTTTGGAGGATCCTACCCAACAGGAAAACTAGGAAAAAATGGTTTGAAGAACTTCAGCACTGGCATCCCACCAATAGGATTACAAGGTAACCATACTGGGGTAGGATATGGAAATGGAAAAATGGAATGGGAGATCCCCAAGACCATCGGATCTCCCCTATAACTAGATATGGGATGCAAACTATAGAGGAGAGATAGGGAAACTGTCCCATGAGCACCCATGACTAGAGAGGATTTCATGATCAGGTTGAAGATCGTGGCACTACCTTTGCATTAGATGATCATGAGCCCCCATCCCAAGATCAAAAAACCTACAAAGAAACAACCCACTAAAACAACCAACAAGAAATCTTCCAGCCCCACCCTTGCCTACTGGAGGATGAATCTAGGGAACACCACAACTACATGCTTGGGGTCCCCCAAGACAAAATTGGTAGATTGCAAGAGGAAACTGAGGATCCATCCAAAAAAATAAGTAACCACCAGATCTACAAGGAGATACTAAAGGTAAATATTTCTTGGAACGACTGGGAAAGAACATCATCTGTAGAAACAAGCCCCCTCAAAGCTAACAAGACAACAAATGAGGATCTCGAGAAACAAATAGGAAACTAGAGCCAACCCTCTTCTAGAAGCCACCCCCAAGCTAGCTGGAAACCCACCAAACCAAGGTACTCAGGGCCAGAAACCACAGCACCCTCCTTGCAGAACAACAAACCAATCAAAGACAGGAAACCTGAGAAACCTAGGAATCCCGAAAACTAGGCCAGAGAACAGCCCAAGTAGGGGGGCAGGGAAATGAGAAAGTAGGACTAGATAGTCCCAAGGAACCTGGAACTGGAGCCATCCCGTCCTCCCCCTCTTGTAAACCCTATATTTTATTTTATAGAAATATATCTAATTAATTTCTAGGCATTTGAAAGATAAACAACATATAGTGTGCACTTAGGGTTAATTTTGTTTGTGCATCTGTTCTTGAGCCCTTTCTTAAAGGTTGTATATTTAGAACCCTAGGGTTAGAAAAGCATTCAAAGAAATAATTATTCTAGGGTTAGCTCTTGTATTCCTACATTGTCTTTTATCTTTTATAGCATATATCTAGAAAGGCCAAATCTAGGTGTTTGTCTTGAATCGAATACATCAAACATTCTTGAAAACCAAAGGACTTGGAGTGATTCCTTAACCCATTCCTAGTGAACCCTTCCCTCCCTTTAGAACCAAGTGTAGAGAACAATATACCCCCACGGTTCACCCCAAGGCTCTCTCTTGTGGATCCATATTTTAGGAATTGTACATCATAGGGAATTTTTCCCCCTATACATATTTGGTGAACCCGACGTGAACACCTCCTTTCTTTTTAAAACTTTTTAAACAAGATCACTAAATTTGTTTGTGTGGTTGAAAAACCTTAATAATATCTTTAAAAATATTTTGTTCTATGTTGTTAGCATTCTCTTCTATCCTTTCGCTCTTATAATGGCTCCTTTCCTTAGAAGTTAGCGGAAGCACCTTGAATTTGATTATGTTCCTCCTAAATATGATCATATTGATAGAGAGGATCCTAACATAGATCCAAAAGAACAAGATAATATGGAAACTAAAATAATTTTTGATCCTTATGAAGACCCTAATGGTGGGTTTGTCTTTTCATCATTTAAGCACATTTGAGGTTTTATGAAAGCTACTAGGGATAAGTTATTGGAGGGTATGGAGCGAGAATCTCATCTCAAAAGAGGTGAAACTCCACCTCCTCCTCCAATAAGCTCCCCTACGCTTGACCAAAATAACCCCTTGCTTAAATCAGTGCATCCTAATAATTTAAACCAATCTATTGACACTACTACAACCACCAACATTGGAAGGAATCTGCAAGCTCCTCCAATTAGTAGTGTCACTCAAAAGTGTTTTCAATTTCTTCCTCAATCCTCTAATCTCAACACTTTTTCTTATGTTTCACCAAATGTTAGCTGTCCATTTTCACAAAGTGACACATATAACAATAGTACCCATGCCTCCAACTTGAATCAAGCATTGGTTCCTCAACACACATAGGAATTTAGGAACAATACATAACAGTAATCCAAAAGTGCTGAATTTAAAAAATATGTTAAAGCAATTGGTTTCAAAAGTTGAGATGATTTAGCCTTCAAGTTTTACTTATAGTTATAAGTTAATGTTTAATCAGCCATTAGATCCTATTGTTGTTGCTAGGCCTTATTCTAAGCATTTTCCTATGCTAGTTTTACCTATTTATAAGGGGAAAGAAGATCTGATTAAACATTTAAGAAGATTTAGAAAAACTTGCCATGATCTTGTTTATGATGACATGTTGTTACTTAAAACATTTCCTAAGAGTCTTGGTGGTATGGAATTAGAGTGGTATTATTGGTTACCCAATTATTCCTTGAAGAACTTTGAAGAAACAACAGAATTATTTGTTCAACAATTTGGTGCTTATATTGAAAAGGAAGTGACAATGAAAGATGTTTACAATTTAAAACAAAGTAAAGAAGAAAACTTTTTAGAATTCTTGGCTCATTGGAGAAGTTTAGTTGGATGCTTGAGATTCACTTTACCTCCAAAAGATATGCTTGAGATATTTATTGGTAATTTACAAGAATAGTTATCTTATGCATTAGATACTACTACTATTAAATATTTTGATCAAGCAATTGATTTATCAAGAAAAGTAGAACAGGCCCTTATCAGAAGAGGCCAACTCAAAATCAAAGAAGAGAAACCTAGTAGATCTCAACATAAGAGTAAATACATATGAGGTGATAGTGGACTGGATAGTAGACATGTTAATAATGTTACTAACAACCTACAAAATATAGTACTTTAGAAACCTCCACGAAGGAATTTTACAAGGCTTAATATGTCTATGAAAGTAGGTTTGAAACAACTTTTAGAAGCCAATGCGATTGAGTTACCTCCCATAAGACAACCAGATACTACAACTCATTGGTATAAATTAGGTCAGCATTGTGCATATCATAGAGTGGAAGGACATTGGAAAAATTCTTGTAAAAAGTTGAAACATGTGGTTCAGGATTTGATTGATGTAGGATGTATTGACTTAGGAAATTCTCAAGCAGTGAATAATCAAGTACCTACCCAACAAATTATGACTACCAATTAAGATATGGAAATATTTAAAGATCCATTGCTAAAACATAATCAGCAAGTAGCAAATCATGTGGCTCATCATAATGAGCCTCCTCCCTATGGTAATATGGTTGGCATGGTTGGGATATCTACAAGAAGTCAAGCTCAAACTCAGCATCCCTAGCAAGGATAGAATTCTATATTATAGTCTGGTTCAATTTTGAAGAATAATCAGAATAAAGTTTTAGATACAAGGACTCTACCTATTCTATTGAGACCACATCCTAAGGTTTCATTTGATCTTCAAAATAAGTTTTCTAGTACTCCGACAAAGATATAAGCTTTAGAGCTCTTGCAAACTTCTCCCAACCATAGAGATGCTTTGATGGAATTTCTAAAGCAACAATAGGTTCCCTCATATATTTCTCCTAATGATATAGTTTATGTCATAGGTTCTCTTGGGATACATCACATTTCATTCTTGGATGATGATAAACCTTTCTAAAACTTACAAGAAGCTTCTTCACTTTACATCATTGCACTTATTGGGGATACCTTTTTTAAGAGAATTTTGATTGATAATGGTTCTTCCCTCAATTTGTGTACATATCAATTCTTTCAAAAATTTGGATTAAAAGAGGAATATTTAACAAAATTTAATATCATTATAAAAGCTTTCAACAATGAGTCCCAAGAAGCCTGTGGTGTCATATCTCTTCCCCTCAAGGTTGGGCCTAAAATATTAGATACTTTGTTTTATGTGGTACATTTTCCTCCATCTTTTAATATTCTTCTTGGACGATATTGGATCCATGCAATGAAGGTCATTCCTTCTATTCTTCATCAATGCTTAAAGTTAGAATTTAAGAATCAAGTTGTCACCATTTCGGGTGATCCTCGACCATTTGAGTTTTGCTCAAATGTAGAGAAAGCTCGATATGAGTTCAACTTGTGTCCTATTTCTTCAATGGTTTCTCCACGTTCCTCATCTTAGATATCAGAACAATTTCAAAATTTAGAAATGAGTGAGGAACACATCTCAAATTTCTCATCTCAAGATTATTATAATTAGTTTCTTTAAGAACCTCTTCTAGATCTAGCTAAGCTACCACCATCACCAAGAACCATGGGTTTGCCTCGTAAGAAAGGTGATGTTGTACACATTGGCATGTGTACATTTTTCTTCGTAGGAACTACCTTTGAATAAAATATACGTGGTAGAAACCCCTCTCTTGTTGAGCATTATTATGCTCATTGTTACCTTTCCAATGACTACCCACTTCCTAAACAGATCCTATCTAGTATGGGATACACAGGTAAAGTTTTGGGGCCACAACAGAAGGGCATTCAAGAGCCTTTGGATGTCGATATCTGGCCTAGGAGATGTGGCATAGGTTTTATACCTAGTAAAGACCAACCTTTACCATTTGACAATGATGATCATCTTATGACTTATGCTGAATATATGGATTATCAAAAGTTAGGAGTGGGTGATGAGGATGATGGTCCCCCTTATTCTTCTGAGATCTTGTTTTGCAATATGATTTATTATGTATGTTCTAAAAATAAAATTTATGTTTTAAAAGTAAATCTTGCTTGGTTGTCTTATAATGATCTTTATATTAAAAATAATATTTTTGTTCGCAAGTGTATTAATTATCGTGCCATGGATGCCAGAGAAAGAGCCATGAAGGAGCTTCTCCATGATTTTAATCATCGAGATGGCTTAATTTTTGGGGATTTATTTGAGGAAATAGTTCATGGTATACTTATTTCTTATCCCAAGAAAGGTAGCACACTTAGATTTGTGTCGAATTTCATTATGCTTGCTTAAATTAATTAAATCAATAATAAACAAATAAAGAAAAAAATGAATAAAAATTGCATCAAAACAATTAATCATCATTTAGCTATGCATTCTCATTTTTTTGCATCCACCTGCTTGTTCATACTGCGTTGTTGCTTTTCATTACTTGCCTAAAATTTAACACAACTTGCATGCTTGAGTATCATATATTGCATGATTGCTTGTTCATGACTGCTTGATCATATAGATTTTTTGGGATCTTGCGACAATGGCATGTGATGATACCTAGTTAGGTCATAGCTCACATGCATTGCACTCTCTCTAGGGTTCTGATTCCTAGTAAGATCCCCACCTAGGGTTTCCTTCTTCAGTATCCTTTCTTGCTTCTCTTTGTTTGTTCAAAATTCTATTTTACTTGGTCTTAGAAGTGGTGAAAGTATCCCTTAGATCAAGGATAATAGTTTGTTAATATCTCCTTGTCACTTCTTCATTGTCTTCTTTTTCTTCTTTGTCTTCCTTTGCTTTTGACAAGGAGATATGTGTGTTTATTTCTTCCTTTGTATTTTTTTAAATTGTCTTCTCTACACATTTGCACACACTCACTAAATTGTTTTCACCTTTAAAAACCCCTATTGGGGATAGCACTCACCTAATATATTTTATCCTTAAATATTACACCCCACATAGGATAATTATAAATCCTAGTGGGTATCTTATCATATATGATTTTCTATCGGGTTATACTTCCTTTTGACTCAACGTGCTCAACACCCCATTACAGGATAAGCTCCTTGGCAATTGTTAGTAGGCTTTGGCATACATCCTAGCGGGTAATCACCCCACAACAACCATTTAGTGAGAAACCACCCATAGCAGGTCAGACTTCAACACCTCATTCTTTACAGTGAGTACTATACCCATAGTGGGTTTAACTCCCTCAAATATGGTACGATTCATAGTATTTAATCACATTGTTCCCTTGCAACCTATGTTGATTTTGATACTATGTTTTGCCTATCCTTCTTTGTTTCAGATGGTTGACCTTTGGATCTTCTTCTTCTCTCTCTTCTTCTCTTTTTTGGTTTTCTTTCTTATTTTATCTCATGTTTTCTTTCTTCCTTCCATCCATTCCATCCATGCATTTCATATAGTCTTGCATTAAGATAGATTGCATACATAAAATATTAAAATTAAAGAACATCTAATTAAATTAAATCACATGCACATAATCACAAAAAAATATAAAAGCAGCTATGTATTACCTGTTAGTTGACTGGAGGGATAGAGGGAGTGTTGCTCTTTGCCATGCTAGTATCGCTTGGTAGTACATAGTCTCATAAAAGGTAGCCCAATGAATGGCCACCTCCAGCCTCTCCCCTTCCCTCTGTAGCTCTACCTATAGAATGCAAACTATATCGCTAGCCTAGTTGCTCTTGACGATAGTCATCCTCTCTACTCAATCTCTTTGTCACTCTATGTCTAGACGTCTCACCTCCCCTTACATATGATCGACCTCTTCTCGAGTCGCATCCCTTTCCATATTTACGATACTCAGTGAGCCTCACAATCCCTTGATCCTCTTAGACCTATCCTCCTAGAGTAGATCCACCTATCTCTACAAAGTCACCACCTATGCATGTAGCACCTCTACCTCTTCCCTTAGATCCCCTCGTATCGAGGCCTAGCCTTGATCGGCTACTATTGATGTGAAGGTCTCTCATGATCCTCCACCTAGTAGTATCATGGCCTCTATAGAAGCAACTCTAGATGCCCCTACCTTCCTAGTCCTGATAGTGTTGGTGTCCTCCATCACTAGCACAATCTAAACCTGAACTTACCTCTATCTCAGAGATGATGGGCCCTACTACACCCTCTTTGTGGCCTTGTGAGCTACCTCTTGAAAATATTGATTTATGCTTGGGTCCATCACCTGGTACATTTGTATTAGAACTAGCGGGGAGACCCTTCGGGGAAGGACTCCTCTATACCATCGCCTGTAGCTGAAGGCCACTCCTGCATCATCCACCTAGGGATCCATGTAAGGAGTCCTCCTTCGAGTCCTCCTCTACAAACCTCGCCAAGTCTAGTCTACCTCACACCCCTACTAGGTTTTGGTAGACTCTATGGTACCAGTAATCCCCCAGGTCTGGGATTCCCTATAAGATCCCAAACTACCTCAGGACTCAATAAAACTAGAAGACCTCTAGCCCCCCTCTCTCTGTAGTAAACCACCTGATCCTCTTGATCACATCCAACTTTTTTCTATCCTCAACCTATCCTATGCGTAGACACTAGGATCATCATATAATCTTGGCCTTCCTCAGCTCGTCTAGGACCCACCTCACTAGTGGAAAGTGCTTGGTGTAGATCCTCGTAACCCACTCTAGGGATTTTAGACCATCTATATGTTTTTTGTTGCTCTGGGCTAGGCAATAATCCTAGTATTGCATTTTATCTTTACATCGCTATGTGCTCCCAACTCCATACCTAGAGCAAATTCGTGCACACTAGCCTTGTATATCGTTTGTACACGACATTGTACAACATCTTGTACAATCAGGCTAGCACATATGGACCCCATGTGAACTAAACTCCCTAGTGTCTCATATCTACCACTATACCCATCATCATCCATGGTATATATCACCTGCTAGTATGGCACATCAAATCTATCACCACCACCCCACAGAGCATGGTCATCAATGGGTCCACACCATATCACCCCACCAGTTCATCTATGACTATGGTGCTCTCTTGCACCTGGTGGTCCCAGCCTCTTAAAAATCATTGCAAGGTCATTGGCCTCCCTTGCACTCTGTAAACTACCATCCCTCTAATAGGGATGTGCAAGATATGCCACACATCCTCTAGTGTGACAATAATCTCTCCTGTGGGTAACCAGAAGATGAATGACTCTGGGTACCATATCTCCACCAGTGTTATCAGTAGAGCCTTGTCTACCTTTACTCGAGGTAGCCTCACCAGGTGGTCTAGCCCCACTACCTTCAATGTATCTCTCTTCGCCTATATAAGTATCTCTAGATCCACCTCCAAGGAGCCTGATCACCACTCGCAACTCTCAAGTACCCTAAGCTACAATAAAAACCAAAATAAAATTTTCCATCACTTAAATTAATCAAAAAAATAATTCTAAATAAATTAATTAATTAAAAATTTGCATTTAAATTTTTAAAAAAAATCTAAGTTTGTTTGCTAAGTTAAAATTTTGCATTCCTAAAGTCTAATTTGGTTGCTTCTATCCCTCTTTTCATATTTCTTTTCTAGTTTCCTTTTATTTTCTCTTCTTTCATTTTCTTTTTGTTTTTTCCTCTTTGGCAAAATCGTGCTTGGTTTTCCAAGACCGCAATTTCATCGAGGTAAAATCATGCCCCACTTTTGCAAGGCACAATTTTATGAAATCATTCTTGGCCCTTGTTTCCTAGCATGATTTTTTCACTGCTACTAGAGCGAAATCACGGCTGGGCCACAAAATCACGCTCGGGTCATACACGAAAAAACCATTGATTTTGGCAGAAATCCACAAAAAAATGCAAAAAATTTTGAAAAAATCAAAATGCAAGTGTGGTTTTCAACCCTACCTGTGCTCGCTCTGCTTTTGTACTAGCCTCACCCCTCATGATCATCGAACGATGCACCGATAGCGTCATATCCCCTTTTTCCCCAAGAGCTCTTTTCTTCTCTCTCGCATAGTAAAAATGAATTAGGGTTTTATCCCCTTTTTCACTTTTATCTATTTTCACATGCTTTTGTTTTTCTCTTTTATTTATTTTCTCTTCTTCTTCTTTTGAGTCTATGTTTTAGAGTTTCCATGAGGGATGTGTTCCTCATAAAACTCAAGGGGGCACCTTGGCCTTAGAGGTATTAATGTCCCTAATACCTCAATTTGCATGTAAAACATGAAAGTGTTTGGAATAACATTGTTTTTGCACCATCCTTTTCTTCTAAACTAGCCACCCTATTTTTGCTTGTCGTATTTTATTTGTGAGTGTTTACATATTTTCTTTGACACATTTATTAGGCCATAAATGCATCAAAGAGGGGGCAAAATGTACACATAAAAAATGATCCACTTTAATGGGAAATCTTCCCTGAGTCTTCTAAGAGACCCCTTGGACTTGCCTAGAGCAAAGGGTAAAGCTTATCCCCCCTGTTTTCCCTTTTTTCCCTCTCTATGAAAAATCACACTTGCCCTTGATGGGGCGTGACTTCACATAGGTGAAATTGCAATCGGCCTTGACGGGGCATGATTTTGCATTTTTAGGGTTTCTTCTAAGGAAACCCTAATTTTTTGGGTTTGGCATGTTTTACATCGACCCTCCTTGGTTTTCTTGCCTTTCTCACCTTCAGATTTGCTATATAAGGAGGGTTTGAATTCACTTTTCACACACAGTTATACATGATACAATTTGGATTTATTGCACGCTAACCTTTGATTTCTCGTAAAGTATTCTTGTTCGTTCTACATCCTTTTTCTTCATTCACAAGTAAATTAACTTTGGAGTGTGAAGTTTGACTGGTTTTTCTGTTGAATTGGATTGTTGATTGATGTTGCTTGCTCTTGGTGGATTGATGTTGAAGCCTTAAGGAGACATCAACTATCTAGGAGGTCTCAAACCTTTATGTCTGCTTTGTCGCTCTCTGCCAAGTGAAAGCGCTCTACTATATGTCTATTTTTGTTTTATGCATTTAGGATTAATCATCTCGTTTTGATTTGAGATATTTCATCTCACTTTGACGAAATCACACCCAGGTCTCTATAGGGCATGATTTCGCCTGTGCGTTATCATGGTCGTCTGTTACGGGGTGCAATCTCACCTAAGCCAAATATGGGGGCAATATGCTATTCCAAAATTCACCATTGCATTCTAAGTTGCATTTAGAGCTTGATACTACATTATATTTTGTGGTTCCATCATTTTATTTTGTTGTATTGTATTACCTTTGTTTTCTTTCAAAGGTCAATTTTCTCTTTTATTTATTAAATTTCAGCTAAAAGGGTCTAGGGGGCTTGATTTTTGTACCTTCAAAAACTATTGTATAGTGGCCTAAGCAAGCCCCCTAACACTAATCATATTTTTCAAGTATTTATCAAGTTATCTTGTAGGAACAGAAATTATTGATAGCATTGGATAAAGAGATAAAGGCAAGGATAAATCACCAAATAAGCTAAGTTTTTTTATTAGTCTTTAGGTTGTTTGTTGAGTGCTTTATATTTTTGTTGTAAACCCTAGATCTAATTTTATAGAAATATATCTAATTAATTTCTAGGCATTTGAAAGATAAATAGCATATAGTGTGCACTTAGGGTTAATTATGTTTGTGCATATCTTCTTGAGCCCTTGCTTAAAGGTTATCTATTTAGAACCCTAGGGTTAGAAAAGCATTCAAATAAAGAATAATTCTAGGGTTAGCTCTTGTATTCTTGCATTTTGTATTCCTACAATGTCTTTTATCTTTTATAGCATAGATCTAGAAAGACCAAATCTAGGTGTTTGTCTTGAATCAAGTACATCAAACATTCTTGAAAAATAGAGGACTTGGAGCGAGTCTTAAAATAGTTCCTGGTGAACCCTTCCCCCCCTTTAGCACTGAGTGTAGAGAATAACATAGCCCCATGGTTCATCCCAAGGCTCTCTCTTGTGGATCTAGCTTTTTGGAATTGTACATGGTAGGGCTATTTTATCCCTCTACAATTGGAATCCATTTAAGTTGGCACAATAGAGACATGTGTGGTTGGAAGGATTTGCACAAAGGATGCATAAATCCTAGGCAATTTAGTAAAAAATGCAAGAAGATTCTAAAGATAGGGGAAAATGCATTCATTGATGATAGGCAAAAAATGTATAAATAATTTATAACTATAGATGTAAACTTAGTGTTTCTATGAAGCCATAGAAAGTAAAACATTATATGACTATGAGTTCATTTCTTTGCATTTATGATTTTATTTTTTATTTTAAAAAATATTATTGGTATGTGTTTGAGTGAAGCCACTTAGGACACGCTTTGAGGGTTTATTTGAAAATAAAATATACAATAAATCACTCTAAGGTGATTTCTTAGAATGTGATGTTCCATTGGCATAGATTGAGACAACATATTTTTCATAAAGAGCAAGCTTGAACCTAGGGCAATCAAAAATAATAAGGAACTTGTTTTTTGAAATATGTCATCAACTTAAAAGGAAAAATATTTCAATGTTACCATAAAGATACTTGAACAAATGCAATAACTCACCATCACTAGGAGATTCTATTATTTTTTTTTACAATATTAAATATGTTGAGTCAAGAATACAAAACATGAAGGTGTGCAAGCGAAATCAAGCTAATATAGTGTGCCACACCATTTATTTGGAAATAGGTATTTTATGCAATCCTAAGAGAGAAGAATGTGGTGACAAGCAAAAATTTTTAGAGGGTTTTCTATTCACAAGGTATTCAAATTTATTTTATTGATTTTTCATGTTCATATTTCATCTTTTGAGATGATTTAAAAAACAAGGGCAGTCATGAGACTTTAACACATCAACTTGATCCAACCTCTTTAAACCTAGGTTTTATTGAAGCCTAGACTATGGCTTAACATTATGGCTAATTTCCCACTCTATACTGACTTAGAAACAAAATCTTCTTCAAGTATCCCAAGACTTGGGAGACTTTTTCTTTTGATGTGTGATCAAGGATTAATCATCTTCTATATTCATCTCATTGATTGATTTCTCCTATCATATAAAATTTATAAGAGTATTGAATGACAAACTCTAATAGTGATAATCAGGGTGATCACCAAGACACTGAATATGAATGGCAAAGATCTTATGACAATAGGCATGAGAGGATCATTTGACATTACTTCACTTAATTCTTGGAGTGAAACCTACAATTCAACAATCCTTTTGAGGAAAGCCTTTAACTTTTTATCATTTCTCATCTTCAAGGATTGTGAATGACTTTACAAGTAAAGAGTCTAATTCTTATTCTTAGATTCAAACACTATGTGAAGCTTATCACATGCATATTTCATTGTGGTAGCATCTTAGATCAGACATGTCAAATATGATATTAAGGTCCCTATTGAGACATTACATTGGTATATCTTTGGGTTCTCATCAAGGAAACCCAAGTTAAAACTTGCGAGATGTGTGTGAGTGAATTTAATAATAAAAGAATATTTTTCTATTAGATAAAATTGATTAAGTGTGGGGTTTAAATGGGCCCCAAACCCAAGTACATAAATTTGTAGCTAAACCAATAGCATAAGATGACACAGGTCTGCATATTGGCCAGAAACAACCTGAATAAAAGGGTCCAAACAACAATAGAGAAGGCTAGATGGATGCCTGACGTTAGAAAAAAAAAAATGCAATCTGAGCAATACCTACGCAGGGATTGCTTAAGAGAAGTAACTATCTAAAAAACTTGTAAATGAGCTATGACAAAAACTCGCGTAGGGAAAATATCCATAAAAACTATAATAGACGATGTGGACCAAGGCGTAGACAACAACTCACAATCAACAACAACACCCTTCCACTTGAAAATATTCAAATGATTTGGGAAACCCTGGAGCTCAAGTTCCCAATTATGATGATCTCTTCGCATCGCTTGCCCTTTCATCCATAGTTCTATCACCTCATCCATCAGCTTAACATAACCATTATTCCATAAAATGGTTATGCACAACAACATCTCTTCTGAAATCATCTCTTCTGAAATCATCTCCAAGACCATCTCTTCTGAAATGATCTCTTATGCACAACAACATCGCTTGATCTCTTCTGAAATGAAGGTTATGCACAACAACATAACCATTATTCCATAAAATGACAAAGGCTTCAGTGATATCTTGCTCATCCCCTTTAAAATTGCTTAGAAATGGAATGATACCATGAGCTTCTAGAAAGGTGTGATATAGGGGATCAAGATGAAGGGTAGATGGCTCAATTAGGGCCATATTGGTAAGACTGAGGAGAAAGGAAGATCACATAAGCTTCTTACTACCTAGGACACACAACTGCGAACAAAACCAGATGACAATGGACTGACACAGACCAAGGATGTAAATATAGAAATTTTTGGTACAATAGATTCCCTTTTCGAAAGTTGAGTTGGTGTGATTGGTAGACCACATAATAATTCTCCATAGGGAATTGACACCAAAAAAATAGATATGGTACAGGATAGACTTCGCACATGATAGGGTTGGGATAGGATTGGGAGTGTCGAATGACTGGAAGAATATGATATTAAGGTGTATTTTATGTTTCACCTTTTCAAACTTTATCTACTCATCAAGATCTATACCATGTGTTGGAGTGGCTTGGGAGAATATATACCACAAATATTGAAACACAAGGTAAATCTTGAGTTTTAGGCAAAATAAGTATTTCCCTTTGGTAGTTGAACATCGAGTAATAAGAATTTGGGAGCATTAATTTCCATGTTAGTGTTTCAAGGTTGATTCAACCAAATAATACCATTAAATGAAAAATATTCAAGTGTGTACAAAATATCTGATTGAAAAATGAGATTAAAAAATCCAAGAATCAAGCATTTACTTGTTAAAAACAATTATAATATAACAAGATAAAAACTAATAACTTGCATCAATGCAAGTAAACCTATCTTTGTTAGTGTTGATGATATGAACCTACTATCAATCTTCTTCTTTGAGGTCTTTTTTGAGGAAAATCTTCTTCACATCCCTTATATGCAATTTCCAACCAAACTAAGTTGCTATTATGGATACCATATGAATGATCTTGATTTTATCCATAGGATCAAATGTCTCCTCATAATCAATGTCTTATTCTTGTGCATATCCCTCAAGTATTTGCTTTATACTTGTCAAGGTTGCCATATATTTTAGATTCAATAAAAAATCATTTGCAACCAATGGATTTCTTACTAGATGGAAGATCAACAAGCTATCATAACTTATTCTTCATCAAATTCTTGTAATCAATATCTATGATATTCTTTCAAGGTTTTGATGATAGTGTTTTTTGAACCATTAAGGGTTCAAAATTCTATACCACAATGCTCATAAGAGTGAGATTTACCTCATTATGGATTTTTGTACTTCCTCAACCTTGAAGTTGATGTGTTTGACTCCATTCAACTTCATATCTAAAATTATACTAAGGTACCACTCAGGAAACTATGTGGTACTTGAAGAAGGTGGATATAATAGATTAGAATTGTCAACACAGTCATCTCCACCATTAATATCATTTGCATTATCATGATCAACATCAATCTCTCTCTCATAGGTTTCATCACCAAGAAATAAAATAGGATCTTATCAAAGATAGGTGGTTCATGAGAAAATGAGGTGCACTCATTCTTCTAATTAAAATATCTATGTTGATGTGTAATTACCTACTAATTAGATCCATGAGACAATAGGATTTTGACTCAAGTGAGGATTTATATTTTGGATTTCTCTTCCCACTTTGTCCTTTCCTACTTTAAAATATGCATGAACATTTTGCATCCAAAACTCAAATGTGTGAAACCAAAGGCTTAACCCCCATCTATGCTTCTTCTAGAGTGACACCATCTGATTTCAATGTGAGTGCATGGTTCAATAGATAAACTATTATATGTATAGACTCTACCTAAAATACTAGCTCCAAATCTATATCAATCAGCATGCTTGTACCATATTTTAAATGGTATGATTATGTCCTTGTACAAAACCAATTTTCTCATACATAGAAGCAATTGTCAACTATTGCCTATACCATTTTCCTTAAAGAAAATAAATAACTCATTGCTAGGGAACTTGCCCTTAGTCTAAGAAGGTCATATGGATATAACATATATAGGACTTCTACACAAGAGCTTTGAACTCCTCAAAGGGACCAAAGACCTAATCCTTAGACTGTAAATGATATGCTCACATTCAACAAGTATGATCATGGATAAAAATATAAAAGTACCTGTAACCATTTAAGCTAATATAATGGATATGTAAAGATTAATGTGCTTCTATATTTTTCATGGTCAACATACAACTATTATGGATAGGATGGTCCCTACAACATCATATTTTAGGACCATGATCCACTGTGAGGATGGAAAGATACTAAGGGATGGTCTAAAAAAGGGTATGTTCAAGCCAAGTGGGATTGGTATCCATACTTACAAGTAAGAGGCAAGGCCTCACAACCACCATGTTATGAGAGTATGGTCCATCATGTATACATGAGGTCTTAGGGGGTGGTTTGAAAAATAGTCATAAGTAGTATCAAGGATTTATGATCATCTTAACATACTAGTTGTAGGGGGAATTCTTAAATGAGAATTTCAAGACTCCTTTACAACAACATGTTGGATACGATCATGCTTTAGTAAGTGGATAGATGGTCTTAAGGGCAATCATCAAAATAGTCGATGTGGTTAGGAGGACTAGTAATAATCCTTGAAAGTGGAACTCATTGTGCTATTCCTGAATGTTGTATTAGAGGGTTATCCTAGGAGGATCCCCTACCTATCTTAAATAGATGCAATCAGGTTTGTCTTGAAGGAAAGAAGACATGCACTGAATAAACTTTCCTAATCTAATATTATATTAGTCAATCAACTCTAGTGAGAGTAGATTAGGATGGATGACCTACCAAGAATGAAACACTCACACATTGTCATTATATGATACCTTGGAAAGGTGTTTACCTTGTGGTAAGCATATTGCATTGATCTATTATAGAAATGTGACTTATGCCAAACATGATACCAAAGTTGGGATCTTGGTCCAATAAAGCTAAACAAATCAACATCTTATGCTAGAGTTATTTTAATAAGTCACCATGCTTGTATGAGACAACATGTTAGGTAAATTTCCTAAATTTTGACAATATTGGGTTGAATTTTATTGTTGAGCTAGGTTGAAGTGGAACCCTAGTTTGTGATATTAATACATGGTCTAAGCCTTCGTATGGTGTAGGTTTGAATAGGTTGGGTTATATCAGTGTGCACGTGTTTCATACATGGGTGATGTTATTATTATACTTTATTTCTTGATGTAATATGATAAAGATACATGGATGAGAAGGGAGTTTACAAATATAATCAATCCTCTCACAATGAAAACCCAAAAAGTTACCCTAGAATTATCTAAATAATGTCAAACTCATAAGTCTATAATTTTACAAGCCTGACCCTCAAATATTCTTTCCTTTGCAAACCCTATCCCACTTGCAAAGAGGAAGCCTAAATATTCCTCACATCCTTTTTAAAGAAAAACTCTATGAATTTTATCACTTTTAAATGTTATACTTGCTCGAAATATTGAAAGTGACATCATATATGTAGAGATAGATTGTAATGTAGTATGTATGAGTTTAACATGCCATCCTTGGTTAATAATTTATATTTGTAGCCTTCCAAACAAGATTTCTCCTTCTTTACATTTTAAAACAAAGGAATGTGTTGATGATAATTTTCCAACTTTAAACCCTAAATCTCTGCAATTATCCATTGTCAATCTAGAGTATTGTTAATAATTATTATATTGGATTTTGTATTATTAATAAATTATCCAACAACCTTCTCATAGTATGATAATATTGATTTAAATTACATGGCCTCATTAACTAATGTATGACCCAAAATAAAATTATCACCAAAAAATTTAAAATGATCCTCAAAGGGACCATTTGTTGCAATCTCCCCTAAGTAGGATCCATTCATTTTCCTAATAATTTTATTTCATCCCTAGGACCTAATATATTTTTAAAGTAATACTTTGCCCAACTATTTCCTTTATCATTAAATTATATTCAATAAAGTTTTGGTGCTAATATCAAAGTCATAAGTTTGAAATTTTGCAAGCCTACCCCCCAATAGTCTTTCCTTTGCAAACACTACCTCACTTTAAAAAATAAAACCTAATTTTTCCTCCCATCCTTTCCAAAGAAAATCTCTTTTATTTTTTGTTAATTTTAGATGTTATACCTACTGAAAATCATGAAAGTGGCATCATATATAGATATACACTGTAATATAGACTTCCAACCATGGTTAATAAATTGCATTTCCAACATTTCAAACAAGATTTCATTCTATCCAAAATAGAACTACAAATCTCCTTGTTTTATTTCTTAAATAAATAAATACCTAGATTTATTGATGGAAATTTTCCAATTTTAAAACCTAAAATATCCATAATAATCTATTGCAATTCTAGGGAAATGTTAAATTTTGAAATATTGACCATCTATCCAACAACCTTCTCCTAATATGATAGTTTTGGTTTAAATTCCATGGTCTTGTTAACTACGGTACAACCCAAAAAAAAATATTACTAACAATTTGGAGATTAGATATGAAGGGACCATTTGTTGCAACCTCCCCTAGATAGGGTTCATTTCTTTAACAATCTATATTTTTAAAGGAATATTTTTCCCACTCCATTGATATATGAATTTTATCCAAGCAAGTTTTTTCCCTAATGTCTCAAGTAGCAGAGATTGTTGTTATGATAATTTTTTATTTGATATATTATGATATATATACATGGATGAGGAAGGAATGTCATTATAAACAACCCTCTAACAACGAACACCTAGATATTTTCCCTATAATTATCCTAAACTTTTCCACTTCATACCATCCATACTTTATAACCACTCCTACCAAAATTTATTATAATATCATATAAAAAACTCCAACAAACACTACCACATGCTAATTTTTTCATATCTAATTTAATAAGCATACCTTATTTTTTATGGAATGAAGAGAATGTATGGCCTCTTATGCAATGATTATACCATTGAGGATTTGTTTATCATTGTTAGTGTATTTTAATATTTTATGCATTAGTTATCCTAGCACTTAGGATAAGCTTGCTTAGGTAGGTGTTTGCTTATAGATGCACATGATGCATAGCATTGTTGGCAAGCACATGCAAATTAAATAGGCCATTTAATGGAGCACCTTCTAGATGGCTTTCAACATTTAATTTGGCCTTGTCTATTCTTCTCTTGCAAGGTTGAATGATTACCTATAAATATGTATAATGTTTAATGGAAGAATGTGAGATTGAATGAAGCTTTTAGTTGTAATTCTATAGATTTTTGCCTTCTATACTAGAATAAGTTTATTATTGCTTATGTAACTTGCTTCCTTCACCTAGATCTTAGGTCTTGTATCTTCATCTCAATATATAGATGAATCTCACATGGTATCAGAGCTTGAGGGAGAGAAGGATCTTGTTCATTTCTAGTTGGGTCATCATAGGCTTCAAGGATTACTTTCTCTTTGAAAACTTCATTCAAATTTTTGGAGTCTATTTTTTTGTAGAAATAATTTTTTGTAGACTTGGAGGTAGCCCATGATCCACACTTCCTAGTTGTAGACTCCTATGGCTACCATATATCTTGAGGTCATCCAAGATCTCATAGTCATCTAAGATCTCGAGGTCATCCCAAATCTCACAGTCATCTTGAATCTTGAGTCCATCTCAAATCTTGTAATCATCTTAGATTTCATGGCCATTTTTGCTACCCTACTCCTACAGACCCTTGCACCTAACTTGTAGGTCCACCAACCTCCATTTTTGTAGAAAAAAGTAGTCACTAACACTGCTCAAAAATCCTTGTTTAAAAAAATAGTATTCCATATTCTCTTTTTTTACAACTTTTTTAGAATAATTGTGATTATATTTGAAATTTTCTAGTTGTAGTTATTGTATCAGTCCAATATTTTTAGGTACATCCATTTATTAAAAATTTGGTCACAAATTGTAATTGCATTATTTATAAAGTGCCAAATATTTTTGTTGGTTGAGGTGTTATGTTCTCTTCCTTGTTCTTTCTACAAGATGGTGTTATTTCCTTCTTTCTGTTATGGGTAAACCAAATATTCCACTTCTTACTCCTTGTCATTACACTATGTGAAAACAATTAATCTGGAATTACTTAAGGTGTAAAACTATAAAAAAATATGTATTAGACACAGAACCTAAACCCACTAATGCAAAGGAAAAGGAGTGGACTGATAATCATGAGAAAGCACTTGGTGTAATCTGTACATTTATTTCTTTTGATCTTCTCTTTCATGTTGAAAATTATACAACACCTAAAGAGGCCTGGGATACACTTGCTAAGTTGTATTCTCAAACTAATGAAATTAGGGGTTACCAAATAGACAATGAGTTGATGAATCTTGATCCAAATACTTTTGATAATATACAAGATTATATCACCAAAATTAATCAGTTCAAAACACAACTCAAAGAATGTGGCATAGATAAAAAGGATACTCAACTAGTTTTGAATGTGTTGTCTAAACTAGGTCCTAAGTATTCCATATTTGTTTCTAGTTTCCACACACATTGACTTTTTGTAGGTTCTACATGGACAATGCCATCATTTGACTCATTTTTAACTTCTCATTCGAGAGCAAGAAAAATTTATTCAAATGGGCCTCTTAAAAGTCTTCAAATCACATGCACTCATGGTTAATCAAGCCAATGGGCCCAAAAATACCAATAATACAGAAAGAAATTCACAAAAGAAAGCAAAGAAGACACAAAAAGAAGGAACACAATCTATTTCTAAGGTAGATAAACAATCCTCTAAGAGGGATTCATAGAAGAAAGAAAAATCCACTTGTACATATTATAAAAGGTTGGGTCATGAGGAACATTAGTGTCATACAAAATAGATAGATGAGTTGAAGAATCTTCTATAGAAGAACAACATCAATCTGCCATCATATATGTCACCAAGTCCCTCTTCTTCTTCAAATTCTGGAAAAGGGAAAGGAAAGGCTCTAGTTGCAATGGTTGAATCCTCCAAACCATGGATACTTGACTTAGGTGCTTCACACCACATGTGTTTTGATAGAGATCATTTCTCAACTTTGGATCCATGTTCTACACCTCATATTCGCATTGGTGATGATACAACAATAGATGTCATTGGGAAAGGTTTAGTTGATATAGGGGATGGTGCATTCCATGATGTATTATGTGTACATGAGTTTTCTACTAACTTGCTTTCAATCTACCAAATCACTCACATTGGGAAGGGCAGGAAAGTTGAGTTCACCCCATATTCAATGGTAATAAATGAGATAGAGGATGATATACCTATAATAGTTGGGAAGATTGATCATAAAATCTATTTGTATGCCTTCTCTCATTTTGTATATGATTCCCCATCCTCTGCATTGCGTATTCACTCTGATGCAAAGATTAAGTTATGGCATGGGCAGTTTAGCCATCTCAACTATCGCTATTTGCAATAACTTGCACAATAGGATATGGTTACAGGACTCCCTCACATCAAATTTTCAAATGGGGTATGCCCCGGATGTGCCATGGGCAACATCCTATAGAGAAATTTGACAAAGGGAAGTCTTGGTGAGCTTTACAAGTGTTGGAACTTATTCATAGTGACTTAGTTGGTCCATTTCCAACCTTGTATTTCAACAAAGCTTGTTATGTACTCACCTTAATTGATGATTTTTCCCGCTACACTTGGGTCTATTTCCTTTGTCATAAAGGTGAAGTATTTGAACACTTTCAAGACTTTAAGACCCTTGCTAAAAAATAATAAGGAAAATACATCAAGATTCTTTGCATAGACAATGATAGAGAATATGTGAACCATAGATTTGAGTAGTTCTATTATTTTGAAGGAATATATCTTTAGCATTCAGTTCTATAGAGTCCACAACAAAATAGATTTGTTGAGTGAAATAATCGATCCTTGAAAGAAATGGCAAGTTGCATGATTCACTCATGGTCTCTCACACTGCAACATTGAGTTGAAGCTATAAATTGTGTTGCTTACATTTAGAATTGTATCCCTCATAAAGCCTTGAAAGGGATAACTCCTTTTGAAGCTTGGCATGGTCAGAAGCCCATAGTGAAATATTTTAGAGTTTTTGGATCCCTTGCATGGGCATGTATTCCTTTAGAGAAACATAAGGCAATGGAACCTCAAAGCCAACCTTGTATCTTCATTGGCTATCCTAATGGTGACAAAGGGTATCAATCATTACATCCAAAAACTCATCAACTATTCATTGAGAGGAGTGTATAGTTCGAGAAAAAATCTCCCAACTTGGGCTTCCACACTTCACCACCTTTCCTCACTCAGTCTCTCACACTACAACATTGGGTTGAAGCCATAAATTGTGTTGCTTACATTCAAGACCATATCCCTCATAAAGCCTTGAAAGGGATAACTTATTTTGAAGCTTGACACGATCAAAATCCCATAGTGAAACATTTTAGAGTTCTTGAATCCCTTGCATGGGCATGTATTTCTTTAGAGAAATGCAAGTAAATGGAAGCTCCAATCCAACCTTGTATTTTTGTTGGCTATCCTAATGGTGTCAAAGGGTATCGATTGTTGAATCCATAAACTCATCAACTATTCATTGAGAGGAGTGTAGAGTTCGAGTAAAACTCTCCCAACTTGGGATACCATGCTTCACCACCTTTTTTCACATAGGATTATAATGATATTTATTTATAGGAAGCTTCTCAAGATTCACCACCTTCATATCCAAGTCAATTTTCAGAGGTTCCATCCTCTTCCACTTCAATACCTCTTTGGGTTTGCAAGACTCTTCATAAAGTAGGTACTTCTATTGGAGATCCTATTTACTCTAGGAGGACTCAATCACAACATCAAAACCTTCCTCATGTATATGTTACCTCTAATTTGATCCATAATCATTTTAGGAAGCATATGGTATTGTTGAGTGGGATTCAACAATGGAAGAAGAATACGATTCCTTGATAAGAAATCATACATGGGACTTAACCCCCCTTCATAAGGGAAGGAAGTAATTTTATGCAAGTGGATATATTGAACAAAATATTCTATGAATGGAATTTTTGATAAGTTCAAAGCACAACTTATGGCAAAATATTTTTCACAAGTGCTTGGCATTGACTACATTGAGACCTTTGCCCCAATTGAAAAAATAAACTTCATTTGCTTGACTCTTGCTATTGTTGCAACTCATGGTTGGGTTATACATCATATGGATGTGAATAATGCATTTATTCATGGTTATATTTATTATTAGATATACATGGATAATCCATTGAAGTATTTGACCCAAAAAACAAAGAGCAAAAAGTGTTGTAAAGTGGCAGCAAGAAAATATTACAATAAAAAATGCAACAATTTTTTTAGCAGCATGTGATAGTCTAATTTGAGAGACCAAAAATATTAAAAATTTGATGAAATTTTGGGAGGGAATTCTACACAAAAATACCTTTCCAAAAATGCATGGCACATGCAAACCAAAGTTGTAAATCAAAAGTTATGAGCTTTGAAAGTTAACTGCAAGTTTTAAAAAAGGGACAACAAGCATATATTTCACAAAATGAATGGAATAGAAAGTTGTTTTTCATTCCAAAAAAAATCATAAGTATTACAAATCTTTTCCCACACTTTCCTCTAGATATTTTACACTATTGTACTTTTACAAGAGGGAAAATGATGTTACAACCCTTCATTTCACATTCTAGAAGTCCAACAGTCATAGTGACGCTTCAAGGCCTATAGAAAATTTTGGTCTTCTTCAAATTCGTGGGAGAAAATTTGGTTTTATCTTGTTCTTCTTCAAAATAAATATCCAACATACTCCCCTTGATGCTAAGTGGTGAGACAAGTTTATCTCTCAATCTCAAAAATTGTTACTTATTGAAACCATTGGTAAATAGGTTTGCAAGTGCTCTAACATTTTAAATCTATAACCTTATTTTCCACCATGTCTCTTATGAAAGGAACCTTTAAATTAATATGTTTAATTTTACTATGATGAACTAGATTTTTTTGCAATCTTGATTTCACTTGTGTTGTCACAAAAAATTATTGTTGGACTATTTTGAACTTCACCAATCTCTTCAAGTACCTTTCTCAACCAAAGTGCTTGTGTACTTTCTATAGTAGCTACAACATATTTTGCCTTTATAGAAGATAAAGCAAAAATACTTTACTTCTTTGAGATTCATGTTATCACTCCTAAACCAAGTGAAAAATAATTTCTAAAATTTGATTTTCTATCATCCAAGAAACCTCCCCAAATTGAGTCATTGTATCCAGCAAGATCCGTTTTGTATTTAGCATCATTATGTATAGCAAAATTCAAGGTTCCTTTGACATACCTAAAGATTATCTTGGCTACTATTATGTGGTTTTTTGAAGGTTCATTCATGTACCTTGATACAAGTGAAAATGCAAATGCAATATCAAGTTTTTTTGTAGTACATAACATTAAGCTCCCAACAATGCTTCTAAATAATTTTTCATCAACGTTTTCTTCTCCATCATATCTACACAACACTTCTCCATGGGCCACAGGTGTCCAAACTGGTTTACAATTATCCATACCATATTTCTTTAACATATCTTTTGCATATTTTGATTTACAAATGAAAATTTTACCATCAACTTGATGCTCCCACACCAAGAAAGTATTGCATCAGTCCTAAATCTATCATATCAAATTCTTTCATTATAACATGCTTAAAATTATTCATCATATTTGAATTATCTCCCATGTAGATCAAATAATTAACATATAGGTACACAAGAAGAATATCATCACCTTCATTCTTTAAATAGAGTGTGGGGTCATTCTTACTTTTCTTGAAACCACAATCTTGGAAGTACCCATCAATTCTTGAGTACCATGCTCTAGGTTCTTGCTTAAGTACATACAGTGCTTTCTTCAAATTTTAAACAAGTGTTTCCTTTCCTTCCACTTCAAAGCCTTGAGGTTTCTGAACATAAACCTCCTCATCTAGATAATCATTCAAGAATACACTTTTCATGTCCATGTGATAAACTTTCCACTGTTTGTTAGCTGCCAATGAAAGAGCCATCTAAATTATCTCTTGTCTTGCAATAGGGGTAAATGTTTCTTCATAATCCACACCATATCTTTGAGTGAATCCTTTTGCAACCAACCTTGCTTTGTATATTTCTATGCTTCCATCATTGTTAAACTTTGTTTTGTAGACCCACTTGGATCCAACAATCTTCTTGTCCTTGGGCAATTCCACAAGTTTCCAAGTATCTTTTTTCAATAGGCTCAATTTTTTCTTTCATTGCTTACACCCAAACATTATTAGTACAAGCATCTTCATAACATGAAGGTTCCAAATCAGCTTTAGAAAAAAAACATAATTCACCAACTCATATTTTGGTTCTTCTTCATCATCACCATACAGTTGGAGCTTTTCCAATCTTGAAAAAACTTGATCCAACTCTTGCTATTGGCTTCTTGTTAACCTCATTTGAAAGTTTGTGTCCATCATTTGGTTTGTTGGATGTGCTTTGAGTATTCTCTTTCCTTTATTTGTATACTTTTTGGGACTAATAGATGAGTTAATTATGCTTGAACTTGGTGTATTCTCCTTTGAACTTGTTTATGGGTTGTTAGGTGGGCTTGGAGGAGTAGAGGGAATATTTTTAGGTTGTCCTCTAATTGTATTAATTTCTTCAACATCATATATTTTTCTTGCAATTTTTTATGATTGTACACTCCATCTTCATCAAAAATTACATCAATAGAGACTACAAACTTGTGATTTTTAGATTATATAGTCTATATGCTTAACTTGTTTTAGAATATCCCACAAGAATTCATGGCTCACTCTTAGGGTTCAACTTTCTCAATTCATCATTCACATGTGCATATGCAAGACAACCAAAATATTTGAAATAACTTACAATGGGTTTTGTGTCATACCATGCTTCATATGGAGTCTTCTTGTGTAGTGCTCTTGTGGAGCATCTATTGAGAATGTATATTGTCGTATCAACTGCATAATACCAATAAGAATTGCTCAAATATTTTATCTTCAACATGCTTCTTGCCATTTATACAATGGTTCTATTTTTTTTCTTAAATACCCTATTTTGTTGTGGTGTATAGGCGGTAGTGAGCTGCCTCTTGATGCTATATTGTTAGAAAAAATTATTGAACTCATTTGAACAAAATTATCCTCCACTGTTAGTTCTCAAACACTTTATTTATATGCACTTTCATTCTCAACCAATGCTTTTAAAATCTTGAACATGCCAAAATCTTCATCCTTATGTTTCAAAAAATACACCCAACACTTCCTTGAAAAGTTATCAATGAATGTGATAAAATATGAAGACTTACCCAATATTTGTGTTTACATAAGTCCACAAATATCAAAATGTACAAGTTGGAGTGGGTATGAGGCCCGCCATGCTTGTCCTTTCGAAAACTCATTTCTTACATGCTTTCCAATTACACATGCTTCACACACACCCTTGTGCTATACAACCTTAGGTAGTCCATTTACCATGTTTTTTGAATATAAAAACTCCAGACTTTTAAAATTCAAGTGTCCAATTATGAGATTCCAAATCCAATTCTTATCTTCAAGTGCCATATTTGCTACGTTCATACTCCTTTTTCCTCCAAACTTCAAAGGAAACATTTGATTCTTTGTCATAGGAACAATGGTGACCATATGATTTCTATTATTTTTATCATAAATTATACATTCATTGTTATCAAACATAAATTTATAGTTTTTTTCTACAAGTCCAACACTCAATAAATTATTCTTCAAATTGGGAGCATAGTAGATATCATGAATTTTATTTTTACCTTATTTAGTACTGACTTACATGGTGCTTTTTGCAACCACATACAAAGTATTATTGTTCCCAAGAATGATTTTGGTCTTGAAATTCTCATTCACATGAGCAAACAACTCTTTCTTTCCAGTCATATGGTTAGAACAATCGAAATCTAGATACCAAACTTCTTAACTAGTTGTTTTAGCCATGTCACTAGTTAAAAACAAATTACCTTTTGCAAATTCATCCTCATATACATAGTGAGTTCTTCTATATCCATTTGTGGTCTTCACTCTACAATATCATGCAATATGTTCCATTTTATGAAAATTGTAGCATTCAACTATTTTTTGATCATCCCTTCCATGTCCTCTTCCAACAACAACATCTCCTCTTCCTCTTCCTCCTCTACCTCTAGAGTAATTATACTTTCTTCCTCTTCCATGTGCTTGTTTACTTGTTCTTGGATCAACTTCATCATTCTAAAAAAATCAATTTAGAATTAAAAGCACTCTCCTAATTTTCTTTACTAGTTTCACTTAGTCTTTCCTCATGTGACATAAGAGAACCAACTAGACAATCAAATTCAATTGTAGACAAATATTTACTCTCATCAGAAATTATTGCAACATGATTCCATTTAGGGGTAAGACATATCAATACCTTCTTCAAAACTACCTCTTTCTTCAAGGTCTCTCTAAGGGTGGCCATCTAGTTCACCACATCCTTCACTCTAACACAATAATCACCCACACTTTCAGCCTCTTTCATCTATAGATTCTCAACTCTTTATTCATGGTCTACAAATTTACCATTCTCACTTGGTCACTTCCTTGGTAAGCCTCTTGAAGAGACTTCCAAGCCTCCTTGGATGATGTAGCATCAATAATACATGGAAATAAACTCTTGTTAAGAGCAAATTGAATATGGTAGAGGGCTATTGAATTCTTCTTCTTTGTTTCCCTTTTTGTTGTCCTATCATTTCCTTGTAATGTGTTCCAATCAGGTGGTTCTTCATTGCCACTTTCCACTAAATCCCAAAGATATTTTCTAGTTAGCAATGTTTCTTATCTTTATGCTCCAATAATCATAATCTTATCCTTTAAATTCTGGAATGGGTAATGAGTTGTTGAAGTTGGACATTAGACTCAAGCAACAACAAATGAAGTTTTTATTTAATGAACTTGTCCAAGAACTTGATCAAATTTTAGACTGACCATGAACCCAAGTTAACTAAAACCCAAAAACCAGCCAAGATCATATACCAAATGAAGTATCTGATCCAAAAAATGAAGAGCAAAAAGTGCAGCAAAATCACAATAAGAAAAAAATTGCTACAACAAAAAATACAACAATTTTGTAGCAGCACGTGATAGTCTAAATTTAAGGGACCAAAACTACTTAAAATTTGATGAAATTTTGGGAGTGAATTCTACACAAAATACCTTTCCAATGGTGTATAACACATGCAAAATAGAGTTGAAAATCAAAAGTTATGAGCTTCGAAAGTTGCAGGTTTCAAAAAAATAGGGACAACAAGCATGTATTTCACAAAATGAATGGAATAAAATGTTGTTTTTCATTCCAAAAAAACTTAGAAGTATTACAAAGCTTTTTCCACACTTTCCTCTAGCTAGTTTACACTATTGTACATTTACAAGAGAGAAAATTATGTTACAACCCTTCATTTCATATTCTAGAAGTCCAATAATCATAGTGACTCTTCAAGGCCTATATAAACTTTTGGGCTTCTTTAAATTCATGGGAAAACTTTTGGTTTTATCTTTTTCTTAGTCAACATCAATATCCAACATCTATAGTGGTTCATTCAGGATTCATCATTGATGTGCAAATTGGAGAAGCCTATGGCCTCAAATAGGCCCCTCGAGCTTGGTATGGCAAGATGGACACATTTCTTCCCTAATGGATTTGTGAGATGCCACTCAGATCCCAATGTCTATATTTTGAGGCAATATGATGCACTACTTATTCTGGTTCTCTATGTTGATGACTTGATCATAATAAGGGATTCCTCATCTAGTATTAGTAGAGTCAAATCTTCTCTATAAGATAAATTTTCTATAACAAACTTGGGCTTACTTCACTACTTTCTTAGGATCAAGATCACATAATGTCCTTCTAGGATTACTCTTGCACAACCCAAGTATGCTCTTGATCTACTTTATATATTTTATATGACTGACTATAAATCTACACCAACACCTTTTTTCTTTGGAATCAAACTAAGAAAATAGTGTTCCACTCCACATGTTGATGCCACTTTGTATTTTCAACTTGTTGGTAGCCTCATTTATTTGACTCATACCCATCTTGACATATCTTATGTGGTTGGCATGGTTTCATGCTTTATGCAAGAACCCCATGAGCTTCATTGGAAAGTTACCAAACACATCTTTCACTATGTTCAAGGTACTTACAACTTTTAGATTCACTATTCAACAACTACTACTTATACGTTGGTTGGCTATACAAATGCTGATTGGGTAGGCTATTTTGATGATCACGATTCTATGTCTAGATATAGTTTTCACTTTGGTTTTGCTCTCATTTTTTGAAAAATTAAAAAACTACATGTTATTGCTCTGTCTTCCATAAGAGTTGAGTATGGAGGAGTTGTGAATGTTGTCACTAAGGTTGTCTAGCTTCAAAATATCCTTATTGAGCTTGGCATACCTTTTCAAAATACCATAGTAATATTTTGTGATAATCAAAGTGCTATCCAAATCTCAAAGAATCTAGTCCATCATCAAAGGATAAAACAAATTGATATACATATGCACTATATCAGAGAGCTCATCTAGGAGTAGGTTCTCGATTTGCAGTATTGTCCTATATCAAAGCAGGTTGTAGATATTTTCACCAAACCCTACATAAAAATCAAGTTTCTCCATTTACAAGCTTTATTAGGGGTGTAAGATACTCTTCCATTGATCATGGCCCCTTGGTCTTTTTTTCCTTTTCTCTTTTAGGAGGGAATTTTGTTCCTACGAGTTTTCTCCTTTTTCCCACTTATGAAAGATCATTTTGTACATGGGTACCTAATATGGCTACACATTTATTGGGACCCATCTATCCATACCCACCTAAGTTGTGCTTATGGGGGGTGTTAGTGCATTTTAATATTTTATGCATTAATTATCCTAGCACTTAGGATAAGCTTTCTTAGGTAGGTGTTTTCTTATAGATGCACATGATGCATAACATTGTTGGCAAGCACATGCAAATTAAATAGGCCATTTAATGGAGCACCTTCTATATGGCTTCCAAAATTTTATTTGTTGGAAGTTAAAAGGGTAAAAAAGTAAAAATTAGTTTTACCACTGTAAGCTTTGGACCTGACCCTTTTACCTCCTTGGACAGCAACTGAGCCAGCAGGATTAGATGGCATGGACGGCAGGGAGTTTGACTCCTAATATCATTTTTCCTTTCCTTCCTATTTTTCTTCTTCCCTATTCTTTCTCCTAAGCTTTCTAGGTTCTAGTTAATAATATTTGTATTTAAGCATTGTAATCCTTCGAACTTAATGTTAATGCAATATTTGGTTAATAATTTTTATGCTCCTAATTTCCTAAGTGCTCCTAATTTCATTAGTACTATATCCGATATCAGAGCAGAGGCTATACAGGCAAAGTGTGAAGCCCGAGGAGAGCGATAGGTGAGGCACGAATCTTGAGGAGGTCAAGGAGGCCCATAGGAGCAATCTCATAGGCAATGCATAGATCTTGAGGAGGTTGAGAGGGCCTGTAGCACGTGAATCGAGGCAAGGTCAAGAGGGCTCATAGCACATGAACTGAGATAAGTTTGAGAGGGCCCATAGCATGTGAATCAAGGTAAGGTCGAGACAGGCTCATAGAGAGCATGCGAATCGAGGAGCTAACCATAGGTGGACACATGGCAAGCAGACAACAAGGCAGACACGTGGTGAGAAGACAGCAAGGCGAACAAAGGGGCAACTGGCGATGTGGTACGAGGTGATTGGCTCGACTAGAAGGCAAAAGGGTAGTCACTGATTTCTTGAAGGCAATCGAGAAGCTTAGTTCTTCTCTATGCTAATAAAGCACAATATTCTCTTCGCACAGCGGATGTGGGATAAAGATTGTAATTTTTTTTTAAATTATCACGCAGCCATGATGAAATAAAGGAGGCAAGCCTCCATCGCCTCCTTGTCGGGCCACACAGCTTGACTGGATTGAGGAGCCAGCCTTAAGCCGCTCACCCCCAAGAGGTCGCAGGTTCGAAACCCGATGGCTACGAAAGTTGCAAAAAAAAATTGTGTATGGTATATGCCTCGAATGTCTTGAAATAATAGTGTATTCTACCTAGGTTTCATCGGTGGTGGAAGCCGAGTTGGCAAGGAAAATCTGCTTGAAAGAAAGGAGTCGTGGGTTTGACTTCTGCGAAGTTAGAAATTTTTTTTTAAAGGTTTTTTCTTTTTCTTAAAATTTTATTATTTTATATATTAAAAAATATAAACTTTATATTATATTTAATAAAATTAAATAATAATTGTTTTTTAAAATTTTATTTTATAAAGCAATTATATTTCTTTTATTAAATACAAATATAGATATTTTTTTTTATATAATAAAATAGGAGAAAAATAACATTGCCTAAGAGGCAATTTATGTAAGAGGACTCAAAGGTGGAAAATTGTGACAAAGCCTAAGAGGCTTAGTATTTTTCCTTGTAAGAGAGACAAAAGATCAAACTAAAATTTGTAAAGAGGCATTGATGATAAGACCAAGTGGTTGTTATCATGCCCTATGTGCACTTTTGGTAAGAGAAAATGTCGAAAGTTTTGATGAAAAAGTGAGAGCTTATGGGCTACATATTGTATTTAGTCAGTTGCAAAATGCAATAACTGCACACCAGAGGCATCCGAACTCAGGGTACGAGGCAGACTCTAAAGATAACTCCTTTGGGAGTCAATTTGAGCAATCTAAATCCATAGAAGTTGCACCACAAGAATTTGAATATACTCATTACAGTAATTCAGTGGAAATCCTAGAACCAGAATCACCAGAGATAATATTGATCAGTGATGATGAAGAAGAAGTAGCAGACAATTTCATGACTCAAGAAATAGTAGCACCACACTAAGAGGAACAAGCCATCAGTGATAGTGTGAATCAAGTCAGATCTGACTTAAATTTGTAATCTCTTCTTTCTTCCTTCTTCTTTCTTTGAAAAAAAGTAGAGTGCTTTATTGTAACCAAGAAATAAAAGAGTGTTTTAGTAACTATGGCATCACATAAAAATCTACCAATTCCAGAGTTCAACGGGTATGACTACAAGTATTGGTCTATCAAAATGAAGACTTTACTCATAGGAAAAGGTTTGTGGGATATAATAGAAGAGGGTTTCACAGAACCCACAGATTGGGCTACATTGAGTGCCACAGATAAGAAAACAAAGAAAGAAGCACAAAAGAGCAACTATTTTGCTCTTTATCATCTCCAAGCAACATTGGAGAAAAGTATATTCCCTAGAATAGTCGCTTGTATAACTACACAAGATGCATGGAAAGCTTTGAAAGACGGATTCCAGGGAAGTGATCAAGTGAAGCAAGTGAGGCTTCAAACACTAAAATGAGATTTTGAAAATCTCAAAATGAAAGAAGATGAAAAAGTAGGTGATTATTGTGTCAGAGTGAAAGCAGTTGTTGATAAAATGGTTACACTTGGTGAGGAAATCAAGCCTAAGATAATTGTAATAAAAGTGTTGTGAACACTTCCACAAAGATGGAATCACATTGCCATAATCATAGAAGAGTCAAAAAATATTTCCACTTTAACATTCGATGCATTAATCGGATTGTTAATGTCTCATGAAGAGATATTACAGGAATCTCCTTCAACCAGCTATGGAGGTGATGATAAAGCCTTCACATCCAATGAAAATACAAGAATAGGACGTGGAAGAGGTCAAGTAAGAGGCCAACAAAGAGGAAGAGGCAGAGGTAACTATAGAGGAGGCAATCAGAACAAAGGAGGCAACTCCAATAGAGGAGGCAATCATAATAGAGGTGAAAACCAAAATAGAGGAGGAAATCCAGGACGAAGTGGAAATCAATGGCGAGGAATTGACAAGTCCAAAATAGCTTGTTTTAATTATGGTAAGCCAGGCCACTTTGCTCACAACTGCTGGTCAAAATCTTCTCAAGGTAGCAGCAGTCAATATGGAAATTATGGAGAAGAAGATGATACCTCTAATATTTTTATATCATATGGACAATCAGAACAAAATCTAAATGACTCATGGATTATGGATACTGGTTGTTCAAACCATATGAGTGGCAAAGAAAATCTATTTGCTACTCTAGATTCTACCTATAAATTTCACATCAAGTTAGGGGATGATAAAGCTTTGCAAGTCGAAGGCATTAGAACTATGGAAGTTCCAAAAAAATAAGGACTAAAGAAAGTGAATGACAATTACTACACTCCAAAGCTCCAACACAATCTACTAAGCATTGGGTAAATGATGGAGAATAATTACAAACTTGTTTTTGATGAAGGAAAATGTCTCATTCTTGATAAAAATAATTGTAATCGTGTCATCACACAGGTCCCAATGACCAAGAATCGATTATTCCCTCTCAAATTTGGTGAGCTAGGGGGAGCTCAACTTGCAAATGTAGCTATAGCAAATCCAAGTGTGCTTTGGCACTTGCAATATGGTCACCTTAATTTTGCTAGCTTGAAATTGTTAACTTCTCAAGCTATGGTGACAGGACTTCTCAAACTTCAATGAACATAAGGAGTTCTGTGAAGGATGTGCTTTGGGAAAGCACTCAAGGTCGAAGTTTCCAAAATGACAAGTGTGGAGAGCCAACTATCGGACATATGTGGTCCAATGCAGAAAAATAGTATCGAAAACAATTCCTATTTTCTCACTTTCATAGATGATTTCTCTAGAATGTGTTGGATTTATTTTTTGAAACATAAATATGAAGATTTTTATTGCTTCATAGATTTCAGAAACAATGTAGAGAAACAAAGTGATTATTTTGTAAAATGTCTTAGAACAGATTGAGGAGGTGAGTACTCCTCAAAAGAATTCTTGAAATATTGTAAAGCAAGTGATTCACTACTACCTATACCCCACAACAGAATGGTGTGGTCGAGAGAAAGAACCGCACCATAGTTGAGATGGCAAGAACGATGCTTTAGACTAAGCATCTAACAAATATGTACTGGGTTGATGCTGTAAGAACCAGTGTATACATTCTAAATAGAAGTCCAACTTCTAGTTTATATGGCATCACTCCTTATGAGGGGTGGTACGGAAAGAAACCCAATGTAAAGCACTTCAAATTTTTTGGTTCTTTAGCATACACACACATTCTTGATGAGAAGAGGAAGAAGCTTGATCCCAAAATTTAAGCTTGTATATTTGTAGGGTACTATGAGTCTACCAAAGCATATAGACTCTACAATCCCAAGACTCATAAAATTGTACTTTCCAGGGATGTAATTTTTTATGAAGTGGGAGAATGGGGTCATCAAAGAATTTTTTTTGATGATGAGTCCCAAGATGTAAGTTCTTCACAGGTACAACGGGTACAGAAGGTGTCTCCCATGAAAAGGAAAGGCACACCAACCCCTCCAAGCCCAAGCAGGAGTACTACATCAAGTACTTCAACTGCCACTCCAAGTCCTTCTCCACATAGATCAGTAAGTTCTTCATCGATAGACATTGACTCTCCATAAAGAGGCAAAAGAAAATTACAACATCATCCATCTTTTCAAATTTTGGATCAAAATTACCAAAAAATATACACTAGAAGCCAAGCTAGTGAAATGAATTCAGTTTTGCAGAAACTTGAAAATATGCATATGTATGGGGATGATGACTCCCAAAATCCTAAGGGAGATGTAGTTAATTATGCTTTATTAACTAGTGCACAACTAGAACCATCTAGCTATGAGAAGGCTTGTACTCGGAATGTATGGCAAGAAGCCATGAAAGAGGAAATAACCTCTATAAAAAATAATGATACTTGGGAGCTTGTAAAGCTTCCAAAAGGAAAAAAATGTGTTGGATGTAAATGGGTCTACAAGACCAAATACAATGTTGATGGAAGCATTGAAAGGCACAAGGCAAGATTAGTAGCAAAAGGTTTTACTCAGAAATTTGGCATTGACTATGAGGAAACCTTCGCTCCTATTGCACGACAAGAGACAATCAGATTAGTTCTTTCCTTAGCTGCCCATAAAGGATGGAATATTCAACACATGGATGTGAAAAGTGCTTTTCTAAATGGATACTTGACTGAGGAGGTTTATGTTCAACAACCTCAAGGCTTTCAAGAACAAGGATAACCTTGTTTATAAATTGAAAAAGGCACTTTATGGCCTTAAGCAAGCACTAAGAGCTTGGTACTCACGCATTGATGGCTATTTCAGTGAGTATGGATTCACTAGAAGCAAAAGTGAACCAACTTTGTACTACCTAAAGCATGGAGTAGAAATTATCATAGTTTTTTTGCATGTGGATGATCTAATATTTATGGGTAGTAACACTAAAATGAATATGGAGTTCAAAAACTCCATGATGAAGCAGTTTGAGATGAAAGATGTCGGTTTAATGTGATACTTCCTAGGCATGGAAGTGCATCAATCAAATAGGGGGATATTCATATGTCAACACAAGTATGCTCAAGACATGATCAAGAAATTTTCCATGGAGCAATGCAAATAGTTGCAACTCCAACTGGACATGGGATCCAATTGAGCAAGGATGATAGAGCACCAAAGGTTGACATGACCACTTATAGAAGCATGGTTGGGAGTCTGATGTTTCTCACCAACACAAGGCCCGATATTCAATATGTTGTTTCTCTAGTTTCAAGGTTTATGGCAAGTCCATCTGAGTTGCATCTACAAGAAACTAAAAGAATCTTAAGATATGTAAAGGGTACATTGGATTTTGGAATCCATTACCACAAATGTAATTCTGTTAAATTAGTTGGCTTCAATGACAGTGATTGGGTCAACAATATATATGATAGGAAATCTACATCAGAGAACTATTTTAGTCTAGGGTCTGGACTAATCACATGGAGTTCCAAGAAGCAGATTGTTGTAGCATTGTCATCTACTGATGCTGATTATATAGCCATCACACATGCTAGTACTCAAGCCCTATGGTTAAGAAAAGTCCTTGAATAAATTGGAGAAAGTCAAAGTGGTCCAAATCGATTGTATTGTGATAACATAAGTGTCATTCAATTGGCATACAATCCAATCCACCATAGCATATCAAAGCATTTTGATATGAAGTATCACTTCATCCGAGACATGGTGGAGCAACAGATAGTTGAGCTTAAATATTGTAGCACTTTGGATAACATTGTAGATATCTTCACCAAAGGCATGGCTAAAGCTCAATATATAAAGCTGAGAGACTATATAGTCAATCCTCTCAACTTTAAGGGGGAGAATTTTGGAAGTTAAAAAGGTAAAAAAGTAAAAATTAGTTTTACCACAATAAGCTTTGGACCTTACCCTTTTACCTCCTTGGACGACAACTGAGTCAGCAGGATTGGACGACATGGACGGCAGGGAGTTTGACTCCTAATCTCATTTTTTCTTTCCTCCCTATTTTTATTCTTCCCTATTCTTTCTCCTAAGCTTTCTAGGTTCTGGTTAATAATATTTGTATTTAAGCATTATAATCCTTCGAACTTAATGTTAATGCAATATCTGGTTAATAATATTTATGCTCCTAATTTCCTAAGTGCTCCTAATTTCGTTAGTGCTATATTATTCAACCTTATCTCTTCTTCCCTTGCAAAGGCTAAATGCTTGCCTATAAATATGCATAATGTTTAATGAAAGAATGTGAGATTGAATGAAGCTTTTAGTTGTAATTCTATAGATTTTTGCCTTCTATACTAGAATAAATTTATTATTGCTTATGTAACTTGCTTCCTTCACCTAGATATTAGGTCTTGTATCTTTGTCTCAATCTATAGATGAATCTTACAACAATGATTAAAACCACCTCATTCCTATGAGATGACATAGTCTATAATACTTTCTAATCTATTTGCCATTATTTTTTAAAATATATTATGAATGATATATATATTATAGGAATTGATAAATCCTTACAATTTTCTATGCCTTTTCGTGGGTTTGAATATTGCTCCTTGTCATCACTATAACCTCCAGTTGTAGGCAGCAAATCCACCTTCCATAAGAAGAAGAAATAATTTTTGGATCTGCACAATTTTGTTCAATTTTGTTAGTTTTTGATTCAAATGTACAAGTGTGAAAATGTAAAAGTAGATGAAAACGTACAAGGTTTACAAATGTACAATCTGAAATGTTAATGAAATTAGGAGAAATGTGATTTGGGATGAATTTGATAAAAATCAAATTAGACTTAGTAAAACCTTATAATAAATTGTTTGAGATAATTCGATATGGTAGTTGTAAGTAATGTGATGTCTCGAAAACCACTTTGGAATGGCTTGGGCATGCATTATATAGCCCCATATTCAATTTTTTAGGTTGTTCATTCATTCGTGGAGTTATTGATTATTCATGGTGGAATTGTATATTGTTCATTATTGATGTCTTTTGCTACTAAGTCCATTATTGTGATCAATGATGATGGATTTATTGTACAAGAATATTCATAATCTAAATATAACAGCAAATATCTTTGATTCCATGTCCCTGTGAATTCCATTGTACATTTTGGTTATTACAAGTTGTGTGATTGATGTTGAATGCATAACTTGTTATGTTAATCTAATGGAATTGCACTAGAAATGACTTTGATTATCCTACGAACCTAGTGTGAGGGTATGAAATGATTGCACAATGATTTATGGTTGTACATATATGTTTCCAAGTAGTTGTATGATTTTTGGAAATATCCTTGATGATTATAATTCATTGCCAGTGAATTAGGGTTTGTATGTTGGAAGGAGAACAAGTAATTATCATAAGAAAACATCCCAGAACTTGTCTTGAAGAGAATGGTTGTGCAAGTTGTTTGAGTATAAGTTGTATTAAGAGTTCATACAAAACGTACATAGGCTGTACCAAATCATACAAGTGGTCATTTACCCAATTTGGTAATAAAACTGCAAGCCAAAACTTGCCAAATAAGGAAATTTTGGTGTTTAAGAGAAATCGATTACAAGACTGATCTATTTGAGTTGCAAAACTTATTCCAATGGATTTGCAGAGTGGAAAATCATACAAGTTATAGTTTTGTATGATTTTTATCGTACAAATGTATGATTTTATGACCATACAAGTTATTTTGCAAGATTGACAAGTTGCACAAGATAAATCATACAAGTTGTACGATTTGGATAAATTGCTTTTAAGACTTTAGGTATCATTTCTAGACCTTCTAAATCAACTTCCTTTTAGGAATAATATATCCCTGTGCTACATTTGGCACCATTGTCATTGTGGAGATCCCGTTGCACCAAACTGTGCTACATTTGGCATCATTGCCTTATCAAACCTTGGCATTTTTGTTAAAATGAGTCAAAATTGTTGCAGTCGAGAAGATCTTACAAAGTTATAAATTGTGAATACCATTAAATTAGAGGTGAATGATAAACACAAGTGTGCAAATGCGTAGGATATGGTATCAATGAGAATATATCCCAGTTAGGAGGAGCACGAGAATTGCTTAAAGAGTGAATGTGAATAGTGTTGAACACAATACGCATAAAACAGTGATAGAACATGGACATCTAACGAAGGAGACATTGAGAGGTTGGATACATTAATGATTGACACAAAAGGAGAGAATCAAGAAGCACCTAGAGTCAAGGAGAATGTTGGCATAAGTAAAGATATTAACAAGGAAATTGTGCGAGGTCGAGGTGACTGGATGGTAACACTTGAGAAAGTGGCAAATAGATTGTAAAGGAGTGCAATGGACAGGAGTCAGGCACCAGAGCAATGACACATGGGGTCTTAGGATAAAATACCAAGGCCACAACCTACACACCAATGAAGGAGGTCACAGAGTGTAGACACACAGGATATTGGTAGACGACTATTTGGTGAATATAAGATACCTCGAGTAGATTTTTATGAGGATCAGCAAAGTGAGTCACCTAAAAGGAGGAATCAGTCAAGTATTTTAGGAGATACTTTGTTAATTTAAGAGGATGAACCACCAATGATGGCCAACTTAGGCAATAGAGTAAGAAAGTAAAGATACCCACCCTTTATGGGTGAAGGAAAGGAAGACCCGACGGGATACATTAGGACATGCATAACCATTTGGAAAGCAAATGGTGTGGACCAACCAGATGAATGGTTGTGATTATTTCCTGCTACATTATGAGGACTTGCCATAGATTGGTATTTGAAAAGATAAAATACACCAAATTTTTAGACCTGGAACACAATGAAGGATGAATTCATTGAGGAATTTTGCTATTTAAAGGATGATGGAGATATAGTAACTGAACTTTGTGTCACTAAGTAGAAATCTGGTGAAGATGTAAAGTCATATAATCATTGATTAAAATAGTTTGTGGACAAGATGGAAATACCTATAGTAGATGTACTAGTAAAAAGATGGTTTCTATATGGGTTGTTACCCATATATAAGAAAAAGATGAAGGCAGTTCCATCTTCCACATATGAAAAAGCCTTGGAGAATGCAAAGAATTTTGAAAGTGAGGTAAAACAAACAATCACTGGAATGATAACACATTCCAAGTGTGATGATTCAGATAGTGATAAATATGATACAATATAATGGATAGTACAATCGTTCTGAAAAGAATTTGATAAGATAATAAAAGAGGCAAAAGGCAAAATTAAGCAAGATAGGAAGGATATTTGGTTTACAGAATGCAAGTCTTAACGTCACACAAATGTGACTTGTCCTTGGAATGACTATTGTCACATTTACAAGGTACTTGGACACAAAGTGGTACAGTGTCCATTCAATGCAAAGGTGTGTCCACAAGTTCTCTCAATCCAAGAACAGGAAGAGAAACAAAAACCTCAAGGGAGTGGCCAGCAAGCCACTAGTGGCAGTTATAGAAATAATCAAAGAGGGGTAAGACAATACCAAGGCAACCAAAAGGGAGGACAAAGCCATTTGTAGTATGATTCAGAAGAAAGACCAATCATACAATGCCACAATTTCCAAGAGTGGGGGTATTTTACGAAGAATTGGCCTTCACCTCAGAAATAAGAGACACAACAAACTAACGCTACACACATGTGTAGATAGTATGGTCTAGGAAACCATAAAGAAACAAATTTTCCAAAGCGAGTTCTAGTAACCATTAGAACATGAACTTTTTGGACATAGAGGTACCTCTAGTTAGAGAGAAAACCAAAGAAGTATTAGTCGTGACAAGGAATCGGGCTAAGAAGGACAAGTAATTTGAACCTGCTAAAGAAAATAAATGATGGCAAGTGGCAAAAAGGATACTTAAGGACTAGCAGGGGAAAAGAGTTAAAGAAACAATTAGAAGAGAAAGTAGTGCAAAATTTGGTAACACAAGTCTTGAATACAACTATCGATATTAAAGTGGCAAGTTTATTAGAAGTCATCCCATAATTACATAAAGCAATTGCAGAAGACATACAACCTCATAAGGTGATGGAAGTCCAGATCTAGCTAATCAAGGAAGAAGAAAAAAAGAATTATTTCATGGATCCAACCATACTGATGATTGATGTTGGGAAGAAACCCGCATTAGTTCATATGGAGGTCTTGGGGCACAAGTTGACACAAGTTATTATGGATGGAGGATCCAGTGTTAATGTGTTACCCAAGAAGACTTGGTAAGAAATTGGTGCTCCATCATTACAAGAACCTAGCTTCTGATTGTATGGTGTTGACCAGTATGGTATAAAGACAAAGGGTGTCTTGACCACACAACAAGTTATAATAGTTGATCAAGAATTCATCTTAGATTTTGTTGTGATTACCATAAAAAATCCAACATATGATGCTTTGTTGGGAAGAGGATGGCTATGAATAGCCAAAGTTAATCACAAATAGGGAAAGGACCAAGTCACCTTCAAGAAGGGATAACACAAATACATGATCAACTTGAATAACCAGAGGATCAGTGAGGATGTGGCCACGACCGATGAGTCAGGAAGTTCTTCTAGTGAAGAGGAGTATAAGCCTAATGAAGAAGGGATGATGTACCTAGACAACTATAGTGAAGATGAAGCTCGATCTGATAGTGAACTCTTCCATTCGTATATGGATTAGTATGAGGTTTTCAGCCCACATACATTTGTATTAATACAGAGGAGACCACAAAAAAATAAGACGAGATGAAGGTCAGCTTGAAACCAAAGAAAGAAGAAGAGAAGAAGAGAAGAAATGGATATTCCCTAAAAATTTTGTAAACTATACAGTGGGAGATGCTTAAATCGATGCAATACTAGTGCATCTAATGAATGTGGAAAATGCATTAACAGAGCCTACAAACATCAAGTATGAAGGACCTCGGATAGTGGATGTAAGTCTAGGAATAGAGGAGAAACCTAGGATGATCCACTATGGTGATGATTGGAACCCAGTATTGAAAGCAACAACTTTCAAGATATTTTTGGAGTACAAGGATGTCTTCGCCTGGACGTATAAGGACCTGAAAGGGGTACCACCAGAGAGATGTGTCCACAATATTATGTTAATTATTGGGGCACAACCAGTGAGAAGAAGATATTATAGGATGAACCCTAAGTATGTCGCATTGGTAAATTTAAAAATCAAAAAGATGCTAGATGCAGGAATCATTTTCAGAGATTACTAGTGATTGGGTTTCACCTATTGTGAATACTCTTAAGAAGGAAATGGATAAGATCCAAATATGTGTAGATTTCAGGAGTTTGAAATGATGATCAAAGATCCCTTCCCTATTCCTTTCATAGACTCCATTCTGGAAACAGTCGCAGGACATAAAATTTATTCATTCCTGGATGGGTTTTCTGGGTACAATAAAATAATTATAGTCAAGGAGGATAAGTTGAAGACCACATTTATTGTGTAAAATGGCATCTATGCATATAATTGAATGCCATTTGGGCTATGTAATTTCCCAGCCACATTTCAGCGCATTATTCTGTATATATTTAATTAATTGACCACAAGAAATTTTAAGGCATTTCTGGATGATTGGTCCATTTATGGTAAGATCAAGGATCATTTACTTGGCCTTAGTGAATGTATGAACAAGTGTAGGAATGCACAAATATCCCTGAATCTAGGAAAATGTTTTATGATGGTACCTTATGGGAAACTTTTAGGACATATAGTGTGCAGTGAAGGATTGAAGATTGATCTTGATAAAATCCATGTTATATTACAAATGGAGAAGCCATATGATGTGAGCTCGTTAAAAATCTTCCTCGAATCCATGGGATACTATCGAAGGTTTATCAAGAACTATGCATATGTGTCCTACCCACTAGAATCTTTGACTAAGAAGAATATTCCTTTCAGATGGACGAAGGAGCACCAAGGAGCTTTTGAAGAGTTGGAAGCTAAACTTGTTAGTAGTCCCATTTTGGTGTTCCCTAATTGGTATAAGGAATTTAAAGTTAAAATTGATGCCTCAAACTTTGTGATTGGATGTGCATTGGCACAAGAGGGACAGTATAGACTAGATCAGCCTATCTTTTTTGCAAGTTGCCCATTGTCATGGGTGGGTAGGAATAATAGTACAATAGAGTGAGAAGCTTTAGGGATGGTATATGTTGTACAAAAATTTAGGAATTACCTATTGGTAAACCCTTTTGCTTTCTACGTACATCATCGGGCCTTGTTGTACTTGATAAATAAGCTAGTCATACAAGGACGGGTCAGCAGGTGGCTCGTCACTTTACAAGAATTTGTATTTCGAGTAGTAGTTCAACCTGGTAAGAAGCATGTGATTGCAGATCAATTATCTCGAATATGATTAGGAGAGCCTGTAGGGATGGGGATTCCAAATGAATTCCCTAATGCTCAGTTATTTGCAATTAACGTTGTTCCATCTTGGTACAAGTTAATTGGACAATACTTATCCACAGGTGAATTGCCATAAGATCTGATGGCAACAGAAAAGAAAAAGGTAATCATAAAATCAAAACCTTTTTAGTTGATAGCTGGATTATTGTACAAAATGGGTATTGATGGTATCCTATGAAGATGTGTGATGGATGAGGAAGTTAAAGCAACATTGAGAGAAGCATGAAGGGTTGGCATGAGGACACATGGGGCCTGATGCCACTGCTCAAAAAATACTCTTAGCAATATTATGGTGGCCCACATTGCATAATAATGCAAAGGAATATGCACGGGCATGTAATAATTTCCAAAGAGCAAATAATCCAATACGATGAGACTTTATGTCCTTACACCCATTACAACCCTAGGAGCTATTTGAGAGATGGGGGTTGGACTTTTTTGGACCATTAAAAACTACCCGTAGATAGAAGTGTTGATACATCGTGGTAGCTACTAAATACCTAAAAAAATGGATCGAAGTAAGAGCACTACCAGATAACACGACAAAGAGTACAACTCAATTCTTGTATGAGCAAATAATTACAAGATTTGTTAGATTAATATTTCATTATTCGGGATATTTACCTCATAGTAAAAAGTAGTTTGTTATTTTTTACTATTAGTATTTACCACTAGGTTATTTCATTAGTTGATTTGTTTTACTATTGTAAATGTCATTAAACAATGATTTATTGTTATGACATAATATATATTATTCACATTGTTAAGTGAATAATATATTTTTATTAGTTAGCATCAATTGTTGAGTTGTTAGCTGACTTTGGGGGAGATTTCCTACTTCACACTATTTACTACCTAAGGGGGAAACAGTTGCCATTTGGCTATTTCTAGCCTATGGCCAATGTTATTTAAAACCTATGCTATATCAATATGAAGACTATGGTTTATGCATATTTTTCTTCATATTACATTTGCCAACATTGGTATTAGAGCTACGGAGGAGGAGGCAAGGTGCACTGGGCAAGGTGGGTGGAAGCTTTGTTCCAGACTGGGCAAGGTGAGATATTTCTCCTGTTCCATGCAAGCCAAGGTTGTGAATTTCATTTGCTTAGTTTTTTTAATTCTCCTAAGTTTGTAGTCTTACAAGGGTTCGCAGTCCCATGTGGATAAAGAAAATAGCTCGTAGGCCCACATATCTAACAGTAGGTGGTTGTTAGACCTTGACAGGCCTAACAGGCCCATGTGGGGCATCCTATACCACAGCCAAAATTGAATTGTAGACCACCACAAGGTGGCCTATCGAAGCTGTTATCGGCCCACAAGCACTGAAAGCTCGTACGGGCTGACAGAGGGCAGGCAACCCTTTGAATGGCAACTGTAGAGGAGTCGTTGGTGCCCTCTAACCGTCGATTAGAGAGGAGTCTCCAGCAACCGACACAACTATCGACCCTAGCGATCGACATGACTACACAAATCGATGCGACTACTGATCGTGACCCGATAGACTCCGAACAGGACCGATGTAACTACCGACCAACATGACTATCGATCATGACCCGACAGACTCCAGATAGGACCGACGTAACTACCAATTTATGTGAATATCGACCACCCTAAACACCTAGACACTACTATGACACTGACGTGGACAGTGACACATGCCAGGTGGACGGACAAGTGGCGACAGACAATGGATGAACAAGTGGCAACAGACTACTACCTAGCAATAGACGGTGGACGGATAAGTGGCGACAAACTGCTAGCTGATTGGAAGGCACAAAAACTAAGGTCGACATGCGGTGTTTGAAATTCTCTGCTAACACGTGACATCAAGGAAGTCTTCAGGCTGGCGTACATGTGGTCGACTCATATTCATTCTCCGGCTAGGCAAAATGAGGGTTGGTGATTGCCCAAAGGTAATCAATATAACATGCATGGATTTCATGTTATATAATGCTAAAATAGTTTCAGTGTGCTCAATGTGGGACTAAATAGTCCCACATCAAAAAAAAATTCGCCTTACAACGGAGGAAGGACATAAAAGGGATATTCTATCCCTTCACTCCCAACCACAGCGGTGGCTGGGCTAGCTGAAGCCTCCCCCGCTAAGGCTGCAACGTGCGATATCGCGAGGTCAATTCCCCACCGCGCAAAATATCACCATTTTGTTTTAAAAAAAAAAGCTTTTAAAGCACCCAATGTAATATTTTTAACTTTTTTTTTTTAAATTAAAAGTTTTTTTTATATATTTGTTTTTAATAATTTAAATATAATTTTTGTTTTTAAAAATCATTTTTTTATAAATTGATTTTTTAAATAAAACATTAATTTATTTTTATTATTAATTAAAATTATATGATTAAATTTTTTTTAATTTAAAATTTACAAATTAAATTAAAATTAGAAAAAGGGGAAGACCATTTTTTTTTTGCAAAAACTTTCAATCAAAGAGAGCTTTTGTTTTCTCCCAAAAAGGGGATATAAGACATATAAGAGCACCATTTTTTTTGCAAAATTAGGGAACCTAAAATCTTCTCAAAACCTTGTTAATTTTGCAAACAATGAAAGATCAAACTTGAATTCTTTTTTGCCAAATTGTAACACAAGGAGACACAAAATTTTGTAAAATTCAAAGGCAAAGTGTGCATTTGTTTTCTCCAAAGGGGGATATAATACATGAAATTGCACATTCTATTTTTTGCAAAATTGAGAAGAAATTGAAGACCTTGGGTCCATAAAAACCAAGTCGTGTGTCGACTGGTTCTGGAAGCCTTTCAAACGCGGGTCGTGTGTCGACTTGACTTGAAAGGAGTGCTATTTTGTTAATTTTGCAAAACAAAGGGGGGAAGACAAGAAATTGTATTTCTTTTGCAAAATTGTAACACAAAAGTGAGGAGCACTTAAAACAAAATCAAAACTTGTTAAATTTGCAAAACAAAAAGAAAGGCAATTGTTTTATGCCACATTCTTTGCAAATTTGAAAAACAAGAGGAGACATAAAATATCAAATTTTTGCACAACACAAATCCAAATTTTGTTGCAAAATTTGGTAATAAGGTGCATTTTCGATTTTACTCGACACCTTTATTACAAATTGGCAAATTAGGTGCATTTTCGGTTGCATCCGACACCTAAGTGATAATAATTTGTGGGCACTCTTTGATTGATTATTGCATTTACTTTCTTGTTTTATGCAATTATAAGTCACAAAATCAAGAGCACTCAAAAACCCCAAATTTCACAAATAATTGTGTAAATCATTTGCACAAGTATAAGCCATTTGTAAAATTGATATTCTCTCCTTACAAACCCCTAATTCACTCTTATTTGTTTGGCTCAATATCCTCAAACTGATTATTCCTCTTCAAGAGGATTTTCAGGCAGGTGCCATTAAATATCTTTTTGAGTGAATTCTCTTTCACTTCTTATTTGTTTGGCTTAAATATCCTCAAACTGATCATCTTTCTTCAAAGAGAGTTTTCAGGTAGGTGCCATTAAATACCACTTAAGAGTGAAAGAAAGATCATCTTAGTGCAAATTCTAGGACCTTCATCATGGCAACTATCAACAAATACCTAAATGATACACAATTGCTTAAAGGTCCTAACTATTCAGCATGGAAAACTAAGATGAAAGCCATCCTGACTATAGAGGAAATGTGGGATTTAGTAGATGGCACTAAAACAAGACCCACATCACCAGGAGCAGATCAAAAAGCATGGGATAAAAAGAACAATCATCTTCTCATGTTGATCCTCCTAGCAACTACTGATGAGATCCAACCTCACATAAGTGAAGCTAAAAATGGTAAAGATGCATGGGATGCACTTTGTACCATTTTTGAAGGCAAGAATCAATCGACTATTCTAAACCTTCAAACACAACTTCATACACTCCATATGAAGTCAGGAGAATCAGTAGAACTATTCCTCTAGAGTAGTAGAACTGAAGTCAAAGCTAAATGCTTTAGGAGCCAAAGTAGAAGATACTATTCTGACTTCAGTAATATTGAGGGCTCTTCCCGAATCCTACAAGATGTTAATAACATCCCTTAATGTATCTCAAAGATCAGTCACCTTTGTGGAGTTAGTCAATTTGCTTCAAACGGAGGAAGCAAATCAACTCCAAAGCGATGAAGTGTCAAACAATGCACTTTACTCAAACAATCAGGGTGAAAAGAAGAAAGGAAACTTTCAGAAGGGAGGATCATCTTCAAAAGGTAAGGGAAAGAAACCTCAAAAGAATTTTTGCTTGCATTGTAAAAAGGACAACCATGACACCAATCGGTGTTGGTTTAAAAACAAGCAAAACAAAAATGGCAAAGGCACATCACAAAAGCAAAACAAAGGCAATGTTGCTAGTGAAGTGTCTGATTCCGATTCTGATTCTGGTTTAGAAAGAGCACACAAAGTGCTCATGGCTAAGACAATATTGTAAAGGGAAACAAATTTGTCACCCTAGGCAAGCACCATTTCCAAACTCTCTTTTTAGGCTTCATAAATAGCATAAGTTTTTGTTTGAAGTACTTGCAATAAAGGGGTGATTGTACCTCTTTTAGGCTTCATAAATAGCAAACTCTCTTTGTTTGAAGTACTTGTAACAAAAGGGGGAATTTTCTGGTGTAAAATTTGCCTAGGAGGCAATCTTTGTAAAAGCCTTAACAAGCTTCATGAGTTGCACATATTTTGCAATTAAGGGGGGATAAACATTTCTTTTCCTACTTCACACAATTTTTTGTAAAAAGGGAAGAAGACTTATAAGGGTGCATTTTTGTAGCGACCGACACCTTAGTCACACTTCTTTCAAAAATTCCATTACAACATGTTTTGCAACAAGGGGGAAAACTTATAAGGGTGCATTTTCGACAGCGACCGACACCTTAGCTACCTTATCAAAACTTTTGCAAAATCATATTGTAACCGAATGAACCTCGTATGAAGTGATCTACTCTACTACACCTAGCGGTTGCAGTGGTTGGTTACCCATGCAATCCGGTTGGATGACAAGATTACAATAAGGACATTCGTTGATGTGAAGACAAAGTGAGGAATGACCCACTTTTTGCTTAGGAGCAGCCAGAGCACTGTGATAGAGCAAGAACCAACAGATCAACATATTTTTCACTATATTGGGACAGTTATATACATTACCCAAATAATGTAATAAGGGGGGATGTTAGAGTAATATTCCATTATTTGGGATATTTACCCTCATAGTAAAAAGTAGTTTGTTATTTTTTACTATTAGTATTTTACCACTAGGTTATTTCATTAGTTGATTTGATTTACCATTGTAAATATCATTAAACAATTATTTATTGTTATGATATAATATAAGTTGATTATTCACATTGTTAAGTGAATAATATATTGTTATTAGTTAGCATCAATTGTTGAGTTGTTAGCTGACTTTGGGGGGGGATTTCCTACTTCATGATGTTTACTACCTAAGGGGGAAATAGTTGCCATTTGGCTATTTTTAGCCTATGGCCAATGTTATTTAAACCCTATTCTATATCAATATTAAGACTATGGTTTATGCATATTTTATTTCATATTGCATTTGCCAACAAGATTCGGTATTCCACTATAAATAACAAGTAATCGAGGAGGTTACTTTGTGAATGATATTATCAAAAAGTTGACAATTGATTTCAGGATTTTGCATTCCTTTTTTAGTCCGTATTACCCTAAAGCCAATGGGCAAGTGGAGGTGACTAACAAAATCCTAGTGTCAACCTTATAAAAAAACCTTTGGGATAGAAGGAGCATATTGGGAGGAAATGTTACCATATGTTGTTTGGGTATATCGAACCACCATTAAACCAACGATAGACCATGCACCATTTTAGTTAATGTATGGTCAGGAGGCAGTAGTGCTAGTGGAGTTCTTGGTACCAAGTTTGTGGTTAGTTGTGGAGCATCGCTTAGGTGACCAAGAAAGTCTAGAGGAAATACTAGCGACACTAATCAAGTTGGATGAAAGAAAAGTCATGGCATAGTGGGCGATCTAAGTGGCCCAAAAGAGAAGGAAGTTGTGGCATGATAAGCACCTTTAAAAGTTAGAACTTAAGCAAGGTGACTTAGTTCTAAAATTTAATGGGAAACAGGAAATCAAGCTAAGAAAGTTAAAAACCTTGTGGCTTGGTCCCTTTCAAGTAGTAGAAGTGATGGATAATAGGGCAGTTAAACTATAAAATTTGAATGGAACTAAAGTACCAGACACTATGAATGGTTCAAAGTTGAGGCCATATAAAGTGTAGTGTCTATTTATTTCTTTGAAAGAAATTTAACAAAGACGAAGGGAGGAAGCTCAGTCCAATGAACTGCAAAGAAGAATTCAAGGTCCATTGTGGGAGGACCTTGATATGGGACTTGCACACCTATTTGTAGAAGGGGAGGAGGCAAGGCCAATCATCGAACAATAAGAATCGGTACTCTGACCTAGTGAGAGAAGAAGGATGTCAATACATGTAAGATTCACAAAGAGACTGAATGGATCGAAGAAGAATATCAAGAATGGATTCCTCCAAATGAAGGAAGAAACCAAGAAGAATAGGGAACTTTGTACCCACAGTTGGATTATAGAGAACTACCTCAACCAATAGAAGATCAATGAAGGATACGACTAATGGTACGGTATGCAGACAGGATGGATACCCTTGATATGGAAGCTCCATAAAGGAACATAACCAAAACCATGGATGAAGAGCTCATTGGACTTACTCTGTTAGCTCAAATAGGATTATTGCAACAAAGGATGTAACAGCATATCCAACAGTTGCAAGAGGAGCACGAAACATTGCAGGGTCATACTGTAAGACTCTGTGAACAAACTATCCAATATTTGGATGAGACGATGCAAAGGTTGGATGAGCAAAGGATAGTCAGGATACAAGAATTATAAGTCAAAGGAGAAGAACATGAGGTGATACTTCAAGTAAATGGTACACACCATGAGGATGCAAGCACTAGCAGGGAATAAAGATCGCAAATAGCACCACATGGCATGCCGAATGACATGCCAATGACAAAAGAAGATGCAGAGATAGTTTAGCAAGACATTGAAGAAGATATTACATCACCTGAACCATAAGGTAATGTACATGAGGACTCAAGTGAATCCAATGATGAAAATTTGCCCTGGTTAGTAAGATATGATAGTTCAGATAGCAATGGTGATGACTTCTTAAGGCAACCATAGGTACCTCATGCTTATCCTGACCCTAAAACCTATGCAATAGCCTATTGACAATTGATGTAACAAAGAAGAGAAGTGCGAAGACTTCAAAGGTTAATAAATTTACCAACAAATTGGTCATAACAAAGGGATGATGATCGTAATGATTCTAGTTCTGAGTCTAACTTTTTGAAACCATATAGGGAGACCCTGGCAACCTTGTCTCCACAACAATGCTTTGAGGAAATATTATGGAAACATTGGCTATTATATGCAGATCATTTGTTATGACCCTCCCAGATGGACCTTTGAACATGAAAGAAAATAATGTATTAACAAATGTGACTAATACTCGATTTTGTGTAATTAAGCAACCTCACAATAATAAATAGATAGTGAAGGATATGATATTGCTAATAAATTGCCAATATGTAGGATCAGGTGTGCTCGAGAGTGGAAAGAATTAAGTCAACCACCAGAGATGAGAGTACCTGAGGAAGGGGATATGATGATAAGGCAACTTGAAGGTAACACGGATAGATAACTTCATATAGGCATGCATTTGGTTAGAGATAATCATCAATATCTAACCACCTTGATCCCCGAACTGATGGCCTCGTAGCTATCGTAAGTTCTAGATACTGAGACAAGTGACTAGATTGACGGAAAGACTCCTTCTTTGTTTGACACACTTGCATGATTGTCTTTTACTTCAGCATTATTAATCTTGATAATTAGTGAACATGGAGTAAATAGTTTACCTTTACAACTTTGTGTGTGCTTGTTTAAATAAATGTTTGATTTATTTGAAAAAGCAAAAAAAAAAGATTTATTTAAATAAATGTTTGATTTATTTAAAAGCAAGAAGATATTATTTAAAATGAATAATTATTTTAAGCAAAGATCTCATTTGAGTATTTGGTCATTTTAAAAGATGCTTGTAGATGTTATTTTTATATAAAAATGGTTGATTTATTCAAATAGTACTAGCAAGCAAGAAGTTTTGCCAACGATTGTTAGTGGAAAACTTTCTTTGAAATATAAAAAAAAAGAAAAGTGATGCATTTATTTTGGAACCCCAAGGTAAGGACTTTACCATGGCGTGTCTATGAAGTTACCGCTCACCCGATGATCAACCTAAGGCGTAAATGTGATAAGTCGGCACTCAGTCGAATGGGTCGGGTTACCCTTTGAAGACCTGATTGGGTCAAGTTGTGCGAAACTCCCCTGATGTGAAGGGAAATTTCTTTATGGAGATCACTTTGGTAAGAGGGGAAGCATGCCTACCCTACCACCTGTCAGAGTTGGTCGAGAAGTAATAGCGGGTAGGTAGGGATAAGGATCAAGGAAAAAAATAAGAGGCGTATGGAGTAAAGCGAAAGGGGGTTGGTATATGGAAAGGGAGAGAAAAAGGAGAGCAAAGCAGTGAAGGAGAGAAAAGAGCAATGGACATCCACACGAGTGACATAGGCGATCCAGGTTGGTTCGTCTAGAGTAGTTATTATTATTTTTTACGTCCTTTGTATGTTGTGTGTTAGCCACTATGAAGGCAATATGGCTACATCCTTTGTATGCTATGTGTTAGCCACTATGAAGGTAGTATGGCTACATCCTTTGAGGCATTGTGTTAGCCACTACGAAGGCAGTATGGCTACGTCCTTTGAGGTATTGTGTTAGCCACTATGAAGGCAGTATGACTACATCCTTTGAGGCATTGTGTTAGCCACTACGAAGGTAGTATGGCTAAATATTTTGAGGCATTGTGTTAGCCACTACAAAGGTAGTATGGCTACATCCTTTGAGGTGTTGTGTTAGCCACTGCGAAGGCAGTATGACTACATCCTTTGTATGTTTTTTGATATCCACTGCAAAGGCAGTATGGCTATGCCCTTTAAGGTGTTATGTTAGCCACTACGATGGCTACATCCTCTGTATGCTGTGTTTATCCACTATGATGGCAGTATGACTATATCCCAAGGAAGGTTGTGCATAACCGTTGTTTGACAGTGTGGTCTTCATCCCTCTATAGGAAGGATAGATGAAATGGTGTCAACACCTTACCACTATCGTGGGCGGTTGGCTAGGTATGTTAGAAGAAAGCCAATCAAATAGCATCGTAGGTAAACCCTCCCGTTGAAATCACAGCCAGATCAAAAGTCACCTCGAATGTTTTTGGCATCAAAAATGATCTATCTATCACGATGACTAGCAATGCCGCAAGTGCGTGCGTACCACCTTCTTTGGTGCTACCAAGGTAGAAACCACTTCTATTAAACTTTGGCTAACTTGTGTCTCCTCCCATGTGTTGGGATGCATTAACCCATCTGTTGAAGGCTAGTCATCTTCCTGTCCATGGATGTGTAAGACGCTTTAAGTGTTGCTTATCATTTAAATGTCAGGTTTTAAAAGTAATGAGGTGTAGAAGCTTTAGGTACTTTTCATTATTTAAAGAATAGATTTTATGATAATTATTATGTGAAAGCTCTACTTACTGCTCATTAATTTAAATGGTAGATCTTAGTGAAATAAAATGAATGATGGTTATTTTGTAATTTAAGGGTATGGGACCTTATGTTATGAAATAAAATGAATGATGGTTATTTTGTAATTTAAGGGTATGGGACCTTATGTTATGAAATAAAATGAATGGTGGTTATTTTGTAATTTAAGGTTATGGGGCCTTATGTTATGAAATAAAATGAATGATGGTTAATTTGTAATTAAACGGTATGGGACCTTATGTTATGAAATAAAATGAAAAATGGTTATTTTGTAATTTAAGGGTATGGGACCTTATGTTATGAAATAAAATGAATGATGGTTATTTTGTAATTTAAGGGTATGGGACCTTATGTTATGAAAGTTTATTTGGTAGTTTAAGGGTATGGGACCTTATGCTATGAAATGAAGAAAAAATTTTATTGGGAATTAAGGTAGTTGCTTGAGTAATGAGATGTGTGAACCTAGTTCTTAGCAATTAAGGGTATGGGACTTTAATTGTTGAGAAGGTTTCATTTATTTACAAGTAGAGTGCACAGTTGATGCATGGTTGACTAACTCCCTCAAGTTTTCTAAGGTGGAGGGATGGAAAGGGTAGTTTCCATGTTTAATACTATGCATTAGTAAGTTGAATTGTTTGGGTTATTTGTATAGTTGCAATTTAGCAATGAATTAAGTGTATATAGAAGCATTTCTATCCATATCCATGAGTGTCATAATCCCCTAATATCCTCACTTGATCGATGGAAGAGAGGGAAGGACATAATCATGAGATGGACCAATTTACAAGTTTTCACTCTACCTTACATATTGTCTTTTATGCATTAGATTAGATTGTGGGGAAATTTCCCCGATAAAATGGATGTAAAGTATCATGGAAAGTATGGGATGTACATACTTAATTATGTATCTTAATGGACATTGTAACTACTATGTTTAGTACTTCTTTATTCAAATTATTGCATTCAAATATTTAATGTATGTCTATTTGGTGATTGTTTCTTTACACTTTTTATTCTTGTTGTTGGTCAATTCATTTTGTTAGATTTAGTATCTATATCTTTAATGCTCGTGTGTGATTAAAAGAATGAATCATTAGTAAGTTCTAGGTGAACTTAGAGGATACCTTAAGGGCTTTAGACCCCCTTAAGGAGATTGGTGACTAGGTTTGGAATATTGCACCAGAGTTAAGATAGCTTATGAGAAGACAAGATCGATACCTTAACTTGTAGTACATGTAGCATACCACACATAACAACTTGTGTAGATATTGAGATGTGTGTACACCTTCTAATGATTGAAGGTGGTAACTCTAGCTCATCAAGACTGATGAAAGGGATGGACTTAATGCTCAACATAAGATAGGTTTGCGCAGACGGATTTATGTGAAGAGAATCTTGTATGGTATAGTTCTTGAGAAACTTAGGGGATGTCAAATAGTAAGTCAGTCTAAGGTTGGGTAAGGATTTATGAATCCTTCTCCTTAGTCAAAAAAATATAGATAAATTTTCTCTTTTGTTTGTATGTTTTCTTATTTTGTGTTATTTTTGGGTGTTACATCGTTGAATGCAAGCACTCTGATAGTTTTCATATGGAACACAAAGAAATAAAGGTCACTTCACCAACATAGAAACCCCTAGTACTCAAGAAATGGGAGGAACAAACCAACAAGGATCCCCAAGGCAGTAGTGAAGCCATGGAGGAGGAGTACGTCCACTAAATATTGGAAGGGGTAGTTGGGATGTCCCACCTAGAGGAGGTAGAGGACAAGGGAGGATTCAACCCCCTACTCCTAGATGGCTGAGAGATACACCATTGGCCTATTTGAACTAGACCAAAAACTTGCAAGGTATCCCCTGGTTGAGAGGGTATGTACCAAACCTTACTCAAGGACACCCAATTAGATGACCTCCATTGATCCGACAAGGACCAAGAAGAATTGAAGCTGGAAGAGGATTGCTTTAGGGTAGATAAATCCCATTTAATTTTTGAAGAGGTTATGTGTTGAGAGGACTAGGTCATGGAAGACATATGCAAGGAAGAGGACTTACCAGCAGGGGAAGAGTATGATTTATAGATGAAAGAAGTCAAGGACAATAAAGGATTCTTTCACCAAGTTTGGAAGCTGATTTGATCTGAGGAGATAGGTGAAGGAGTCACTTAAATGATAGTAGACCAGTAAGAGCACCCCTACCTCGTGATCAATCACTAGAATTATGAAATGAAGTGTCACCAATAGAAAGTCCCATAGTTTGTAATTGTATGACTCTAAATTGTACACATGGCAATGAGAAAATAGTAAATGGTACAACCTAGAAAATAGGAAGGGATCATTCAAATTATTGGTTGGCACCTAATGATGCGATTATTCGCAATGTAGAAGTGGGACCCCCAATCGACAAGTCAAATGGAGGAATCGTATAAGTGAATGTCAATGTATGATTCCTGCAACCATAAGTGTCAAGATATTAATGAGAAAAAATAAATAAATTAAAATAAAAAATTATCTTAATTGTGAAAATTCCTCGGGACGTAATTAAGATGGAGGGTGGTTGAAAATCGAAACAATGGCCCCTTCTGAAAAAAAATAAATAAAAATAAAATAAAATAATTAAAGAAAAGGACAAAATTGCATGCACAAGGAAGACGAGTTGTCAATAATCCATACAAGAGGACAAAATTACATGCAAAGGAGGCTAAGGTGGTAAAATTTCATGCAGGAAGACATTAGGATTTCAAAAACAAATAAAAAGCAAGCGCCATACAACTTTTTGACAAATCATACACATGCAATTTGAAATTCGGAGGATTTGAGAGCAAAAAGGGTGCAACCGAACAATTTTCTTCTATATGGGCATTTGAATTCAATAGTTTGCTGCAATTTTTCATGACCCATTCCATATTTGCACCATAGAAACCTTTTTATTTCAAAAAAGCAAACCAAATTGGAGAAAAAGCTACCAAAGATAGGGTTTTACTCCATAAAAGAGCTTTTTTAGAAATCGTGTTGTAGGTGGAGAAAATCTGCTATAAAAATGAGGGTTTGAAGTAGGGAGGTGCCCAAGGAAACCCTTATTATAGAAAAATTAGGGCTAGGGTTTGATTTTTTCAAAAATAGTGAAGTGCAGGAATTGCAAGGAGGCAAAACGACAAACCCTAGTACATAAAATCAGCCATAAAAACACAAAATGCTTTTCTAACTTTGCATGTGTGAAAAATTATGAAAATAAAATCGCACAATGTTGTCATAATGCTATAAAAATTTGTCTTGGAGAAAAATTGCACCGATTGAAGGAGAAATTGCACAATTGCATCAAAATTGCATCGAAAAAGAAGATTGCACACTTTCGGCAAATGGGTATTCCAAAAATCATACCAATTTGATAAAAACAAGGTTTTTTAGCCAAGTGAAGTTTTCCAAGGCCTTTTGTACAATTTGGAGGTGTGATTGTATGATTTTAGGGTAGATTGTATGATCTCAGGTTTTTGGGGACCCGATTTGTGCATTTTGGAGGTGGTTGTACAAAATTCTTTTGTAGTTGTACAAAATTTGATGAGATTGTATAGAAGGCAGATGCCCTTGTACGATTTGGGGGCTACTTGTACAATTTTAGATTGAGATTGTACGATTTGGAACCCCATTGTATGATTTGATGCATTTGTACAAAATTATGTGTAATTTAACAACTTCAAGTGGAGTTATACGAATTGGTAGTGGTGGTACGATTTCAAAATGTACATGTACAATTTGTTGAGGTATTGTACAATTTTATGATAATCCTAGTATGTTTTGGAAGTAGTCATATGGATTTTGGAGTGATTTTATGTAGAGTTGTCCTAAATTGCCAAGTTGACCAAAGAGTGTGCGAACGAGGTTTCCACTCGATGATGGTAGAAGTATGAGCTCCAGGTGAGAGTTTTGAGCTCATTTCGATCACATTGTAGAAACTATGGTGGAAATATCACCAGGACCACTACACCAAAGAGATTCACGGCCTAGAAGATCTCACTCAGTTTACCCCATTCAAGACCAAGGACATCGATTTCAATCACACAAGAGGCATGGTAATCATCCTTGGAGAGGGAGAGGGTATAGGCCATGGAGAGGTCAGAGATATTGGCATGGTGGTAGAGGTGGTGCACCACTACAATTTAGGAGAGAGGAGATGGAGCCACCCAAGGCACATTGAAGGAAACTTTATAGTGAATTTCATTGAGAGAAGACCCCAGAGGAGTAGGAAGAATTGCTTAGTGAAGCAGAAGAAGAGCAAGTGGATATCAAGGATATCACTTTTGGACAACCAACAACAAAATTTTGCAGGAAATGGTGGGAAAGGAGTGAGGCAAAACATCCATTAAAGCTTACACTAAGAAAGGCCAAAGTAAGCACCATCATGCAAATCCCATCGCAAGATAAAGTATTCTTCAATGAATACTTGTTGCAAATTCTTTAGTCCTACGAACCCACTGTGAATCACATTGTTGTGAGAGTGGGTAATAGGTACATCAAGGTGGAGTTTTTGATGGAGGTATTTCAAAGAACATTTGGATTGCCCAAGGAGGGAGCTCCGATTTTGAAGAATATAGTAGATCCAATTGAGGCTCACAAGTTGATTACAACACTCACATCTATGAAGTCACCTGTGGCAGCCAAGATTTTTGGTTCTAGAACTCATGGTATAAAGTAAATCCAGTTGAAGACTGATGAATTGGCATGTACAATGAATATTTTCATGGCTCACTTATTAAGAGAATCATGAGCTTCTGAGATGCCAATCTGGATGGCACAGTATGTGGAAGGTGTCTACAATGGCATGAAGTATGATTGGGGAACCTATTTAGAGGAATGGATGCAGAAGTTACTGACAACTAGGAGGAATACTTTCACCATGACTTTTCATGCCATTGATCTTTTATTAGATGTAGTATCTAGAATGGGCATTTCCTTTCCTGGTAGGACCCAACCTCAAGATTTATCGCCAGATCAACCTACCATACTGTGATGGGAAAATATTATGCCTCTATCAAAGGCAACTCTAGAGAAATCAAAGGCCAATAAGGGCACAAAATAGCCAATACCTTCGATGCAGGAAGAGGTTGAGACTACATCTAATGAAGATGTTCATCCTAGGAGGAAAAGAAGAAGACAGTTGGAACCTACCTTAGAATAGCAGGCATAGGACCAACAACTATAGGAGCAGCCAACCTCTTTTGAAGAGGAGAGAGTAGAATGACAATCCTATAAATATTCAAACACACAGGCAATGGGAGAAATAGAAGAATCCCATGTAGAAAGAGCAACCTGAGTCGATACCAGAGGAAGGGTACTTAGACTCAAAAGGGTTGGATTTATTAAATTTTAATATACCTGGTATGGAAGAAGTAGGAGCAATGGGATCTCCGACATTGCTTCAGACCTCTGATTTCAATTTTTTGGATTCATCTAGATATTTGGCAAGAAAAACAATGGCATCACAAGCTCGAAAGAAAAAGCAGTGGTGGTAGTTCCATTTGAGGAACCCAAGGGAACAAAGAAAATAAATATTATGATGTGAGGTGGTAACATTCAATAGGAGAAGGCAAGTACACAGCCACCACAGGAAGAGTTTACTCCTAACTAGATAGTTGCAGCCCTAAGGGGAGTGCAACTGAACCCACAGGAGGAAGGGTTGGCAGAAATGCAACAAGAGGACTTACCTAACCCATAAGAGGAAGTCCAAGCATCGATGATAGAGCAGCAATCTCTACAGGAGATCATCAATGTTGAGGAGATCAGATCACCTAAATAAGGAGAGACAAACAAGATAGTAGCACACATTTTGCTACAAGAAGAGAAAGTAGCCAGTGTGATCAAAGAAGTTGGAGGAAGTTCAAATCCACAGGAAGAGGAAGAGGAAGAACATACCCCACCACAAGATAATATTGTAGGGCTTCGTACAAGATTTTTAGTTGAAGTACCTCACTTTGGTATTTTGGGGGATGAGGGTGAAAATACTAATGAGCAGGTGGAGCACTTCTTTCGATAAGCTAGTGAAATATTTTCCAGCACCAGGTTGCAATTTTGTATTGGTGGTGTTGGATAGTTGAAATAGTGGAGGGAGCAAACCTTCACTAAATTGGAGAATATTGTGGAGTGGGTGTACAATGAAGATCGTACCAGGAAGATAGCGCAGATTCATGCACAACACCCATGGTTGTTACCCGGGGGAGAGGTAACTATGATGTTAGGAAGACAAGATTTATCGAAGGGTGTGAAGACCAATTATCACAAGTTTCCATGAGTATACTTGGATAAGGCAACCTATCAGACTTGTCCATTGAATACATCAGGTACAAAATTTTGAAGAGTACCTTTGAAATTGGCCTTCACCCTGAGGAAATTGAATTTCCTAACATACTGGATCGAGTGGCTCAGCTTGGGTCTTGAACAAATTTATCAAGCCAAGGAAGCACAGTGGGAAGAAGTGGAAGCTACTCGAAAGGAAATGGTTGTGATGGAAGAAGAACTTGTACACAGTAAAATAGAGGCCGAGGAAATATTGAAGAAGATGGAAGCAGAATGGACTAACATCAAGCAAGCTTATGAGGATAAGCTACGCTCACAAGAGGAGGAAAAGCAACTTGTGATCCAACAAGCGGAAGAGCGCACGAAGTAGTTGGAAGCTCAACTGGCAGCACAAAATGAAAAATTGGCCAAACAAGCAAATCAGTTGAAGGCAGTGGAGGAACAACTACAGGAGAAGAATCATAAGATCGAGGAGATGGCAAAGGATGCCAAGCGCTACAATGAGATCATTATGGATCATAAGGCTCGACTTAAGGCTAAGGATGAGCGTATTACGACTTATGAAGCTGACATTCATCAGAACCTATAGGTCATTACGAAAAAGAATGAGGAGTTATCCATAGCAGCCAGAATAGAAGCCATGTTGATAGAGAAGTTACGCAAGGGAGCATCCGAGCGTGAGAAGGAGCTAGCTGCACTTTTGGCTACTGTAGAAGAGAAAGCCAATGAGTATGGGTTAAAAGCCCTAGAAGTTAGTCAATACGCAGCTTGATTGAAGGATGAGTGTATTACTTTGTGTATGCAACTTGATGAGTACCACCAAGGTTCATCGACCAAGACCAAGAAGACTGAGTCAGTGAGGACACCACCTGATTTAAAGGGAGGGTAGATGTAGGCAGCAAATCCACCTCCTAGAAGAAGAAGAAATGATTTTTGGATTTGCACAATTTTGTTTAGTTTTGTTAATTTTTTATTAAAATGTACAAGTAAAACATACAAGTAGGTGGAAACGTACAAGGTTTGCAAATGTACAATGTGAAATGTCAATGAAATTAGGAGAAATGTGCATTTGGGATGAATTTGATAAAAATCAAATTAGACTTAGTAAAACCTTGTAATGAATTTTTTGAGATAATTTGGGATGGTAGTTATAAGTAATGTGATGTCTCAGAAACCACTTTGGAATGTCCTGGGCATGCATTATATAGCCCCCCATTCAATTTTTTAGGTTGTTCATTCATTCATGGAGTTATTGATTGTTCATGGTGGAATTGCATATTGTTCATTGTTGATGTCTATTGTTGAGTCCATTGTTGTGATCAATGATGATGGATGTATTGTACAGGAATGCTCATAATATGAATATATCAACAAATCTCTTTGATTCCATGTCCTTGTGAATTCCATTGTATGTTTTGGTTATTGCAGGTTGTGTGATTGATGTTGAATGCATAACTTGTTATGTTAATTTAATGGAATTGCACTAGAAATGACTCTGATTATCCTATGAACCTGGTGTGAAGATATGAAATGATTGCACAATGATTTATGGTTGTACATATATGTTTCCAGGTAGTTGTATAATTTTTGGAAATATCCTTGATGATTATAATTCATTGCTAATGAATTAGGGTTTGCATGTTGGAAGGAAAGCAAGTAATTGTCATAAGAAAACATTCCAAAACTTGTCTTGAAGAGAATGGTTGTGCAGGTTGGTAAATCTAAGTGTAAGTTGTAGCAAGGGTTCGTACAAATCGTACACAGGCTGTACCAAATCGTACAAGTGGTCGTTTACCCGATTTGGTAATAAAACTGCAAGCCAAAACCTGCCAAATAAGGAAATTTTGGTGTTTAAGAGAAATCGATTACAAAACCGACCTATTTGAGTTGCAAAACCTATTCCAGTGGATTGGCTAAGTGGAAAATCATACAAGCTATAGTGTTGTATGATTTGGATCATACAACTATATGATTTGGAGACCATACAAGCTGTTTTGCAAGATTGACAAGTTGCACAAGACAAACCATACAAGTTGTACGATTTGGGTAAATTGCTTTTGAGACTTTGGGTATCATTTCTAGACCTTCTAAATCACCTCCCCATTTGGGAATACTACACCCCTGTGCCACACCATTTACATCTAGTAAACCTTTTACATAGCCGACTACGTTGATGTAACATGCCCACCGGTACTATGGGGTCCGAGGGCGTGGAACCCTGGTCTTCGTGCTCCTACAAAAGTGTTTTAGCCATTGAACCAAGCCATAAAACCCATATTATTAATGATATTATGAAGGCTTATTGAATGAAAATTTTTAAAATATTTTGCCTCACCATTCTCCGAAACTAATGCAATAGAGGTGGCATTAATCTTAGTTATTATAGCCTTCTTTCTACTAACCTCATCAACCAAAATAAATGTATTTATTTTTAAATTGGTTATATGGAATTAAAACAGTTCCCACCCATATTATATTATGACTACATAGTGGTGTTACAACAACTTGGAAATTATGCATGTATTATTGGCAAGATTCAAACCTAGGTCTCCTCCTTGAAAGGTAAGTAATTTAACTAGTTGAGCTCATGCCACTTGATAACCACAACCAACATATTGCTCTTCAATGGATTCCAAATTTTTTGAAAGGAAATTATAATAAATCCATTGATGTTAGGTGTGTTTTTAGGATGGAAAGAGGAAACTATCTTTTATAGCTCACCTAAAACATGTCATGTTTAGGAGACTACTTATATGGGCACCTTTGTAGACCATATGAAGGATCTTGGACCGTTCCAAGACTTAGCAGTGGTTCTAACCACTCATCTGGGGTAATCTAGTCCTATTAAGCATTAGTCACTGATGGCAATAGTGGCTAGCTCCCTAGCCATTGATGGAAATAGCAGCTAGCTTCCTAGCTGTTGATGGCAATAGCGTCTAGCTCTGTAACTAACTCGGCCCTCGAGCTGAGCAAAATCCATTGCACATAATGGATTCTTGATTAGTTGGGTGAATAGAAGCTTCTGGAAGGCTCGTCTCAACTTCCTAGGCATAACCAATTCTTGTTCTTGGCTTCTCCATGAAGCTAGAGCAAGGATTTTGGGAGTCTATTTAAGACCCCAATTTTGAAGAGCAAACCCTAGAGAATCAATGAGCATTTGCCATAGCAAAGCCCTGTCAAATTGGAGAGCGATTTCACCTAAAGCCTTGAGGAGTAACGAAGTGTTTTCCAACTAAGCAATGATAAGTGCAAATCCACCAATGGATATTGCCACATCTTGAGAAGAACAATCGCTTTTCAAGCACTCAATTCAACGCGATTTGAGCCAATTTCCCATCCAAAGTCATTTTGAGAGAACGCACCAAGAACGTCAAACCTCTGTGTAGCAGAATTGATTGATGCTAGGCCTAATATTTAGAGAGTAGAACCCTCACACCATAATCGTTGTTATCAAAATGGCTCGCAGGCTTAGCTGCGGCTATCAACAGTGGCTAGCAGAGCCAACTGCTCTGGTTGATAGCGGCTAGGATCTGATGTCTCTTTTCCCCTGCTTTTAGCCATTATATTATATTAGTAGTCTTCTACTTGGATTTGTAACCTAGTGTAGCAACATTTTCATTCTTTATATTAAGTCTTTCAAGCATTATTTCAAGTTTTCAGACATTCTTTATCATTTCATGCTTTCTTTAAGTATTTGCTTCATTTATTGCATCCTCTTGGAAATTAGCCTCATCATGAGAGGCTTCATGTGCTTCTAAATGTGCTTTGTTGTTTTCTTGCATGCGGTTGATAGATCTCTCCAAGGACATAGTATCATTCAAGACCATTCCTCTTGACATTGGATAAGGAGGCATCCTTGTAAGCCCTCAAGCAAAGTTTGAAGACCTTAAGAGTCTATTTAAGGCATCTACCACATGAGTTTTGGATTGTAATATGTATCACAATGGTCAAATCCCTAATAGGGATGTTCTTGTAACCTTGTTGTAAAGAGATTCAAAATTATTAATAAATATGGGCACATTCTTTTACTTTCTTTCTTTGCACTTGGTTAATTGATTATCTTGTCATTTTGATAACAAATTATCTAGTTAGAATTTTTAAGCCTCTTTCAGTTGCGATCACAGTGGGAAATTGTATTTTTCATTGCCTTTGCTAATTTGTTGTGTTTTTTTGTGTGCAGGTACTAGCCACGATTGAAAGCAGCAGTGCACAATCTCAATCGCAGTTAACAACAGTAGCTAGCATCGTAGTCATGCTAAGCAACAATGACTAGCAAGAAACTTGGCAAAGCAGTAAGAAGTATGCCTCTTCATAATATGAGGATTTCCAAGTAGGTTTCCTCTTCTATATTTTTCATTTTTCTATGTTTTTATCTACATTCTAGGCTTTAATTAGGCCACATAGCAAAATTTTAAGGGAAAATACATGAAAAATCTTATATGTTGGTAGTCGCTGCTAGCAACAGCGACCAGCTCTGTTAGCTATTGTTGTCTCCAGTGGCTAAGATTTTTAGATGCTTTTATGTCTAGCGATTGAGATTGTTGCCCGCTATACATAACAACGACTACTATATTGAACAATGTGGTAGTGTTTTCTTGCTTGGAGCATGTCCAAAGGTCAATATCATTTTAATTTTGCATGTGCATTTTCTAAAAGAAAAGAGCATTTAACCTTGCATCCTTTTGAAAGTAAAACATTATTTCCTAAGCATGTATGAAAAGAATCATGAATACTTTTTGATGCATCTTTCATTTATACAAAATTAAAAAGAACCCCACACACCACGATTCAAAGTGAATATCAATGGTGATGGGCCTTCACATCCAACCCGTTTATTGAGACCAATAGTGGAAGTTATTACCACTTGGTTGGCTCGTCTGACATTGTACTATCAAAACCCATCCATGGCCAAGGCCGATTCAATAATCATCCTATTCGTAGAAAATAGCATGCATTCCTCTTTTGAGGGGTGTATCATTGACCACGATGTGCTAGATGAGAATCAGTAGTACCTATGCTCCTTGCTCGGTTATGGATTTCATCTCCATATCTCAGGGGATAGACAGTTTGGATGTCATTACTGGGTTTGTCGCTGCAAGTATATAGGTGAAAACCTTTAACTATCTAAGAATATCATCAACATTTGCAAAACACGATGAGATTTAGACTATATACTCAACAAATCAAAATGCACTAAACAAGTTTTAGGACACACATCTAATCCTTAAAAGAGATAATCATATTGTCTACTTTGTGTGTTTCTTTATTTTTTGGGTAATCAACATAAGATCCTCGATTTGGGACCAAAACCTAATTTTTCAAAAAAATTAAATTTCTAATTTTTTATTCTGCATCTAGTGAATCGAAAATCGTGCAAATCAGAGCTATAATGAAAAAGTTATGTTGGTTTTATGATTACTCTATTTTTGAGTGATTTTTAAGCTAAAATAGGGAAAAAAATGCACTAAAATAGTCATAAAAAACCCTAAACAACCCCAAAATTTACCAAATTTGTTTTGTTGTCTTAATTAACCCTGGGTGCATCCCTCATACCATTTTTTATCTTTGGCTCCACATTTTCCCAAAATTCCTCAAATTGGTCATTTTCCCATGAGCCCCGATTGGCCAAATATTCCAAAAATACAAATTTTGATCCGAAAGTCACTTTTTAGAGTCATAGCTCATTGTGATCAGCTCATCGCACTGATCATTTTGATATATAACACCCACAACTTTTTTTGAAAGAAAAATTTTTTAATAAATGGTTGGGGGACCTCCCATGGTGAAGAAGACCTCCAATTTAGAGAGGGAATTAGGTTCCATAACCATTGAACATATCAAAATTAGTCTAGAGGACATGTCCATCCCTAAATGGCATCCCAGGTCTTATTATGACATCAATACTATCCATAGGGGGTCAAAAATTTGAGATATCCCTATTAAGGAAGCACCCATAGCTCCTCTAGGAAACCTTCCTAACTGGAACACCTTGATAGAATTCTATATAAGGAACAATCCTCCTACTAAGGGGCATAATAGGTCAGTGTCACAGGTTCACATCCCAACTTGCTCTATACATCAATCAAAAAAATGAACATGAGCATACACCATGACCTAGCCTGGATGAGCAAACCACCTTGTTTGATCAAGCAAGTCACCCCCTACTCCTCGTAGAGAGCACTCTACATATGCATGTTGTGCTTCTGTGTAGTATGAATATACAGAGCTTACATCTAATCTTGAATATCATTCATTCCTCATAGATGAGGAAGATGACCCAAGTCATCCTCCTAATCCTCGTGAAGAGTACTTGGGGCAACCACGTTGTGGCTCTACATTGTCAGACTATACAAAGCCCATTCATAAATCAAAATATCAATTCAATGCAACCTTTATAGATCATGGAAAACAAGTAATAGATCCCATGAGGGGGAAAATACATGACAAACCCATTCGTATTTCCAATACAAGGGTGCATAGCCCCCATACAACTGAACAACAAAATCATACTCATTAGGTACTTAGGCTGCATATTAATAGACAACAACATACGGATCAACTCTAGTTGGATAAAAAATAGTTAAATCAATAATGGGTGGACTCACAATGAGCACACCTACAAACATTGTATCAACAAAAGATACAAGAACAACAAAGGATACAACAAGAGCAAGTGCAAAATGCATTACATGAAGTGGTGCTTATGCCTAGCACCCAGAGGATGCAACAATGCATAAGGCGTCCAGTTCAATCTTGAAATATTTTCCCTTGGCCATGCAAAAATTATGTTCAATATCAAAGGCCAATATCTGGTTATCATCAAGAACCTCATACTCCTCAATAGTGCCAAGATCAATATGATGAGGAATCATATGAAGAGTCCCAATGGGAACATCAGGAGCAAATAGATACCTACCCTAAATCCATTTATGATGAGGTATCTAATGATCACACTTATCATCCACCTCAACATAAAAATAAGCCCTCACTACCTAATCAAGGGCGATGAGAGGAAGATCATATCATTTTTTCAGGGCCATACAAAAGACTAAATGATCGGGTAAATTTATTCGAAAAACAAGCTCAAATTTTGGGTTATCAAAAATCCACACTAAAGTAGCTTAGCAATTAGCCTTTGCATCCATCAGTGTCATCACCAACATACCCATCAAATTTTAAGATGCCTCAACTTGAAAATTTCAAATATGACAAAGATGCACACGAGCACATGATAAGCTTCATCAATATGTGCTTTTATATTCAATACAATGACCCCTTGATGTTGAGAAGCTTTCTTACAACATTAGTTGGGGATTCTTTGGAATGGTATAATCATCTACCACATCATAGCATAAACACCTTTGAGCAATTAGCCAATGCATTCCTGCAACGTTTTGCCTCTAATGTTAAGAAAATGACAAACTTGATCGTCTTGACTAGTCTTCATCAATTTTATGATGAGCCAATCGTAAAATATGGTAATAGATGGAGGAAGGTGATGTTAAAATTACCTTTCATCCTACCCACAATGGAACTCATCCGAATTTTTACAAGAAGATGTTCGAAATAAATCTTTCTTCTCCTACAATTATAGTAGTATCAAACATTCGAGGACGCTTTGGTGCAAGCCAAGGTCATTGAGGACATCAAGTTCTAGGAGGATGATATTCAACTCCACAAAAAGTAATGGCAAAGCAATAATATTATAGGTGACAACACACAAAAAAATGCAGCCCCAATCAATCAATTTTTTTTAGTATCTCTAAATCCTCAAACTAGGCTCCACCACCTCTACTAGTGCAATATAATTACCAAGCTCAACCTCCTCTGGCCGAAAATCATACACAAAAAATTTAAGGACAAGGCCAACAACATCGGCCATTGTGACAATATACTAATTTTCTAGAGATATTAGCATCGATATTTAATCGATTATGTGAAGCACGAAAAATCAATCTTCCGAATATTCATCCGTTGAAACCTAATAAGTGCAGATTAAAGGCGCACAAGGAAAATCTATATTGTTTTTACTATCGACAAAGGGGTCATGACATCCATACATGTTATCCCTTTAGATATTTAGTGCAATATAATATAGAGAGGCAAGAACTTCAGATAGGAGTCTTCTAGTATCCCTTTCCTGCACACGAAGTAGACACAACACCTGCCAATAAAGTCGAGCAACCTAATCAGGTGCATATCAACCTACCTTCCCAAGAGTTTATGGGAATTATCAGTATTGTAACAGAGAAACAAGAATATCAAAATCGATCTACACAACCTATGGCTTCATCCAATATTTCATCTTTGCTCATTTCATCTCATCGAGACATTGGCATTGCACAAAATTTTGTGCCACAACAGGAGAGGTTAATTTCTACTACTCCTCCTAGCCAAGCGAATCATAACGTATCAAACACAATGTACATTGGGGGTCTTCAAGGTGTCACAACTTCCCCATCATCCACATCATGATCAATGAAGCAAAGTGAGACCCTCAAAGGTATCACACCTCTCTCACTTTCATTGAGTAGCACACACACTAGGGGTACCTAAGGTAGCATACCTTCCCCTTAAAAACATAAAAACAAACAAAAATCATAAAATATCAAAATCCAAAAACATTCAAAACATTTAAATTTAAAAAACAATTGAAAAATCAAAATTTCAAAAACAATTGAAAAATCAAAATTTCAAAAACAATTGAAAAATCAAAATTTCAAAAACAATTGAAAAATAAAAAATTCAAAAATATTGCAAAACATCAAAAACACAAAAACATTTACATTTGGTATTGCATTTACATTTTGCACATGCATTCATTTAATTGCATTGCATTAGGTATTTTCATCCACTATATTTGCATTAGGATAGGTTGTGTTTACAATATTACAAACGATAACATGTTTATATGCTAATCATGCATCCTTACATCATCATTTATCACCATTGTGAGAAATTATGTTTTTCAACACAATTCCATATATTGTTATAAGGTATATACTAGGGTTTTTTGGTCATTCAACCATACCTAGTGATCTTCTCAGATTTTATAGAAAGTTATCTTCACTTTCGAAGATGAGGTCTAGTTCTGATAGTACCTTGCATATTTCAAAATACCATCACTTTTTATAACATTAACAACCCTAGTTTGAACAAGGAAGGATGAACAATACAAAGTGGTCCTAGTCACCTTAAGCGAAAGGTTTTTACTAGCTCATCTTGTGATGCGCATGGTCTAGAGTTTTGATCATTGAAAAAAGGACAAGCTCTCCCCTACCCAAGAAATCCCTTGCTTTCATACAAAATAAGTAAATTCCCAAAATCAAAGCAAAATCCTTGCTCCAAAAGAATACAAAATAAATAGTGATTTTCATCACTAAGCATGAGCAAGTATCCCAAACAATGAAAAGAAAAGAAGGGGGTGAAGAGCTTGAATCCCTAGAATGGTTAGTATTCGAAACCATTGAGTGATCCCCAATATAGCAATGGGTTGAATGAATCCTGCCTAACATTGGAGTAGTTCTAAGTAATTTACATATGAGCTAACTTTAGGTGGCCTGTATTGCCTAGTAGTCTAGTCCAACTACGTCTAAACTTAGGATCATGGTGAACATTTGGTGACCTCATTACATCAATGGGCTGAATGAATCCCACCTGGCAATGAGGTAGTCTTATGTCTCATCTAATATATTCATTTGCACACACAGGGATAATGAATATCTTGGTCTTCATAACAAAAACTTTTATCTTTCATGAGTCCTATATAGTCATTATACAACTTTTGATTAATCAACTAGGGTGTTTGAGTCTCATGGAAAACCTCAAAAATACCTTATAACAACTATAGCAATCCAGGATGCATACACCTAAGCTAGTAATAAGTGAAGCATCACATAAAGCATGAAAGATAGAAAAATTTGCAAATGAACATAAAGAAGGGTTTCCTTTATTAAATTTCCATTGAAACTCGATTACAAATTTGTCCCTCTTAGGGATACCCAATGTGATACAGTTACTACAATCAAGAAAAGTCCCCACGCGAGGGTAGGTGTAATTCACAAGCTTCCTAGGTTGACACGAATTGCTCTAAGGCAAATGTAGTCTTCTTCTCCACGATTAGAGGCATTTTTTGCTTTGAATTTCAAGACCTTGTTAACCCTGTGTTCAAGAAACAACAAGAAGCAATTAGAAGCAAAGGAGGCCTCTCTTGATGAGGCTTTTAAAGGAAATTATACAAAGTATTATCATGAAAGGCTAGAAATCAAGAAAGTACATAAAGCATATAAATCTACTCTGAGCATGATAATTGACCATCAAGAATGTAAATGAAGCATAAATCAATCCATCTAATATCCTAATTAAACCATTGAAAGCATGAAAGCATTAAAAGTAGCAATTATTTCCCTAATTGTTTAAATGACAAAATGCAAGGAAAGAGAGCCTTAAACTATGATTCTACTGCACAAGTGTCTCTACTAAAGTAAATCTAAATCAATTGTAACTAATATAAAATAAATAAAATGTAAACTATTGCTAAAATCAGCTAAATTGAGGATTAAACCTTGATCGCGGGTCTGTCGCATGATTGGCACTTTTAGCCACGGTTGAGGCGTGAATGTCCTTGTTCTCCAAATCAAGGCTTGATTCCTCAATTCACTCTCATGAATTGATGATCAAGGGTCACCATGATGTTCTCTGACATATTTGGCGATTGAATTTCTTAGATCGATGATGGAATGGGCTCGATTGTGTTTCTTGATTCCTCCTAGCCCTCCATAGCCTTCTTGGTTCAAAATGCCATTTGATCTCCAATTGGGTAGCAAAAGTGTTCTTCTCAATGTATGCAAGTGAGTATGCAATTCAACAGGGCTTCGCTGCTCTTCAACTCAATATTTGTCTCTATCATTTCCTAATTTAGAGGGGGTTCTTATAGCATTTGAATATGCCATGTCTTAGCTTCATGGAGAAGCCAAGATCAAGAAAGGGTAGTTGGGGCAATTGGAGGGAAGTTTCTAGAACTTTTTGCTCTCAAACCGCTCTGATCTACAACCAATTGGTCGTTGAAACCGATTTTGGGTTGGCCATGATCCAACTAATTTTTGAGGCTAGTCGTGGCTCTAAGGCATGGTCAACTCTGTTAACCGTGAGTGTCAATCACAACTAACATTGATTATACCAAACTGCCTAAATGAGTGGTTAAAACCACTGTTATACCTTGGAATCTATCCAAGATATTCCATATGGTCTTCTATAATATCCCATATGAGTAGTCGCCTCGACATGATGTGTTTTAAGTATCTACAACAACAAACCATCTCATCAATCAATCACCAATTTTTCTTATGAACTTTTGTTTATTACATGGTGTGCATGGAATAGGATAGATACTGGATGGATATCAGCAACAATGTTTAGATGACCACTGACTATTTTGTGTATATCTTAAAACTTACAAAATCTTATAAGGGAAAACCATACATCTCACAATTATATCATCTCACATATGAATGCTAAAATGATTAATTCTTATGATAAGAGTTACCATTTACATTCATGATTTTTATACATTCAGTGGTGTCATCCAGTAGTTTGTAAAACACATATTAGATTCATTCCTTACGTTTTACATGATTAAAGTATACAGGTTCATTTGTGTTAGATAATCCTCGTGTAATTAATGCATTACAAACATCATCTATCATAGCACATATCACATAGATTAAACGCACAAACAATTAAAACAACTTTAACATGCATTTACGATACATCACGACATCCATATATGCATACATAGTAGTGCACCTACACATTTAGATCATAGCATCTAAGCATACATCTATCATCTAGCTAGTGCATGTCATTAGTACATCGTACACACATAAGCATAATCAAAATTTCATCTAGGCATTGCATCCATAAATGCATCCATGGATATCAAAGCATATCTACCAGTCCATAATCATCAAAAATCATAAAATTAACAAAAAATCAAATAAATCAAAATTTCAAATATGCCTTGTATCTAGTTATTTACTCTATACACTTGGCGGTTGCAGTGACTTGCACTCCATGCAATTTGGCAAGATGAGCAAATTACCATAAGGTCATTTGAACCATATTATTCATTGTTGAATTGAAATTTTTTCACTTCACTCCCCAATAAGGCCATTGCGGTCGGGCTGCTCCACAGGAACGAGGTATTCATTTCCTTTCCTCTATGACATTTCATCAGATCATCGAACATAATGATTCAAAATAAGCTTAAATGGAATTGCTATCATCTTGATTCCCTAAGAAGGCCATTGTGGTTGGACTGCTCCACAGGATAGAGATGTACAATTACTATTAATAGTTGAAATCATAGCTATAATAGGACCTACCTAACAAAAAATGCATTCATCTTGAATTGTCCAAATTATTCATCTTGGTCAAGCGACTCGTCACTTTCATCACTTGTCCTTTTCCTCATCGACTCGTCGCTTGAAGGGGTAGTCATAATAACATCATTCATAATCAAAATCAATAGTTAAACTCTCAATCATTGCTAATTGCATTCATTCAAGAATCATTATCGAAGACAATCATGCACCCTCCTTGCTTGGGGAAAATAAACAAAAGATCAAAACCAAATTCAAGCAAACCAGTAAGCTTGTCTCCTAATTGTTGCCAAGGCTAGGATTTGATTTAAGCTTATCTCCTAATTGCCACTAAGACTACAATTTAACTTTAGCTTGTCTCCTAATTGCCACCAAGGCTAGGATTTGACTTAAGCTTGTCTCCTAATTGCCACCAAGGCTAGGATTTGACTTAAGCTTATATCCTAATTATCGCCAAGGCTAGGATTTGATTTAAGATTGTCTCCTAATTGCCTCCAAGGCTAGGGTTTGACTTAAGTTGGTCTCCTAATTGCCTCTAAGGCTAGGATTTGACTTAAGATTATCTCCTAATTGCCACCGAGGCTAGGATTTGACTTAATTTTATCTCCTAATTGCCACCAAGGCTAGGATTTTGACTTAAGCTTATCAAATCAAGTTCTTCAACTCATTGAAGGCAATGATTCAATGATGTATGCTCTTTTATGATTAGGGCATCTAATGTTGACCAGATCAATGAACATCAATCAACCTAGAACATGGCTTTAGGTGGTCTATTTTTGCTCAGCGTCGTGTTTTCCCATAATGCATCCCAAAAGGGGCATCTATAGACACCTAAAACACGTCATGTTTAGGAGACTACTCATATGGGCACCTTTACAAACCATATGAATGATCTTGGACCTTTCTAAGACTTAGTAGTGGTTCTAACCACTCATCTAGGCAATATAGTCCTAATCAGCCTTAGTCGCTGATGGCAATAGCGGCTAGCTCCCTTTTCACTAATGGCAATAGTGGCTAGCTCCCTACCCGTTGATGGCAATAGCGGTTAGCTTTGTAACTAACTCGACCCTCGAGTCGAGAAAAATCCATTAAGCATAATGAATTCTTGATTAGTTGGAAGAATAGAAGCTTCTGGAAGGCTCGTCTCAACTGCCTGGGCATAACCAATTCTTGATTTTGGCTTCTCCATGAAGCTAGAGCAAGGATTTTGGGAGTCTATTTAAGATCCCAATTTTGAAGAGCAAACCCTGGATAATTAATGATCATTTGGCATAGTGAAGCCCTATCGAATTAGAGAGCGATTTCACCTAAAGCCTTAAGGAGTAACGAAGTGTTGTCCAACTGAGCAATGACAAGTGCAAATCCACCAATAGAGATTACCACATCCTGAGAAGAACAACCGTTGTTCAAGCACTCAATCCAATGCTATTTGAGCCAATTTCCCATCCAAATTCATTTTGAGAGAACGCACCAAGAATGCCAAACCTGTGTGTAGTAGAATCAATTGATGTCAGGCCTAATATTTAGAGAGCAGAACCCTCATCTCACGATCACTGTTATCAACAGTGGTCCGTAGGCTTAGCCGCGGCTATCAACAACGACTAGTTGAGCCAGTTGCTCTGGTTGACAACAACTAGGATTTGATGTCTCTTCTCCCCTGCTTTTATCCATTAGATTAGATTAATAGTCTTCTATTTGGATTTCTAACCTAGTGTAGCAGCATTTTCATTCTTTATATTCACTCTTTCAAGCATTATTTTAAGTTTTCAAACATTCCTTATCATTTCATCCTTTCTTTAAGTATTTGTTTCATTTCTTGCATTCTCTTGGAAATTAGCCTCATCATGAGAGGCTTCATGTGCTTCTAAATGTTCTTTGTTGTTTCCTTACACGCAGGTGATAGATCTCTCTAAGGACAAAACATCATTCAAGACCATTCCTCTTGACTCTAGAGAAGGAGACATCCTTGTAAGCCCTCAAGAAAAGTTTGAAGATCTTAAGAGTCTATTGAAGGCATCTACCACATGAGTTGTGGATTGTAATATGTATCACAATGGTCAACTCCCTAAGAGGGATGTTCTTGTAACCTTGTTGTAAAGAGATTCAAAATTATTAATAAAGATGGGCACATTCTTTTACTTTCTTTCTTTGCACTTGGTTATTTGATTATATTGTCATTTTGATAGCACATTATCTAGTTAGAATTTTTAAGCCTCTGTCAAGCTCCTCTATAGACATCTTCCTCCTTAAGCTTTCATTTTTTCTTTGTGTGATAATTGATGGAATATTTTACAAAAGCTTATACTAAGCCACCTTATATTGCCCAAATTTTAATAGAATATTATTGGAACAATTATATCCTTTGTTCTAATATCTTCTTCACTATTCATGCTTTTTCTATTTGAAGTTTAAATATTTTGATTCAATGTAAAGACAAATATATTTTAGTAATAGCATGAGATTTTGGTTATCTTTGTTTTAAATCCATCTCTTGTATTTTTGGGCCCAATATAACTCTTCCTTTTGTAAAACATTATGATAATAAGAATGTAATTATTTTTCTTACACATAAGTATCTTGGTCCATTTATTTGATTTCTATTATTTCTTGTAAATTGTTGAGCTTGGATTTAATTTTCTCCTTTTTCAATATCCTACCAAAAGATTTGACTTATTTTAACAATTCTATATCATCTCTTTATATATTTCATCTTTTGAACAAACTTGTACATAGTAATCTTAAAAAAAAATAGAGTCTTAGAGTTATATAGAATGAAAATAAAATGGATTTGGATGACCATTATTGTGTAGATCATGGATCAAGAGAATGAATCTATGATTTGGTCCTGGATTTAATAAAAAGTATGAAGATATTGTATAATTTATTTGTAATTGTGTTAGATAATAAAAATTTATTCAATTCTTTTGCTATATAGTTTTCCCAATACATCTATGATCCCATGTATATTGAAAACTTGAAGGAATATCATCCTAAAGACCATTTGAATTGACCAAGGAAACAAGATCCTTTATTGATTTACACAATCAAAGAAAACCATCCATTTTTTTGAATGAGGTATAACTATGTCGAAGTCCCCCCAAGAATTCATATATCACAATTATGAATTATTATTATTGATTTTATTATAAATAAATGAGGCCTTTCCAACACCTATCATGGAGAGTGACTATAATTGAAGCATATACATTTATGACTTTGACTTTGATATTTTTTTTTCCTATAAAAAGTACTAGCAATCCAATTATTTCTTCTTTTTTTATTATAGGTGAAAATATAAGTTTTTGAAAGGGCCCCAACCCTTTATACTTGAAACCAAATCCCTCAAACAAAGTAGAAAAGATAAACCCAAGGAAAATGAAATGTATCAAACTTAGTCAGAGGATACAACATAAAAATAACACAGGAAATGATAAAAAAATTTAGTACGAAAGTTACCACTCAGAAAAATTACATTTAAAATAAAGAGTTTGGATGATATTGATTGTTTTGTTTCATTTTGGAATGGATAACAACAAATTCTATGTTTTCATCCTTCTTCTTTATTTGAACCACTAGAAGATATAGTACAAAAACAACATATGAAACAACAAAAAATTCAGTTGGAAAGTTACAGCTCAAAGAAATTACATTCAAAATCAAGAGGTTAGGTGATCCTAATTGTTCTATTTCATTTTGTATAGGCTAACAAATTTCATATCTTCATCCTTCTTCTTTATTTGAACCACTAGAATATACAACATAAAAAACAACACAGGAAACAACAAAAAATTCAGTATGGAAGTTACAAATCAGAGAAACTACATTCAAAATCAAGAGATTGGATGATCCTGATTGTTCAACTTCATTTTGGATAGGATAAAAACTTCTATGTTTTTATATTTTTTCTTTATTTGAACCACTATCTTTAGTTCATACTAAGTGTCCTTCAACCTCTTCTCATTGAATTTCCACATTATCGAAGCTGAATTGATTATCCAATCCTAAAGCTAAAAGGACGTGAGGTGGATACGAGTCCACCCATATGTTTCCTTCCCAATTGTTTACTCCTAGATTTGTTAGAAATAAGATCATAGTACATCATTTGGGTTGTGTAAATGTACCTTCCTAGGTACATACTTAAGACATTAGATTACTTTAGGGGGAAGTTATCTAGTTACTTCATGCAATGTAATAAATGCACAAGTGTCAATGTGCAAGTTGTATATGTGCAAGGTGTCCCTTGCACAACTAGATAGAGTGTTTTCCAAGGAACCTATATTCATATATAAAAAGGGTCTCATTGTAACAAGTAGAGATATAAAGAAGCTCAAAAAATATTCGTAGGTAGTAGCATAGTATTGTACCATATATTGATGATGGGTGCAATGTATTCTAGTAGCTTTGTTAATGGAGTGTCCATTTCCTCCATAGCTACATTGTATTCATTTTTTACATTTCTATTTATAGCATATTTAAGTCATCTCATAAATTTACTTTCTTTCATATTATTTGGCATCATGTGATTGCTATCTCTCATTGCACACTGCATCAAAAGCTAACAGTGGTATCAGAGCCACGGTAGATCTAGTCATAGTAGATCAATAGGAAAACCACCATTATCATTGAGACTAATTTTTTTGTCAACTTGACTCGCTGCTAGACCAACCATTGTCAAAAATATTAGAAGAGTCTAGGTGGTAGAATTAGGGAGAGCCACAAGTGAGGACTAAAATAAATCTTAGCTCCAGAAATACTGAGATTAAATTTGGATAGAGTCTTTCCACAAAGTTGCAATAAAAACTCGTGAAGAGTAGGACTCAACACTCAATCTACGAGATTGACAAATCAACTAGTGAAGATCATTCAAGATATCTGGAATTTTTTAACTATTGCCCAAAGTCTCTTTAGTTGTAGAAAACTAATTCTCAAATGATTAGGACACCTCCTATAATAGAAAGCTAGGAGACTTCAATTTTATTTTCTAAAGGTTGGTATGCTTTCATAGTGCAAATATTAGTTCCTTCTACAAGAAAATAATACTGCGAAAGAAGACTTCTAGAGAAGAGTAGTGATGAAGTTAGGAGACTAGAGATCTCCATTGCTAGATTGAGAACTTCATAGAAGAAGAGAAGGTCATAATAGCCTTTATCCATAATAAAAGGCTGCAAAATCCTTGAGGCCATAGAAGCCTCAATAAAAAAATGCCACAAAAGCCTTGATACTAAAGAAAAGGCCATGAAAGTCTTGATATTAAAGAAAAGGCCACAGAAGCCTTGATACTAAAAAAAAGGCCATAGCAGCCTTGATACTGAAGAAAAGGCCATAGAAGCCTTGATAATGAAAAAATACCATATAAGCCTTGATCCTGAAGAAGACTCCAGAAGAGAGTATCTAATTTAGAAGCAGGTTAATATTTCAGTACTAATACTTTGTTGTAGGGAAATGAGATTTAGTGAGTTGAGAAACTTCCTACAAGAAAGTTATAAAGAGTATCTTCTTCAGAATCAATCCAGCACCTGAAGCAAAATTGAAGGTAAAGAGATCAGGAGAAGATCGCATTAAAGAACTTCTAATATTGGAAGAAGGACTAAGAGAGTCATGCTCGAATCCATAAGCAACAGAATCAAAGATCCAGAAGAAGATCTCACCACCAACACTTCCAAGATCATAAGGTTTAAGAACAAATCTCAAGGAAGACTAGAAGAAGCTACAAGATCGTAGACCTTGGGGAGGTATCAACGAGCATCCAATAAAAGGCTTGGAGAGTCTTACTAAAGAAATCATAAAAGGAGAACTCATTGAAGAAGAAGAATTTGGCAAGGAGTGCCAAATCTCAGAAGACCTCAAGACATTCAAAATCTTGAGAAGATTTGGGATAATTGTCACCATCCGAAAACAAGACCAAAATAAGAAGAAGAATTTGGCAAGGAGTTCCAAATCTCATAAGACCTCAAAACATTATGAATCTTGAGAAGAATATCCTGCTTGAAGTCAAAATTTGACAAGAAGACTTGAAGACAAGAGAAGCCTACCAAATCCAAGAGATTTGAAGATTACCTTTCACAACAAGAAGGTATTATTTTTGAGATAAAGACTTCTCCAAATCTATAGAAAAAGGATAATATTGCTTAAAGATCAAATCATTAAAAATATAGACTTGTAAAAGAAAGTTCAAGACCACTTTTTGGTGAAGAAGAAACTAAGCAGCAAGATCCTACTCGAAGCAGAAACTTGGTGATCTTAGACACCAAGATCTACATCCTCTACAGAAGTGGCAAAAGAGATACAAAATATTTCAAAAAGGTAAACAACTATTGGTGCAAGTAGATTCATTAATTGGATTAGTTATCAGATTTGTTATAACACCTTAATTTGGATTAGAGATGCAAAAGAGGAAAATTGAATTACAGTATTCAAAAGTGCAAAAGAGAAAAGTTCCTTTTAAGGTTCATTTGCACATTAGCTTTGGAGTTTATTAGATTACAAAATTACAACTCTCTATCAACTACCAAATATCTATTTTGGAAATAAAAAGAAGACTAAGTCCTACAATATTAATTTTAGTGAAATTACAGAATAATTATTGAAGGTTCATTTCAAATTATTCTTGATTAGTTGCAGTAAAATGATTAAGTGCATTATTTTGAGATTTGATTGGAGTGATAAGGTAAAATTGTTAGAGCATTAAAAGTGAAAGATTATATATTCATTTACGCTATTCTATTGCTCTAAAAAAGATCATTGTTTGTGTTCTTGAGGACACTATTGTGGTTGCGCTGCAACTTGCCCCAAAATTGGGGACCCACCTTTTATTGTTTGTTTTGTGGGAATCTTGGTGGTCTTTGATATTATTTTGATAGGTTCCCAAAGTGTTGTATTTGTAAGCTTGTGTCCATTTTCTTTCGAGGTGTTTTATTTTTGGTTAGGTAGGCAAGGTTTTCTTCTTAGTTTTAATTTGGAATGTGTTCTTATATTTGATTCATTTCAACTTGTTGAACTATTTCAAATTAAATCAAGCTATATATAAAAAAAAAAAGCATTTCTTTCAAAACATAAAATAAGTTTATATATGCATGTTTATATATATAAATTTATAAAAATAAAAAATATATATATAAAAACAAATAAATAAAATAAATAAATTATTATATATATATGAAATAAAAGAGTGATATGTGTTTTATTTTTTGAGGCATTTGTTTTGTAGTTGAGATTTCATCAAAGGTCGTGGGACCTAATGTTTTATTAATGTTTGCAGGAAAGGTGGTCGCGTGGGTAATAGTACCCAAACTTTGGTAGAAATCATGACAAACACATTTTTGGAAAAGGACGAAGATGCGTTGGATAAGGCAAATTGGTGTGGAGGTGATCCTACGACTCCCGGTGAGCATAGATGATTAGGTGGTGAGATCGATGAGGCCGACATGGATCCACGTGGGTAGATTACATGACAAGGATCGGATACCATAAACAGGGATCCATCGGACGGATATGATGACTTGGACTCATCAACGGATATTGGATTGACAATGGATGAATCATGCGGAGACGACGACTACGTGGCTGTGATGCGGGCAACATTGAGTTCATCTAGCGAGCCCTTACTTATGTGGAGAGGTTTTTGATCTGGATTTCAAGTGGTGGGTGACATCGATTTAAACCCAAGTATGGACCTCAACTACACATTTGAACCTGAGTGAATTGAATAACATTGACAGAGGTATGTTTGATGAGGTGGACGCCTTAACAGGGCGATGACGTGGATATGAATAATTTTGAGACCCCAACATGATAGATAAGCGAAAGTGTAGCAAATAGGCCGACGCGTCGATGACATGAACGCACATGGTAGTCTTCGAGAGGACAAGAGCCAACATGGTAGCCATAATGTGCATAGTTGACAAAAGTCGGGTTGCAAAGCGGCAATAACAGTGTAGGGACACTGTGATAAAGATTTCATGGGAGACCTTCATCAGTGTTAGGCAACGAGCATATGTTATAAAATTAAACTAGGGCCACGATGGTCCATGAAATCGATGAATGTGTAGCGACAGTTTATAACTCATAGCAACCAAACTCCACTTTGAGGATAAGCAAGATGATAGTAATGAGATTTCACATTTTTTGTCGCAGGAAGTGTGAGTCTAGTGTTATGGACAATTTTGTTACTACAGTGCCATAAACAGTGTAGTAATAGCACAAACACAGCATGGGTCCCTAACACAGGGATATTTTTGATGATGATCAAGAGTGAAATTCGAGTGGAAGCATTCGAAATGAATTGGAATCATTGGACAATAGTGATGGTGACATAATCACAATATATTGGAATAAATCCTAGCAGATAGATTTTCGCATTTAGAATATCATTTCGATTGAATGAGACATCCCATAAATATTGGTGGACATATTATTGGTGGTCTTGCACCATTCTGTTTATCCAAGCTATCATATACGTAGTCAAAATGGAATGTTGCAATTCATGAGCTCCAACCATGAAAGTGTCTAACTCGAGCGAAAATGATAATTAAATGGCGATGGAGAGCTTTATTCGGATGTAGTAGTAGATCAGACCAGATGTGGAAGACGAAAGTAGGCACTTCGATAACAGGTTGGTACCAATGTTGCTCACGGTCAGTAAGACATTCACACAGGCTCAACATCCATGACATGGGCCATGAGGAGGTGCAGTATATATGATAGTGTGCAGGGATTGTCATTGTGGATCTTTGTCGATGAAAGCATAGGGGGATGAAAACACAAATCATGGCAATAGAGGTGTTTGTTTTAGTTTGGAAAGCATCCAGTAGCGACAATGACCCACGCGGGCACCATTAAGGACGAAACGGATCTAGATGGGTTAGCCATGGTGATATCGCAATATTGGCCCACCTCCCGATCAAGACATAGAGGACGACTATGCAAGGATGTGTAGTGAGTTTGAATCACTATCATGAAAATTTTTGAAGGCAATAGGATATGTCCATGAACACGTCAAATGGAGAGTCATGAAACAACGTCCACATAGAGCATGATTTTTGATGACGAGATGATAACTCCAAGCAATAAAGGATGGACCCTAAGGCATTCGATTCAGGTGTTGGTATCGATGACAGCAACTAATCCTCGTATGCGAAAGCGTTGTAGGGTGCAGATAGAGGCAATGTGGCAAATGGCCCACGTAGACGTGGAGTAAGACCTAGGTTATGATGGTGACTAGAGCAATTAGCGGGTTCCCCATATTTTAAAGGCATAATTTTTTTGATGATTTTTATGACGTTGTCGGGCATCAGAATATAGCCCCGATAGACATAGACACGAACTGCGTAGAGAGAAGCAACAAAAACTTTATTGTCATGACAACGAGTAAGGGATATGGTTGAGTAGCCCCAACGTAGAATGACCAACGATGATGCTAATTTGAAGACTCTAACATGCCAAATTTATGATAGTGCCATGATGGGGATGCAAAGAAGCCAAGATGGCATGAAATACATAGTATATGTAGAAGTTCAACACGAGGGCATCCATAGCAGTGTGAATACGAATGATATGGTGGAAAACAGATGTAGTGAGCACTATGTTGTGCTAGAGGAGAGCCCAACAACATTTTGATAGCGAATTTTGCCAGACAAATGCAAAACAACAAGATGTGGCATCTTCAAATGTGGAGGTGGAAACCGTGGCAAGGTCCGTATCGATGTAGCAACCCCAAAAACAAGACTTTCGAATGATCTCAAAACTGCACAATGCTCATTAAAATATCATTGACAACTCCAAAGAGTTGAAACTTAGGCTAAGCATTATTACCATCGATTCCATCGACTGGAAGGATGATTGTAATTACCGGTGAAGATATCCAAACCTTGATATGATTAACGATTGGATCAAATATAAACTAAAGCATGTCATGTTTATCATACACATAGTGGCCATTTTGTGCAATAGCGATGATGAATGCGGTGATGTGGCATAGAGCTACCATGGTAGAGCGCAAAAAAGATACAGAGGGGCCGAGACAGGCAACCATCCACGTAGATTGAACATCAAATCAAGCGTTACAACGAAGGACCTATGTGATTATTATGGCAGACGAGCGTTGTCACAACAGTTTAGTGAATCTCACGGTTACAGCGTCTGTCAAGGGGAGCATTTTCTTAATCTTAAAGTAGATTGACCGTAGCATCAAGGTCCCCAAGGGTAGATATATCGATGATAGAATCCATCATTACAATCGGCGATGGTAGTTGATGTGAACATTGGGTTTGTCACACGGTAAGTTAGACCTTCAAAAAATAAAGTAAAAATATTATGGTGGTAGTTTCATATGGTTATTGATATCTGCAGATAGGGGGTAATATGTGGCATTATAAGGTAAGGCTCGAAGACATACAACGAAATATTTATAAACAGTTTTTAATCATATACCCAAGCCGTTACAAGTTAGGTGAAAGCATCGGTCACTTGAAGGGTTAGAGGTCATACGAAAAAGTGAAGACACGAAACTCAAGGAGGAAAAGACCTTGGCTCATCAATGAAGTGTTTTGAAACAGAGACAAAGGAAGTCAAACCAAATAGGTGAAATGGAAATGAAGAGTTTCAGTAAACACTTCTAAATACGCCATGCAAACATAGAATATGGGTTGGTTCTTCTTGGGAGGGGCCACATGCTGCTGCAGAGAGGATGTATACATAATTTTTTGTTGTTTTAATGCAATTTTTAGGCAAGATTTATGCACCTTGTGAGCAAAATAAGAGGAGAATCATTTCTGAATATTTTGGGTTTAATGTCCATTTTTTTTGTTCTCGGTTTTTAGATTTATAAGCAATGTTTAATGCATTTTATGGTTGCATTGTTGAATATCTAAAAATAGAGAAGTCATTTTGTTCCTTAGAAGATTGCACCTAACTTATTTCGAGATGTGCAAATGTAGTTCCGGTTAGGTTGGGTTATGTTCAAAAACTCTCATATCTTGGGTTTTGCATGATAGGGTAGCATGAAACTGCTATTAGTTTATTTTTTGGATTTTTTGCATTTTATTTCCATTTCCAAATTTTACATTTATTTTTCTAACCCTTCATTTTGCAGATTTTTTTAAAACTTTGAGGATTAAAATAAAAATAAAAAAAAAATAAAATGACAAAAATAAATACATGGGTGTGAAGAATGAGTTTCAACCTTTCATCCGAAATAAATTTGAACTCATTCCGAAGCCATTTCGATTTTATAAAAATTGTTGAAAATTACTATTTTATAAAGATTTTTATAATTTCATAATTTTATTTTTTTACATTTTGAAGGTAAATCAGATTTTTTCAGCTTTACATTTTTATTTGCAAGCATAAATGAACTTCCCTTTATGAAAATTTCAATTTCATTAAAGGGGGGTAAATTTTAATGGCATTCCATAAGCTATCATTTTTAGAGCAATAAAGTGCTTTTTATTTATGAAAATTCTTATTTCATTAAAGAGAGGTAATTTATACATTACATCAAAGGTTATTGTTTTAAAGCATTAAATTATTTATTCTTTATGAAAATTATGATTTCATTAAAGAGGGATAATTAATAATGACATTTTAAGGCCATTATTTTAAAGCAATAAATTGTTCTCTTTATGAAAATTAATTTCATCAAAGAGAGATAATTTATTAACTATATCAAAGGCTATCTTTATCCTCATGATAGAATCTACATTTAATGAATCTATTCATCATTTCATATGCACATTCATAGATAGATTTTAATCTTCATTTTCATGTTCAAAGTAGGGTTTAATGCAAGATAAAAACTTGTTTAAAATATACTTAATCAAAAGAAGATAAAATCTACCTTAAAACATTAAAGATAAAAGGAATTAAGGCTTTACATCGTGGTCATATGAGGGTCAATTCACATTTACATTTCTTTAAGTTTCATAAACAATCATTAGTATATCATGATAAAATAAACCAACACATACCCCTTGTTAACAGTTACTTGCAATCACTAAGGTGTTCCTAGCATTTAATTGATATATCTTCATTGAGATTACTAATACACATGTGCAATGCTTATATAGCGGAACCTTGGAGAAGTTGTTTTGTTTTAACTTCTTTGCAAGAGAGGGTTTTGTGATCAAAATCCTAAGGGTGAGTGTGGTTTTGCAATTGGGCAAAATTACCACTCAACGAGACACAAAATCAAAATTTGTCAAAGTGTTTAAGACACTATTAGTGCATAAAAATTTGCAACACATAGTGGCCAAGTGAAGCCACCAAAATAGGTTAGAATCCTCCAAAACTTGGAGAAAAAGACAACTAACCAAAATTAGAAATAGAAGATTCAAATATTGAGACTCTGTGAGTCTCAAATCCAAAGCATTACAGGGTTAGTTGCAAGGAGAAAAAATGCAAAAAATTGCATCAAATAAGGAGCTTTTATCTACTTCTATCTAAGATTGGATTTGTCATCAAAGTATCTAAGCAAAAATGGGAAGGTGTCTAATCAAAGAGACAACCTCAAAAACCCTACATTGCATTCAAAAATTTTGCCACAAAACCAGAAATTCAGACCTAAAAAATGGAATGCAAAAGAGGGTTCAATAAAGGTTATTTTATACATAAATTTGTTACATTGTATTGCACTATCCTATTCTAGTTTATACAGGAAATATGGTAGATTTAAAGGTGCCTCAAAGGCACAATATATGTAGGGTAAACTAGTCAATGGTAGTCGAATACTTGCACACTCCAAGCAAGGCAAAAGAGCACCATAGAAGGGTTATATTCCCTACTTTTTGAACAGTTGAACTTGCAAAATACAAGGCACAAAACAAAGGGAGAAACAACATTATATTCAAGAGCAACGTTGTCTACAAAAGGAGGACATATAACAGGTGTGAAAAGAAGAAGAATAAGGCACCATTGGAGTGTTTCAAACTCCACATTTGCATTGCTCAAAATCGGTGCTCAAGCCTCCAAATTTTTTCTCCTCATTCCAACTAGAAACAACTCACAAGCAAGTGCCATTGAACGAAGGAGAAGTTGGAAATTTTACAGGGTTTAAAGAACCTCCAAAGGATACATTGAATTAGCATTAGAGAAGAGTTCCATGCACAAGGAGGGAGCGACACTTGTTACTTGAGTCAAAAACCTAACGCTCCTCATACGAGTGCTCATCTTGACCAAGAAAGGAGTTACTAACAACAGGTTGGTGCATTGAGAATATGAGAGACGCTTATCCACAAAGAGACCAAGCGCTCCACTAAAGAATGTAACATTTATATGTTACTCAAAGGAAGATACAAGTGTCTTCTAACACCTTCTACTCCTCAAGTGCTTAAGAAGAAAACAGACGTGCCACTTGGCACTTAATATAAAATTCTCCTCCATGTTAAGAGCACCAAAGACCAAGGACTTGGAAGCATTCAGGAAGCATTCATGCATCCACATTCAAAACTCTAGAGTCTTCGCGTATAGGGTTGAGTTGTAGGGTGGAAGCAATGTGGAAGAGCCTTTAATGCTTTGGTCAAAGGAGGTCAAAGGTAAAGATTAAAGGTGCCATAGTTGAAGCATTAAATCTAATGAGAATTCCAAGCTTTCCATTGGAGGGAAATGTCAAAGTAAATACACTCACACTACAACCATATCACATACAAAAGCAACGTCGATTATTATGGTATTCAAATATTACAAGGTGAGATTTATTCCCTACTTTAATGTGCTTTCATTTCAAGGAGTTATAAGGTTGATAAATCAAGGTTAAACTTAGAAGAAATTAACCATATTGAAATCAAATCATCAAAGGGAATAATTTATCAAATTAATATAATATTTACATTATTAACCATAGGAGAAATAAGGATTTCTATTAGAAATTATTTTTTAGATATTTGCAAATATTATTGTGTTCTAATTTTCCAAAATTTGGGAGTTATAAGGGTTACAACACCAAATTAGGTTATTGAAAATTAGAAACACTAAAATCAAATCCTAAGGGATATTAAAAGAGGTTGTTAAGAGTTTTTGCTAAGGTTGGAAATTTTGAATATTCTTGTCTCAAAATTTCACAAAAAGGGACAAAATAAATCCAACATTAAAACCTCTTAAAATTTGGGAAAAGTGCTTAGTTCAATAAGAGCAATAAGGGATAATAGAAGTTGATTTTGGGATTTACAAAAACTTTACAAAATCAACCTAAAATTGAACTACAATTTACAAAAGCACTATATTCATCTTATATCATATCCAAAACACATTAGGGAGTCATAAAGCATTCTACAAAACTTGGTAATATCAACATTTATCAAAGATTATCAAGTTGTAAATCCATTGGGAAAATATAAGCTTTCTACAAAACCTAAAATTCCATTAGGTTTATATACTCTCATCACTAGGGAGATATAAGGAAGTCTACAAAACCTAAGGATTGATAAAGGTTTTATAAAATCAAGCTTATATATTTAGGAAGCCATAAGATAATAACTTTCTATATCCTAAACTAGGGAGCCATAAGGATGTCTACTCAAAATACTGCAAACATCAATAAGAATAATTGCTTTAGAAAGGAAAAAGCCATTGCCATAAAACCTGGGATCATAAATCCACTCATGAAATTTGAAGGAATGTTAGACCTAACTTCAAAAGTAATCCATAGTGAAGCCTTAAAATATAATTTTTATACTATGGAATGCTATCTTCAAGCCCGTATCAATGAAGCAATTGACAATGGAAAAAGTGATATTTCACTTTCCTTAGACTTTGTGAGCATATTATACATGGCATTGCTCACATATAAACACTACAAGGATGAAAATGTAGAAAAAAAGGATTGATAGAACTACTCAAAAATAAGGTAAAACTTAATGAATCATATCTAGAAAAGTTTTTCAATCCTCATGCAACATTAGCACTTTAGGTTCTACTAACTCAAGATCTTATCATGATGCCTTAAGTGGTTGTTCAAAAGCTTATATACAAATTGAAGACAAGAAAGGAGAATATTCCTTACAAGAACCAAGTAGCAACACAACCACCTATGAGAGCACATAAACCGGTATCAAAGGCAAAGCTAAAGATGAAGAAGACAACGAAGCAGATAAAGGAGGAATACAAGACAAAGTCAATTGAAAGAAGAACCTTTAGCTACAACTACAACTTACTCTGCATCATCTGAAGACACAGTAAGAGATGAAGAAGAATACAAATTCCATTATCCAATGGAAGGAGATCCACATTGAAGACTAAAGTCTTCAATACCCAAATAATGTAATACAATGGGTGTTAGAAATAGATCATATTACATCATTTGGGTCATGTAAATATACCTTCCTAGGTACATACTTAGGACATTAGATTACTTTAGGGAGAAGTTATTTAGTTACTTCATGCAATGTAATAAATGCACATGTGTCAATGTGTAAGCTATATATGTGCAAAGTGTCCCTTGCACAACTAGGTAGAGTGTTGGCCAAGGAACCTATCTTTCTTTATAAAAATGGCCTCATTGTAATAAGTAGAGATATAGAGAATCCCAAAGCATATTTGTAGGTAGTAGCATAGTGCTATGTAGATCACCATATATTGGTGATGGGTGCAATGTAGTCTAGTATCTTTGTTAATGCAGTGTCTATTTCCTCCATAGCTACATTGTATTCATTTTTGTCATTTCTATTTATAGCATATTTCAATCATCTCGCAAATTTACTTTATTTTATATTATTTAGCATCTTGTGATTTCTATCTCCCATTGCACACTGCATCAAAAACTAACAAGATTAGATAAATAATCAACTTTATTCTCTTCCATGAAAGTATGCATGATTTTCACCTCTTGAAAATATTGAAACAATATTTTACTATCCCTTATGATTTCTTCCATGGTCCAACTTGGTTCTCCCTTTCCAAGAAATTAATTAATGATGTTAAAGGAGTCCCCCTCCATTACTATATTAGGAATGTCAAGTTGAACCAAGATATTAATACCAATTATCATAGCCTTAGCTTTAGCCACATGATTTGGTTGGGTCCCATAATTCTTTGAGTAAGCTTCTAAAATCTCCTCTTTTGAATTTCTTATCACACCACCTCTCCCAGATTTTCCTAGGTTGCCTTTCGAGGCTCCACCTTTAGTAGTTGTGCATCACTTTTGTGATTGTCTTATATTGTTGAAATTTATTATAAATAAATGAGACCTTTCCAACACTTATCATGAAGACTAATTTTAATTGAAGCATATACATTTATGACTCCAACTTTAATATTTTCCTTTTGTACAAAAAATACTAGCAGTCCAATTACTTCTTAATTTTAGTAGTTTTGCATCTTGATTATGGTTGTCCTATATTGTTGAAATACCTATTGAAGCTCCTATAACCAAATCCCACTAGACAATCTATCAGATTTTGTATCTTTTAAATTCATCCTTACTTTTTTTATGACTTATTTTTATTTATTTTATTAGAATAAATTATATATAACAACCTATTAATTCCTTGATGACTCTTTTTAAGGGCCTTATTCACACCTTTAATATTTCAAGACTTTGTCTTTTATTTTTTTAATAAACTATATGTAGATTCTATTAGGAGCCACTCCCATTAAAATATCAAAACATTTTATGTTAGGTTAGTTAGACCATATCCAAATTGCCTTTCTATCAAAAATATTCTTAACAAAAAAATTCATAAGATCCTAACTCCAACAAAGAAATTAATTAGTACACTAGGAAAAAAGTTTAGGCTTGTCATATGGATTAAAAATTTAGGAAGGAGAAAATAGTATTACATCATTGAGTTTAACCTAAATTGTGAACACAACCAAAAGAAGTATATAGATGCAAAGAACAAATGAAAGAAAAATGCTCATAGCCCAACTAAGATCTGCTTCATACCGGATGCAAAACTAGAAGACAAACAACACCTCAAAAGGTATGGTTAGAATGAATTTGTCTTTTGCACAATAGAAGCAGTGGAGACCAAAAAACACTTTATCATGGAATGCAAAGCTTACAAGGACATCAAGAATGCATATGAAAACACTTTAAAGGTGAACTCGTTGATAGAACTTTTTGAAGAATTGACAATTAAAAAATAGGGGAACTTCTCATTAAAATCAACAGTCAAATAAATACACTCCAAAAAATGATAACAAGATGTCAAGCTTTTTAACTTTACTAGATTTTTTTTAATAAAAATTATAAACAATTAAACTATTGATTTTTTCTTCAATGTTGTTAATATTTTCAAACTTTGAATAAAGGTTTGAATCTGAAAGAAGGTAGAGTTACACACCGTACTCTCGTCTTGTATTAAAGCTTCTGGTCTCATATGACATGATTAAAATCATTTCATTTAATTTCATTTATTCTTCCTAAAATTGCTATGTTTCTTCTATTAAATATTTAATATCATTTTTATTAAGAGAATATCTCCCTTGGCTAGTTACTTTCTAAACTTTAAATTTTGTCAAAACAAGGATCAACCCCATGTTTGGCTAAATTATCCACCATCCTATTTCCTTCTGTTTAGATATGTTGACAATTCCAAAATATTGGTTCAAAATAAGTAATTTTAAGATGACATCTTCATCGTCACTTTTTATTCTTATATAAGGTTTAGTCCTAATACATATTAACATTTGTAATAATTGTTTTTAGTTTCCCAAGTCAACACTGCTTTGAGTTTCCTTTTTTTTTTGTCCCTACTTTGACAATCTTTCTCTCCTTTTTTATATTCCCACCAACCCTTTCATCTTCATGAATCTCTTTTATTTTTCTATACTATCCGTAATATTTTGACAATATTCCTCTTCTTTTTCCTATTCCCACTAACCCTTTCATCTTCATAAATCTCTTCTATTTTTTTATACTATCCATAATATAACTTATCATCTATAATTTACCATAAAAAACAAAAGCACAAGGGATAATCTCCAATTTTTTTTCTTAATAATGATCTAGGAACCTAAAGTGTGAAAGCCATCCTTACTTTGTTGTATTGCCTTAAAAACTTTAAATTGCAACGAATATCCTTAGTGCTACTTTATTTATCATCTACCCCTTCAAACCTATAAGCTCCGTATTAGTTTCATTTTTATTTTTTAATTGATTATATAAACTTCAAATGGACCCTAGTTATCTTGCATTGTCACCCTGTTAAAACAATATTTCAATGAACTACATAATGATATTATATTGACTAACAATATTTGAATATGAGTCTTTTCATTAAAAACCGATATTTCTAATCTCTTACACCAAATATATATATATATATATATATATATATAATAAATATATATATATATATATATATATATATATATATATTTAATAGGTTATGTGTGGCTTTTATTAAGGGCCACTCCCATCAAAATATCAAACTATTACATTTGCTTCATCATACCTTATCAAAATATTACATTTGCTTCATCACATTTTTTATTGTAGTTTTTTATTTCTTTTTTCTCTTAAATATATTTTTCAAACTTTCTTGAAGCGCTATGTTTCTACAATCAGCTCCTTGAGATCATTTTCATTAAAAACCCATATTTGTAATCTCATAAATCAATATATATATTTTAATAGGTTATGTGTGGTTTTTATCATTAAAAACCAGCATTTGTAATCTCTTAAACCAATATATATATTTTAATAGGTTATGTGTGGCTTTTATTAGGGGCCACTCCCATCAAAATACCAAAATATTACATTTGCTTCATGGTACCTTTTTATCATAGTTTTTTATTTCTTTTTCTCTTAAATATATTTTTCAAACTTTCTCGAAGTGCTATGTTTCCACAATCAGCTTCTTGATATCATTTTTTATTAAGACATAAATTCTCACTTGACTAGTTGCCTTCTAAAATTTGAATTTCACTTAGGATGAAGATCAACACCATAATTAATTCGCTAATTTATTGCTACCTAAATTCCTTCTCTACAAATATGCTCACACTAATTGCCTCTAGTAATAGATGATGAACATCAACAATAATATTATTTTTTATCCGGTCTCTATGTCCATTTTTACTTATAGCATTGACGATAATTTGTGAGTCCCCCTCAATTGGAATATATTTCCTCATTTTTCTGCTACAATTTTAGTTCCTGCAAAGTTGTTAATTGAAGTTCCATATGATTTGAATAAGTGAGCATAATTTTACCTTCACTATTTCTAAAAACACCACCTCCACTCTTAAACCAATATCATTTAATTATTACTTTTACTTTATTTTTAAAATGATTTTTTTTTTTATGAAAAAAATAAATTTATATTAGTTTAAGATAATAGCCTTTACAATAAAAAAAAAAGTGGGTGGGTTAACACATCACATAGGGAATCAAACTAACCCTCATTGACAAGGGTTAGTAAACAAAGCCGCCAACAAAACACAAGTTTATCAATCATGATCATTGATGATCATTACATCAAATAAAACATATCATATGGAGTAATGTGCCCTGGCATGTTATCTTGCATAAATTGCTAGTGATTATGGGATGGGAATCCACCACTCTACATAACGATTAAGGCCTTCAGTACCTGCATCACTCCAACCAACAACTGGCCTAGGAGAAACTGGTTAAACATCATCTCACCCCCAATTTTGGTAGGACGAACAAGCAATGTCAACATTAGGATGCTTCTTGACTAATGAGGGTTGGGACCAGTGCCTGTCTGCAAGAGCACTTCTTGCATATGACGAAGGTCGACAGTGAGAGCGGGATTGAAAATGCTCCTGAGAAGAGGGCTCTATGGAGATCTGATTGACTGTACATGGAGCATTGGCCTAGAGCGCTAGAAGAACATGCAGATGATCCAAATCTATAGCAACTTTGTTGGCTTAAGTACATATATGTAGCAACGTCATTAGAAACTTCTAATTTGTTAGCATGAGTAAATATGACAGAAGGTGTACACTATTTAAAAACAATTTTGTTACGGGTCTTTCAAATATGAAAGAGTAGGCTAATCCTAAAAACCTGCCACACATCAAAAAGTGGGACAGACAAAGTAAAAGAGTCCTTAATAAGAGCTTGGGGCCAAGAAACTCTTGTAGCTATAAATGGGGAAAAAAAGAAAGAACCCATTCCCAAGCTTGCCTAGATCTTTTGCAATTCTAAAAGAGGTAAATACAAGACTTGGGAACACCACAAAAAGGATATTTAGAATCAGGAATTCCAAGGTGCTTCAAACGTTCCCCCAAGGGAAGGCCTTGACACAACAATCTCCATTCACAAAAAGATTGCTTGGGCTCAACATAAGTAGCCCAAATATTATGAAATCTAGAATTCCATCTAGTCCTTGTAGAAAATAAGTCCCAACGCTGATTGAGCTTAGGCACCAAAGGAAGATGAGGATATAACCATTTATACCCCAAACAAACCTTATAATTAAGCAAAGGAGTGTCAACATGCCATCTATAGTCTGACCACCAAGGACGCTGCGAGCGCACACCAATCTTATGCAACATAGAAAAAGGGGTGAGAGCAATAACAACATCATATGTATCTTTGTCCGCACCATTTAGCCTGAAGGTGCATTTGAACTCATTCCATGGGATCCAATCCCTGGTAAAATAATCAGCTATTGTAACAATACCCTTTTTGAAAAACCGCTGAGCATGAATCCATTACACCTGAGCTAAGGGAGAATCTTGATGAAGAAACATAGAAGACCACCAAATATTCATAGAATTGATGGATAAGCCTTTATGGAAGCCATCTCCTCTCCAACAGATCCAAGGAGTGAGTTGCTGCCAAGCTTTCCATATACTTTCAATAACAAAGGAGTCAAAAATCTTAACAAAAACTGGAGCAACAATGAGAGAGGGAAAATTTAACCCTCTCCATGCTCTACAGTTTAAAGGAAGACCAGAGGAAATGAAATGTCGAACCAAAACTTTCCAAGCTTCAATTCCCCTTAGAGCCCTGATCATCCACTTAGCACACAGAGCAATATCTTATTGTCTACAGTCTAGCAGACCCATTTAGCTAGATTCTCTGGCAAGACAACACATATCCTAGGCAACTCTATGAAATCCCTTTGTTTCAGAAGAATTATTCCAAAGAAAATATCGAAGGAGTTTCTCAAGCTTCTTATAGCAAGTCTGTGAAGGAACCCAACAAGAAGAATAATAAACATGAGTTGCAGCTAAAACTTTAGAGCAAATCTGAAATTTACCTGCTAATGACAGCTTCTTAGTAAGCCATAAATCAAGTTTCTTTTCAACTCTTTAAAACACATAATTCCAAAGCTGAGCAGGGGAGCCTTAAAAAGCGAAAGGAATACCAAGAAACTTAAAAACTTCTCCTTGAGAGATCCAATTAAAAAAAAAAGTTTTGATTTTTTAATTAACTAAACTTAAGATAAAAGTTATGATTGAATTTTTATAATCAAAATAAATCATGCTCTTTACTTAGCTTTTAATTAAAACTAAATTTAAATTATTTAGTTCAATCCTTCTCATTTATATTGATATATTAATAATAGATTTGGCGTAGCTTTTAATTAAAACTAAATTTAAATGTCCTAGGGAGGATAGCACAACTATTTGGGCTTTGGCTCTTCTTCGGGAGGTCCAAGGTTCAAACCGTGACGTGGGTGAGTGTGTGAGGGGGTGGGTGTGTGTTCATAAAAAAAACTAAATTTAAATTATTTAATTCAATCCTTCTCATTTATATTGATATATTAACAATAGATCTCACTCTCCCATTCAAATTGTTTGAAAAAATAAAAATAAAAATAAAGAATTTGGAAGAATTTAGTGACAAGATTAATAATATAATATGATTAGAGCTGCAAGCTTGCTGCAATGGTAATGACTTTGGCATCTTTTTGAGAGGTCCAAGGTTCCAACCCCATTCAATATGCACTTAGGCAAATATGTGGTAAAACTCCTCATGTATGCAGATGATGTAATTCTTGTGGCCAAAACAACCAAAGATCTAAGAGATCACCTTCGAGCTCTAGAACTCTTTTGTAAGGAAGTTGGGATGCAGGTAAACACAAGCAAAACAAAAATCATGATTTTTTTAGCAAAAAAAGAAGAAGCAACAGCTCAAATTTCAGTTTGTAGGAGAACCACTTGAGGTAGCAGTAGAATACAAATACTTGGGCATAAACTTTCACGATAAACTCAATTGGAATACATGTAGGATGAAAAGAACTCAAAGCGGTTGGAGAGCACTGTATGCACTTCAAAATAGATGTAGGAATGCCGAGCTGTGGGACTGGAAGACCACCAGGGTTTTATTTGGCCTACTTGTTACACTGGTTTTGTTGTATGGTTGCGAGGTGTGGGCTAGTGGCACAACAAAGGGACAATGGAGGCAAATAAAAAGGATTCAAAAATATCTAATCATAAATTTTCTCAAAATTAAGGCCACAACCCCTTATGAAATTATTCTAGCTGAAACTGGAATGTTTCCTTTAGAAGCAATTGCTATGACCAAACTGTTATGTTACTTGAAAAAAACAGAAAACATGAAAAACGACATATGGCCAAGGGCAGCTAAGGACGAAGAGTTGCATAGGCGGAAGAACACACGGATGAAACAAAATCAGAAATGGATGAAACGTTGGGAAATCAACATAAACTAATGCCCAAATTTCAACAAAGACATCAAAAGCTATGTGAATGAAAAGTTTAGAAGTGGAATGTGGAAAAATGCAAGTAGGAAAAGACAATATTATATTGCAAAGTTTAACCCAACATATGATCACAAAGAAAAAAACATATATAGGCGCTGAAATCAAGTGGAAGGAAAAAATCCTCATTGCTAAGATAAGGACTAGCTCTCATAGGCTTAGATGTGAAACAGAGAGATGGACAACACCCAAAGAACAATGGGAAGAAAGGATATGTACTTCATGCAGCACAGAGGCAGTCGAGACAGAGGAACACTTCATCTATTAGTGCCCGAGTTTTTCAGACATCCGTGGCAAATACAAAGAAACACTGGGAAACGGGTCTATGACAGAGTTATTTGAAGACAGTAAAATAAAAAAAGTTGGGGAATTGCTCACCCAAATCAACAGGAGAAGGAACAACCTTCTCAAAGATATTAAAGATCATATGATATGATTTGAGCAGTTGTACTTCCATATTTGAGGTCACATAGACCATATTTGGGTCTCGCGGACGTAATTAAAATCTTTCATTCATTCAGTATGAGGTTACTATGACCCCTCATAAAAATATGTGTAAATTCATTGAAAAAGCCTCCAAGGACTAGGTGGATTGGTAATTGTTTGTCTGACCAAGCACTTACCAAGAAGAAACCTTAGGTTCAAATCTTAGGGCATGCCTATTGCAAAGGTAGTAGTCTGATCTGAATCCTCTAAGTGCGTGTTAGATTGATGATGGTACAAATCTCGAGCGATCGATGGTCTCCTTCACATCGGGTCAACAATAACGAAGTAGTATAAGCTTGATGGGAGCAACCTAGACCTTGGGTTTGAACCCTGCACTTGACAATTACTAAAAATAGTGTGGATGTAATCAACTCTCTTATTTATAAAAAAAATAATATAAAATGATCTTTTAAAATAAAGGACGATAATTCAATTTTGTGTGTTTTACCAAATCAAAAAAAAATTGTGTGTTTTTAATATAAACTTGTTTTCTTTTAAGGAAACAATTAAAATAATGTTTTATATTTAATAACATAGCTTTTTTTTTTTCCTTTTTAAACATTAGTTTTTATTTTAACTCTATTATTTATAGTTTTTTAAAAAATAATTAAATAACTTCACTAATAATAATATGATATTTAACTTTATAAGGTTTAAGTGGATTGGTAAGTTTTCACGTTTATTAAGAAGGAGACATATATTCAAATCTTAGGGGCATGCCTTCTTGTGCAAAGGTAGTAGTGTGACATACCTCGACTGAGTGTGCATTAACCCAACAATCCTGAGCCCCCAGTGCTATCCTCACGCTGAATTAAATAACAACGAGGTGAAATTAAATACCTCGACTAAGTGTGCATTAACCCAACAATCCTGAGCCCCCAGTGCTATCCTCACGCTGAATTAAATAACAACGAGGTGGAATTAAATACCTTGACTGAGTGTGCATTAACCCAACAATCCCGAGGCCCCAGTGCTATCCTCACGCTGAATTAAATAACAACGAGGTGGAATATATGTAATTGGGGCAGGTCCCAAAATTTGCACCCTAATAGTAGAAAAAGACTGTGGATATAACCAACTACCATATAAATTTTAAAAGAATAACAATTATAAATACACCATATAACAAAATTTAAATAGTGTGGTTTGTGTGAATGAAAAACAATAAAAATTAATACTATTCAATACGCCATTAACCAATCTGAAAATAAAATTCAGATCACAACTTTAAACAAAAATAGTATTATCATTTAATAAGCCACAGCTGGAAGGTTGCCAGAGAGTAGTAAATAGAACTGCTCGCTATAAGGAGGTCTAGGTGTCGAGCCTCTTAGGTTTCAAAGGTCCTTGTGTAAGATTCAAAGCTTGTAGGGTTTAAACAAATTAAAATTATTTAGTAATATCATTCTTGATTCTCCATAATGAAAACAGAATTGAGCTCACACCGCCGTATATATCCATACTTCATATTTATACATAAATTATACACACAATAATCTACTTAAACCCGTGAAACCATCACGGAGGGAAACACTCGCCTGCAAAAATTTCGCAAATTTAAAATAGCAGGCAGCAGCGTTTATGAAAGATATTATTGAAGACAGGATCAGAAACAAACCCTAGATCATATATTTTTTCCGCCATTAGTTTAATTTAATTTCTTCGCATTCTACGCTGATTAAACCCTACGGAGGTTATCTGCAAATTCTAGACCGTGATATTACTGCTGCACGTGTCATTTGAGGGTTGCTTCTTCCACAAGTTACAGTTGTGATCGACACTGGTAAGTTTTGTGCCCTAATTTCCTGAAAATAAAAAATTGACATGTGCCTGGAATATGTGCTTTTTGTTTTGTTGAATAACTTCTCAAGGTTCGAAGAATATATATAAAGAATACTTTATGGCGTGCTTATCATATATGTATATGGATTCCCTTTGCTTCGGACATGAGAAGAGAGCCCAAGTTGAAACGCTCGCACAAGAGGTGCGCGTGAACTTTAAACTAAAGTTTTTATGCTGGTAAATCGGACGCCATACTGGTGGAAAAAATGAATTCAAATGTTATAAGTTTGTAAATCAGACTGCACGCGGGTGGTAATAATGTTTGCATTGTGATAATAATGTAAAGAACTAGGTAATGCACCAGAGCTATGTCAGTTTTATCCCAATAAAAATTGATATAATATAGATGAGTTGAAGGTTTTATTTTAAATTATTATATTATTATGAAAGAATTTGATCACTTTAAGGTCTTTAAACCGACCTTTTAGACGTCAACGATGCGTGATTCATCTTTTGCCTGATTCATGACAGCAGTTGAAACATTTTCTTAATAATACCAGATACAACTAGATGAGCACAGTTTATTGAATTATTTATTTAATATAAAAGTTGGCAGTAGCACAAATGGTTAAATGTGTAATCTTCGATGAGGCCATATCTATGGGAAGATGTGTTTCTCCATGTTTATCTACCCAAACTCTTTTTATTGTTTATCTACCCAAACTCTGGTTATGGAGCATGATTTGGAGTTCCAAAGTCTTAACCATCAAGCCAACTCTAGTTGTATCGAAGCATAATTGCCAAAAATGTTGTTATAGTTTGTTGAAATACCGTGCTAATGCAGTCATGATATTATACAGATGAGCCTATTTCAATCTCATATAAGCGATTTAGTAAAAAAATTGGCAAGGTTTATGCCTCGAGTGCTAATGCTAACAGAAGCATATGTGAATTTTCGAATTCAAACTTAGCTGCTGAGAAGTTCATCAGCAGATGAAGGCCAGGCGATCCCAATGACATGGGGAGTGCATCTCTTTGTGCAACTATTTGGACGTTTATTTCCAATTGTTAGCAGTATCCATGGAAACATGAAGCACAGTGAATTTCATCTGAGTGTAATAACGGGGAAAAATTTGGACTCCTTAGATTGGGTGTGTCGATTTAGAAACGTTGCCTATGCTAAAATTTTTGCATACTAGTGAATGGTCTTCCATGATGAGTTCAATTTGTGATGTAGGTCTAGACTTAATAACGTCTAAAATGACTGTAGAAGCTGGAGATTTGTGAGATTATACTTATGCTGTAGGAGCTGATTGTATGGGTTCAGGTGTGGCAACATTCTGAAATTCATCACCAAGACAGTCCAAGACTATGTGCTTGGTAAGATGTTTTCTTCCACTCAATTGACATTAAAGAGGAAATGCCTAGGAGTAAAATGTGAAAACTTTTACGACCATGACTCCTTAAAAACATTATGTGCCAAAACTGATATCGCTAGTTACAGGTCCTAAGTTACAAGGTATGTGTTTGGGGTCGACAAGGATAAAAACCAAGAAAAATTGTCATCCAGAAAATTAGCTATAAAATTTGTTATGGAGTACAAAAAATATTTATTATCAATTTAAGTGTCTAAACTAAATATAAATATGTATACAGAACTTCACATTACGTACAAAGATGAGATTGACTTGCAAATGCATCGATGAATGAGTCACCCTAAGATTGTTATGTCCTGTTGAGATTGTTTTCAACCTATGATTTTTATAGATATAGAAGGAGCCAATTGATGTGGGAATGATTTATGCAAATGGGACAACATTTAGATTTACTTGGGAAAAAAAATGGAAAAAAAAACTTATTTGCCATTGACTGCTGTTTGTCCAATTATGTTTGTTGAATTTGTTTGTGTGAGGTAGAAATTGCCAAATTTTTTTCAATAAAATTTGTCAAATTTAGTAACACATGTTACAGTTAAAAAAGCAAGCATCTGAAGTATATGTTGATAAATAGTAAGAGATTATTGGTTTGCCTTTTTGAAGTCTCGCTACTTAGGCGATTCTCTTTCATGTGAACACTGCGCATCTGTACTTAGATGTGTCTATATGCCTAATTCCTCGTTCTTTTTCTCTCCAATTATAAGAGCAGATCTCTTTGATGCTTACTTAATACTCATTTATTTTGCATGATGAGGACATCATTTATGACACTTGAAATTGTCATGGATTCTGTAACATTGATATGCCAAGTTGGCTCAGGCTTGGATCAGACTTAACTCCAAGACTTGGCAAAAGACTTGTAAAATTGAAAAATAATAAAACATAGCAAACTTTGTGAATAATGATGTTTCATGCTTGCCTGTTGGTGAAATCTAGAAAAAGTTCTAATTGATGTCTACGGATGAAAACTCTTATTCAACTGATACCTGCACCTGAAAACTCTTGTTCAACTGATGTATGTGACTGAACTTTTTTCCTTTATTAAATGTTTTCATAAACATTTTATACATGGTAAAAACTTAGTTTTGTTTAGGATGAAAGCCTTGTATGCATTGCATTGACTTGTTCAGACAAAGAATGAGAAAAATCTCTGTTATGGGTGACGTTTATGTGTGCTTTTCTCTCTTTAATTGCCATCCGAGTTCTAGCCAGTATGACCAAGTCTCATTAACTATAGAGTCTGGTTGAGTCTGTCTGTTTGGGTTTGTTTTGGGTGAGTTTTAGAGTGTCTGGTCTGAATCTGGTAACTATGCTTGCGAGGAATCAATTTCTGCTTGTACTATATTTGAGATTCAATCGTATTACATGTATAACATGATACCACAACTTACATGAAGCTGGATTTGTAGTTTTTTGTATTTTTTGACTTTGAAATTTGGAGCATTATTTGGGTCCTCCCATGCCAATCCAATATATGTACTTTTTGAGTCCCATTGGCCTGCTTTGGTCATCTGTGGACTAAAATAACTTCTTTCTTTTTATATGAAAGATGGATATTCCCATCTACCAACCCCAATTCACAGGTGAGGGAGGAAGTTCATACTGTTCTTTAGCTTGGATTGTAATTTTATCAAAGCTGATTTCTCTTTTCTGTTATAATAATTTTTCTTGGCATCATTAGCAAGCGTACTGCTACTTGACCTCTTAACTGGAGAGATACTGAGTCTGAAATCTGAGAAGCTGCCGTATATCATGAAGCTGTTTGTTTGTTTTGCCTAAACATTGTGGATAAAATTTAGTGTTGTACTCCTATCCCGTTATGAACCATAAGATAGAATATATCTGGTAAAAGGATGTTCCTACAGGATACTGCATTTAGTGGTTTCTACTTTGAAAATTTAACGGTACATAATGATGCATTTCTGCAGGATCTTGTTAGAAACTAAACTTACTTTTGTTTGTCTGTCAAAAATGTCAACAATTGCAAAAATTTAAATCGACTGGGTGTTTCTTCAGCATATTCTTTGGCCTCGACTGTTAGGAGAGACTAGTTTCTGGGGGGCGTTGGAGTTTGCCCTTTAGGGCTGCTTCCCGCCCCCCCCAGTCTCTCTCTCTCCGTTCTTCTTGGCGTGCATTCCACTCTTTTGGACTGCAGCCCACCCCTTTCCCCTCTTCTTCATTCCCATTCCCTTTGGCCCGCTTCTTGGGTCGTGTCTTTGTATTTATCTTAGTTTCTTTCTTTGTTGGGCGCATTGGCCTGCTCACTGGCAGTTAATGTTGTCCTTTTTATAGTCCCTTGGGTCTTTTTTGGCCACCCCAACATTAATAATATTTCATTTCCTTTCAATTCTTTGTATTTAACTGCTTTCACCAAGCATATGCATATGATGTCCCAGAAACCCTGAAACAGCCAATCTGCCACATGTGATTGCTCATTTCTCATTATTCTTAAGCTACCTATCAATTTGATATGAACAGAATAAGCCTAAAGCAGTCTACTCAACCCAAGACTAAAAATTGGTATATCATCAGGCAGTAAGAAAAATGACCTTATTGGTTTTCATATTCTTGGAATTGCTGAAATGTAAAGCTGTGCACCAATACAAACATTCCAAAAATGCTTCTAGTTCAGATTATCCATATCTAAATTGCCTGCCAATTTGATAGGAGAGCAACTAGATGAGATTTATCAAGCTTAGTGTTAGATAAGATAAGACAATTCAATTAATGTACATGGCTGATCAAAGCAGGCCAACGGGACTTGCTGAAAAAAACTGTTACAAAGTATTGTAGTAACCAAAAAGCACTACGAAAATAAGCTAAACCAGAGTAAAGAATCTAGGGTAAACTACACTAAAGTTGTACAGTTGTATGACATTAAATTACAGCCTTGAGGGTTGGACCCAAAAATAGGTATACCTACTAAGGTGTTGTAGGTGAGTTGGAGAGGAGAGGGCAATCCTCCAAGGGAGGTCTTAGGTTCAAATCTCCACCCTACCAAAAAGTTGAATTGGGTATCCAAAATCCAATTGATAATGTTGGTACGGACAGGGGTCGAGTGCGACTCTCGGGTGACTTTGACTAAGGCGGCCCCATAAGGGGTTTTTCGCTTAAAAAAAAAAAAAAAAAAAAATAGGTATACCTTAACATTCTAAAAGTAATGATGAAGAGGAGAGAAAATAGAAAGGATATCAACTGGATCCAAGTGCCACCACTAATCTGTAGTGGGATGTAAAGCAGAAGCGGAGTGGTCATCATTGCCAACCATCCCAAAAAGGCCAAGACAGGATCTAATGATGCTTCTTGGAGAATGGTGCTTAAACTTTCCAACCAACTGGCAATCGACGAGATTGGTCCATTTTAAGGGAGTGGGAAGACAATGGCATGCAAAATGCTGATACAAGAACCTTAAAAATGATAGCAAGAGTGATCCAAAACCCAGAATTTTGAGTTAAGGAAGATGAAGAAAGAATGCTATTCGTAATAATAGAGTGTAACACACTAGAACACAAGAGTATATAAGCAAAATAGCAGAATGATTTTATTGCTCAGAAAACAGAGAACAATGCAAGCAATTTCTAAGGAGAGATGTGAGGCTATAACAATGCATCCATTACTCATGCTTTTTACTGTCAGGGGTGCATCTCTTTTTATACAAGAGTTGGTGTGTCGGAAATCCACCTTATTGAATATTGAAGGTCACCAATATGGAAATGTGGTGGTTCATCTTGTGTGAGTTAGGAGGTCACCCGTATGGAAATGTGGTGATCCACCTTCCATGAGTTACAAATTGCATATTAAATGAAAAATACATACATATGACTTGTCCTTTTGTGTTTGTCGTCTATTAATGTGTTAACATGGCTAGAGATGCAATTTGGCAACAAAAATCTAAAATTAGAAAATTAATATTTGTAGCAACATTTTTGTTTTGAATTTTTAAGGGCCTCTGGAGCATTTTTTTCCATGCAGTTGGTCTAGGAAACCCATGCCAAAACAGGCATGAATTTCCTGTCGAAAGTTCTAGATCTTCCTCCAAGCTTTCCAATGCATTTCGAATGGATCAAAAGAGAGTCCTGAGCATAAAGTAATGGCCCTAACAGCATGGTTAGGATCAAAAATAGATTTTCAGGCATTTTTGGCCATAAAACCATGCTCCAAGGTGGTCACATACCTGGATCAAAGAGTTTCAAGATCCCTCATAAATAAGTGCCGACCGTATTCTTGTATATGGCACAAGAATTCAAGTAAAAGGTGGCATATTACTAAGGAATTCCCACAATGGTTCTTAAACAATTTTTACATCCAAAATCCAAATCTAGTATCAGAAGATTATTCTGAAATCCATTAACCAATGCATATTCTCTTTTCAAAAAGGTTTCATACTTTAGTTAATGTGGTCATTGGGGAATTATATGTACCTCCCCATTCCTAGCTAAATTACAGGGATTCATTGACCTCATTGGCAGATTGTCACAGCCTAAAGAAATACATGGTAGTCCTTTGACTTCATTTTACACAGGACCTCAACAAAGTAATGTGACACTTTGTTATGAGTTTCAAAATCATTCTAACTGGAGCTACGCAACTAGGTCATGCATCAGAAGTACATTCCTCTTATTTGTCTCTGGCTTAGACAATTGTCATCATAGTTATTGCGTTTGGCTGAATCTAGTCCAATCTGAACCAAATCAGTTGGGTTTGGTGTGAACCTTTTTGGGTCACTGAAAAGACATGTGTTCATTACACTCAACTGTTCCCATTGCTATGGACTTTATTCAATGATAGTTGCCGTTCAGAAATATATATCAGCCAGCAATTGCAGATTTTCTGGTTGTTGGATGTCTACTAGAGGTAAAAGTGATGTGAAATATTGTCCATTTCAATTTTGAAGGATCTACAGCTGTTTTGGACTTACATGTTGATTGCATTGAATTTTGAAACTATGAAATTTGAAAATTTCTGCAATTACCTATGTTGTTCATGAATATTTTATCAATAATCATTATGCATTATGTGTGCGGCGTGCACGTGCAATTCATTTATTTTTCTGAACTGAACCGAACCGTTTTGAAAAACCATAATCTCCAAATGTTTTTGTCCTTCCATTTGAACAGAACCCCTGATACCTGGTAACAATGATTGTTGTAGATATCATTGATTCTCAATTGACATTGCAGCCTGTTCTCAACATGGAAAGTCACTAGTGTGCCAAATTTTTCAGCATGGGGAAGATCCTGACTGTCACACTCAGCAATCTCTGAATCTACGGATCTTATAGAGAGTAGGACTTTTTGCCTGCTTTTTTTTTCAACACAAATGAAATTCACTGTGATCCATAACTGTTGATAACTGTACCCAATATATCCATCCATATATCATGAGTGTTTTAACAGCTATCAGCTATGAAATATCTCTCTACTTTCTGATCCATAATGGAAGAATTATTCATTTATATGTTCTGAATGATGCTCTGGATTTTTCACATCATTCCTTTATGAAAATCTACAGTCTTGGAATACGAGAGATTGTCACTTCCTTGTGGGTAATTTTATTTGGGCTTTTTGCTTGGAATACATTGAAAGGCTTAGGGTCTAAAACGTGGGAAAGGTCCATTCGTGATATTGAATGATAAATTTTTAGGGAATTAGTTGAAAGTGCTTGTTTATATTGTGGAGTCTCTATGTTTAGAACAATATTGTACTTGCAAATTTTGTTAAAAAGAAATGTTTTTACAAGCAAATGAGCAGAGGGAATTTTCATGTGCAGGCAAGTCTGTTGACTATATTGGTGTGTCTGGTTTGACAGTCATACACCATCGTCAGCAGTACTCTCTATGTGCAAACAGCTTCAGTCTTTATCTTCAATTTAAATTTCTTTTTTAGGAGTCATGGCTGCTGCTCGGGCTCCAGAATACTACGAGTTTAAAAGACCTCGTGTTGCTGAATACCCACCTCCACCAGGAACAGAAATAGATGAAACTCTTCAAAAATCAGTGGAACAGAAGACAGGCATAATTTCAGGGAATACAATCACTCTTAATGAGATTCAAAGAGATCGGATCACCAAAATTGCAGCCGCAAACTGGTCAATATCTCAAGATGGTGCACCGAAGCATGCTTTCAGTCCAAGTCTTGTGGATGAGATATATCAAACTGAACTTCTTGTAACAAGTGGTAGCAAATCTGTTCCTTTGCACAGGGTGATGGTTCTTGAAGTTAGCCAATATTTGGAGAATTATTTGTGGCCTAATTTTGATCCTGAGTGTTCAACATTTGAGCATGTCATGTCTATCATTCTAATGGTTAATGAAAAGGTTGGTTTTGAGATATCCATCTAGTATTGTATAGTTATTTCAAAATGATCTCAATAAATGTCATTTCACTTATTTCAGTCTCAGATGTTAATTGATGTTTTAATGAACCATTATCCTGGAAGTTCTTGAGCAGGGATTTTTCTACATAATAATAATTACATCTTTGTGATTAAAAAAGTCACGTCACTTTGATTTCCTTAGCTAACTTTGTTCCTTGTGACAATGTTTGTGCTGATTGTTTACCCTGTGGATTTTTTTGGGCAAGTCAGTTTCGGGAAAATGTGCCAGCCTGGAGATGCTTTCATGACAGGGAAGATATGTTTGAAGGTTTCTTAAGACGGGTTTTATTACTGAAACAAGAGGTATGCTCTGTAAATAAATTCTTTTTGCTGAATCTGCTATGTAATCAGATGTTTTAGATCATAGTTTTTGGTGTCATCTTACAATTTAAGACTTTAGAGCCTCTGTTCTTGTTTGAAATGTCTATCCTAATGCAAATTTCATTTTTACCTGAATCATGTTTCAGGGAAGAAGCCTAAATATTGCAGAGAAAACAAATTACTTGCTCTTTATGATTCACTCATTCCAGGTAAAAGGTTAAATGTTCTTTTCTTTTACTTAATTAGAAAGGTTGCAAAAGATAGTGCTTTGGAAAACGGGCTTATGAAATTCATTTATTAAATATTTGATGTTCTGATTGGAGTGCGATTTCTACCATTTTTCAAGAAACTTTGCCTCTGGCAATATTCCAAAATGTACTTTAATACACATACTTCATCAATGAAGTAATTTTAAAGTTTGCATTGCAAATATTCCTTCAAGTGCAGTAGGTGTTTGACCTGCTTGCGTATTTGTGGTGAATATAGGTAGTATGTGTGACGTGTCCTTGTTTCATCAAGAAAATCCAAATCAGCATAATTCACCACAGTTTGCCTTAAATAGGCCAATAATTTTTTTCTCAGGGTAAATAGATTGGCATTTTAAGAAGTTGTCTAAGTTCTGTCATCTCCTGTCTTTGGTACTATACCAACCCACTTACAGACAAGCACAGAAGAAAATAAAAAGCACAGTTACACATTTAATACTTAATTCTATAGAAAATGTCAAATAAAATATTATATTCAAATTAAAAGAAGAACAAGGCAGTAAAAGATCTGTGAAAAGAAGTAAGAAGGTAATAAAAGGACCAAATAGAGCCTTGTGAAACCAAATTGCTCTCCTAAGGCCAGATTCTTGGACAGTTCCCCTCCCTTCCCACTTCTACAATACCTAGACCTACTGAGCAAGACCTTTGATATCACTTGTTGTAATGACCATATTGGTGTATTGGAAAATAAGAAGCCTAGTAAGCATACTGGGCGTGTGGGGTAGTCAATAGAGGGCTATGGAGCCTAGTGTGACTTGGACACTACAATCTTAAAGCAAGTAATGCAGGCAATCAACATTGTTATTGTCTCTTTTCCTTCTTTTCCTCTTGCGGTTTCACTTTAGAGTTTTTGCATCTTTGAATAAGTTGAGTTCTGCTGAAGTGGAATTTAGCTGATTGGAAATTTGTGGCATTCATCAGGGTTTGTTCCTCTTAGGATTATCTGCACCCATCATCCTGTATTCCTCCTGCAACTGATGCCACTTGAAATAAAAATCTGTCCTAGACCTTTGGTTGTGAAAAATTCGCTTAATTTTAAAGGAACCTCCAGTATGGAGAAAACTACCCTTGACCATTTATTACATTGTAGAAAGGTATTTCATTGTAACTGAAACTTAGATATGGGCTTACTTTATATAATTCAAGTTCTAATAACAATGATTGTGTATACAATGTATGCACAGCTATATCACATGGTTAACTGGTAATGACATATTTATTTGTTCTTGTAATTTTTATCTCAGAAATTCTGACCATTTTTTCCACTGGTTGGGTTCAATGCAGGAATTATGAAATATTTCTATGAACTTTCTTTTACGTGATAGGAACTATTTCAATGAGAATGGCAGTTTGTAGTCTTTTCAATGATAGCCAACATAATTCGAAGTCTAAGAACTGCATCCTCATTCTGGTAGAGTTGAAATTACTTGCATAATATGACTGATAATTTACAGCTGTTTGCAGAGTGTGGTGCTTGTTAGCTTGCAATGGTGTTATACTTGAGCAACGTTACATTTTATTAGTCTTGGTCTACAGTGCCTATTTGAGATTACTTTTTAGTTTCAGTCTGAATTCAGCAGCAATTGATTCCATGTTTGCTGTATTCAAGAGGTTTATATGGTTCCAAACAAAATTAAATTTGGCATTCTAAAAGATTCAAAAATATTACATGGTTATTAACTTATTAGTGAATAATGGGTTATGATACAAAGTTTGTAGTATCATTTAAGAAATATTATTATCTAAATGGAAAAAGAAAGTAGTATGTTAATGTTGGAATTTTCTTTCTTGCTTATATTCTCTTAAATTAGGAACAACTTGGTTTCTGAGTTTGATGAATCTTGGTAGACTAGCATGGCTGTTAATGCTTTCCAAATTTGACATAATTCAAGATTTATAACAAATAGCCTTTAGATTACAGGAGTTAGGATTTATTAACACATTCTATCCACATTTGTGAAACCCAGAAGTGACATCCAGAGGGTTCTAGTGGTGTGCCATAGGTCCAGAGAGTTCTAGTGCTGTGCCATACTCCCATAAGTTTAAATATGTAATTTAGTGTGGATTCCAATAATAGGCAGCCAAGTTTAAGAGAAGGCCACCCAAAAAGTTGGATTCTTAGGTTATTTTGAGATATCATTGTCACAAATCTGAATAACTTGTTAAATGGTGCACTCAGATATTTGTTTTGTCATAATTAATTGACAAGTTTGTTTACCTAACACGTATTTCATATATGGTTTGTGGAATTCACAATTAGCAATACTGAATGCAATTTACTCAGTTGTTTGGTTGTGTGTGTTTATTACAAAGAAATCTCTTTATATGTGAATGGGTGACAGATGATTTATTTTTCTGCTATATTTTTCGTTGTACTTCTATCTTCGTGGAAACTGACGTATTAGGTCTCATTGGTATAAAATTTTGTGGAGGACTTTGACTTACATTTAAGTCACTAACCATCATTCCAGCATGTGAATGAATTTTAATTGTTTTCTCTGATCTAAGCTGTGTTCTTTCTAGTGACATTTATATCTACTATTTACCATATCGATTTTTTTTTTTGGAGTAATACTTCTTATACACATTCACCATGGGGATTGAACCCGGGTCACATCACTGATTTATTTTTATTAACTGTAGAGTCAATATAGATCATCTTTTGGGTCTGGCCTGCTTTCATCTTCTTGAGATTTACTGCTTTCAGAAGCCCCCCCTCCCTGACGGTCCTGCTCTCCCCCCTGTTTAGCAGTGTCCTCGGGAGGGGGGGGGGTCTGAAAGTTTACATTTTCAGGGATGCAGGGGCCACCATCCCTGAAATGGGGTGCTTGGGGAATGCTGGCCAGAGACTCCCAGGACATGGCCGGTGCACCCATGTGTCCCTGGGCCGCCCCAAGGAGGAGGAGGAGGAGGAGGAGAGCTACCATTTCATTGTTTGACTGATGTTTGATGTTCATTATGTCATATATTTATAAATTCTATATAAAAATTCCAATTTTAAGCAGACATATATATGGGAAAAACCTCCGTTGACCTGGAGATGTGTCCTGCCATTTTGGAAACTCTGTGGAACATAGGTATGTGACTTCCATAGTATCACTTTCACAAAGATAACTGGTTTTTCGGTGTCCTGATTTCTGCCTTAATGGAATTCATGTATTGCAAGCGGTATGTGCATATCATGTTTTTTGGAATTTTTGACGTCAATCTCTTTTGCAGTTCAGTGGATACCTGTTTATGTCATGGTCTCGAAATAGTCACAATATTCCAAAAATTCTTTTGTCTGGTCTATTTTATTTGGCCTCATATGCGTGCAGCGTAATATTTCTCTAAGTCAACATGTTGACTGCAAAGAGATAAGTCATAAGACAATGCTGTTACCTTTCCCCACTGTTTTTCTAATTCAGTAATGCATCTTAATTTTTCATTTTCTTGTTTTTATTTATTTTTGATTAGGGTAAATACATGGTTTTTTGAAAGGGTCTGTACCTTTTCTCAACTGGGGGCACAACAGGGGCCACCCTCCCCGTGATTTGAACTTGGGTCTCCTAGATGAAAGCCCAAAGACATACCAATTCGGTGTCCCGACAGGGACATTTTTTCATTTTCATTTTCAATGTTTGTAAAATGTGTTTAGCCATCTATCTGTATAGTTGTATATGTCCTGCATTCTTTTTGCCTACCATTTGTAGTAGTTTCCAACCACTTTCAAGGTATTGTAACTCGAAGAAGGTGAGTGGTTATTCTTGCAGAGCTTGGAAGATGAAATGGTACGTGGAACAATGCTCAAGTTAGTTCATTTGCAGCTATGGCATAGCCTGTCCTATGGCCGTTTTCAGGTATTTATCTGTACTATTTTGTATTGAAATGCAAAGACTATTTGCTAAAACTGTAATACAATCAATCCCCACTTTTTGTGGATTTATGATTGGTTGCAGATGGAGCTTTGTTTACATCCTCAGCTGATAAAAAAATGGAAGACAATGGTTAGGAAAGAAGCAAAGGAAGCTAGGAAAACTGGAGAAGTTTTTGATCCTCGTGATAAACTTGAAGTGAAGTTTTTACCTATGCTAATTCAAGAATTTTTAGAGGTGAGAATTTACAGCATCAGGATATTTTCAGATTTAAAATCATTCAATGTTAGGAATCCAGGTTCTTCTTTCTTATGCTAAAATAGATTATTATTAAAGGTAAATGCATACAGCTGAAATGTGCCTGCAAAGAGGACGGGGAACTTTAACCACTTTATGAAAGATAATAAGGAACTCAACATCATCGTGACATTTATAATGACTGCTAACTATACCGTGAAGAGGCTGCTTAGAGTAACTAAAGTCTAAAATTCCATTAGAATCATTCCAAAAACTGTAAAAGCCCATAAAACCCTAGCAATCATAGAGGTGAAACAAGGGGGCTTTAAGAAAAATTCAGATATATAGTTGTTCCATCAGGATCTGTAGAAGTGCCCCACTGAAATTGTAAACCTGGTCTCAAGATATATCAAATACATTAGTCTTGCTGTATTATGAATCATGTACAACATTATCAAATCTGAAGCCTTTTGAACTATTTGCAGATTTTGTTGAAATCTTGATCAATTTGCATTTTGGTTGTGGGAATTCAATAACATCACTGATGAGATATTTTTTAATGAATTTTCCTTCATATAGTTATAAACATACTTTTTTGGTCTAGTTGTTTAGTAAAACTTACTAACTTTTTTCAAGGTTTCTAGAATTGAGACCTTGGTCATGATAACTCCTATTGGAACCCTGACTTCCTTTTGTGAGAATGGGGGAAAGTATTGTAATAGCTAAATATGATTCCTTTTATTAAATTTTATATATGGTAATGTGATGATAATAGCTGTTTATAAGTTTTTTATTTTATTTTTTAAATAACACAAAATAGAAGTTACAATTTATTTCATACTTTATACCAATGGACAGGTTTTTCTAAATGTGGACTACTGAGGTCCAAACTACCTGTCTACCAGAAACTTCTTTTTATCAAATTCTGGGAGGACTGAATTGCCTCCCAACTTTGCCGCCTAGGTATTTTAAAACTATGAATTCCACTATGCATTTGGGATAAGATGTGACAGAGGTCCAGTGTTTTACAATAGTGATACAATCACTTTTCTGGAATCAAACTGAAAAAGTTCACCATAGAATCTTCTAGAAAACTACCTGCCACAGGAGAGTTAACCTTGATAGACATTATCAAATCATTGCAAGGGTCTACATTTTGTGAAACAAGAAGCATTCTCTAAAACCTCTGCATCAGAAAGCTCTTTTTGACCATTAAATGCAATTTTCTCATTCAAGGCAACTTCATACACTTAAAATGCCACAAAATAAAGAGACAAACCTCAAATCAAGAGAATCAAAGACTTGCTGAGGCAAAATGTATTTTTTCCCTTTCTTTAGTAGTCTTGACATCATGATCTCTCAAGAGAAGTTGCAGCAGAGTATCGTGATCTCACACCAAACAGGATTGACATATTAGCATCGTGAATCCATGATATCAGATTTGCAGCATGTTTAGTGCACACAAGGATCAGACCGTGAGCATTCATTTGAGGATTTTTTCCGATATGATAATGGATTTGACCCTGTTTTTGACAATAGGGGTTGTTATGATGATAACCTTTTCAATACAGGGGTTTATTTGTTGTTCACACTATCTGACGGGGGGAATATGTCAGGTCATATATTGGGCGTTCTTTAGTTCTTTGTTTCTTTGGTGACAATGTTCATTATCTGAAGATGATCTGGTTGAACAGAATGCCTAAACTAGATGACAATCATTAAGTTTATGAGATGCGCTGAAGCACCAAAGGAGCACTGGACTCTTGGAGAGTTTTTTTGATAGTTCCTGTTCATATTTTTGGGTCTTTCAAGAGGTTGGATTCAAGTTTTTTTTTAACTTGAATTAGAGCATATTTGGTTACCTCTCACAGGATTTGGGTTCTTCTACAGTAATTAACATAGAGACGGCTCCTTCTGAATGCAGAGTTGTTCTAGAGATACAGAGATTGGTCCAAAGATGGTGCGTTCTGCCAGACAGATTGAGGTGTTAATGGACACACTTTTTCTGCCATGAGATATGAGTTAACTTGAAAAATTCATTTTCATACAGATTATTGATTGTGCAGAGGTGGTTATTTTTTCAGCTTGGTATGCAAAGCCTTCAAGCACTTGGGATTTTTTGCATACAATTGAGAGATTTGTATCTGGTTCTCTCTTTTGGGACTTGTTCTAGCATTCCAGGCATTGTCAACTACTTCACAGAGGATTTGATGTTTTTGCAGGTCCCAGAATCTCTTCTTCATAGAGATTGTTTTGCTCTGACGCAAAGATTTATTTTGGGAGCATTTCTACAGAGACAGGAAATTTTACTTTGGATCAAGGGGCAATGTGGGTGTACGATTCAAAGTCGGTTGAAAAAACAGCATGCGGATTTCCATGGAGTGAATTGGTTGAGGATATTGTCCATATTTGGTATGGATGAGATTTGGAGGTTGAAGTTGTTGAATCGGTACAATCTTTCCATTTCTTTAAATATTTTCATTTGTATAATGGCAAGTGCCTTGAGTGTAGTAATTGCTAATTTTTTAAAATGCATTAACCCATGCTAGAGATAAGGTGTTAAGTCTGTTTCCTGTCAACAATGCTAATGAAGATATGTAATACAGTACATATTATTGAGGCTTGGTCTTGTCTTAGACTTGACAAACCTATTAACTTGACATGGACTCAGGCCCAGGAAGAACTTGAAGAAAAGCTCAGCAGTGACTTGGCAAATAAGAGAAAACATAGATTATAGTGGATTTTACAGAAAGAGACTCGCTGAGGGTCAAAATGGCTTGGGTAGGGTTACCCAGCTTGTATATTATTGTGTATTGTGGAAGAGTCTCAACACTGCATAACTCATTGACTGCTTCTCATCAATTAAACATCATAACTAAGCACCTTTGTCTGGTAGCACCTTCCCTTACTTAACTTTGTTAAGTGGACTGTAATATTTTTAAAAGTATATTGTATGTTGGATTTGACTTTTAATACCTAATGGGATGATAGAATAAATAATGAAGTAATTAGCATGAAATATTCAGAATGCGCACAAACACATTCCTTTTACCCAATAGGGATTTTGTACTTAGGTTTGCATCCATATTTAACGTGCAATGTGATTTTCATCCCATACATATATGTAACATTCCAGCTAATTTTATGTAGCACATGATCTTTTTTGAATTAGATATCAAATTTTGCTTCAACTGTTTTATATGCTAGGATGTGTGTAGAAGTATGCTTATTGATTTGATAATTGTTTCTTTTTTCAGATATTAGATTCAAAGGTCATACATGCATCGGAAAATGGCGAGGACATAGAAACAATAAACAATGCATGTGGAGGGGATGAAATGTTAGTAGATGAAGCATGTTTATTGTATTGTGAGCGTTTCATGGAGTTCTTGATTGATCTATTAAGCCAGCTCCCCACTCGAAGGTATTGTTGTTGTTGAGGAACATTCGACTTGTATGTTATTGACAATCTGCATTTCTTTTGGAATGCTATGTTTACTCCTTTTAAACGCCTTTATAGCTCTACCTAGGGAACAGTTGATAGTTACTGTCTTCTAGCGCAGAACTTTCGTCCGTGATTGTTCTGGATGTACCTTAAAAATTTGCCTATTTGAGACATTGAAGATATGTGCTCATCTGGTATTGGAAGATGCAATCTTAAGAAACATGGGAACTTGTTTTTCTTATTTAATTGATAAAGCAGAAAAACTCTCTCCTATTAGCGTGTTGCTTGACACTGGTCTATAACATAAGGAGAAATTGCATGAAATGTAACGGAGAAGGTGCAAGTGACATAAGTTTTTAATGTCTTTAGGCGACTAGAATATCGTAGATAACTATGGTGTGGAGTTTTCAGTGATTTTGAACTCCAAAGAACCTCAGATTGTTCAGGAATGCAAAGCTGAGGAATCCTGTAATGGATAGGTTTATAACAAGGTTCCACGAGCCTGGGGGACAGGGGGACGAGTTTCGGGACGGCGGGGGATGGCAGGCTGATTTTAGGGGATGGCTGGGGGATGGCTGGTATAATACTATGAATTCTACAGACAACAAAAATGAAAAATACTAAAAACTTAAAAGTTCATGTTTCAATTTGAAATGAACTCAGCTAGGGCAATATGTGTACATCTGAAATGAACTCAGCTATTATCCTATTACCAAGTGCAGCCATTTCAACAAATGTAACTTGAAGGTTCAACCTAGGATATCAAGTGCAATCTCTAACAGTTAACCAAAATAGTTGCTATTGCTCAAGTAATGAATGCCACACTGTTCAGCTTTTAACATTCAAACAATAACAGTCATCATTTTTTCAGCCACCAATGTTCAAGCAAAGACTATCATTTTTTAATTTTTTTTCAGTCACCAATGTTCAAACAAAGACAGTTCTCAGTTTTTACTTTTTGGCCATCAATGTTCAAACAAGATAGTCATTGGTTTTCACTTTTCTCAGTCATCAATATTCAGGCAAGATAGTTATCTGTTTTTTCAGCCATCAATGGTCAATCAAGACAGTCATCAGTTTACAACTTTACAGCCCTCAATATAAATTATAAAAGCAAGACAGCTTTACTGTTCAGTCTCTAGCAATTCTGCACTGCTGTCCAATCACTAAAGTAATATTTAAACATTGACAACCACCATTGTTCAGTTCCCACCATGTAAGCAATGACAATTACTCCTAACTGTTCAAATATGACAGCGTAAATGGTCAGCCACTATAACAGGGAGAGTACTCAGCCACTAGTAATCATGAAAAATAGTAATACTAATAGTCTCAATGCTCATTTACAACAAAAAGAGTGAAATACAAAGAGAACAAAAAATAAAAATACAACCAAATAGTGAAATACTCATGGTCCCACCCCCCATACCTTTTTTTTTTTATTTTTTTTTGGGCATGAGATGCCTAGCCGTGGGGGACGGTTGGGCGTCCCCGGGGACGCCCAAGGGAAGGCTAGGTGTCCTTGGGGACAGCTGGCCATCCCTAGGGCCGTCCCGGGGAAGGCCGACTGGTGGATGCGGCCGTCCCGGGGACGGCCGCCTGGGGGACACTGCCGTCCGGAGGACGACCCCCTTGCCGTTCCCAATGCCGTCCCCTCGTACCGGGGACGCGTCCCCGTGGAACACAGGTTTATAATAAAGTCAAAGTTATAAGATATTCCTACCAACCATAGGGATTCCCAAATTCCTCATATTTGATTTCTAGAGAATTCTCTGCCTATCCAGATCCTGGTTTGGATTCTTCATAGGGGAAGCAATGTATCTCTTCTCTCCCTCTGAATTGGTTGTTTTGAGTGCATATCTCGGTGTTGATCCATATGCCAATGTGTGGTGCTCTCTTGGTGTGAGACTAACTTTGTTCATTCTGGTGCGTGGGACTTGGGGTTATCTCTATTTCTGCAGAGTAGGCCCGATAGGTCAATCAATTTTTGACCTAGAAGGGTGAATTTAATTTTAAAATGTAAAAATCTTCATCGTATTGCCCAAGTACTGATCAGTTAGCGATCGTGGGGGCTATTCTGAGCATCTCCCCCCTTGGGTAAAACGCTGCCTGTTCTGTCCTTTGCCTTTCAGTAGTCAAAGAGGGCGGGAGGGCTTCACCCACCTCTTTATTAATAGTATTAGGTAGATTTTAAAGGTGTCGGTTCCCAGCTTTGCCAAAGATTTTAGAGAGGTGCAAAATGTTGCTACTGTTGATGCCATTGCCTCTCTCTACCTATTTTATTGCTTGTTGTATATTTAGAAGTGTAGGTCTAAGTTTGATATTTCTGGCTACTTGAAATATTTGGTTTTGCCTAGTCTGTTTCATTTTGTTTTGTTTTTTGATTTTCTCCCAATTGGTAGGTCTTGCAAAGTTTAACTTAAAGTTTTTGTATTCTTTTTTGAACTCAAACGTTCCTTTGATTGCTGAGGACTGTGAAGCTGAGGATACCTGTAATGTATCGATTTAGAATAAAGCGAAAGCAATAAGATATACCTACCTAACATAAGGGTTGTCAAATCCCCCTATTTGATTTGTAAGGAAATCTTTGCGTATTTTGTTTCTAGTTGCATATTTTGAAATAGGTTTAGGTTTGATGTTTCTAGTAACTTGAAATTTAGGCCTTGCCATGTTATAATTACAGTTGTAACCTTATAATTTGAAAATAGTATATGTTTCCTTATAAGCTCTCATGTATTAAGACACAAGCAGCAGTTAGTCATGGAAAAAGTGTTATGGGTGGGAGATATGATTCATTTGCATGTTAATGTATTTTTCATGAAATTTAACACTATAGAATCGAAAGCAGTCAAAGAAAAGACAAGGTATATTAAGCATTTAGTGTACCTGTGTTTCTTATTGCTTCATAAAGGCTTGCGACTTGTGGGCATTCATGATGTGTAGCACTTGAAATATTGAATGGCATTTACTGATGGCAGTTTTCTCTAGGTCTAATTAGTTATTGGTGTTATTATAGAAAGAATTTTTTATATATTTTCAGAAACTGCACTCCATCACAATGGTTGATTGAATATATAATGAGGCGAATACTGAGGTTTTTGAGCCACTAAAGGCTCTAAGATTACTAAGTTACATGATATGCAATAGTATTGAGTTTGTCATCAACTTATATTGTAATTTCTCTACTCATCCAGATTTTTGAGGGCTCTTGTTGAAGATCTTGCTGTTGTGGCTAAATGCCATTTGAGTGCACTTTATAGTCATCCAAAGGGGCGGCTTTTTGCACAGCTGGTAGATTTGCTTCGGTTTTATGTAGGCTTTGAGATAAATGATCATGTTGGCACTCAACTGAGTGATGATGATGTGTTGCTAGCTCACTGCTCTCGAATGCAAAGTTTTCAACTATTGGCATTCAAGGAAATTCCTAAGGTTAGCTCTTTGAATGGTAGTTGATGATGATTTTATGTTTTGTTTTAGAAGATTCTTATGTGCATAATTGAGCTTCTAAGTTATGTGATTAACAATGGGATTTATATGTTTTTGAATGATGGTACTAATAGACTGTTCATTGCAGCTCCAAGAGCTAGCATTGGCCAATGTGGGTGCCATAGAGAAACGTAATGATCTCTGTAAGAGACTTTCTGTTTTGTCTGCTGAGGAACTTAAAGATCTTGTCTGTAATAAGGTATGTAGCTGTCATGCTTTAACTAAAGAGTGATGGTGCCATGTAGGTACGGGAAAATGATGAGGGACCTTGAAAATTTATTAGTTTATTTTTTGGCTTTAGGGATCTTTAAATTTCATGTGTATTGGTTGCTTCACAGGTCATTTATATTTAGCAGCAGTTGCAGTATGGGTTCAGCTACAAAGCCTCTAAAATTGAAATATTTCTGTCTTTTGATGTATATTGGTTATTATGTAGACAATGATCTGCTCATATTACTGTAAACAAAGATAGTTGAAGCAAAAGTTGCTGAATGCAATTATTGATTTTCCTATATTTTAGAAATTATTTTTTCTACGAATGCTCAAAAATTAGAGATTGCATGTATCTTATAGGATAAGGACGGTTTTATGAGGCCTCTTGGACAAGTAGGGGAAGAATCATTTTCAAGTAATAAGTTTCTTCAATCATTATCTAAAGGGCAATGCAACATGTTGCAGAACTGTAGCTTAGTTGCCATAAATGCCTTTTTCATCAAGATGTTTTTGATGGTGACTTCGACGTTTTGTTTTGGTTCGAAGTATTTTCTAAGATAGAGCAAGGCTTCGATAGGGATTGGAGGTCCAAGCTGTCCTTTTAATTTAAGATGCAAACCTTGAAATATGTCAAATATCAGAATAAAAAATCAGAAGCGCTTTATGTTTATTAGTTTTGAAGTGTCATTCTAAATTTGATGTCACAACTTTTGATATGAAGGTATCCAATTCCAAAACAATCCGGGAATACCTCAATATTAATTACAATTTTCTAGCAAAATAATTACAAAATTAATGCTAGCTCTCTCCAGAGGGAGTTCATTTCCTCCCATTCTGAGAAGATAGGCAAACATGCATACAAACCAAGTAGCCTGGCATAAGGAAGATTTCCACTGTGACTGTGTTTATTCTCAATGGGGATTGCTGGGCCCTCATCGACATGGTCGATAGATCAGAATATGTGAACTTGGGATATCTATCTATTGTCTTATAAAACCACCTCACATTCATTACTGAAACTGCTGGGGATAAGCGAACAAAGGTCTGGGTCATGGAAATATGGTGAATTCAGAGGAAGATGTTCCATTCCCTGCATGAAGAGAGAAACTATGCATTTATTCTTTGTTAATGCTGGACCAGTTGTAGCTGGTGAAGCAAATGGTTGTTTAAAAAGCCCTTTATTGCATATGCAAGGTGTTAAGGCCATTGGCATTGCTTTTATCAGAATATGGGTAAAGAAAATAAATGGATTGTAAGGGAATTTTATAGGTGCTTATAACAGGTAAAGTGGGCCTTAGCAAAAAAACAACCTTTCAAGAGGCTGAGAGGGGGTTGCGAATATCTCTTTGTGTAACACTAATTATTGAGTATATATCAACTTCGTTCAAGGTAAGGGTGTCAAGTATCAAAGTTGCCATTGTGTGAGAGACAAGATCAACTGTTTTCTCGTTGAGCCTAAAATGCTAAGTGGTTTGGAGATTGGAAAGGTTATCATCAAGCCTAAAAAATGCAAGCGGGCTAGAATGTTAAAAAGAGGATTGAAGTTTAGGCCTCCAGCCACTTCAAATTGACCAAGTCTCTTGCTATAGATAGATGACCGTGAAGTTGTGAAAATAACGTGCAACTGGCAAAAGTCATTGGAGCTCCGACTTCTGAGGCTAACAGACCAATTGCTACAGAAGACAAAGTGCTCCAAATAAGCGATTTGACATTCCAACCTAAGCCAGGTTGGCTAAATCTCATGGAGCTCATATGTCTAAGGGAACAATTGAATTCCTTCCAAGTTCATCAAATACAAAACCTAGAACATCCCCCTTATATCCCAAGCTTAGACTAAATAATAGCTTTAGAAAACTCTGCAAGTCCTTTTCTTATAACATACATTATGAGGAGACATGCCTTTGGGAACAGGCAGTAACTTGAAATGCATGCACAACACTGTGCAATCACTAGACAATCTTCAATTTCTTCCATTATACATTGCTTCAAAATTTGTGATTTTTGTCTTTTTTTGCTTGTCTTTGTCGTATCTACTAGTACAAATTACAAAGAAGTCAAACAAATTCTCGGGAGTAGGTGGAGCGATGAAGTTCTTGCATCATCAGCCCATAGTGAAGCCTGTGGTTCAAGACTGTTACCAGATACGAAATTTTTTATTAAAAATGTCTAAATTTTGGCGATTTCCTATTTTACCTTTTATTAGTGTTATTATTTTTAATTTTTTAAAATAAACCTAAAATTTGGCCCTTTTGTGAAATTCATTCACACATCTACTTCACTTCGTTCCACATCTGCAAAAATAAAATTGCAAACAAAACAACCAAGGAAAAAGACAAAATGATTTAAACAGTCTAAAATGATCCTAGGGCGACTCATTGGTAGAGGCATTTGGAAGTCAATCTCATTTTTGTATGAGTTCTTCATATGTATTTATATTTAATTTGAATATTTTAATTAATAAAAAATAATTATTTCTATTATTTGACTTACTTCAAGCCCATGAGGTTTGGGCAAGTAGTCAAGAGTGAGGAGTTTTACATTGTAGACCAAGGTTCCAATCCCATGGGTGAACCTTAATATTGTTATCAAATGGCATGAGCTCAACTGGTTAAATACCTTGACTTTCAAGGAGGAGACCCAGGTTTGAATCTTGTCAAGCAATACATGCATGATTGCCAAGCTATTCTAATACCACTGTGTGGTCATGATGTATTACGGTAGGGCCTGTGTCAATTCCGTATAACCAATTTAAGATCCCCTACCCCCTTGTTTGAACTTCATGGTGAATTTTATAGCTAATTTTCTCGAGGACATTTTTTCCCATGAATTTTTGTCCTTGTCTATCTCATACACGAACTCAAACCTTAGGCAAGATATATCTGATACACCATCACGCATGTTCTTATGGACAAGTTTTTTGAGGTGCTAATGTGGACATCCCATGCACTGCTCAAAGAATCAAGGCTTGATAAAGCATGGGCATTTTCGGGTACCATTCTTTGTCTACGACTCATTCTTGATTATACAAAATGTTATAATCAAAACAAGAGAAATTGGAATTGCAAGTGGGGAAGTGTTGGCTCACATTAACCTTGAAGTTTGCATTTATGTTGGGAAGGCCTCCTGATGATACAAAATTTTTAAAAGAAGATTCTATTGAAATTTGAGAGTGTAACACCAAACATTGTAAGTACCTAGAGTTCACAATGGTTGACCACACCCAAAACATACTGTGTGTGTTACAATCTGTTAATAGAAGAGGTTTCAAGGAAGATGCCAACGGTGCTATAAATCTGCTCAACAGGATTAGAGGAGAAGTGATTTCTCATAAATTTAAACCATAAATATATAAGGAATCATGTCTAAAGGATTTAAGTTTCCATGGCAACTGATAGTCTTTATGAACAACTGATGAGGGCAGAGTATGCCCATTGGTTTTATATGACCTCTTAAATGATTCATTCTTTATTAAAAATGAAGAACAGGTGCTCTGTTGTGGGGAATGTACACAATATTACAAATGAATGTATCATATACAAATGTTACCTAAAATTTGCAAGGTTAACTCACAAATTTAGTATAAGACAACATATATTTGTTCTTTTTCCATATCCTTGGAGTGTTAAAAGAGGATTTAGATTATAGACATCATAAGTATGAATGATGACAATCAAATATTAGTCCGACTGGTTTATTCTGAACAAGAATTACTCTTATATCAAGGCATTTATGTACATAGGCCAAGTCCCATAAGTTGCCTCAACATGTTGATGGGAAGGTGATCATCATGGACTTCACTATTAGGAGGTGAAGTCAATACCCAGATCTCCAATGTTCTTCAGCAGAGAGGTGCATGGTGGTGCAACTTATAAAGAGGAAACAAACAATATTCTGTAGTCTTCCTTTGGGAGAGGAAACAAACAATTTTTTGGACTCTTCCTTTGGAAGAGGAAACAAACAGTTTTTTGGACTCTTCCTTTGGAAGAGGAAACGAACAGTTTTTGGACTCTTCCTTTGGAAGAGGAAACGAACAGTTTTTGTTTTTTCTATAAAAGGGGAATGACCCCTTGCATGTAAAAATTGATTGAATGTAATTCTGCCGAAATCAATAAAAGACTGCCATTGCCCCGTGGTTTTTCCTGCACATTGCAGGTTTTCCATGTAAAATCTGTGTTACTGTTTTTCCTATGTTATTGTGTTTTTCTGCTTGCACATAATTTTGCTATATTTTCTAACATCTGGTATCAGAGCCCAGGGTTTTGTGCGAGTGGGAACTGCAACAATGACTGGAAGTGTAACCAAGTTTGATGGTAGGAACTTCGCCCTATGGAAGATGAAGGTGAAGGATTTGTTGGTTCAAAATGACCAAGCCCTAGCCTTGAAAGGGGTTGCGAGTAAACCAAACAACATTGAAGATGAGGAGTGGGCAACGCTGGATAGGAAGGCGGTTTCTACAATCTGTCTATGCCTAGTGGACTCCGTCTTGTTCAATGTTGTTGAAGAAAAAACCGCGGAAGCCCTTTGGAAGAAGCTTGAAAAGTTGTATGAGACGAAATCTGCAATAAATAAGGTTTTTATGAAAAAACAGCTTTACAGCCTAAGGATGAAGGAGGGCTCATCTGTGGCAGATCACTTGAATGAGTTTAACACCCTTATCAGTAAACTGGTTTCAATTAATGTGAAGATGGAGGATGAGGACAAAGCTATCACCCTACTTTGTTCCCTCCCGGAGACTTGGGATCATTTGGTGATGACCATCAACAATTCATCATCAGGAGCTCTAACTTTCGATGATGTGGTAGCCGCTTTGTTGGCAGAAGAGTTGAGGCGGAAAACGTCTTTGGAACCCTCAACCAATGAAGCCCTAGCTGTGAGAGGTCGATATTTCGAGAAGAGTCAACAAAGTAGATCACAGTCCAGATCTAAGTCTAAAGGACGCAAGTTGAAAGGGAAGTGCTGGCATTGCGGGAAGCCAGGGTACTCAAAGAAGGACTGTTGGCAGTTAAAAAAGGAAAAAAATGGTGAAAACCAATTTCAGCCTTCAGCTGAGGCCAGTACAGTAAATTATGGAGAGACGACAACATGTGAGGCTTTTTGTATCAGCAATAACAGATATGTTTTATATACCTGGGTTTTGGACTCGGATGCATCTTTCCACATGTCTCCTCACAGAGACTAGTTTGACAAATATCAGCCATATAGTGGTGGGAAGGTCTACTTGGGTGATGATCACCCTTTGGAAATTGTGGGAAGAGGGGACATAAGGATCAGGCTGAACGATGGTAGAGAAAGGATGTTATGTGATGTGCGACATGTGCCGGATTTGCGAAAGAATTTGCTCTCAATCAAGATGATGGATAAGCTAGGGTATTCTGTCACTTTTGGTAACAACTATTGCAAAATTACCGAGAGGTGCTATTGTAGTAGCAAAGGGAGAATCTTATGGGACCCTATATTGTTTATCTGGTGATACAGGTGACAAACCATGCAGCAGCAACAACTTCAGTTCAAGATGCAGTAATGCTATGGCATCAACGCCTAGGCCATATGAGTGAAAAAGGTCTGAAAATTCTGCATGACAGAGGTATGCTTTCTAGGATTAAGTCTTGCAATTTAGACTTGTGTGAGCACTGTATTTTTGGTAAACAAAAGAGGGTTCGGTTTACTGCAAGCCCTGGTAAGAGTTTTGATTTTCTGCAACTTATACATTCGGATATATTTGGACCAGTCCCCACTCAATCCTTAAATGGTGCCATCTATTTTCTGACATTTATAGATGATTATTCTAGGAGAGTGTGGGTTTATTTTCTGAAGAAGAAGTCGGTAGCTTTGCAGAAATTTAAAGAGTTCAAAACTCGAGTAGAGAAAAGTTTGGGCAAGCCTATATTATGTCTTAGGTCAGATAATGGGGGTGAATGTTGCTCCAAGGAATTTGATAAATTTTGTATGCAGGAAGGAATTAAGCACCAGAAGACTGTACCATATACTCCACAACAAAATGGTGTGGCTGAGCGGATGAATCGCACAATCATGGAACATGCAAGAAGCATGCTCAACGCATCTATGTTGGATAGAAGGTTCTGGGCAGAGGCTTTTAATACAGCTGTTTACCTCATTAACAGGTCACCTACAGTTGCGTTGGATGGACAGATTCCAGAGGAGGTTTGGTGTGGTAAGCCATTTGATTACTCTCATTTGCGTACCTTTGGCTGTGATGCATTTGCTCATGTGCCTAAAAAAAAAAAGTCCAAACTTGACCTGAAGTCAAGCAAATGTGTTTTTCTCAGCTATGGAGATGCAGTAAAGGGGTATAGACTGTGGGATCCTATTGCCCACAAGGTAATTATTAGCCGAGATATTATTTTTGATGAAAAATCCATGCAAAGGAAGGAGGTACAACAAACACCTAATGTTGTACCAGTTGAAGTAGACATGAACGAAGATAAAAATGAAAATCAGCATGCTGAAATTTTTGACCAGCATGCAGAACAACAAGTAGAACAACAAGTAGAGCAGCAACAACAGTCACAACACCAAGAGCCACAATCAACAGATCATTGGGTTAGAAGATCTACGTGTCCACAAAAGTGTCTGGAAAGGTACTCTCATGTTTATCAGTCCTCTTTTGCTTTGTTAACTGATGATGGTGAGCCTAGTTCATTTCAGGAAGCTAGAGAGTCTGAGAATGCAGAAAAGTGGAGGAAATCCATAGAGGAGGAAATAGAGGCACTTCGCAAGAATAAAACGTGGGAACTTGTGGATCTCCCACCTGGAAGAAAGACTGTTGGAAACAAGTGGGTGTACAAAGTGAAGAAGAACAGTGATGGGCTGTTGGAACGCTATAAAGCTCGCTTGGTGGCAAAAGGCTATGTGCAGAAGTCAGGTATTGACTTTAATGAAATTTTCTCTCCAGTTGTGAAGATGACAACTATTAGAGTTCTACTTGCACTTGTAGTTGCACGAGATTTAGAATTGGAGCAGCTTGATGTAAAGACTGCTTTCTTGCATGGTGATCTCGAGGAGGAGATTTATATGGATCAGCCTGAGGGCTATGAGGAAAGAGGCAAAGAGCATCTGGTTTGCAGACTGAATAAATATCTGTACGAGTTAAAACAGGCGCCAAGGATGTGGTACAGGAAATTTGACACCTTCATGAAGAGCCAAGGTTTCAGCAGGAGTGAAGCTGACCATTGTGGATACTATAAGAGGTTTGATGATGGCAGTTTTATTATTTTGTTGTTGAATGTTGATGATATGCTGGTTGCAGGTCCCAACATGAAGAAAATCATTGATCTTAAAGCTCAGTTGGCTAGGACATTTGAAATGAAGGATTTAGGAGCAGCAAATCAAATTTTAGGGATGAAGATACACAGGGACAGAAAAGGAAGAAAGATCTGGTTAAGTCAAAAGTCATATATAGAAAAGATTCTGTAGTGCTTCAATATGCAGAATGCAAAACCAGTTAGTATCCCACTTCTTTCACATTCACAATTGTCTTCCAACCAGTGTCCTAGAACAGAAGCAGAGAAGACAAGCATGTCTCGTGTACCGTATTCATCAACAATAGGAAGCCTCATGTATGCCATGGTGAGCATCAGACCGGATATTGCCCAAGCAGTGGGAGTAGTTAGCCGGTACATGGCAAATCTTGGTAAGGAGCATTGGAATGCGGTGAAGTGGATATTTAGATATTTAAGAGGCACTTCAGATGCTGCTATTTACTACGGATCAGACAGTTTGCAAGGTTTTGTGGATTTTGATTATGGTGGAGATAGAGATGGGAGAAAGTCCACTACAGGATATACTTTCACTCTTGCTGGTGGAGCTGTGAGTTGGGCTTCTAAATTGCAATATGTGGTGGCTTTATCAACCACTGAAGCAGAATATATTGCAGCGACTCATGCCGACAAAGAGGCAATTTGGCTAGAGCGATTGTTGGGTGACTTCAAGGTAATGCAGGGGAAAATTACGTTGCATTGTGATAGCCAAAGTGCTATTCAGCTAGTGAAGAACCCAACATTCCATGATCGCATGAAACACATTGATGTCAAGTACCACTTTATAAGAAATGTGGTGGAAGAAGGTAGGATCCTGTTGCAGAAAATCGACATTGAAGTGAATCACGCAGATATGCTTACTAAGCCGGTCAAGACAGAGAAGTTTGAGTGGTGCAGAACTTCTTTGGGCTTGCTGAAAATGTGATAAGGGCAGCATTGGGCAATTGGCACTTGGATGGAAAAACATAGGCAAAGAATTCCTGTATATCGACTTCAAGTGGGAGAATGTTAGGAGGTGAAGTCAATATCCAGATCTCCAATGTTCTTCAGCAGAGAGGTGCATGGTGGTGCAGCTTATAAAGAGGAAACAAACAGTAGTCTGTAGTCTTCCTTTGGCAGAGGAAACAAACAGTTTTTTGGACTCTTCCTTTGGAAGAGGAAACGAACAGTTTTTTGGACTCTTCCTTTGGAAGAGGAAACGAACAGTTTTTGTTTTTTCTATAAAAGGGGAATGACCCCTTGCATGTAAATGTTGATTGAATGTAATTCTGCCGAAATCAATAAAAGATCAAGCTGCCATTGCCCCGTGGTTTTTCTTGCACATTGCAGGTTTTCCATGTAAAATCTGTGTTACTGTTTTTTCCTATGTTATTGTGTTTTTCTGCTTGCACATAATTTTGCTATATTTTCTAACATTCACTAGGCAAGCTGACCCACTTCATAGGAAGTTTTGTGGATACCACAAGACATCAGCCATCCAATATTCTATCTTAATAAGGTTTTATACATGTAAAAATATTCTGTGTGTTAAGGATCTGGCTATTGAAATATTAAAGTGTAACCTGCTTCTCCTAGATGCAAGGAAACTTTATGACAGATCAGGAAATTGCAGAGGCATTATAACCAACAGCTAAGAAGAAATTATAAGGATGAGCCAACAAGGAAATTTATAGGCAAATTGCAAATATGATATCCCAAGTGAGCAATAGAAGGAATACAATTACCAACTTGGATAGCTTAGTACACATGAAGCACCGACCCCTCTGCAGAGCATGTAGCAAAGGACAAATCCAATTGTCGAGGGAAAGATGACGGAAGGAGAACCACTAAAGAGGGAGCATTGTCGATTGATGCCAAAGCTTATCTAGAGTTTGAAAGACGTTCCAACCATAGTTACCAGGTTCAGTTCCTTCCGGTGGTTTGAAGGGTCAAAAGGGTTCAGAGGTTTGTTTTAGTTCAAAAAATACTAAAAATTAATGAAATTTATTTTTATATAAAATATTTAAAGTATATTTAAATTTAAATTATTAAAACATAGGCTTTTAAACTTATCAAATATAAACTTCATATATTATTTTATATAATATTAAAATTTCAACTAGATAAGTTTATATTAAAATTAGATTAAAATTTAAAATTTACTTTTAATTTGATTAAATTATATTTATTTCTTACTTAAACATTACATTATGCATGTATCACTCGGCAAGATTTGAACCTGGGTCTCCTCCATGAAATCTGGGGCATTTAACTGGTTGAACTAATGCAATTTGATATTTAAACATTGCATTAAAGAGGCTTTAAACTTGATTAAATTATATTTATTTCTTATTTAACATTACATTAGAGAGTCTTTAGCTGATGGAGAGGCTTTGTTAGCAATGGGGATCAAGAAAAAAAGAGCAGACATAGGAAGGAGAACCAACAACAGGGCTGTAGAAGCTTAAATTCTACATGCAGATATTCTCAGCTGAACAATATTTTAAGATTAAAGCAACAAAATGGTTTGCGTGGGTTTAAACTACCCTTCATCCATGTCCCTTTGTCCACATTGGCCGTCAAGGCTGAAAAGGCATTCTCCTTCATCTCCAAAGGGTGGATAGAGATCTGCAACAACGGCAATGCAGACCTGAAATTAATGAGAGCTCAGGCCAACATGTTCAAGGAGTCCCTCAAAGACCTGGCTAACTCCTTCGACAGAGAATGGGAAAATTTTCTGAACACGGGCAACACTGACATGCTTTTCAGGTCAGGAAACGACAACTATAATACTTCCATTTCTCTATAAGATTTGGAGTTTATCAAGAAACTGAAGCCCAAGCTGACGAAGCTCTGCTATGCTTGTTTGAGTCCAGATTTTGGGGGCAGCATTGCTGTCAAATTCTGAGCAAATGGGGTCTGTCTTTCACCATCGATTTGTCTGTCATCAAGAAGGCAGGCCTGGCAAGAAGAATAATAAGCTGATCTGCAACCAATGGTCAATAGCAAAGTGTTGGTGGATGACTGTGGTGTCAACAAGAGGTGCATAATTTATTTTTTTCAAAAATTTATTAAAAAATATCTGAAACAGGGCCGGACTGAATAGAACCTGTTTGACCAGCCCAAAATGTTGGGTTTGAACCAAACTTGAATCATGTTTGTCCAAACCTCGTAACCATGGTTTCAACAAAGACTCTCAAACAAGTGCAGATGCAAAATGCAAGAAAGGGAGATAAAGGAGGAAGGTATAAAGGAGGTAAATCTAGTGCTACTTATTTAAACATTGTTCAATCTGTTGTGATTGGAGGAGTAGGTGATGGAGAAGACAATGGCAATAGCAAGAAAGGGAAAGAGACCTCCCTCCTTAAAGTCCTAGGAAGAAGTCCAAAGTAAAGGGAAATTTGCAGACCAGATGAGTGACAATAAAAAGAAGTCCTCAAAAGGACTTTGAGAATAAAAAGAAAATTGATGAAAGTTCAAAAGTTACTAGTACAGAGGATCAAAGTAAAGATGGGCACCAAGATAACGAGAAGGATGCCAATATAAATGTAGATAATACTAACTTCAACGTAAATATGGGTCTCCACTATACAGTCCGACTCAAATATAGATATTGATTAGCTATACAAAATAATCCACAAATAAATATGGCATGTATTTCTTAAGATCATTGACAGCAACAAAATTAAGAAGAGCAATCTGAAAAACAACAATAGATAGTATTGGTGGATAGTATTGATGACTATTTCATTTAGGAATGCCAATGTTTCCACAAACACTTTGAAGACATACCTACAAAGATGTGTCCCTTTGATTGCATTATGAAACCCATAGTCATTTATGGATCTAAGATCTGGAACCCAAATCTAGGGTGTGTAGATTGGGCTCATGTTGATATGGTACAAACTATTTTGCTTAAGCAATTTATCCAATGTTAAAGAACAGTTCCACAATGTATTGTACGGTCTGAGTTTGGCACTTATCCTTTTCGTTGTGAGAGCTTCTTCAGAATTAATTTTCAGTTTCATTGCCTTATATCCATGGGTGACTACACATCAGGCAGAGAGATAATCCATATTTGGCGCTTTGCTCCTCATAATGATTTCCTTTGGGAGCACTTTTGGTCATCATTGTAGATGTTTACAGAAGTTTTTTCTCATCTTGAGTCAGTTGGTATCTCCATAGATTGATTACCTTCATTCAACTACTCTTTAAATGCTCTTGCCTACCCTCTTCTTGATAAGGTGATTAATCAAGCAACCAAAGATGATGTTCATCAACAATATATTCAGATCACTTGAGTTGCTCCATCTTGGCCGCTTAGTCCTAATTTGGCATTTTACACTAAACATTTCATGAAAATTGAGAATGGCTTTATTATCTGTCCTGATTAGCCTCCAATATTGGCCACAGCTCCAGAATTCCTCTTGTCATAGCTTAGAGTGTGCTCACATCAGTTGCCATTGGAAATAGACCACCATATTCCTTGATAGGGTAGGGTTTGTTGTCTTTGTTCTCTTCGGGAGTTGGGACCTGAAGAACATTTCATCTTTAGATGTCCTATTTTTTACAATATTTGAGCAAGATACTATTGCTTGTACATAGACTAAGGTGGATCGCTTGCGACTTTTTCTAGCTATTCTAACAAGAGATGCTTGGCTTTGGACGTTAAGGAAGCTCTCACTCTTTGACGTCAGTTATTATAGGGGAGATTGACTGCTACTTGATTAATCAACTCATTCTTTCACTCTATAAGTGTTCATTTGAAACTATGACTCTCCAGAATGTCAATGACAGATTTGTGCACCCTTGTTTGCATGAGAGCATGGCTACTAGGGTTTAGTTCTTTCTTCTTGCATGTAACATGATAGGACTGTCAGTTCTCGGTGTTGGGTTTTTGCCACCCCTCATACACCAGAGTTGCAGACAAGACCCAACTTACTAGTTTCCTATCTTCTTCTATTGTTTCCACTACCATGGAACTTCATGTCCGTCCAGGATTATCTGACTAGGCCCTCTTAGTCTTGGCCATTCTCGTTGAGGGCATCATTAAATCTTGTGTTGGCCCTTTTGGGAAGGTTGGTGATGGTGACAATTGTGCTTCTACTGTACATCCCATTACAGATTAGTGTTGGCTCTTTGATCCCCTGGAGCTCTTTTCTCTCTCTTTTTCACCATGACTGATGGATTTCCTTTATCATTACCTTTATAATGTTAGGGTTTACCCATTTTGTGTCCAACTCTCTAGGCTGTAATTTAGTGCCATACAGTCCATCCACTTTAGTGTAGTTCACTCTCGTTTTTTTACTCTAGTTTAGCTTGTTTTCTTAGTACATTTTGGTTGCTGCAGTGCATTGTAACAGCAATTTTTGACGACTCACATTGGCCTACTTTGGTCATCAGTGGACATTAATAAAATCATCTCATCTTGTCCTATATGAAGAGGCAGCAAGTGAAACTGCAGAAACATGTTCCCAACTTGGCCGTGTTATTAGGGGAAAAATATCTAAAGAAGTGAAACTGCAGAAACATGATCCCAACTTGACCATGTTATTAGGGGAAAAATATCTAAAGAAAAAAAGGCCTTAGCTTGCACTAGATATGATGGGGAAAGTTGTAGTCTGACCGTTACGTAAGCTGTTCCCAGTTTGGAGAAAAACAGAGTGTATATGACAAAGGATAATAACACTTGTATTCAAGTACTCCCTAATTGTGAAAGAGGTAAAAGAGATTTGCTTCTGGCAGCATCTGAGATGCAAAAAATCAATGGAGCAAAGACGATGAAACCAATCCTAGGCTTGACATGGCCATGCAATTCCTGTTAGATTATATTACATATTTGTTTGCAACAACTTCAGTTTCTTACCAGGTCCCCAGTTTTCTTCAGATGAAAACAAAAAGTTATCCCAATTAATTGACTTGGCTACATGTGGTAGGCACTTGAAACCATAGTTACTAGGTTCAGTTTGGTCCGATGGTTTAGAGGGTCAAAAAAGTTTGGAGGATTGGTTTTTTGAAATAGGTTCAGCTTAGTTTGGAGAAATAATAAAAATTAATATAATGTATTTATTTATAAAATATGTAAAGTATATTTAAATTTCAAATTTACCTTTTTAGACTGAAGCTTTCATATCATAACATTTATATTTATTTTTAATTTTAAACTTCATATATAAAACACACAAAATTATTTTTTAACTTGATAAATTTATATTTAAATTAGATTTAAATTTGAATTTACTTTGAGCTTAACTTGATTAAATTATAATTATTTCTTATCTAAATATTACATTAAAGAGGTTTATATTACTTCTTATTTAAATATTACATTTAAGAGGTTCTATTGGACAGAAAGGCTTTGTTGACAATGGGGATCAAGAAAAAAAGAGCGGACACGGGAGGGAAAACAACAGTAGGGCTGGACAAGCTTAGATTCTACATGCTGATATTCTCAATTGAACAAACTTCTGAGATGGAAGCAACATTGGTTTGTGTGGGTACCGACTACCCATTGTCCATGGCCCTCTGTCCACTTTGGCCATCCTGGCGGAAAAGGCATTCTCCTTCATCTCCAAAGGGTGGAGAGAGGTCCACAATGATGCCAACATGGACCTGAAATTAATAGATCTCGGGTCAACATGTTCAAGGATCCCCTCAAAGACCTGGCCACATCTCCTTTGGTAGAGAATGGGAAAATCTTCTAAACACAGGCAACACCAACATGCATATGCATTTCAGGGCAGGTAAAACCGACAATAATACTTTCTTTTTACTGCAGGATTTGGAGTTTATCAAGAAATCGAAGCCCAAGATGACAGAGCTCCACTGTGCTTATTCTAGTCTGGACATTAGGGACAGCATTACAGTCAAATTCTGAGCAAATGGGGTCCGTTTCTTACTATTGATTTGTCCATCATTAAGAAGGCAAGGCATTCCATGCCGAGCAAGTGGTGGATGAAGAGGGTTTCTACTTGGACTACGATGGGCCTGGTAGGAAGAATAATAAGCTGATTTGCAATCAGTGGGCAATAGTGAAGTGCCAGTGGATGACTATGATACCAACCAGAGGCGCATAGTTTATTTTTTTCAATGTTCATAAAAAAATATATGAAATAGGTCCGTACTGAACCTAACCTGTTAATCAGTGGGCAATAGTGAAGTTCCAGTGGATGACTACGATACCAACTAGAGGCGCATAGTTTATTTTTTCAAATGTTCATAAAAAATATATGAAATAGGGCTGTACTGAACCTAACCTGTTCGGCCACCCTAAAATGTTTCGGATTGGAACAAACCTGGTAACTGTGACTGAAAGACTTAGCCTAGAGAACTTATGAACATAAATTAGCTTAGTAAAACCTGAGTAGCCTAATGGTGGAGATTTTGGAACTTGAAAAGAGGTTCAAGGTTTGAATCTTGCAGGGGGTAGGGTTGTACGCTGTGATTCGGTAGTCAGAGTATGGTATCGATAACCATATATTGGGTAAGCAACATCCTCCATGAGGGTTGTCTCTGTGGGCTAAGGCCTTGTGGACATAGAAAGTTACTTTACCCTTTATCCTTTAGAACACTCTTAAGTATGCCTGAAAGTCCAGATCTGAACTAACCTCCCAAAAGAACAATGTTATGGAAATGATGAAATCATGTAAAGGTGGAATTTAATTAATTAAATGCTGTTAAAGAAGGAAGAGAGGGCATGTGTTATGCCTTAAATGAAGAGCTGCAGGAATCTGAGGCAGATGGAGTTGCTTAGTAGGAAATTGGTATTTCACAGTTGAGTTGAAAATGGAGATGCTTGAGAAATCAGTCAGCTGTGGACCAAATTAGTCTTGATTTTCAATCAGAAGTTCATGTAATCAGTTGCTTTTAGTACAGTTATGTTCATATGTAATGATCTGGAGATTAGGGAACTGAAATCAGTGTAAAAATTTGTCTAGTTCAGGAGATCCATGTTGTCTAAACACAGTAATGATGTCTATCTTAAAGAAAATTTGTAACGGGTTCAGAGGCACACCTTCAACTATGAATGCATTCAATTGGAACATGATAAAGATATAGAAGCAGGCAACATTAAGTCGTCAAATGTATAATCAGTTTATCATGCAGCGGAAAATTATTGGGGCTATTAGCTCCAAAACTGCTTGGGCAAAGAGAAATTGCTCTATGTTGCCAAGAATGGAAGGAATGTTGGGGTGGATGGCCAAGGTGGCAACATGTCACAAAAAGAGACCCAGGATGAAAGATAAGGTAAAGATAAAAAGATTAAATGCATGTGGCATTCGTGAGAGTGAGTTATATCATTTTTTTAACAGTTTAATGTACTTGAGATGTCCTCCTTGAAAGTTGATGAATCTAACTGGTTAAGCAAATGCCATTTGATGAAAAGCAGAGTTCTTTGCCTAGACTTAAATATTATTTTTGCTTCATGTTGGACATCTGTTTGACATCTCTTTATATCATTCATATATGGGATACTTAAGAACTGTGTTCGAAGAAACTGAAATGAATACAAATGCATCTCTTCCAATTTGAAACGTGCTGTGCTTTCAGTTGTTGCAACGTGATTATTTTGTTGAAATAATTCCTTCTATATTTTTTTGTGAAAATGGTCTATAACAGTATTTATCTTTTCCATGTCATTTATTTTCATATTTTCCTGTATACAAAAGGATTAGTCATAATTTCAATTTGTCACAAGCAACATTATATTTATGAATTTATTTTTTAATATTATTCAGCAGATTTATGTGAATATTGGGAATGTTGTCCCTGTATTCTTACATTTAATAAAAGGAAGCCTCTTCTGAAGACTGGAGAAACATTGACTCATCGATTGAACACAAGGTCTGAGGTGTTGCACTGATGCCATGATTTTGTGTAATGTTAATTTACCTTATTGACCATTCATATGTGGGGCTCTTTACATGGAAAAATGCCTATATTGCTAGATGTGCTACATCTTTGTAATCTTATAATAAACTGTCAAAGTATACCTTTTTGCATTGGTAAAAGTCATGGTAAAGGTAGATTTTAAGGTCCCAGCCAAGCCAGCATGCTTAATTGATGTATGAGACCTTGTTGCATGGTAACAAGGTTCAAAGATCCAGATCACATGGGAAGCAAAAAAAATCTGGGAAAGTCTAATCTGCACATCAATTTATACACACAAGCACATCAATGTGCAAAATATACACATAAATACAAATTTGCAAAAAATTAATAATAGTTTAGATCCAAAGCTCAAAATCACATTGTAAACTTCGTTTTTAAAAAAATGGTGGGATCAGATTCAATCAATCCATAATGTCTGAAAAATCTAGTCAAATCTGTATTTGTTGAGATCTGACAGGATATTGTTACCATGTTGTCTTGTGGTCAGAAGGCCCTAAGGGAAGTTTTTTTTTAATCATATAGTCTTGTCGTTTTTCCATTTGATGTCCTTGGAACTTAATTTCACACTTGATCCATTATAGACACCACCTCAACCAACTTTGTAAAGCTGTCATATTACTAGTGCCCCCCAAAAATGTTATTTGTTGGGGGGGAGGTGAAGAATAAATTATGTTTCATTAAATGCTACACATATTTTTACAATAGTGTGTGTATTTTTCTTTCATTGTGCACACAATTCAAGGGAACTATGTAGCTTAGTGTTTTCCATGATTACTAAATTAAGGAATTAATAGAATTATAGATGCTTACCTTACAAGATAATAATATGGCATCTTGAGTGAATTATTGTGATGAAGAATTTATAAATAACATCAACTTTTGTATGAAGTTTCAAATCTCCTAATAGAACTTTAGAAAAGGATACATTCATGGAGAGGAAATAGCAAAATTAAATGCACCGTCAGGAAATTTATCTTTGCGTTATTCTTTTTAACATTTGCTTTGGGAGACCCTTATAGTGTAAAAAGATAAAAACTTTATTTATGGGGAAGAGCTTGGTTAATTACCGTTTAATAAGTAGGCTTTGGAAGTGGTTGTTACATTTTGGTATTCGCAATGTTAGGGCATTAACAAATTGCCAGGGAATATGAATTAGAACAGAGATAAAAACAGTGTGCAAGATCAAAGAGGCAAACATGAAAGAGACTAACAACAGTGTGCTCATTGTTGTAAATGGAAACTCTGCAAGAGAGAAGAGTACATCATGTTGCAGTTTGTGTAATTAATTTGTATATTTCCTTGAAGGAACATTGAGACAAAACAGATATGATGAGGAAGCTGAGAAGCCTGCAACATAAATGGATTTAGTGGAGTCCATGTGCTCTAATGCTCAGTAAGGGTTATGAGAACAGCGACGTTCCTTTGGGAAGCAATTCATCTCAAGAATATATAAATCCATTGAAACAGATGTTCTATTTGGAATGACTGTCACCTGTGCTATGTCGCATGGTGATGCAGAAGTGCTGATTCTAGTTAGAATTCTGGCTGTAGTGCTGTCCTTACTTTCTGAAAGAAAATTTGGGCTAGGGTCTTGCTTTGCACCCTGAGAAGGTGTTGTATGTTGATCCTTCCCTCTTATAGTGGTGCGAGTAGCTTTGGAAAAGTTAACTGATCTTGTTGTCATTGCTGCATTCTTTATGATGGTGCTGCATAATTGTCTCAGATTGAACTGATAGCTGGAAAATTGACATTCTAAGGCTCATGTGAAAAAGGGTGATGGAAAAATAAATATTAATGTGCCCATAAATATGAGAAGACTGGGAATTGTAGGGTTGGTGAATATTTGCTCCAAATCCACAATTGCAAGACTTGTGGAATGCTTCTCTTTATAGTGGATCAATGTTTTATTTATTTCATAGAAAATGCAAGTACTTAATGCTTATAGGTTGGCCTAATAAACTTGTTATATTTCAAGATAGTAAAGTGTCTAGGACTAGATAATCGAAATCCATATATTGGAGAGGCTTCTATTATGAGGAACTATGAGTGACGGAATCAACAACATGAACAAAATGTTGGTTAGATTGCAAAGAAAATGCTACCTCTGAGACATACATTTGGCAGTGTAAGTGAGCATTCAAATATTATTTAAGTTTCAATGCTTTTATGTGCCCAGTGTTTTGTGCAAATATCAACAGAGGACACTATGTTGGTTAATATGAGTGAGATGGCTTGGAGGACCCCCCAAGAAACAAGCCAAGTGTTTTCTATCCATGCATTAGCCACATGTGCAGATATATGAGCTAGGGAGGCAGGGCATAAAATATTTACTAAAGTGTTTGTAACAATGAGATTGGATATTTCAATGCGTAGGTGACATTATGAGGTAGCAGAACTAACCCCTCTCCCTGGTTCAGTGGTGCATAGCTAAATGTTTCTATCCTTCTTTAGAATTGTTCATGTAATAGAGAGCCTGTGTTCACAGGCTGCTTGATGATTGCTGAAAATCACTAACGTAATTGCATTCGTCTTACCATGGTCTTGTGTCGAAAGGTGAATCCAAAGAAGTGTGTTGAGTTGGCAGTGGCCTAAAAATCACTTTTTTTTTTTAATTGGTTATATGGGAGTGAAACTGGCTCCACCTGTATGACATCATGACCACATAGTGGTATTACAATAGCCTGGCATGCATGTATCACTTGGCAGGATTTGAACCTGGGTCTCCTTTTTGAAATTTGAGGAATTTAACCAGTTGAGCTAATGCCATTTGATAGCCTAAAAATTACTTTTACCTTTATATTATTTAATTCAAAAGTCTGTATTGATGTTTGGTGGTTTCTTACAGATTGCTGTTCTGATGAGTAACATTCTATATTATGTAAAATAGTCTTCTTGTTCATCCTAGTACAGAGACAATATAAGGAGAATTTCATTTTACAAACTAAAGGTATTTATACACTTCAGAGGTGTGATGAAAGGTGAAAGAAAGTTTAATGTCCATCCACCTGATTGTCTCCACAACAAAAGTGATTATCACCTCGGTTTTAGCCAATTCATTCAACGGTTCATGTGAACTGTCTACTCAGGTTATGATTTCTTAGCGGACTTTGGATGATGTGCTAACTAATACAACAGGCCTTTGGATCATTGATAGTAATATTTCTGAGATATGAATAGCTAATTAAAAAAAATATCACAAAATATTTATTGGTTTGAAGAATAAGTGTAACTAGTAACCTAGACGGAGGATAGGATTTAGAGATGCATATGTTTGTACTGTGGAATACTGTTATCTTTTTGTTCTTAATGTCTTTTTTCCTTGGTCATGGGCCTTGGCTAATGTAATGGTATTTGTGTGTTTATGAACAGCTGAAATTAACTGATGTTGGTGATCCTTGGGTGGAAAGGATGGATTTCCTTATGGAGGTAATGGTGTCTACTTTTGAGAAACGGCAATCTCAAAAGGAAGCAATAAATGCACTTCCGCTTTATCCAAATGAACAAGTCATGTGGGATGAAAGTGTTGTTCCTAGCATTAATTACACTGGTGAAGGATGCTTGGCCCTTCCTAAACTTAATCTACAGTTTTTAACTCTCCATGATTACCTCTTAAGGAATTTCAACCTTTTCCGCTTGGAATCAACATATGAAATTCGAGAAGATGTCCAGGATGTGTTGCCTCATCTGGGAGCATATATCAATAACGAGGGGGAAACCCGGTTTCGAGGCTGGGCTAGAATGGCAGTGCCAGTTAAAGTGTTCAAGATAACAGAAGTGAAGCAACCAAACATTGGAGAAGTAAAGCCAGCTGCTGTAACTGCAGAGGTCACGTACAGCATTTCAAGATATACAGCACGCATGAGGTCTGAATGGGATGGGTTAAAGGAACACGATGTCCTCTTTTTGTTATCCATACGTCCTTTTCTGGAACCATTAAGTGGTGAAGATGCCTCAAATCTAAGTGTTCCAGAACGGTTTGGCCTCCAGTCTGTACGCGGGTGTGAGGTAATCGAGATTCGTGATGAGGATGGTCACCTAATGAATGACTTTACTGGAAGGGTAAAGAGAGAGGAGTGGAAACCACCAAAAGGGGAACTTCGGACTGTTGTTGTTGCTTTAGATACTGCACAGTATCAGATGGATGTCAATGCTATTGCAGAGAAGGGTGCAGAAGATGTTTACAGCACATTCAATGTTTTGATGAGAAGGAAGCCAAAGGAGAACAATTTTAAAGCTATCCTAGAGTCTATTAGGGATTTAATGAATGAAGCTTGTATTGTTCCAGAATGGTTGCATGACATTTTCTTAGGGTATGGAAATCCTAGTGCTGCTCAGTGGACCAATATGCCCAACACATTGGATGTTGTAGATTTTAAGGACACATTTCTTAATGCAGATCATCTCAGGGAAAGTTTTCCAGATTATGATGTAAGATTTTCCTACACTCATTTGCTTTTATCTGTTATTATGACATATGAATTGGATTGTTTTAAAAAATCTAATTTCCTTGAATTGAGAATATTTATTAGGCTTGTTTGGTTAGCATTGAATTCTAAATATATACCTAATTATGTTACAGGTTTCTTTCATACAATCAAATAGTGAAGAAGACAAGTGTCCAAAACCTCCTTTTCGTATAACACTTCCAAAGACATTGAGGAGTGCTGCAAACCAAGTCTTGCCAGGTGTTACAAAGAGATACAGTGTAGATAGTGAGAACGTGGAAAATGTGATGGAGATAAATGGCAAACGAGAGAAGGTTGTTGTGGAGGCATATGTGCCTCCAGATCCAGGCCCTTACCCACAAGATCAGCCAAAGAAAAACAGTGTTAGGTTCACTCCAGTTCAGGTATGTTTTATTCTTTTTAAAGCTGTTGTTACATTTCAAATGTTTGAGTAGATTGAAATATTCTTTTATCTCTGGTGTTGTTTATTTTCAGTGCTTTTTATAGATATGAACATTCCTTTTTGTGCTTCATGGAGTGTCCCTGTTCTATATAAAATTGACATTTTTATCTGCTTCTTTCCTTGTACTGCTTACACATCATAGCCCTCTGGTCGCTTGTCTACATGTTAGGGTTTGAACTATTAGAGTCTATAATCTGGTTTTGTTTTTGTTCTCATTCTAGGGAGAAGTTGCTTTTTGCGCTTCTGTGCTTCTCTCTCTCTCTCACACACACACACACACACACACACACACACACACACACACACACATGTATGAATGTGTGTGTTCCATGGGATGCGCTCCCTACACTCGATACATATGGGGGTACTTGTGGCCCCATTCCTCTCCATTTCTTCAACGTAGACTTTCAATATACACACATATGCATTCACCTGTTGCAATGGCCTAGCATTGGAGAATTGGTAAATAGAGAAAGAAGGGGAAAACATGATAGGTTTATTTATGATGTTAATACAGACTAGATTGTTACAAATGAGCCAGAATGAAGTTGGTTTTACTGGATATAATAATGGCATCTGTTCAACAGGCAGAATTTTAACTTGTTCTAGGAAATATAGTGCATGGCTGTCACATTTTAAAAAGCTATTTATATGTTGCTTGTGACTTTCCCACGCTATATGTATCTATAGTAGTTTCTTCAATGCTTTTAGACTAATGTATGTCTGCTTTTGCAGGTTGGGTCTATCATCTCAGGTATTCAACCAGGATTGACAATGGTTGTAGGGCCCCCAGGGACAGGGAAAACAGATACTGCTGTGCAGATTTTGAATGTCCTATATCATAATTGTCCTTCCCAGAGAACATTGATCATCACTCATTCCAATCAGGCTTTAAATGATCTTTTTGAAAAGATTATGCAGGTAATAGTTTTTAAAAAAATCCTCAAAACCTAGCATACTTTGCTGCATCAAGTAAACAGTGCCAATAATGACTGCAGCTGATAGATCAAATAATGCCGATAATGATCAACAACTCAAGAATGACTGGATGCTAATTAAAAATATTTGGTGGTTGTTTTGCCTTCAAGCCTTTATTTAGATTCCATATTCTTATTTAGATTCCATATTCTTCTTAGATGATCTCTCCAAAATATGAGTTGGTAGATAACAATGGAGAGGGCTTCTGTTAGGAAATTATTTTTGTATATGATCAGTCCATGTGAAAGGGATTTTCACTCATGACCACATCCCAAATGTATCATGCCTCAAGTTTTTCAAGTACATTTAGAAAATACTTAGAGATAAAATGTTCATAAGTGCACATGCCATATGTATCTTCCCTGTGACAATTTGCTTCTCTTCGAGAATTGAATCTACAATGTAGTATTTCTGGGATGCTACCATAACGTCCAACATAACACTCTTTGGAAAAATCCCCTCTTCTTTCTGAACATCAATGGGACAATTTATCTAAGAGCCATGGGTTTGGAAAGCAATTGGCGTCTAATTTGTCTTATAGGATGAGTTGCAACATAAATTAGCTTGTGTTCTATCTGTTGCATTTTGTTTTTTTGCACTGGAGGGAAGAATGGTAGGGAATAAGTTGCGTAAAGACTTGCTGGGTCTACAAGGTCCTTCAACATCAAGCAGGCATCACCCTCACCTTTGCAAACCTCATCAAATATGTTTGATGTCAAATCACCTGCTGCTAGAACATTATTCACTCTGAAATTATGAGATTAATCGAGGGAACTGGATTGTTTAGTTTAGCATTGTGCTTGGCTATTTTTGAGATAGTAATATAGGAAAGGATATCCGTCTTTTCCTTCAGTCCTCCTAGATCATGTTGAGTCATAACTATCCACCAAGTTATTTTGAGATTCAATATGAGCATGGTATAGAGCAATTTTTGTGTTTTTGGTGCTTCACTCAGTATCTTTGATATTATTTGCAGAGGGATGTTCCTGCCCGGTACCTTCTACGTTTGGGGCAAGGTGAGCAAGAATTAGCAACAGATCTTGATTTTAGTAGGCAAGGCCGTGTTAATGCTATGCTAGCCCGGCGATTGGAGTTGCTGGCTGAAGTTGAACGGCTTGCGAAAACATTGCGGCTACCAGAAGATGTTGCATATACATGTGAAACTGCAGGATATTTCTGGTTGCTGCATGTTTACTCACGTTGGGAGCAGTTTCTTGCTGCATGTGAGGGAAATCAGGATAAGCCTAGTTTTGTGAAAGACAGATTTCCATTTACTGATTTCTTTTCAGACACGCCAGAGCCAGTTTTCACAGGCCACTCATTTGAGCGAGACATGCGTGCGGCAAAAGGTTGCTTCCGCCATCTTACTACCATGTTTCAAGAGCTTGAAGAGTGCAAGGCATTTGAATTATTGAAGTCCACAGCAGACCGTGCAAATTATCTCATGACTAAGCAGGCCAAAATTGTGGCTATGACTTGTACACACGCAGCATTGAAAAGAAAAGATTTTCTTCAATTAGGATTTAAGTATGACAATTTACTTATGGAAGAAAGTGCACAGATTTTGGAGATAGAAACATTCATACCTATGTTGTTACAAAGGCAGGAAGATGGTCATGCAAGGCTTAAGCGTTGTATATTGATTGGTGATCATCATCAGTTACCACCTGTAGTTAAGAACATGGCTTTTCAAAAGTATAGCCACATGGACCAGAGTCTGTTCACTAGGTTTGTTCGTCTTGGAATACCTTATGTAGAACTTAATGCCCAAGGTAGAGCAAGGCCAAGTATCGCAAAGCTTTACAACTGGAGATATAGACAATTGGGTGATCTGCCATATGTGCAAGAAGAGCGGGTGTTTCAGCTTGCAAATGCAGGTTTTTCTTATGAATATCAACTTGTAGATGTTCCTGATCACAACGGTCAGGGTGAATCTGCACCTGTTCCCTGGTTTTATCAGAACCTTGGTGAGGCAGAGTATGTGGTTAGTGTTTATATGTACATGCGATTTTTGGGATACCCAGCTAGTAAAATATCAATCTTAACGACATACAATGGTCAAAAGCACTTGATTCGTGATGTTGTCAGACAAAGATGTGCTTCTCATCCCCTCATTGGATCACCCAGCAAGGTATGGAACTGACTGTTAGTTTTGATATTGCTATTTATGTCTGGTTGCTTTACTTGTGTTATTTTTTGATGAGTTGCCATTGTTGGTTTTACAGATAACAACTGTTGATAGGTTCCAAGGCCAACAGAATGATTATATATTGCTCTCTCTAGTCAGAACCCGGTTTGTAGGTCATCTCCGAGATGTACGTAGGCTGGTTGTTGCAATGTCCCGTGCACGCTTGGGGCTGTATGTGTTTTGCCGTCGTTCACTGTTTGAACAGTGCTATGAATTACAACCTACATTTCAGCTTCTACTTCGAAGACCTGATAGGCTTGCTTTGAAGTTGGATGAAACAACCTATCAAACAGAGCGTCTAGTTTGTGAAACTGGCAGGATTCACCTTGTGAGCGGACTAGAGGAGATGGAGCGCATTGCCTTGAGTAAATTTTATCAGCTTTATCAGGTATTATATGGACATTTTGTTTTAAGGTTCATGCTTGTTATTGATATTGGACTATTTGGGAATTTTTACATAAAAAAGCATTATCAGATGTATTTTTAGAGAACACTTAAATTTGTTTCTTGCTCACTATTCTTGATGTAATAACTTAATATAAGTCTACTTTTATTCTTCCAAAGAGGTCTACTGTTTTCCATGCTTTCCTTTTCTTTCATAGATTTGCCACGATTTACAGGCTCTTTTTGCCTAAATTGTTCTTAGTCTCACTGTTTGCTAATGTTGGGGCAGATTCTCTTTATTAGGCATTTTAGTGGGAACAACTTGTAAATATCAACCAGCCCTGCAGAAAAATACGCCAACAAAACTTTAATTTTTTTGACAAATGCAAGCAAGTTTTTAAAATTGATGTCCAAGAGCTACAAATGGATGGTTGCATGCCAAATGAAAAACATAGATAATTTAAGATAAGGTAATTTTATTGATGTCCACAGATGGCCAAAGGGACTCATTGAAAAGAGCTGTCACAAATTATAATGCACTGCAGTAACCAAAAAGTACTGCAAAAATAAGCTAAACAAGAGTAAAGATTCTAGTGTAAACTACTATGTAGTGGAACAATTGCATGGCATCAAATTACAGCCCTGAGGGTTACCCAAAATGAATAAACCCTAACATGCTAAAAGTAATGATTAAGAGAAAGCTATAAGTTGAGATACAATAGAGATAGAAAGGAGCTCCATTGGATCCAAGTGTCAGCATTAATCTATAGTGGGATGTAAAGTAGAAGTGAGTTTGTCATCATCATTGAGTATATTTACAATAAAGGTGTAGGTGGTTGGTTTGAATAATGAACTATTAACTTATTTGGGTGCACCTAACTATATTACATGATGTAATCAATTCCTAATATTCCCCCCTTATTACATCATGTGCCTTCACTCAAGCTAGCACGAACTGCAGCAAATAGGTTCTACGACCTCTAGTTCCAATGATGTATCTTTGACAAGCTTGACACGATGCTGTCCATTCCCCTAGCACTTAGCATTTTACACAGCATAATCATTGATCAAACCAGTTTGTATTTTCATTCATTGCACGTTTGCTTTGCATAACACGTTCTGACTTTGGAATGTTTGCAAGTGATGATAAAGCATCCTGCCTATGGACGGTGGCACCTTTGTGCAATAGACATAACAACAATGCACATGTTTTCTCTAACTGTTGGTAACAGCGCAACACTCATCTTCTCCAACTGTTGATATTTCCACTACAATGCTATCGCCTCCGGCCCTGAAGCAACTCATTCTACTGTTCCACTCTCCTTTTATTTTGAATTTTTTTAATCATCAAGATGTCTCCAGTTCTCAAGACCACCAAGGTGCAAGAGTCTGCGAAATGAGATGACACTTGGTGGGTCCCTCTTTAGAGGGCCAAACAACACTTTTAGACGGCCCATGTATGGCTAGATGAACCAATTACATGATGAACTATTTGGAATTGCTTGACAGCCCATCCATGAGACGACTCATGTTCAGACAACCTCTCTTCAGGACGACCTGGTCAATGATAGTCTCTCCAGACAGCCCAATTATTTGAACTCTCCTATACGTCAATCTATCTCAGATTGGACTGCAATCTGGTGCAATGTCATCAACTCTCTCCTTTAGCGGCATCATGCACTAATTTAAATGCCCTTAAACCTTATTGCTCAGCAATTTGAATATCTTCACCATTTGCAACAACATTTAATGGTTTATACCAGCACCTCACTGTGCATTCAACTCTTTTTTCAATTTGGCTCAATCTTTGCACGACCCTTTGCGAACGAAAGGTATGGACTACCTCTTCTCCTTTAGATGACAAGACATCACAAGATACCACATCTCGTGACTTCTTCCAAAAATGCATCATTAATATCTTCATGGCTTGCTTTCCTTGCATGCAATCAACAGCAAATTGGAACTCCAAGTTCATCTGCAAAATTGAAAACATAAACAAAATAAAAAACTTACATCTTTTCCTTTGTGCTTTCTTTGTAGGACAAAAATTGATGTTGCTTCTGATGACATTGCTTCTGTCTTGTTCTCCATTCTTGCCTTCAATCTTGTAAACAATCTTTATGCTCCTCATAGTGCTACTTCCAGCCAGTGTCCAAACTCTTGTATTGCGCCTTTATTCAGCTCACACAACAAGACATCTTCGAAACGTCTTTGAACATGTGCATTTGTAACTCCTCTCGACCAAAATGCTTGGTGATGCTTTTTCTTTATTCAATGCCTTTGACCTGGTCTTCCTCCAAGCAACACCTCACCAACTTGATCTTTTCTTTCGCATTCTCTAGAACGATGAGAGCTTTGATACCACATGTTGGACCAATGGACAAGTTTGTATGGATCGAATTTGTGTATATGTACAATGGTGTAGGTGTTTGGTTTGAATAATGAACTACACATATATGGGGGCAACTCCCAAATGTCTAACCCTTACTATATTATATGATGTAATAAATTCCTAACAGATTTGTCATCATCACCAACTATCCCAAAAGGGCTAACACGGGATCTAATGATGCTTCCAAGAGAATGGCCAGGACTAAGACGACTTGGTTGGATAATCTTGGGAGATAGAGTTCAACCCCTCCAGACTCTTCTAGCATCCATGGTTGTGGAACCAATAGAAGAGGACAAGAAATCGATAAGCTGCGTCTGTCTACAACTCCTCGGTATGTGAGGGGTGGCGAAAAATAGATGGCATAGAATTGTGGCAGGACCCTATCTTAACATCATTAATGATTGCATAGTCATGTGGTACATTGGGCGCCCAGGCTTACAGGCCCATATGATGTACCGTGATTTATTATAAAGAGATGTTATATAAAGATGTAAAGGTTGTTAGTTGGGAGTTACTAGCTCGAGCCCCCAGTTGCACGTGGATGGGAACCCTTGAGTGTAAGGGTTAGCTAGAGTCTTTAAAAGAACCAAGGAGGACAGAGGATGGATCATCTCATATTTTCATATTGTAACGGAGCTTTGCTTCCAAGGAGGTTGCCCCCTTGAAGTGGCTTGTGATTCTGTAATGTGCTTTTTTTCTACAATATAATCTGTTGCATTTCCATTTCATGTTGCAATACTGTTAATTATTTACATAATTTTTGTTTATTATTGCAATATTATATGGATGTGTTTTAAATTACTGCAAGGTTCCTAAATAGTGGAAACAGTGTGCTTTCCAGATATAGAAATGAAATTTATCGCATTGAAACTCAATTTCATTTCTACTTGATAAATCTACAGATCTGCAACAATTAACAATAACAATACGCAGGCAACATCCAACAACAATAGCAGATGATAAATAATATAACCAAATTTTATATTAGCAGCAATTTGTACGACAATCGCATTACAGGGTTGTTTGCACATATAGCATTACACAGGCACAAATGATTACCGCAATACACTTCCCTTTCAGTGCCAACAATCATTTATAGCCAACAACAACTAGCCATCTCAACTTCCAATACAAGCATATGTGATGGCCAACTTCAACACCATTGGCATACATCCTTCAACCTTGCCATACACTCACACCATCCTCTTGAATGAATGAGGCAAAGATTTATACAACTATGAAATTAGTTGCACCTTCCAACTAATTGACACCTCATCATTCTCCTAAATTGCATTTTACTTGCATTAGCTTACATTTAAATTTCATTTCATAAGTCACTTCATGACTTTACCGTACATGCATGACTTAACATTACCTTATGAATTTATTACATATTGTTACATTGCCACTTTATAACATTATTATTATACGTATGCACATTTCATCAAACACTTTACGTACGAACTACAAAATAACCCAAATAACAAAACTAAATGCAAACATCAATTTTCCTGCCTACATCTGTCCCCTTTAAATTGGTCAATATCCTCGATGACACATGAGCTGAACTTTGGGGATAGAAGCACTGAACAACCTGCTAGGATTTCTTGTCGCACTCCTGCTTTCTCCTATTCTATACATCTTCTACAGCTGGCATCATTTCAAACTGTTTCTCACATTGCATTGTTTTCTAATTGCTTATTCCACCTTCTGCAATTAGTTGCTTGATTAACATGACCAACAATACCAACATTACTATGATGATGAGCAACTCTTGTCGTCACCTATGTCAGGGGTCAAGGGGTGGCGCCACTTGCGGGGTAGAGGGGCAGCCATTGAAACCATCATTGCCTAAACTAATTTTTTCTCTTCATCAACACTTCGGTAGCCTTGGCTTGACACTTTAAACTAGCATCACTTTAAACTGTTTCTCACATTGCATTGTTTTCTAATTGCTCATTCCACCTTTTGCAATCAGTTGCTTGATCAACACAACCAACAGTACCAACATTACTATGATGACGAGCAACTCTCGTTGCCACCTATGTCGGGGGTCAAGGGGTAGCACCACTTGCGGGGTAGAGGGGCAGCCATTGAAACCATCATTTGCCTAGACTAAATTTTTCTCTTCATCAACACTTCAGTAGCCTTGGCTTGACACTTAAATAGCTCACCCTCGACGCCACTTTACTTCTCTTGGGTAGACGATTTCACCTTGGCCTCGGGCTGCCCTACCTTAACCTCTGACGGACATCTCTCTCCTTGTATCTCAGCTCTTTGAATGACAGATCCTTGTACAACAGGCATGTGTATGGCATTTGCCTAAACAACATTTGTTTGAACGACACCTGTTTGAATAGTAGGTTCTTGCACAACGTCACTTGTACGACATCGAACATCAACACTGCTACGATGTCAAACGTCAGCACCACTTGTATAGTGTCATGACTTGTATGATATCCTTTTTGTACAACACTTGCTTGGATGACATCTCTTTGTACAATAGGTCCTTGTACGACACCTGCTTGAATGACATCTCTTTGTATGGTAGGTCCTTGTACAACACCTGCTCTTGTACGACGACTTCACTTGTATTGCGAGACTCACTTGTACAACATGCACTTGAACGACAAGACTTCTTGGTGCTCTCCATTCGTATGATAGGCTTCTCCATTTGAACAACAATATGCCATACACACTCGCCTTGGGCAGCGCTTTGCCATACCTTGTTCACTTGTATAACAATTTGTTTTTCTTCCTTCTCTACCTCAACCACTTTTGCAACTTCTTCCTGCACAACCTTGACAAACTTGTTGGATTTTTCCCTCCACCAAAAAAATCAAGCTCACCTCCTTAATCAGGCTCACCTCCTCAATCACGTTTGTCTCCCTTGCTTCTTGGCAAGGGTTGTAACTCTTCGCTAGAGATTCAAATTTATATGTATCACTGGGTTATCCCGACTTGTAGCACTTTGACTGTCACGTGCGAAGTGCCCCCACAATTGGCATCACCAATATTTTACTATGGGTTTGCCCTCATTATCATACCGTATTTTGGGTCTGTTATTTCTTCAACGGTTGTCACAAACCACATTACTAGTGGCATCCCTTCTTCGTACAATCTCCCTTTGTGTTGCATATTCTTGTAGCGATGATCTTGCACTCTTCGAGTCACACTCATCCTTGGAGTCATTGTTCTTTTCTTTGGAGTCACTTCCTTATTTGACTTCTCAACCACAACACTTTAACGATGAACTACTCTCCTGCCCAAAATCATCACTTTCATTGTTTGAGTCATTCTCAATATCAAAATCACTTTCATCCTCAACATCAACATGACACCAATACTTCAGTGATGTTTTTGCATCCCTTTCCCAAATCAAGGCATATTCCAAAGCCTCTTGGTATGATCTTGGAGGGAACATCTTGATCTTCGTCTAATATGTAGGAAGAAGTCCGTCTATGAACCACCTCCTCTTCAATGCATCTGATGGGTCTTCCTCCAAATGGTTAAACAACCCACTCAACTTCCAGTTGTAGGAACGAACAAACTCATTCTCACCTTGTTTCATTCTATAAATTTCAGTAATGACTACATCATCATTGTTGAACAATTGAAATTCTTACACAAGTGCATCGTGCAACTCTTCGCATGTGTTGTACTTGTCCTCTGGTAATTTTATATACCTATCTATTATGAATCCACAAAATGTCATGGGGAATAACCACCTCTAGTTTGCTTGATTGTTTTGCCCAACCGCTCTCCACATCGTGCGGTAGATCCTCCAATGCTTAATTGGGTCTTCTTTTGCTTCTCCATGAAACAATGGACACTTACACGATATGCCTAAATTGACCTTCGGTTTGATAGGTTGGCTTTTCATTGGCAGCAATTGTTTGCGTATCTCTCCCTTATGCACAACCTTAGGCACATCACCCTGCAATTGCTCTTCCACTGTACTCCTTTTCTCACTAGAAAACGTTCCAACTTGTAGTTGCTCTAATCTTGGGCTCATGTCCTATTGACCATCTTGCACACTGTTGGACACGCTATCTTCCATTTGCACCGATGTTGGACTCTTGTCTTGGTCACCATAGTGCATTTCCATTTGCAATTTCTCCAATGCCAAACACTCTTCATCGGCATGCAATTCCTCACGAACACCTTCCATTAACTTCGATTGAACCTAGCTTGTACAACTCTTCAACCCATTTGTACGACTACTCTCACTTGTACTACATGTACCGTCCAACACCTTCACTTGTATGATAGATGCATTATGGCTTGTACGAAATTGGTTATACAATTGCCTTTCTTGTACGACAGGTTCTATTTATACGATAGATTCTGTTCGTATGACAAACTCATGCATTCGTACAACAGGCTCTGTTTGTACAGCACATACCACTTGAATGACAACCATACACTTGCATGTCGATTGCTAATCCAACTACTAACTAAATGACAATGTATGTTGGATCAACTGAACGACAAGTCAGCAATGCATTTGAACAAAAGTCACTTGAATGACGATCACTTGTATGGTCGTCAATTGTACAACCATTCGCCATTCTACCGTACAAACTCTTTGTAGTCTGCCTTTCTCCTCTCTTTTGCATGTTGGCTGTACACGTCCCTTTGTACGATTCTTCCTTCACATCAACAACATATCTACTTCTTTGTTTGCATATTTGGCTGCATTCCATGGCCGTCGTTGTGCATTTGCCCAAGTGATTTGGTTCTCACAACTCTGTCACCAGACTTGACCCAATGTTGTAGAGGCAACGGTGCCAAAATGTAGAAATGAAATTTAACGAAATGAAACTCAATTCTATTTTTACTTAATAAATCTACAAATATGCAACAATTAGCAATAACAATACACAAGCAACATCCAACGACAATAGTAGATGATAAATAATATAGGGTTGTCTGCACGTATAACATTACATAGGCACAAATGATTACAGCAATGCACTCCCCTTTCAGTGCCAACAATCATTTACAACCAACAACAACTAGCCATCCCAGCTTCCAATACAAGCATACTTGATTACCAACTCCACCACCATCAGCATACATCCATCAACCTTGCCATACGCTCACACCATCCTCTCGAATGAATGAGGCAAAGGTTTTATTTAAAATGTAGAAATGAAATTTAACGAAATGAAACTCAATTCTATTTTTACTTAATAAATCTACAAATATGCAACAATTAGCAATAACAATACACAAGCAACATCCAACGACAATAGTAGATGATAAATAATATAGGGTTGTCTGCACGTATAACATTACATAGGCACAAATGATTACAGCAATGCACTCCCCTTTCAGTGCCAACAATCATTTACAACCAACAACAACTAGCCATCCCAGCTTCCAATACAAGCATACTTGATTACCAACTCCACCACCATCAGCATACATCCATCAACCTTGCCATACGCTCACACCATCCTCTCGAATGAATGAGGCAAAGGTTTTATTTAAAATGTAGAAATGAAATTTAACGAAATGAAACTCAATTCTATTTTTACTTAATAAATCTACAAATATGCAACAATTAGCAATAACAATACACAAGCAACATCCAACGACAATAGTAGATGATAAATAATATAGGGTTGTCTGCACGTATAACATTACATAGGCACAAATGATTACAGCAATGCACTCCCCTTTCAGTGCCAACAATCATTTACAACCAACAACAACTAGCCATCCCAGCTTCCAATACAAGCATACTTGATTACCAACTCCACCACCATCAGCATACATCCATCAACCTTGCCATACGCTCACACCATCCTCTCGAATGAATGAGGCAAAGGTTTTATTTATACAACTAAAATATTAGTTGCACTCTCGAACTAATTGACACCTCATCTTTCTCTTAAATTAAATCTGACTTGCATTAGCTTACATTTATATTTCATTTCATAAGTCACATTATGAATTTGCTGTACATACATGACTTTACATTTCCTTATGACTTTATTACATTACATTGCCACTTTATAACATTATTATTATACATATGCACATTTTGTCGAACACTTTGTGTACAAACTACAAAATAACCCAAATAACAAAACTAAATGCAGACATCACTTTTTCTTGTCTACACTAGGGCTGCGTCCTGTTGCATCTGCAACAATTCCTATCTTGGCCTTCCGTGTATGTTAGGTATAATTTTTTTTTGGTGCTTTTTGTGAGTTATCATGTGAAATCCTGAGTCAAATTTTTTTTTTTTAGTTTACAAGGTTAGAAACTTTGTGTTGAGGGTTTTAAAATATTATGGAGGAGCTGTCGTTATTGTCTAAGCTAGATTGCCTATAAAGCCTCTAGTGAAGTGAGGGGTGATCATACTCCAATACCCAAGCCTCAGATACTCCACGTACCCTCAGGTATATCGGGAGACCACCTTAGGTTTAGGAGAAACCTTTAGCTTTAGAAGCTTTCAACTGTGTATCTATCCATAGTGCATCGAGCACAACACTTAGGAAAATTACCCCTCCATATTGTTAGAGAGGTAGGTATTGCGCTCAAGGGTATGTGTGGAATCCTCCTTGAGTAGTTTCCTGAAATATTGGTTTGAGCATTATCGATCGTTGCTACAGTATAACAAAAGGCGAGGGGCAGTGCATACACCTTGGCCTAAAGTTATCTTGTTTCTGTCATATGTCAAACCCAAAACACAGACTGTTAAACCTAAAAACCCTAATCATAGATTTGAGCATATTGAGGAGACTACACCGATCATGGAATTGACGATATGTAACAGTTCTTGACAGACAATAAAAACTATTGGGATTAGAATGGAAGGTTGTTGGTAACAATCGGGAATAGTGTTAGACAGGGCAATTGTTAGTAGTTGGGTATAGTGATAGTTGTGAATACAGTTGGTATCAGTAACAAACAAAATCTTGACAATTTGGACAATTGTCAGAACAAAAATTAGTCAGTAAATAGTTCGTTAGTATAGAAGGAAATTGGTGCAACTATTAGTCAGTATATAAAAAAAACTTATATTTTGAGACAGTCCATTATGATTGTTTGGTATATAACACCTGTGAGGGTTTTCTTGGAGTCCAAAATTGTCATTTTGAGGTATAGTCCATTTCAATCGTCTTTTTGATCTGATTGTTTTGGTATATAACACCCAAACACGTTTTTGGGACCCTTATTAAAAATAGTAATTGCTAAAACACCTATTTTTAGTAAACTTCATTAGAAGGACTAAACTTCTAGTATATGGCTATAGACACTAGAGGTCAACAAATGGATCAAAAAATCAAGCAACGAGTGCCTCAATGGGGTGAGCACCTCGTTGCGACCCTTGGAAAACAAATCACTGATGGATTAAACTAGTTGCGGAGTGAGATCAAGACATTGAATGAATCTGTAGCATATGTGATAGGGGAACAAAAGAGATTAAGGAGGGAGTGAATGAAAAATTTGCAGAATTAGAAAGTTATATAACCAGTAGCAACCAAACATATGATCGATATGGTCCAATTGACCACAAATGTGAAGGGTCGAGTAATCTCAAAAGGGAAACACAATACCTGTCCAAATAATAAGACATACAAACTACCTTAGACTTTCCAAAATTTGATGAGGAGGATCCTAATGGAATGGTTGTGCATAGCGAAGTACTGTTTCAGCCTTCATAATGTTCCACAACATTTTTGGCTCACAGTTGCATCTTTTAATTTTGAATCTAATGCTTTATAGTGGTATCAATGGGTTAGAAAAGTGTATCCCCATCTTATTTGGGATGAATCTGAGAAACAATTACTCACTTGATTTGGCCCTAGTGAGTATGAGGACTTGATGGGAGCCCTCATAAAGTAAAACAAACTTCAATTAATGGAGATTATCAGGCTCAATTTGAAAAATTGGCAAACTGTATGACTGGCTTGAATGGAGACTTCTTTCAAAGTTATTTTGTTAGTGGATTGAAGGATGATATCAAAGCTGAGGTTAAAATGTTTAAGCTGTAAACCTTGCAACAGACAATAGGGTTGGCTAGGCTGGTAGAAGATAAATTCGCTGCACAAAGACGCACCTCCAAATTTCCACAAACACGACCCCCATTCCCAAATAAACCAACCACCAATTCGACTAACAAGTCACCCACCATCAAATGATTGAGTTGAGAAGAGATGGAAGCTCACAGAACTCAAGGGCAACAAATGTGTGCTAATGAGAACTTAGAATTATTCACTTAGGCACAAACGTGTTCAACAAATGAGTCAACAACCATGGAATCTCAAGAGGTGGCAGAGGAGCATCTAGAAGAGGAACAAACAAAGTAGTTTGAAGTCCAATATGAACCCTAGCCAAAATTTTCAGTCCATACCCTAGCAGGAATCTCAACTCAAACTATGAAGGTGGTAGGATATTTTAAGGGGTAGTGAATCATAATCCTTATTGATTTTGGTAGTACACATAACTTCATTGATCCATGGGTAGCCAAGCAAGCAAATTGTTACATACAGTCCTCCAATTCTTTTGAAGTTATGGTGGCCAATGGAGGAACATTACCTTGTAAAGGAAAATGTCAGAATGTAAGCTCAAGATAGGGGAATATGAACTCAAAATAGATATGTTGGTTCTTCCTTTAGGGGGATGCGATGTTGTTTTAGGGGCACAATGGCTTCGCACTTTGGGCACAATAGCATGGAATTTTGCTGAATTATGGATGCAGTTCACTTAGAATGGGAAGCAATACACTCTTCGCAGCTCACCTGCTAGGTCCACTCAGAATCATTAGCTCAAACATTATACTTTTGAAAAACATGATTCTGTCTTTTTGGAATCCACGGGGCTACCTCCACGACGCTCCCATGATCATGCAATGCAACTTGTACTAGGGATCTTGCCACCTAACATTCGACCCTATAGATATCCATATCTGCAAAAATAAAAAAAATTGAGAAATTGGTCTAGGAGTTATTAAAAATAGGGGTAATTCAACCTAGTGTTAGTCCCTACTCTTCACCAATGCTATTAGTATGGAAAAAGGATGGGTTGTGGTGGCTATGTATAGACTTTTGTGAACTCAATAAAATCACCATCAAGGATAAATTTCCTATTCCAGTGATTGATGAGTTACTAGATGAGTTACATGGGGCTAAATTTTTCTCCAAGTTGGATCTTCGATTTGGATACCATAAGATACAGATCAGAGACGAATACATCCCAAAGACAACATTTAGGACTCATGAAGGTCATTATGAATTGTTAGTCATGCCTTTTGGCCTTACTAACAAAATTTTCCACCCCTACCTGCACAAGTTCATTTTGGTCTTCTTTGATGATATTCTTGTCTACAATTGCACTTGTCTAGATCGGACTTTGCAACTCTCGAAAGAGCATCAATTGTTTGCCAAATGCTCTAAATGTTCCTTTGGAACGCAAGAGGTCGAATATTTGAGTCGTATCGTCTCATAGGAGGGAGTTAATGTCTACCCAAAGAAAATTATGGCCATCCAAAATTGGCCTAAGCCTTAAACTCTCAAGGTGCTACAGGGATTTTTGGGTCTCATTGGTTGAAGATTAGTCCAAGGTTATGGAAAAATAGAAGCCCCATTAACTGCCATAAGAAGAATTCATTCATATGGATGATGCCAACTGTTGAGATATCAAGCTTGCATTGTGGTTTCTAAAAATTCATCTCTTTGTTAGGACATAATGAAGGAGATGCATGCTTCCCCCATGACGGGACATTCAGGTTTTTGAAAAACCTATGAGCGGGCTAAACGCTCATTCTATTGGGCAAGAATGAAAAAAGACATTCAAATTTTTGTGGTTGAGTGTGAGATCTGCCAACGGATGAAAGGAGAAATAGTTTGTACTCCAAGCACTCTACAATATTTACCAATTCCAAAAAATGTATGGACTGACATTTCCATGGATTTTATTGAGGGGCTTTTGAAATTAGGAGGAAAAACTACCATTCTTATAGTGGTGGACCTTCTTTGGAAGTATGCTTATTTCTTATTTCTGGTGCATCCCTACCGTGCATCCACCAATGCTCAAATATTCATGGACTCCATTTTTCACCTCCATGGTAGGCCACAATCCATTGTGTCCGACTTTGATCCTATTTTCACTAGTCGTTTTTGGTAGGAATTGTTTAAACTGCAGGTTATGGAACTGAGAATGAGCTCAACCTACCATCCCCAAACAAATGGGCAAACAAAAATTGTCAATAAATGCTTGGAAACTTACCTTCGATGTTTTACCTCCTAGCATCCAACCCAGTGGGCCAAGTGGCTTCCCTTGGCAGAGTGGTGGTATAACACTTCGTTCCACACAACCACCAAACTGACTCCTTTTGAGGTAGTTAACGGGTACCAACCCCCATCACCTTCTTCATATGTTTTAGGCAAATCCAATGTCCAGGCAGTGGATTTGACACTTCAAGACCATACCAAACTACTACAACAACTGGAGGAAAATTTGTGTATGGATTAGAACCTGGTGCGACAACAAACAAATTAAACACCGTCCAGAGTGTAGTTTCAATGTAGGGGACACGGTCTTCCTTTGACTCCAATCATACAAGCAAACATCAATGCAACTCTGTGCTCACTAGAAGATTGCAACAAGATTCTATGGACCTTATTAGGTGTTGCAAAGAATTTGACAAGAGGCATATAAGCTTGCTTTACCACCTTCTTCCAGGATCCATCCAGTCTACCATTTGTCTTGTCTGAAGAAGGTATTGGGCAACTGCATTCAGGTCCAGTCAACACTTCTTGAGTTGGATGATGAAGGCTTGGTAATCTTGGAGCCCGACAACATTTTGAAATGCAGAATCTGCACTCTTCACAACCACACCATCACTAAAGTCTTAGTCCAATGGAGGGGCTTACAACTAGATGATGCCACATGGGAATCTCTTCAGCAGCTCCAACAATAGTTTCCTCATCTCAAGCTTTGAGGACAAAGCTTTTTTGAACGAAAGGGCATGTTAGGACCCTATCCTAACATCATTAATAATTGCGTAGTCATGTGGTACATTGGGCTTCTAGGCTTATGGGCCCATATGATGTAACTGTTATTTATTATAAAGAGACGTTATATAAAAATGTAACAATTATTTGGGAGTTACTAGCTCAGGCCCCCATTTGCACGTGGATAGGAACCGTGGGTTAGGGTTAGCTAGAGTCTTTTAAAGAACCAAAGGGGGCTAGAGGATGGATGATCTCATATTTTCATATTGCAATGGAGCTTTGCTTCCAAGGAGGTTGCCCCCTCAAAGTGGCTTGCGAATTAGTAATGTGCTTTTGTTTCTGTAATATAATTTGTTGCATTTCCATTTTGTGTTGCAATACTGTTAATTATTTGCATTTATTTCCATTTATTATTACAATATTGGATGGATTTGCTTTAATTTACTGCAAGGTTCCTAACAAATTGTAGTCCTATCTTGCCGCCAACAAAAAGAAAGAACTGAAGTCCTAATAGCCCTTCTTGTATGTAGACAAGGGCATAGAGATATGTCATTAACATTTTGGATAGCTGTAGCTTCAAATGAATGGTTATTACTCTTGATTGTGGACATAGAGGGAAAGAATGAGGTGATTAGTCCAAGTGATAGTTTGTCTTCCTTGTAATAACTGTCATGGAAGAGTGTTAGCTTCCTTGAGGTATATAGCCAAGCACCTTCGGTCAGGCTAGTTGACAAAAGTGGCAAGCGATCCACTCGATTTTCTCTACAAGCAATAGTACGTATCTTGAATCTCACAATAAATAGGACACCTAAAGATGAAATGTTCTTCAGTCTCCACCTTTTAGATAAAGCAAATATGACATACCCTATCCTCTCAAAGAATATGGTGGTTCGTCTCCACACATAACTAATGTGAGCATACTCTGAGTTGACCAAGAGGAATCCAAAGGTTGTGTGTCCAATGTTGTTTCACATAGTTAGGACAAGTAATAATGCCATTCTTAATACTCATGAAATGTTTAGTATAGAAGGCCAACATAGGTCTAAGAGGTTGAGATGGAGCGACCCAAGTGATTTGAATATATTGTTGAGAAAAATAATCTCTAATTGTTTAATTTATTACTCTCTTATCAAGAAGGCGGGGAGGAGCATTTAAAGAGTATTTGAATGGAGGTAATCGATCTATGAAGATGCCAACTGACTAAGGAAGAGAAATAACTTCTAAGTACCATCCACGATGATGATCCAAAGTGCTCCTAGAGGTAACACATTATGAGGAGTAAAGCACCAAATACAGGTTTCTCTCTCCTCTTAAGGTGCGATCACCCATGGATCTAAGGCGATGAAGCTAAAAAATAATTCTAAAGATGCTTTCAACGTGAAGAGGATGAGCGCCAAGCTTAACCTGAACAATACGTTGGGGAATTGTTCTTTTACATTGGATAAATCACTGAAGCAAAATAGTTTGGATCCTCTCAATGCGAGCCTAATCAACATGTTAGGAGGTGAAGTCACTATCCAAATCTCTAATGTTCTTCAGCAGAGAGGTGCATGATGGTGTAGCTTACAGTGATCCATCCCCACGTGCTAAGGTAACTAGCGAGACGAGTAACCTCAGATGGGTTGCCTCCATATGGGTTGTCTCCAGACGGGTAACCCCAACCGGATTGCCTCCAGACGGGTTATCTCCAACCGGATTGCCTCCAGACGGGTTATCTCCAACCGGATTGCCTCCAGACGGGTTATCTCCAACCGGATTGCCTCCAGACGGGTAACCCCAGATGGGTAACCTTAGACGGGTTGTCTCCAGATGGGTAACCTTAGACGGGTTGCCTCCAGATGGGTAACCCCAGACGGGTTACCTCTAGATGGGTAGTCTCTAGACGGGTATCCTCATACGGGTTACCTCTAGACGGGTTGTCTCCATATGGGTAACCCCAGACGGGTTACCTCTAGACTGGTTGCCTTTAGATGGGTTACCTCTAGACTGGTTGCCTCTAGACGGGTTGCCTCCAGATGCCTAATTCCTGGAGAGGAAACAAACATTTTTAGGAGTCTTCCTTTGTTTTTCTATAAAAGGGGAACGACCCCTTGCATGTATGAGTAGTGTGAATGTAAAAGTTTGCTGAAATCAATAAAATAACAAAGCTGCCATTGCCCCGTGGTTTTACCTGCACACTACAGGGTTTCCACGTAAAATCTCTGTGTTACTAAAATTTTTGTGTTATTGTGTTTTTCTGCTTGCACGTAATTTAATATTTAACTAACATCTGGTATCAAAGCAAGGTTTTGTGCGAGTGGGAGGCGAGTGGGAGCTAAAACAATGATAGGAGGTGTAACCAAGTTTGATATTGAGAAATTTGATGGCAAGAACTTCGCCCTATGGAAGATGAAGGTGGAAGATTTGCTGGTTCAAAATGACCAAGCTCTAGCCTTGAAAGGGGTCGCGAATAAACCGAACAACACGAAAGATGAGGAGTGGGCAACGTTGGACAGGAAGGCGGTTTCTACAATTTGTCTTTGCCTGGCGGACTTAGTCTTGTTCAATGTTGTTGAAGAAAAGACTACGAAAGCCCTCTGGAAGAAGCTTGAAAAGTTGTATGAGACAAAATCAACAAAAAATAAGGTTCTTCTAAAAAAACAACTTTATAGCCTGAGGATGAAGGGGGGTTCATTTGTGACAGATCACTTGAATGAGTTTAATACCCTTATCAGTAAACTGGTTTCAGTTAATGTGAAGATGGAGGATGAGAACAAAGCTATCACGCTACTTTGTTCCCTCCTGGAGACTAGGGATCCTTTGGTGATGACTGTTAGCAATGCATCATCAGGTCCTCTAAAATTTTATGATGTGGTAGCCGCTTTGTTGGTAGAAGAGTTGAGGCAAAAAACGTCTTTGGAATCCTCAACCAATGAAGCCCTAGCTGTGGGAGGTTGATCTTTCGAGAGGAGTAAACAAGGTAGATCACAGTCCAAATCTAAGTCTAAAGGACACAAAATGAAAGGGAAGTGCTGGTATTGTGGGAAGCCAGGGCACTCAAAGAAGGATTGTTGGCAGCTAAAAAATGAAAAGAATGGTGAAAAGCAAATTCAGCCATCAGTTGAGGCCAATATAGTAGATTCAGGAGAGATGGCAACATTTTAGGCTTTTTTTATCAGCAACAACAAACTATTTTATATACCTGGGTTTTGGACTCGGGTATATCTTTCTACCTGTCTCCTCACAGAGACTGGTTTGACAAATATCAGCCATATAGTGGTGGGATGGTCTACTTGGGTGATGATCATCCTTTAGAAATTGTGGGAAGAGGGGACATAAGGATCAGGTTGGAGGATGGTAGAGAAAGGATGTTGTGTGATGTACGACATGTGCCTGATTTGCGGAAGAATTTGCTCTCAATCAAGATGATGGATAAGCTAGGATATTATGTCACTTTCGGTAACAACTACTGCAAAATTAATAGAGGAGCCCTTGTAGTAGGAAAAGTAGAATCTTATGGGACCCTAAATCGTTTATACTGTGATATGGTGACAAACCATGCAACAACAACAACTTCAAGAAATGTTCAGGATGCAGTAATGCTATGGCATCAACGCCTAGGAAATATGAGTGAAAAGGTTTGAAAATTCTGCATTATCGAGGTATACTTTCGGGGATTAAGTCTTGTAATTTAGACTTGTGTGAGCACTGTATTTTTGGTAAACAAAAGAGGGTTCGGTTTACTGCAAGCCTTGGTAAGAGTTCTGATTTTTTGCAACTTATACATTTTGATATATTTGGGCCAGTTCCCACTCAGTCGTTAAATGGTGTTATCTATTTTCTGACTATTATAGATGATTATTCTAGGAGAGTGTGGGTTTATTTTCTAAAGAAGAAGTCGGAAGCTTTGTAGAAATTTAAAGAGTTCAAAGCACGAGTAGAGAAATGTTTGGGCAAGCCTAATTTATGTCTTAGGTTAGAAGATGGGGTGAATATTGCTCCAAGGAATTTGATAATTTTGTACGCAGTAAGGAATTAAGCACCAAAAGACTGTACCATATACTCCACAGCAAAATGGTGTGCTGAGCGGATCAATCGCACAATCATGGAACGTACAAGAAGTATGCTCAGCGCATCCATGTTGGATAAAAGGTTCTGGGCAGAGGTTGTTAATACAACTGTTTACCTTATTAACAGGTCACCTACAGTTGCATTGGATGGACAGATTTCGGAGGAGGTTTGGTGTTGTAAGCCAGTTGATTACTCTTATTTGCGTACCTTTGGCAGTGATGCATTTGCCCATGTGCCTAAAGAAAAAAGGTCCAAAATTGACCCAAAGTCAAACAAATGTGTTTTTCTCGGCTACGGAGATACAGTGAAGGGGTATAGATATTGGGATCCTATTGCCCACAAGGTAATTATTAGCCGGGATGTTTTTTTGATGAAAAATCCATGCAAAGGAAGGAGGTACAACAAACACCTAATGTTGTACCACTTGAAGTAGTTATGAACGAAGATGAAAATGAAATTCAGCATGCTGAAGTTTTTGATCAGCATGCAGAACAACAAGTAGAATAACAAATAGATCAGCTACAACAACCACAAGACCAAAAGCCACAACCAACAGATCATTGGGTTAAAGATCTACACGTCCACAAAGGCATTTGGAAAGATATTCTTCTATTTTTCAGTCATCTTTTGCTTTGTTAACTGATGATGGTGAGCCTAGTTCATTTCAGGAAGCTAGAGAGTTTGAGAATGCAGAAAAGTGGATGAAAGCCATGGAGGAGGAAATCGAGGCACTTCACAAGAATGAAACATGGGAACTTGTGGATTTCCCACCTGGAAGAAAGGTTTTTGGAAACATGTTGGTGTACAAAGTAAAGAAGAACAGTGATGGGTTGTTGGAACGCTTTAAAGCATGCTTGGTGGCAAAAGGTTATGTGCAAAAGTCAGGTATAGACTTTAATGAAATTTTCTCTCCAGTTGTGAAGATGACTATTGTTAAAAGTTTTACTTGCACTTGTAGCAGCACAGGATTTAGAATTGGAGCAACTTGCATGGTGATCTCGAGGAGGAGATTTATATGGATCAGCCTAAGGGATATGAAGAAAGAGGCAAAGAGCATTTGGTTTGCAGACTCAAGAAGTCTTTGTATGGGTTGAAATAGGCACCAAGGATGTGGTACAAAAAATTTGACACCTTCATGAAGCGCCAAGTTTTCAGTAGGAGTGAAGCTGACCATTGTGCATACTATAAGAGGTTTGATGATGGTAGTTTTATTATTTTGCTGTTGTATGTCGATGATATGTTGGTTGCAGGCCCCAACATGAAGAAAATCATTGATCTTAAAGCTCAGTTGGCTAGGACATTTGAAATGAAGGATTTGGGAGCAACAAATCAAATTTTAGGGATGAAGATACACAGGGACATAACAGGAGGAAAGATCTGGTTAAGTCAAAAGTCATATATAGAAAAGATTTTGCAACGCTTCAATATGTAGAATTCAAAACCGGTTAGTACCCCACTTCTTTCACATTTCAAATTGTCTTTCGAATAGTGTCCTAGAACGGAAGCAGAGAAGACAAGCATGTCTCATGTACCGTATTCATCAGCAGTAGGAAGCCTCATGTATGCCATGGTGAGAACCAGACCGGATATTGCCCAAGTAGTGGGAGTTGTAAACCAATACATGGCAAATCCTGGTAAGGAGCATTGGAATGCAGTGAAGTGGATATTTATATTTTTAAGAGGCACTTCAGATGCTGCTATTTACTATAGATCGAAAAATTTGCAAGTTAAAGGTTTTGTGGATTTTGATTATGGTGGAGATAGAGATGGGAGAAAGTCCACTACAAGATATACTTTCACTCTTGCTGGTGGAGCTGTGAGTTGGACTTCTAAGTTGCAGTCTGTGGTGGCTTTATCAACCACTGAAGAAGAATATATTGCAGCAATTGAAGCCAACAAAGAGGCAATTTGGCTATAACGATTGCTGGGTGACTTCAAGATAATGTAGGAGAAAATTACATTACATTGTGATAGCCAAAGTGCTATTCAGCTAGTGAGGAATCCAACATTCCATGATCGCACGAAACACATTGATGTTAAGTACCATTTTATAGGAAATGTGGTGGAAAAAGGTAGGATCCTGTTGGAGAAAATTAATACTAAAGTGAATCCTATAGGTATGCTTACAAAGCTTGTCAATACAGAGAAGTTTGAGTGGTGCAAAACTTCTCTGGGCTTGCTGAAAATGTGATAAGGGCAGCATTGGGCAATTGGCACTTGATGGAAAAACATAGGCAAAGAATTCCTGTATACTGACTTGAAGTGGGAGAATGTTAGGAGGTGAAGTCACTATCTAGATCTCTAATGTTCTTCAGCAGAGAGGTGCATGATGGTGCAACTTACAGTGATCCATCCCCACGCGCTAAGGTAACTGGCGAGATGGGTTGTCTCCCAGACTGGTTGCCCCCAAATGGGTTGTCTTTAGATGGTCAACCCCAGACGGGTTGTCTCCAGACGAGTAACCTTAGACGGGTTGCCTCCAGACAAATTGCCTCCAAACGGGTAACCCCAAATGGGTTACCTCCAGACAAGTTGTCTCCATATGGGTAACCTCAGACGGGTTGCCTCAAGACGGGTAACCCTAGACGGGTAATCTCAGACGGGTGGGTTGCCTCTAGACGGGTAACCCCATATGGGTTACCTCTAGATTGGTTGTCTCCAGACGGGTTGCCTCCAAATGGGTAACTTCGGGAGAGGAAACGAACAGTTTTTGGAGTCTTCCTTTGGGAGAGGAAACAAACAGTTTTTGGAGTCTTCCTTTGTTTTTCTATAAAAGGGGAACAACCCCTTGCATGTATGAGTAGTGTGAATGTAAAAGTTTGCTGAAATCAATAAAATAACAAAGCTGCCATTGCCCCTTAAAATCTCTATGTTACTAAAATTTCTGTGTTTTTTTGCTTGCACGTAATTTAGATCCATAAAGGACTATGGGTTTGATGAGGTGCATCTTTATAGTTATGTCTTGGAAATACTGCTGGAAACATTGGCATTCGAATATTGTGAGAGATGTGTGTCCCTTGCAAAGACATGATTGTGAAGCTGACCAGAAGGACCTATAAACTGAACCTCTAAGCATGTGTAAGCAGTGGTGATCTCAATCAACTTGCCCTTATAGAACTGAAACTTCGATAGGGTATTCTTTGATGCGTGGAAGATCATCACCTTAGACTCGTCAAGATTGACTGTTAGCTGTTTTAAGTTAAAAGCGAGCAAGAGCATCGAACTATCTTTGCTGGCCCTTAGGTTTATGAGCAAGAAGAAGAACATTATTTGCAAAAAGCAATATAGCTATCAAGACATGATGTAGAAGGCAACCATCATCAACTCGTGTTTTGATAAAAATATTCTTCAAGCTTGACAATGTAGATCCCAAAGAGTGAAGGAAAAAGAGGACAGCCTTGTTTGATGCCAATTGTGGTTTGGACATCCTATGAGAAATCAAAAGCTGTCCGAAAACGACAAACAGCTACCTCATATAGTCTCTTGATGGCAGTGATAAAGAGCTCTGAGATGTCGATGTCATGTAGTTTTTGAAATAAAAGATGCCTGGGAATAGTGTCAACGGCCTTCAAAAAGTCCACAAAACAACATAATATTTTAGAAGGTCCTTGGCAAGCCTCCTTAATAATAGCCTTGAGAGTGAAAACATGATCAGTGGTTTAATGTTCCCTTTTAAAACCAGCCTGCCCTCTCGCTCTAAGCTTGCCCTGATCCAGCAGTTCTGAGAGTTTTGTATTCAAACTTGTTGCATAAAGCTTAGCAAATCTGTACCCAATGACGATAGTTTTGTAGTTATTCTGATCTGAATATTTCCCATATTTGTGGATGGGGTGGATAATATGCTGTGAGCAGGAGGCAGGAAATCCAGAGCAAACAACCTCATTAAATAATTCTACAATGAGATAGCCAAGAGCTTCATCACCATACTTCAAGAACTCAGCCCAAAATCCCTCAAAATCAACAGCCTTGCTAGTGCCCAATTTGTGTATAGCTCTTTTGATGTCCCCTGAAGAGAAGAGGAGACATGATGTTTTGGGGAGGGGGGGAAGAGATATGAATGGTGGTTTGCTCTGGATAAATATTAAGAATTAGCATGGAAGATCCAGGACTTGTTATTGATGCTCATGGAATGGGGCTTCCTAGGAAGAAGAGTGTGTCATAATGCTTTGGAAGAGTGATGAAGAGCATCTAGAAGCCCACAATGCATAGCAATAACGAACTCTCACCTCTTACATCAAATGAGACATTTATAGTCCCAGTGAGTGGAAGATGCAGCTGAAGGTTCATGGATAAGAGCATAATTTGTAGACCTGTAAGCAAAAATTAGAGATTGATTTAGTATTTTTAAATCAGAATTTCATACTGAAGGACTAAAATAAACTTATTCATGTTCCAATTCAGGTCACGCTCCTTTATTTGCCTGATCCTAATATGGATATTAAAATAGTATTTCATAGAATAAGCCAAACTTAAGATAACTGGTTTAGCCTCCCCCTTTTCAGGCATATCTATAGGTTGTTGGTTGCCTTAGGGAGGCTTCAGCCTCCTCGTCACTACTCTGTGACTTACCAGGAAGGAGTTGAATTCTGACCTGCCAACAGGTCACTGACATGGTGGGTTGGAATCTTGAAAAACTAAAAGAATTGAGATCAGACACTAAAAGAAGTTTCAGTCATAGAAGTCATGAAGAATGAGAAAAGAGGTACAGATGGATGAGAGTAAGCCATGTTTTGCAGACTTGTGGGACTGTTACCCTCTCTAGAAAGAATCAACTATTGGATAATATATCTAGAAGGCATGCTGGCTTGGCTGTGACCTAAAATATCACCTTCTACCTTTAATAAGTTATGGAAAGATAACATTGACAATGTAGAGATCATGCTTGGGTCTAGGAATTATTTCACTACTCTTTTCGCAAGAAAAGAGAATCGAGAAACTGTATTTCAGTAGGTTAATGGTTTATGAACAGCATAGTTGGAAAACTCGCAACTCAGATAAACTCGGCAGCCCAATTTTGGAGATTTTATTGGCAACTCGGGAAAACTCAGGAAAAACTAAACCAATTTTTTGCTTTTCAATTAAAAGAAAACATTTTAAACAACAATTGGAGAGCCAAAAAGTTGATTTTATATTAGATATTCATAAAAGAGAGTACAATTACAGTTCATGAATCAGCAAATCCAACCAAATACATCATAGTAATGCAACATTTCAAAATATGAATCAGTTTCTAAACTGCTTTTTGTTTTCCCTTACCTGCCCTTGCATTATATGGTTGACCTTGGCTCTAAACTGGTTGACGAATTGGAGGCTCCTTAGGTACGATATCGTCATGGTATATTGCCTCTGATCCTCTTAAATATTTTGCTTCCTCCTCAAGTGCCTCAATGTCCTTTGCAATAAACTCAGTATCCACAGGACACTCGGTAATCTAATTACATAGTGGATCTAGTCCAATTCAATCGCCTCATAGGATTCACTAGCCTCCACTTGTCTTGTGTGAAGCCTAAGATTGTGAAGCCTAGGCGCTCTTGGGTCAACCTATTGTGTTTCTTGATGTGTACAACATCAAATAGAGACCAATTGCACTCACACCCAAAAGCGTTGCGAGGTTGACTTAAGATGCGGACAACCATCCTCTGTAAAGTAGGTGTTTTGGAAACATAGTCCTCCCACTATAATTCTACAAAAAAGGATAATTTTCAAAGTATCAATTTACATTTGTAAACTACAAGAATGTAAATTATATAAAAAATTAAATAAAAAATGTTAAACTTTAAAAGTTTAATTGCTTTACCTAGTTGTAAGCTTGACCTTGTTTCTTTAGCGAAGAGGGATGCAAACAAGCTCCGTCGTGTGGTCTTATATAGTTGTAACTTAGTAGGGATAAGGCGATGTTTGGAGGATTATCATCATCCTCTTTGTGCGAGTATAGAACCCTACCTAGACCTCTTTATCACTACTAAGACTACTAGTGTAAAAGAATTGGGGTTTAAGAAGCACCCCATGGCATGAATAGGTTGGAGTTGCCTTATCCATATCCTATCAATAACCCCATGGCATGAATAGGTTGATGGAGTTGCCTTATCCATATCCTATCAATAATGCGTCAAGTTAGTTCAAACTTGCATTGGTTAAAATTGTAATAATGTTCAATGGCTTGTTTGGCTCTATTCATTGTCGCATATAGATAGCCCATTGCCAATTTTTCATCATCTACAAGGTGAAGAACCCTTACCAAGGGTTCTATCACCTGCAATTAAACAATTAAAAATTTAGAAAAAGTAATACTAAAGTATATAATAAGATTTTAAAATTTAAATTTGAACTCACAAGCAAATTGCAATTACCTTGAGAATTTTGTGAACACTCACCCAAAATGAACCACTTACCGTATTTGTTGCCCCTCTTTTGAATGAAATGGTGAAGAGTACTATTCCTTGCTCACAAACATCCTCTTTAAAGCGGGCGATGTCGTTAGAAGGATCTACAAGGCAATGAAATTGGAGGCAAATCGAGTGATCCGTGGGTGAATAATGTCCCTTCTGTCATTGTGCTTCCTCATCATGATGAATACCCATGTGTGGTTATAGATAAACCATGTAATGTTCTTTTCCTCATTCTTTCTGTTCATATTTTAAAGCGTTTGTTAAAATTGCTATAACAACCCAATGAATCTAGGCACCGGTCTACATAAGGTATAATAATTGTTGTTGTCTTTGCTTGGTCATTTTATATATAAGTAGCATATAACTAAAAGTTTGGAGTGCTTAAACTTGTAAAATCTAAAGTTTATCACTGGGTTTTCGTTACCCATTTTGGTTATTTTCTTTAGCAATATATCTTTTATCAGAATAAAGAGGCAGGTTGACCAGAGCCTGTAGTAGATCGTTGGTTTCAAACAATTTCTTGTAGTATGATAGCTCAACCCTATGCATGCAAGAAATTGTTCCAACACTCCTATATATGAATATCCACCTCATTGGTCCATCTAAGAATCCATTCTTAATAAAAATTCATAAAAATTCTTTGGAATACATTATGTAGTTAATCTTTTCACTTAGTTTTCACCCGTAGTTCCATTGGCTAGATTACAATGGATTACCCTATACAAAGAAGAACGAAGCATAAATCCATTCACAAAGTTGAATACATAAAAGGGGATACCCCATCCATAGGTAGCGGTAGTTCTCTTTTTTGGTATAAGATATATCCTCTTATGGATAAACAATAACATATGTGTTAGGCCAGATTATATGAGCTATATCCTACTTTAAGAAAAGATGATGTTTTTAGATACCCAATTTTTCTCACCCATCACATTTTAGGACCCTAAACAATTTTGGTAGCATGTCCAAACCACTTTCCACCCTTCATCATAAAAAGTGAACTCTCAAAATAAATTTAAAGTTCATTATGATGAACTCTCAAAATAAATTTAAAGTTGCAGGTTGTGAACTTGTCTTTGAGGTTGTGAATATCAATCTAGCACACACTTTTGAATTTTGGTTGCTCCGACAATCAAATCATAGGATTCACTGCCAATAAAAATTCACATCTATGAACTTGTTAGACTATGAACTTGTTCTCATATACTCAAAATATAAACTTTTCCAATATAATGTTCCCCTCCGACCCCACCAATAAATTTCCAACCTAGATCATTTTTACGTGCCCTAGAATTTGTTGTAAACCTCCTTTGCATATTACATAAAAATCATTCACATTTACTAAAATACCATTCAACAACAAATATTAAGCACAATAAAAATTTTACAATGATACATAGATAGGTTCGAGGTGGAGACCAATTGGTTCAACCAAACCTTGTAAGAGGGGCGAAGGTTCAAGGTTCAAATATCGGGCCTCGTCGGATTGAACGCTTATCCCTTTCCTGGTGCTTTCAGCGGTGTAAAAGGTTTAAAATGATTGTGACATGGTGGTTATAGGGGTGGACTACGCGAAGAACTGTGTGGTGGCTTCCGGGGTGGATAACGCAAAATACTATGGCAGCCATAAAAGTCGGACAACCTACCCAGATTCATGGTGGATACCGATTCCATCATGTAAATTAAAAAAACAATGATACATAGATATAAACAATTTACTTAAATATGTTTTAATTTAGAAAACAAACCCTTGAGGTAGGGCACCACTCATTATATACAATGCTCCTTATTGGAAGGACACCACTCATTATATCTCAACATGAGATAAATACAATACAATAGTCTTCTCCCATATCCCTCGATGAGTTGTTTGCCTACATTATATAATGTTCAACTACCTACCACTACCACTTATCCATACATGTGGGATAATTACATATATTATAATATTAAGTACAATATTATAATATTGTATTTTTATCTTGGGTACATAACATTCCATCCCTCTTACAAAATGTTTCATCCTCGAAACATAAGAAGAGACTAAATAATATGATATTTTGAGCCTTGCTATGAATTGGTACTGATCTTGATTATCCATCCATCCCAATAAAAATTTGATTGGTGGTGGTTTTTGCTAACACTGATATTCTATTTTACTATTTGAATTTTTGGAAGTAATTCCTTGGTTCCATGTGTTGGACGTATCTTTCTAATAGAAATAAATATTAATATTTTCATCCATGATTGCTTTTGCCACTTGAGTATCCAAGATTGCTTTGTTGGCTCCATGCCTTCACTACTTTGGTAATTCAAATGATAGGTCCATTTATTCCTTGATGCTACTACACCACTATGAAAACTAAAGTCACTATGCTTTCTTTGCCAAAATCTACTATAGTTGGTGTAGTTATGATTTCATGTAGAACCATAATATTATTGCTTTAAGTTGTACCTCTAAGATTGTTGCCACTTGTTGTGACTGTCGCACAACTCGCCCCAAAATTGGGGACCCACCTTTCATTTTTTTGTGTTTGGGTGTTTTGGTTTTGTTTTAAGTGTCTAATGCTTTGCTTTGTTTTGTTTGGGTTTGCAGTTTTCATCAATTTGTTTTCAACGATATTTTTAGCGTCAATTTGTTTTCGACGATATTTATCGTCAAATTGTTATCGAGGATTTTTATCGTCAATTTTTTTTATCGACGATTTTTATCGTCAATTTTGTTGCTGACGATTTTTATCGTCACTTTTATTTTTAGCAATTTTATTGCTATTTTTTTTTTTGTGTTTTATTTCATGTGTTTGTTTCAAATAATGATAAAATATATATATATATATATAAAGTAGATATAATAAGATGAAATGAAAATGTTTCAAGGTTGGAATTTCATTCCACTTTAATAATTCTTCTTATTATATTAATTATATATGTGTAAAACAAATAATCATAAAATAAAATAAAAGTAAAAAAAAAAATATTATTAACAAATGTAATAAAGTATGGACATATATGCATATGTCTATAGGACATAAAAATAAAACAATGTTATTTGTTAAAAGTTTAGCTTTATGATTCATATCATTTTGTGACCTCATTATTTGTTTTGATATAGGATGGACGAAATAAGTTTCAGAATGGCCTTCTAAAAGCGCAAGAGCCATAACGTCAAATGAAACGAGCTTAGATGGCGATGATGTCACCCTTACGTGGAACCCGAACATGCAGGGTAGACGTCCAGCGTGATGACCAACGTGGCATTGCGGGAGAAATTATCATTAGACTCCGGTTGATGTGGACAGCCATAGGCCACTAGATGCGATGACTAGAATAGGGGGATGCAACCCCGCGATAGTTGACGTAGATGATAAGGTGGGGATCGATTGGCTCACAACAACGTTAGGGATGAAGTAGAGCGATGTCGACAGTAGCCATAGACGGGAATATCATAGTGGATGGTAGTTTTCATATGGTCATATCCCTGAGCACGATAGTGACGTCGATGTCATGGACAGTTTCAAAAAATTCCCGACGATATCCATGGAAGAATCAACGGTAGTCGGACATGCGGAAAATGACGGTTTAGACCAACATACCCACGTGGATGTTACTCAACAATACATTTTGCGGTGCTATCGACGGTGCAGTGTTGACACGGTACAACATGACAGTGTGTAGTGGGCAAATAACGAATGGCATCATGGATGAGATGGCATTAGGTTGAATTCCGTGAGTGTAGAGACATGAAGGACTTGCGAATCAAATGTGGATAGCTCATATGGCTTCCGCGAGGACAATGCAACAAAAGCAATCAAAGAAGGCGATGTAGGCATTAGGAGACCTCTTTAGCAAGTTGGAAACCAAACACCGTTGAGGTGGCAAATGAAGGAAATAAGTCAAAATTTTTACAATGTGAGCCGAACAATAATATGAGTACCATTATCAGCACGACCTCAACTTATCACCTACCATAGTCTTCAATTCTGACATTTTTCCAATGTCCTCAAGCATGAGGTCAATGCAATAGGCATCACATAGGCTCTAGAAAATAGAGGGGTACTTCTCCTCGAGAAGCTTACTCATAGATACATATGTTGTTGCATTGCCTGTCACTACTTGGACAACATTCTCTAATCCTATATTTAGCACAACCTCCTCCAACAAATTGAATAACAATTGTGCATTCTTTACCTCTTGTAAGGCATCAATCGACTTTAGAAATACCATGGATCCACCCGAAACCACCATGAAGTTAAGAAACATGTGGTTTCTTGCATCCGTCCATCCATCAGAAAGAATGTTGCAACCATTTCCCCTTCGTGTATTCCTTTGCTCTTCTACAAGAGCACATGTTTTGATGACACATTCCAACAATGGTCCACTTAAGTCTTTTTTCAAAGGCGTCTTAACTCCTTTGGCAGACTAACTCAATGCTCTCACTAGGGCAACCCAATAGGGGCTGTTCATACAATTGAAGGGAATTTTGCAATAATACCAAAAAATAGCTATAGCTATCCTCACATCCTCCACTTTGCCCCTCCCCCATCGTTATTATGAATTGTGGTTTGTCTTGTGTTGGATCTCGTCCCACATTTCTCCCACTCCCACTAGCACTACCGTGTCGAATGCGAGGGCTAAGAATAGATTTTTTGGCTACAGCATCGACATCCTGTAGTTCGGCCTCATCCCTAAAGTCCTACACCATGCCCCATTGTAATTCTTGTCTTGTTGTGCTCAATGTTTTTGGCCTCTTTGGTGCACAACCAAGCCTTCGCCTCATTTCTAATCATATCATATGCTCTAGGGCAGGGGTCTACATCATGCCTCGGCTGCCCAAGTAGATGGAATTTAAGGTGATGGATGCCTCCTCTCATGTCCTTGCCGTAGTGTTTACAAAACACTTGATTCGGGAAGTTTCTCTTAACTCTATGCTTCCACATTGGGTCTCTTCCTAGGCTTGGACTTGGGGCTGTAGATGAAGGAGTCTGTTGGCTTCCACTTGAGGGATGATCATTGCTGCCCGTGGCGGTTCTAGGGAACTCACTTGAAGAATCCATCTATATTTCCTAATAGGAGGGAAAAATAAAAAATAATTAATTAATCAGATGCCCTAGCCTACATGCTTGAAAAAAACAAACAAAAATAATTTAGTGCCTAGCCCACATGCTTGAAAAGAACCAAAAAAAAAAAAAAAAAAAAAAACTAACAAAACCCTATTTTTTTTGGTGGGGGGAAGGAAACAAACAAACTAAAAAATATGGCCTAGTCTACATGCTTGAAAAGAACCAAAAAAATTTGAGGAAAAACCTTTAACATATTCTTTTTTTTTGAGAGGGGGGGTCACTCAGAAAAATCTGTAGAAATAGTCTCAAATCTCCTTGCTTCAGTCTCCAGTCTTTGATGCAATTTGAAAAAGTGGTTTAAGATTATTGTTTTCACCTATTAGAGGAATTTCCACATAACTGGAGATAAGAAAAAATGAGCAAATGAGAAGAAATGGTTTTTAAAAACAAATTTCTGTGTTTCTCCTCTGTTTTTGCGCCTTTGACTGATTTTCTCGCAAGAATTTGGCGAGTTTTTGGCGGAAATCTCACTGCGAGTTTCTTGGCACTAAGAAATGAAAAAAAAAAAAAGTGGGCTGTGATTTCTTGAGAGTTTTGTGAGAAATTGTGGGTTCCTGGCGATTTTTCTAACTATGATGAACAGAATTCGTTCGGTCACAAAACATTGGTTCATTGGTTTTAATTATACGGAGGATCTGCTGACTATGCTTATACATAATTGACGAGTTTCATATCATTTAAAGCAATTGGGAATTGCTTGGGATAGTCTGTTGCATCAGATTTGAGCATTAGATAGGAAAAGCCACTATGGAAAAAAATTAAGCTGAGGATGTTAAGCAGTCTGAGGAAACCTGGTTAAGTATGCGTATGGCCACTGAGAGAGGAATTGTTTTACTTTCTGCCCAAAACCAAAGAAAGGGTGAACTCATATAATCAAACTACTGCAAAAGTATATGAACAAAGTTGTCAGAGTTGGGCATCACATCACCATGGGAATTCTCTGAGAGTCTATAACAAAATGACAGTGTCAAAATCTGGTCCTTAGATGTGATAACCTTGAAGATGTGATTAGTTTAGCATCACTCTGGAGGTCAGTTTCTTCAAGGACAACCAAGGGCTGTGTGACACCAAGTTTTGTGGATGGAGATTTGGAGAGAAGAGGGAGATAGTTTTAGGGAATAGCTGGAGAGACTCTACAAATTTCAGAGGATGGGAAATGGGATGTGAGGCTTAAAATATTTTTAGATATTAATAGGAAAAATGATTTTTCTTTTCTTTTTTAAATTAGTAAATCATGGATTCACAATGTCATACACATTTGAATTACACAATGCAACATTTAGTTCACATCTAAACTTAAATTTCAGTTGGTTACTAATTGCATTTTTGAGCTCATTCACCATTATATTGATATGTTGTGATTCAGAGGTAAAACATATTTTTTCAGACTTTTATTATAACATATTGTCTTATATGTAGTTTTGGCATCCTTATGACTTTTTGTGGGTCAGTAGGGTTAGCAGTTTTGTAGTTTGTATGTAGGGATGGACGACCTATGAGATGTCGTGGTACTCTAAAACACAGATTAACATAGCATAGAAAGGAGAAAATGAACAAAAAAACGAATTTGCACAAAAACCCTCCAAAAAACTCTTCATGAGTCTTCATATCTGTACTTACTAATTTTATATAATGCACTAATACACACACACATGCACGATATGCTGTCTCTTGGTTGTCTCAAGAGACTCTTGGTGCTTCACATTCTCTTCAAATCTGGGTGAGAATATATATATATATATATATATATATATTTTTTTTTTTGAATTTTATTTTCACTCTCTGATTCTTGTCGTCTTCTGTTTTTTTTGTCATATTCTTGTCCTGTTCTGATCTCTGTCTCAATCAGCATCACAAATTTCAACATTCACCCCCTTGAGACTGTATGGGGAAATTTTTATTCTGTGTTCGAGTGAAATAAACTGATTCTTTGCCACTATCTTTGTGAACATTTGTGCATACTGATCTTCTGAATTGCAGTGTTCCAATTCAACTTCCTTTTTCTGAACTAAGTCACCAATAAAAGTATGCCTTAACTCAATGTGCTTTGATGTTGTATGAAAATCAGGATTTTCAGTCATTGAAATTGCACTCATATTGTCACAAAAATGGTAATTGGTCTTTTTAGCTTTTCACCAAGGTCTTCTAGGATCCGTCTCAACCATACTGGTTGTGTACTTGCATCAGCTGCTATTACAATGCCTTTGCTGTTGAGAGTGCAACTGCTGCTTATTTCTTCGAACTCCAAATTACAAATTTATTTTCCAATAAGAAACAGTTTCTTGATGTAGATTTTCTAACATCAATGACCCTTGCCAGTCTGAATCATTGTATCGAACGATCTGAGTCTTATTGGCTGAAGTATAATGGATTCCATAATTTAAAGTTCTTTTCACATTCCTCAAAATTCTCTTAGCTGCTCTCATATGATCTTCTGATGGCTCATTCATGAATCTTGAAACCAAAGAGACTGCATATGCAATATCTGGTCTTCTTGTTGTGAAGTACATAAGGCTGCCAATCAGACTTCTATACTTCCTCTCATCCACTCTTCCCTTTACATCATCCTTGCATATTCTTTCGCCTTGTGCAAGTGGGGTAGCAACATCTTTGCAACTTTCCCTGCCGAACTTCATTATATCATGTGCATATTTAGATTGGCAAATGAAGATCGCATCATGTGTTTGATGTACATCCATGCCAAGAAAATAATGCATCAAACCCAAATCATCCATTTCAAATTCTTGCACCAAGGCTTGCTTGAACTCTGTCTTCATTCTTGATGAACTTCTCGTGAAAAATTAAGTCATCAACATACAAACAAACAATCAAAAATATCATCACCTTCCTTTTGTAGTACAATGCGGTCTCATTCTTACTTCTCACAATTCCGACACTTCAAGAATCATGCATCAATTCTTAAATACCATGCCCTTGGTGCTTGTTTGAATCCATATAATGCCTTTTTAAACTTGTAGACATGTCCTTTACCTTTCACTTCAAATTCTTGTGGATATTCCACCTACACTAATTCAATCCTACCATTTAGGAATGCACACTTAACATCAAGTTAATACACAGTCCATCTTTTTTGGGTTGCCAAGGCTGAGACAATATATATTGTGTCTTGCCTTGCAAGAGGTGCACATATCTCATCATATTCTATGCTAATTTGTTGTGCATACCTCTTTGCCGCTAGCCTTGCTTTGTGCCTTCCAATTGATCCATCACTGTTGTACTTGGTCTTGAATTACTTCCTTGTTCTTTGGAAGTTCACACAACTCCCAAGTATCATTCTTTTCAAATGCATTCAATTCTTCTTTCATGGCTTTTGGCCCATACCTTGCCTTGGGCTTCTTCTTCAGGACTTGAGGGCACCATTTCAATCTTGGACAATATTGCATACTACATAGTTCACCATATTATCTTCTTATTCCCTTTGCCTTTGTTCTTGGGCTTGTGCTTGGCTTCTTTTGAAACTCTTATCAAAATTCTGATCCAACATTTGGCATCTTGGATGTGATTGTCATGTTCTCTTCCCTTTTTCGTTTGTCTTTGGAGAAATGCATGTGCCTACGCTTAATATTTGACACATCAAAATCTTCAATTATGACTGTCTTCTAAGTCTTTTCTGCTGTCCATGTGCTTCTCCATCAAAAATCACATATCGAGAGATATGCATTGTCTAGATTTGGGGCCATAACATCTATATGTCATGCTTTCTTCAGAATAACCAACAAAAATTCATGCTTGAATCTTTGGATCCAGCTTCTTCCTTTTCTTATTTTCAACATGACCATAAGCCAAACAACCAAACACTCTTAAGTGATTTGTTGAAGGCTTCTATCCAAACGATACTTCATGAGGAGTTGTATTTTTTACTGCAATTGTGATTTTTATATGGAGGATGTAGACTGCTGTTGCAACTCCTTAATCACACAAATGATGGCCCAAACCTTTTGCTTGTACCATGTTTCTTGCCAATTCCATGATTGTCCTATTCGTCCTTTCAGCCACTTCATTTTGCTGAGGTGTATATGCTGCTGTCAATGTCTTATACCAGGCTCATCGCAAAATTGGTTGAATTTTTTGGAACAATACTTACCATTGTTTTAATTCTATATCTGCTTTCATTTCTTTGAAGTTTTTAAGTACTTCAGAAGCATCACACTTAATTCTTCAAAAAATATCCCATGTTTTTCTAGTATGATCATCAATATAAGTGATAAAGAAGGAGGATTTATAAACACTTGGCATGTACATTGGAAAGCAAATATCTGAAAGAATCAGCTGCAATGGATATGATGCTCTCCATGCTCTTCCTTTTAGAAAGCTCTCTCTATGATGTTTTACCATTGTGCAACCTTCACACACTTCTCTTCTTGCTTCTACATAAGGCGGCAATGGACCATTCCGTTACCATTCAACAAATAGAAGCTTCGAAAATTTAGGTGACCATACCTTTGGTGCCATGACCAGCTGTTGTCCTTAATGGCTGTATGCAACCAATTGCTCTTTTCTCCTCTAAGCTTCAAAGGAAACATTCTGTTCTTTGTCATAGGTACAACAACCAGTGCTTGGTTCCCATTTGCTTTGTCATATATGATGCACTCCTTATTCTCAAGCACTACTTCGTAGTTTTTCTTTACAAGCTGCCCCACACACATTGAATTGTGCTTCAAGCCTGGTGTGAAGTAAGTATTTTGGATATTTTTATTTTCGTCTTTTGTGTCAATGTGTAAAGTTCCTTTTCTTTCAATCTCCAATGCTTTGTTGTCTCCAAATTTCACCTTTTTGTATGAGTCATCTACACATGATTTGAAGAACTGGACTTTTTAGCTGAAACTTTTGCAACAATACACGACAAGAACATATTTTTTGAGCTCTCACCTCCTTCATGTGAAAAGTTTGTTTTTTTCTCTCCATTGCTTGCCTTAATTATACAAGGTTCCACGAGCTTGGGGGACGGGGGGACGAGTTTCGGGGGACAGCTTGGGACGACAGGCCAATTTCAGGGGACGGCTGGGGGGGTGCTGGTATAATATTATGAAAATTGAATTTTTTTAGAAATTTAGAATAATCTACACATTCAGAATTCTACACAACAAAAATGATATTAGGATATTCATATTGATATTAGTTACTAAGTGCAGCTATTTAATTGTTTCAACAAATATAACTTGAAGGTTCAGCCAAGGATATCAAGTGCAATCTGCCAATCTCTAACAGTTAACCAAATTAGTTGCTATTGCTCAATTAATGAATGCCACATTATTCAGCTTTTACAAGTCATCATTTTCAACAATATACTAAAGATTAAAGCAAAAGTTACATTATTCTAATATCACAGTATTTTAAAATAAGCGGATTTGTCATTGAAGTCAATGTCCTAAAGCAAAAGTTACAATTTTTTTCATTGAAGTCAATGTCCTAAAGCAAAAGTTACAATTTTCTCATTGAAGTCAATGTCCTAAACTCAATGGGATTTGTCTCTTTGTAAGAATAAGACAAGTTGATGCCAAGCATTCCTCATCAGTATTTTCTCAATGGAAGTGTATGCAAAGCAAACAATTTAGGCCACTTTGTGGCAAATCAATAACCATTTATAACAACAAAGGAACACACGTAAAAGCAAAACAGTGAACATGAATCTAATTGGATGCTATCTATTTTACAAAATCTCCATTCTTAAATCAGTAATAGAAGCATTATAGGCCAGGGTCTTTTCCCCACCAAATAAAGTGCCATTCCAGTAAGAGTTATCATGCCACTTTTACTAGCCAACAACTTCATCATGTTTTTACCTTACATGATTTTCTGAATTATGAACCTGAATTAAGACATGCAAAGCCATGATCTAAAAATGTTTTCAAAAATGCAGTCAAGAGGCACGCTGTAATGAGTCCTGTAAAACTTGCTTGTTTCACTTTTTAACATCCTACAATTTAACTAGTTTTTTCCTTGTCAGCTTCCTTCTCAAAAGATTTTGATTAACCTTGTTTAAAGGGATTTTGTAAATTTATGCTTATTAATTTTGTATTCTTGGTTTTTCTTTGGAATACTAATTCCAGCTCTCTCCAGACTGTTGTTACACACTGTAGTATTTGAGTCCAAATACCTAATTTGATCATCTGCGGACATTAAGAAACTTTCTTTCTTTCTAAGTAATTTTCACTAGTATGAGTAGGGTCTCTCTTTGTTACTCTTTATGTTATTCAGTGATCTTCGCTTATTATATCAACAATCTTTATCCCTCACTTGTAATTTTAGAATACTATAACTTTTGCTTTAATCTTCATAGAACAGATTGGCTGAGGACTTTCTTTAGAATACTGTAACTTTTGCTTTAATCTTCATTTGTGGAAAGTCATCATTTTCAACAATGTACTAAAGAACAGATTGAAGAACACAAATGTCTTACAGTGTACTAAAGAACAGATTAAATTTTCATTTTTAATTTTTTTTTTAGTTTTTCTTTTGGTTGAGGACGCCCAACCATGGGGGATGGCTGGGCACCTTACAAAGGTTCCCAGCCGTCCCTAGGGACGCCCCAAAATAGGGGACGTCCCGGGGACGGGAGGCCGTAGGCCTTAAGCATCCCCGGGGACGTTTCCCAGCCGTCCCCCAAAAGGGGGATGGGGGAAACGTCCCCAATGCCGTCCCCCCGTGCTGGGGGACGCGGGGGACGGGGGGATGCGTCCCTCAAAAGGGGGACGGGGGGAAACGTCCCCAATGCCGTCCCCTGTGCTAGGGGACGCGAGGGACGCATCCCTCAAAAGGGGGACGGGGGGAAACGTCCCCAATGCCGTCCCCCCGTGCTGGGGGATGCGGGGGACGGGGGGACACGTCCCTCAAGGGGGGGGGGGGGCTGGGAAACGTCCCCAATGCCGTTCCCCCGTGCTAGGGGACGTGGGTGACGCGTCCCTCAAGAGGGGGGCGGGGGGGGGGGGGCTGGGAAACGTCCCCAATGCCGTTCCCCCGTGCTAGGGGACGTGGGTGACGCGTCCCTCAAGGGGGGGACGCGTCCTCCTGGAACACTCCTATTATCTACAAATCTGCCTTTATCTCTTCCACTATAGCCTCATCTTCTACAATGGCCTCTTCCTCTTTTAGAATGTTGATTTTGCTGCTCCTCTCTTTGAACTTGGGAATTGGAGCTTGAGCTAGCCTCATTATTGTTTGACATTTTAGCATTAGAAGCAAAAGCTTGCTTCTTCGCTGTTTTTAATTCGTTCTTCATGGGACATAAGTGATCTCACCAATTCATCAAACTCTTAACTTCTTCAAATCTTTAATTTTTTCAATAATCATTACAGAATTGTTCCACTTTGTTGTCAAGGTTTTTAACACCTTTTTGACAACATTTTTTGTGCTCATTCTTCACCATAGATACCCATTTTCTGCACAATGTCATGCACCCTTACACTGTAATCTCCTTCATTCTTAAATTTTCAAATTATCTTTTCAATATCTTGAACTTCACAAATTTCACTTGAGCAGACCCTTGATAGGCTGTCTTTAAGTTGTCCCAAGCTTATTTGGCAGTCTTGACACTTGCAATTCTTGGGAAAATGCTTGTATGTGATAAAAAGCCAAGGCATCGTTTCTTTGTGCTTCTGCCATATTCTTTTTTTCTGTGGCTGATAAAACACTCCAGTCTATATTTTCTTCAAATCCATGTTCCATGACACTCCACACTTCTTGGGCAATTAGTAAAGTTCTCATCTTTATGCACCAATAATCATAATTTTTTCCTTCAAATCATGGGATGGACAGTGATGCATTACTATAAGCCATGACAGCTATGACAATAATGTATGAAGTTTTCCTCCCCAAACATGAATTCTGAATTCTCTGGTTAAAGAGAATCAAAACCTCAAGCTCTCTACTTCTCCAAGCTCTTATACCACTATGTGAGATATACCACTATGTGAGATGTCATGGTACTTTAAAACAGGGATTTACAGAGCATAGAAAGGAGAAAATAAACAGAAAATGAATTTTCACAAAACTCTCTGAAAAAACACTTCATTAGTCTTCAAATCTGTACATACCACTTCAATACAATGTATTGTACTTATATACAGACACACACACATACAATGGGATGTCTCTAGGTTGTCTAAAGAGACTCTTGGTGCTTCACATTCTCTTCAAATCTGGGTGAGAATATCCTTTTTCCTTTTTCCCTAGTAACTCCAATTCTGTCCTGTTCTGAATTTTGTCCTATTCTTATCCTCTTCCAATTTTTGTTTTATTCTTGTCCTGTTGTGATTTTTGTCTTATTTAGTATAACAATTTCGAACACGGACCCCTAAAAAACCACCATTGTTTGGGGGATTTCCGGACATAGTCATCAGCAGGGTTTGGAGGCAGAATGTCTTAGTAATGTACCTTGGTCATTCTGGGCTGGAGATGGAAGTCCCTCAACCATCACTAGTTTATCCACTGCATTTCACTGTCTTCAAAATGAGTTTCACTCAAAAAGTATGCTGATATATACAATTTGCTATGTATGCTTTAAAATTTGACACCAAAGGATGTTATCGACAAGGAATTAAACCCATACAAAAGCCTCAATGAGACAGGTTAGCTTATCTAAATATAATGAGAAATTGGGATAAGGCAAGAGGTTGAAAGTATAGGGGAAAAGAACTAAAAGGTAGGGATGACCAGATCAGGCAAAAGAATTAGAGAAAACAGTTGGGTGGGGGAGGGGTGGTTGGGGGAAGAAACTTTTAAAAATGTTCTTGGTCCTTGATTTGTCTATAGGCATATCCAATAAAAATGTTTGAAACAGAAAAAAAAATAGTCCATTTTAATTGTGAGAACTTGCAAAACAGGGAAGTTAAAACCATAAAAGAGCATGAGCCACGTTAGATCAGCCAAGAGCCAACAGAGTAAAAATTTTTATTAATGGAAGGCTGAAATCTGGCTTAAGTTAAGTGCAGACCAAAGGAACAGAAGAGAATAAATTTGAACCAAGCTGTGTGTGGGCCAAAAGTGAAAGGACAAAGAAATATTAAAGAAAATATTCAGACATATCGGTGGAGCTTTTTGGCTTGCTTTACAGCAATCTACTTCTAAGCATTCCACCAAAATTGTGATGAATTTGCTGTGATGTTTTCCTGTCTTTGTAACAACTGCTTATCTGAGACTACAACTGTCCAGAATGATGACAGATAAAATAGCACGAGCCATGTTAGATCAGACAACAGGATAAAATTCTTACTAAATGGAAAGCTGAAAGCTGGTTTAAGTTAAGTGCAGACCAAAGGAAACAAAAAAAGTTCTGAAGAGAATAAATTTGAACCAAGCTGTGTGTGGGCCAAAAGAGAAAGGACAAAGAAAAATTAAAGAAAATATTCAGACATCGGTGGAGCTTTTTGGCTTGCTTTACAGCAATCTACTTCTAAGCATTCCACCAACAATGTGATGAATTTGCTGTGATGTTGTCCCCAGTCCTTGTAACAACTGCTCACCTGAAACTACAACTGTCCAGAATGATGCCAGATCTGTGTGTCCTTGTCTGCATGCGAGTGGCTACTAGGGCTTCAGAGTCGTCTTTTTCCATGTGGCAGGACAGGACCGTAGTTCTTTGGTGCTGGGTTTCAGCTACCTGTCATTCACCCAGGAGCTGTAGACAGAGGCAGTGTACCAGTTTCTTGTCTTCTATTGGTTCCTCAGTCAGGGATGCTAGGAGAGTTCTGAGTGGTTGGACTCTATGTGATCCCAGGATTTTCCAACAAGGGCACCTTAGTGCTGTTCATTCCCCTTGGAGTATTGTTAGATCCTGTGATGGTTCTTTCAGGATGGTCGGTGATGATGATGGCTCTGTTTCTACTTTATATTCCATTACTTACTAGAGTTGGCTCTTGGATCCGCTTGAACTATTCTCTGTTTATCTCTTTTACCAATCCCTTGATCTCCTCATCAATAATTTTTAACTTGTTAGGGTTTACCCATTTTTGGGTTCATCCCTCGTGGCTGTGATCTGATGCTGTACAGCTGTTTGACTTTAGTGTAGTTTACTCTAGTTTAGTTTAGTCTAGTTTGGTTACTGCAGAGCATTATAACAGCTCTTGTTCGGAAAGTCCCATGCATTATAAAAGACATTAATACAACTATTTAATTTATCTTATCTTGTGTTGGGCCACTTTTATGGATGAAACATTTCCAAAGGGGAGAGAGGGTTTTGGTGCAGTGATGATAACACACAGTGGGGGGATGAGCTTGAGAGGATGATAACTTGTAGGTCTGCTATACTGTTTTCTCAAGTAAGTAATGGCTTAAGCTGATTGCCAAGAATATGATGCAGGCTATTCATGGAATGATGAGAACATTAGTGGAATGTAAAGCACAAAGTGAGTCTATGGGGCTATTGACAAGCAAAATGTCCTCTCAAGAAGCTCAAGGGGTACTTATAAGCTAAAATATGAGGATGCAAAAGTTGCCTTTGATTAATATTATCACATGAATCATTATTCTTCTTAATTGGAAGAATTGGGAAACTTAAAATGTGCGTGACTTGGTTGTATGTGGTTGGAATTGATACTTCCTTTTTAAATCTTGTTTAACATATGACAAGTAATCCAATGATGAAATCAAATCTGAGAAATTATGCCTTGGGATTAGGGAAATAAGAAATGTTGTTCCTGATTATATTTTAACAGTGGATATAAGAGACAAAAGTGAGTGAAAGTCTGCAATAGGTTAAATTCTTTATATTTTGCCCAAAAAGGCCTACAAATAATGTTTATCAGTGGACATTAAAATATAAACGCCATAGGTACAGTTTTCAGTGTCTACACTGTGGATCAGCAAAACAACACACAACACAAAATATATGCACCCAAGCTAGTGATGGCTTTAGCACATTACGTCAAAAGCTAAGTCAGCTGATATTCATTATAGTATAACCGTTAATGGAGGAAACAGATGAATATGGACACTGCATTAAACTCCAGTAGGAAGCATAAAAGATAGAATATTAAAAAGCAGGAATAAACAATAATCAGGGTAAATGTAGGTCTTGAAACAGGTGCTTGAAGGCAAAAGTGTGGAGATATCTCTCTAAGAGATGACCGATGCAACAAATTGTACATTAAAATAATTAATATGAAATTTATTTTGAATGAAACATAGAAGAGCTGCAGTTATCCTAATAGTAATTAAACTAGCAACACACATGCAATGGAACAAATTTGATGTCATCTTGGTTCAAGAAACTAAGATTAATTTTGAGTGTTCATTTAAAAGTGTTGAAAATGTACCGGCAAGGACGCCACTTGCATTCTCGGTGATGTGACCAGGGTTCAATCCCCATGGTGGATGTGTATAAGAAGTATTACTCAAAAAAAAAAAATAAGTGTTGAAAATGTATGGTGGAAGATGGACTGGATGGGAAAACTCCATGGCAGGTCTGAGGGTCAAAAGTTCAAGCTTTTTCCACATACACTGCATGCTGGGGATTGTAGCCTATTTCATTTATACACATTCAATTCTACAGTATATATAATTGTTGTATACATACCTTTGGACGTTCCCCCTCAAGAATTACACTCGCAGGTTTTCACTGAATGCAGATTTTCACAGCCAAAGATCCAAGTATGGAAACCCTCCCACTCATTAAATACCCTTGTTAATACAAAACAACAAACATGCTCCCAGTATGTACCCAAAAATGAGGGGTATATTAAAAAAAAGAAAAGATTTGTCATCTCTTTCTATTGGTATGTTTTTATGGAAAATTTCATGGAATTATAGATGGAATTTAATATGATTGCATGCATTATCCAACCTTATTGGAGCAGTGTTGATCCATCTATATATATGGCCTGGATACGTATCTGGGAAGTATATGATCCAGATGTGCATTCTGGGAAAGGCAATGAAAGTGTTAACATACTTTGCTTATTAATTGGTCTCTCTATTATGATGTTTATTTGCAACCCGTAGTCGAATGTCTAGTTTTCTCTTTTCTTAGGATTGTAGTTTTAGCTGATATTTGCCCCCGAGACTTTCCCAATATGGCTGGAAATTTTGACTTTTATCATTATGCATTTGATTAGTCTTCCAGTAGGTTTTTTTTTACTTTGGGAAATACGCTGTTAAATATTGCAGACTCTGCCTGGTCTTTTCTCAATGGGTTGGGTTCCACCTGTACTACATCGTGACCACATAGTGTTATTACAACAACTTGACAATTATGCATGTATTGCTTGGCAAGATTTGAACCTTGGTCTCCTCCTTGAAAGTTGAGGAAGCTAACCGGTTGAGCTCATGCCATTTGATAAAATGTTAAGGTTCAACCATGAGATTTTAGCATTATTGTTTTGATATAAATAATTTCTTTCCTGCACAAGAAGATTGCAGTTCATGAGAAAATACAAACCATTCTATTTTGCATCTTATTTATTTTATTGAAAGATACCACACTTTATACTTTGTTATTATCCACTTTATAACAAGAACTAGGCTGATTTCACATAATTATTCTGATGGACCTGAGTTCCCTTGACCTGTTGATACTTAGATTTCATTTGTTTGCAGGAATTCTATCTTTTCTAGGTTACCTCTCAATAATTATTTGATGAACTACATTGGTTCTTTTTATCCATCTTATGTCTGTTTTAAAATATTTTAGTAATTTGTTTATTTTTACGACTCTGCTTCAGTCCTTGTCAAAAAGATAAGCAGCATAATGGGTGACTTGGTTCCCTTTTAAATTGAAATGTTTGCCTTTTGCCATTTGCAACCTCGTTGAAATTCTAGGCTTTGATGCAAAATGCTTGGTTGCAGCATTTGATTTTTTGTGGGATTTTTTTTTCCATCTATCGTTTTATTCAATTCTATTGGGATAGCACAGTATGCAAGATGTGGTTCAGGATTTAATCACAGGAAAGCATTTAGTAGGACTGGTCACGCTGCATGTGAATAGTGAATTTACTTTCTCGTATTTTAAGTGACAACATCTATAATGATATATTTTGGCACATTGACCTTTTAGGTCTCAACCTTCTTGTCCTAGGATTACGTATAATTTCAATTAAACCTTGTTGAAGATTCACTGTAATGAAAAATGTGAGGAAGGATTTAATTATGGGATTGCAGCTAGTAGGATTGGTTGTGATGCATGTGGAAGACATTCTTAATTTTCTTGTGTTAGTGATCATATCTGCAATAATATTTTCTGGGGGCATAGGCCTTCTCAGTGTTAATGTCCTCTGAATAATGCATTTGCTCTTGTTCTCCCAGGCACAGGTGATGTGGCAGCAGGCAACTCCCTACTCTTCTACCCAGCAAGTGTATGGAAACAATACAGGGGCAGCCATGCCACCAAATAATGATGATCCATTCCAGCAGGAATCATCTATTGAGCCTGTCATTTCTCCAGATGGACCTTCTGGAACCGAGAAAGCTGCTGAAGCTGAAACAAATAATAAGCCAGATGACGAAAATACTATGCAAGAATGAAGTATTTATCCTTGTTATCTTTGTTGAAATTGAATTTTGTGCTACAAGAAGCAAATAATATCAGTTGTATCATAGTATTTGAAAAGCTCAAAAACATCAATGTCAAAGCAAACTTCCAACTTCTAGTCATATGATATGCCTATTGTCTAGTGCCACAATTTTCTAAAAGATACTCAGATCTTTCCCTTGGCAATTTGGAGAGAAATTCAAGAAGGCATCAGGGTGTTGAAGAGTTTATAGGGTGTTGAAGAGTTGAATTTCATCGCCAAAATGGACTTGTATAACCATGATTTGCACACTTCAGGATCTCATCAGGTGTGGGAAGAGAACTTTTATGTAATCAATTCCCAACCTTACCCTAGGTGTCATTTTGTATTAGAATTTGGTAGATCTTTACTAGAATATCTGAGGTTGCTTGCTAGTTCAAGGGATTGTGCAACCATTTGCCAAGCCTTCAATCTTCAGATGTCATGAATTTAAGCACCTGAGTTTTTCAAGCACACCCAGGGTGTTGAGGCAATGATAAATTTCTAAATCCCTTGTCGTCAATTGCATAGAGGTGGTGACTTGTACAGTATAATACGTATTTGATTTTTTTAAACTTTTCATATAGCAATGCCAGCAAGTCATCTGTGTACTATCTCATATTAGGATAAGCAATTTCTTTCATTCTCTTGCATGTAAACCTTGAGGTCAACAATACCATTATGCTGAAATACAAAACATACCTATTGACACTCTTCTTTGAAATACAGAAATGTTTTGTACATAATGCTTAGTGTAGGTGTGGTCTTGAGCCTGCTGCTTTCTTACTGCAACACAAAACCCTTTTCTAATTTTTTTTTTTTTTTTTAACTCTTTTGTATAATTGCTTTTGAAAAAGTGAGGCCTATGACAATTGACATACATGGCAAGCCTTCAAATATAGCACTAAATTTCATACAGTTTCCTTTTGTATCTCTTTTCAAATCTTTGGTGCAAATATTGCAGTCTACACTACTGCTGTAAGGCTTATTTTCTTAGGTTGCGTATCCAGTATGAAGATCAATTGTGGTATGCAAAATTGGAACAGATGCTTGAACTAGAGCATGTTCAGCAACACACATGCCAAATGTTTAAATGGTTTGTATGTTGTAGAGTGGGTAGACAGTTCTGTAGTTTCTATGTCTGTGTGCACATATGTATGCAACTATGTGAGGGTGGTTCAGGCAAAGAACTCACATGGTTTAAAGTGTGAGAAAGACTGACAAGATATAAAAATAAATAAAATTGATGTGACATTTCTAGAACATAAAATACATGATAATTTGCAGATGTTATTGTAATGCTAGATTTGTAATGCATGCCAAATCTGTGTATGTGTTATAGAACCACATTTGCATAAACTACAAGCCTTGCAATTACCTATCAAACATACGCTTTCCTATTTGAAGGTTAAGTTGTCTTCAGCAGAACACTCTGTATCTCTAACAATATCAAAACAATTTAGCTGGTGGAACAGATGTAAACATATAGTGGTGTTGCATGTATTTTGAGCTTGTCAAGACTGACATAGTGATTGTTTAGTATTCATGATCGGCCACTATAAGTACGCTACATTGAATAAGTGTGATAGCTTTAGAGTAAAGATTTGTATGTATTAGTTTTGTCTGCTGTATCACCTTTGTTGAAACAAACGAACAATTGCCCATTATCAGAAAGCACAGTTTTCAAAGAGTCTAAATAACTGATGAGCATAGTTGAGAAAATCTGCAAAAAATCCCGATTTTGCCGATTTTTCCCCGATTCACAGGCTAGCCGATTTTTTGCCGATTTTGCCGATTTTTCCCATAAAATTCTGAAATGCATGAGAAAAGCTTTTTTTTCAATGAAAATTTGCATTTTCTTCGGTTTTTTCAATAAAAAATGCCGATTTTTTGCCGATTCCGATTCTTTGCCGATTTTTAAACCAGCCGATTTACTACCCGATTCCGATTTACAAGCATAGTGATGAGAATAATATAAGGATGACGTTGTATGTAGAAGAGAATTTGATCCTTATCATGGGTGTATTCTAAAGTTGATTTTTGGATAGACGTTTGTATTCTTACATTTTGAGCACGCACTTTGGAGAACACTCCTAAGTTCATAATTTTGCAAGCACATGTATTGTAATTTTTGGTGTTTGGTGTTTTACAAGCTAATTATGGGCATCATGTAGCCAAATATCATACCCCCAAAGAAATTTCAATGTTGTGCAGAAAAAAGTTCCACAATTGATAAACGTCTTTTACAAGCCATAATAATCCTTTCAAGATATAGCTAGTGGTTGATAGAACACCCTTGGGTAGAATCTTATTCATGCCTGTATAGGCAGGGAAACTCTTTCTTCTGGGTATGCAGCTGGCATGGAGTCAGTTCCTCGACCTCTGGGGACTGTCACAACCCATTGGGCAGGACAATCCTGCCCCTTGACAACAATCTGTAAAGGGTTGAAAGGAGTCGGTCATTGAGAACAACTGCTTGGAGATCCCTCCCTACATTGGATGGTCGGTAGTCCATACCTTATGGTCACATGAGTCGATAAAATGAAAGTTGTATGTTTGGTACTCACTATTGAGAAACGAGCGCCAGGTATGCAACGCTTCTTGTACCAAAGCAATCCGTTAGATGTGACAACACATGGCTGCGTAGGGTTTTATTTTAAAAGCTTGTGGGAGGTCTCTTGTGTTGGTCCAACTTGGTGTTGGTGTTAGTTTCAGGAAACTAAGGAAACCAATGGAAAAACAAGTCCTCATCTTGAAAATACGTAATTGATTTAAACTTAACGCTTCCTAAGCTCAACTTCGCCACACCTATCAGTGAGTGCATCGCCTATTAAAAAAGGAAAAAAAAAAAAAAAAAAGTCTTCGGTCAAAAACCCTGCAACCCTTTTCTCATAGAAGTACCCTGCAAATAAGACAAACTCACATTTATACGAACCCAAAAAAGCAGTGTACGAATATAGCCATGCTTGAAAAAAATCCGTAGTGCCCACAAGAAAGATCGTCTGACAGAAACATCGGCCGGCCATAGATTTGTTCACGACTATGGTCGTCGAAGAAAACCGGCAAAACCGGCAAAAATCGTGAAGGCGAAGATTCTGTCGGAAGTTTGTACGTGTCCTGCATATACGTACGGTTAACCCTTTTTGACATATATTAATTGAATGTATTCCACGGCCGTTCTCGTGCTGTTTGTTCTCTGTTTTGGCTATTTTTGGCCAATGGGTGGGCGGCAGCGGAATCTTTTATCACGCCTACGTACTGCGCTGCCAAAATTTTCGGGTCTTTTGACTGCCATTGTATACTATCTGGTATTACCGTATACGAAGTCCAATGTACGTGTCAGGATTGACAAGCCTCTTCACTTCCCTTGTCTCGGTTATGGGTATAGAGAGGACAAGATATATATATTTGTATAAAACATAGAATATTTGAAAACAATATATGTTTAGATGTGATGAACCCTGAAAATATATCAGTGGGGATAATAAGATAGAACACTGGTTGGATGTATGTGTCCTTTCAATATGGAAATATTCCTATTCCTAGGGGTTTGTGTGGCGGTGTCTTATTTTGGAGGCACAAACATACCCTCTAATTATGGGCTATGGCAATCAAAGGGTGTGTACATAAATATGGGTACACCGCTCCATGGGTTGTTATGCATGTGCCTTGGTGATGGGACCTTTGGCTTTTGGGTTATGCCACCACCCCTACAAGTGTTGAAGAGGTACACGGTGTGAGAGGATCCTAAGGGACAAGGGTTGAATAGGTACACGGTATGATAGGCTACGAAGGGACATTTAATTTAGGGGATGGGTGAATGTGCCCTTGTGCATAGGGGAAGGTTGCTATATTGGGAAGCTTGTGGGGGTGGTACTCGAATAAGGAATTTTGACTGCATGTCCTCTAAATTTTGAAGATGAAAATAGGGTAAGAGGGGGTTGTGAGTAAGTGGAGTGACTGTCCAAAACATATATATATATATATATATATATATATATATATAATATTCTTATATTGTTCATATTTTAATTGAGATATATTTAGTTACATAGAAAAATAAAAGAAAAATAGTCTAATGTTTATAAGAATTTTAATTATATAAAACATTTGTTTTATTTATTTAATATATGTCGAAATGTTTTTGTTGGAATATTTTGTTGGAAGATCCTCATAGTAAAGGTATTGAGTTTCCTTTGTAAAAACTCAAGTTTTTTTACAAGTTTGATTCACAGGAGGTGGCCTTCGATGTGTTCCCAACACCTTCGATGTGTTCCCAACAACTCTTACTTTATGTTTAAAAAACAAATTGGATTTTAATAATTTAGATATTGAAGTTTTATGTACAAACTCCTAATTTAAATATTGAAGTTTCATGTACAAACAAGGAAGATGGCCTTCCATGTGCTTCCAACAACTGCTTAGACAATTGGATTTTAATAATTTAGGTATTGAAGTTTTATGTACAAACTTCTAAAAAGTTTCATGTAATCTAATTAAAATCCAAATTCCCTTTGTAAATGCATAAGATAAAAGTAATTTCAAATTCCCTTAGATATGTTTTCAATATAATCTTTATTGTTAAATGCATAAGATAAAAGTAATTTCAAATTCCCTTAGATATGTTTTCAATATAATCTTTATTGTTAAATGCATAAGATAAAGTAATTTTTGTTACACATGATAAGTAGATTTTGTTATTTATGAAACAATTTAACATACGAAACAATGTTATTTATTTAATATACAACTACCTAAAATTTTATTGAGGTTTGGTGTACATCTTTACCTCCTGAAGCTCTTTTTGGAGTACCAAAGTTGTCACATAATATAAGAGCATGAATAATATTTTTAGTTAAAATTATAGGCCAATGAACGAACATGTCCTAATAATATAAGAGCATGAATAATATTTTTAGTTAAAATTATAGGCCAATGGACGAACATGTCCCAATAATATAAGAGCATGAATAATATTTTTAGTTAAAATTATAGGCCAATGAACGATCATGTCCCAATGCACTTGGTAAAAATTTCTTACAGAAATTGAAGTGGTTGATATGTAGTAGTAATCACAAAATGCCTCTTTTTAAGAAGCGGTATGGGAGGGAATGTCATCAATAACTCCTTTTCTCATTGACTTGTCATTTTAAATTATGTGGCGGTTTGGTGTTGGATTATTTGTTTTTTAGTTAAGGTGGGCATTGTATAATCTAATAATATATAAGATTATATATAAGTCTATAATAATTATTATGTAATTTATTTTATCTCATGTTTTTAGTTAAATTTTGTTATGGTTGATCATGACTAACCTTTTTATTTCTAATATGTTATGAGTAAGGGTTTAATAATTATTTATTAACCTTTACGATTCAATGTTGATATAGGTTAAATGATTTGTAACTATTATTATTGAAGATTTGGTATTTGGTATATATACCCTTCAATCATTAGATCTTACTTTTCCATCTCATATTGTTCTTTTTTTTAGTGTCTTGATCATTGTATTTATGATTTGAGTTGATATGATACTTTTGTTGGTTTCATCTGTTGAAAAACTATAGGGAGCAAACAATATTTACAAATATATGGGAGAACAAAATATTTTAAATATAACAATGAGTTTCATATTTGACCAATATTTCACAAGCATGAATGTTAAATTGTTCGTAATTATGCTTTTTTGGTCTCTTAGTTTCGAGAGAGTTTTGGTGTTTCACCCTCTTCTCAATCTTCTCTTCTTTCATTTTCATGAAAAATGTGACTATCCAATCACATATGAGGTGAAATCAACTTATCCCATAATGATAACAATACATCAAATAATGTAATAATGGCTAATACCCACCCTTATTATATTATTTGGTATAAATATCATTATCCCCTATGATTCCAGGTGTGGTACACTAGAATTATACTTTGGCTCTGGCTTTGGCTCTACGAGCTTCGGCTTTGGCTCCAACTTTTCTAGCTCTGACTTTGGCTCTATTGGCTCTTTCTTTAAGTAATCTCTACTATGTTTGCCTCTTTGGTTCATCATTGGGTCTTTGCCTTTGGGTCATTGCATTTGAGATTTTGCCTCTGGTCGTTGCCATTGGGACTTTGCCTCTGAGTCATTGCCTCTAGGTCTTTGCCTCTGAGTCATTGCCTCTGAGACTTTGCCTCTGGGTCGTTGCCATTGGGACTTTGCCTCTGGGTCGTTGCCTTTGGGTCAGCCTTTGAATCTGCCTTTAGGTCACCATCTCTGGGAAATTACCATTGAATTTATCTTTGGAATCTTCCATACATTTGGAATTCTCCACAATGTTTCACTGCAGGTTTTGTCATTGCATGTCTTCCAAGCATAGTTTGGATCATATTCTAGCACTAAAATCATTTGAAGTTTCCCAAGATTACATTTTTTCATGGGAAATCTCTCATTATGATATTTCTCAACCACCAAATTTGGCCTTCTGTAGAAACCACTCAACATTTCTTTTGCTTTATCCCATTTTGATACATTTATCCATCCACAATTCATAAGTATTTTGCTGATCACTTTACCTTTGTGCCAACATTTTATTTTTGAATGATTATTACCTCTACAAATCTCACAAGGATATAGGTTCCAACACCTAGCTATCACTTGTCTGGAATATCTTCCATAATGTTTACAACAACTCACCCTAAGAGCTCCATTCTCTACAAATATTTATCTTTCACAAAGTTTGTGTCACAACTTCTTGCTTGTCGTTCATATCCAAGGCCTTCATTCTTTAGCTTTATGTCTAGCATTATGGGCATTTTTACACCTTGCCTATATCTTCCCAAACTAGCACCATTGTATTCCATTTTTCTCATTCTTTTTGAATTATTTCCTTTGGTATGCTTTTCCAAACACCCAATTTCTTTATCACCATTATCAACAACATCCAAATACCACACATCATCATTACAATAACCAACACATTTTGAACTATCACAATCACTTTCAATTATGATAATATGACCTTTGTAATGGCCAATACAACCATTTTCTACACAATGTTTTCTTACATAAAAAAAATTCAAAACACATGTATCGTAAGATTTATATTTTCTTTGGACAAGATCACATGTATCACAACAACCATTTGCCATTATGGACCTCAAATCACTAGTATCACAACTAAAATTTGTCCTTTCAAGATCACTTGTGTCACAACAAACATCTTTCATCATGGGCTTGTCCTTCAACTTTTCAATTATTTCTATTTGCTTTCTACATTGCACCTCAAGGATGTCAAGGGTGAATAGTTCCATGCACATTCTTCTCACTGCACCAATAGAGATTGTCACACCATTTTCAAAGTATCCTTCAACTTTTTTGAGTATTGATTGTAAACAAGACCTAAGTTTTGAAAAATCTCCACCTTCACTATTTTTTGATGATATGCTCTTGAATTTCACCTTGTTTCTTGGCTTGTTTTCTATCTCTTTTGTTTCTTCGTTTTGATACTTTCTTCGTCATGAAAACCTTATGTGTTGTTTTATACACTTCTTCACAATCTAGTTTTGATTCACCCTAAGCAATATACCCTTGTTGTCCCTATGATCGAATCCGTTGCTTCCTTTGAGGATGTCTTTGAAATTGAGTCTCACCAGTCAAAGAATTGTATCTACAAAATTTGGTGACATGTCCCTTTTCACAAATATGACAATACTTCCTTCTCCATTGAGGTTGTTTTTGTGATGAAGTTGAGGTAGGACTCTTTGAACTTTTTTTGTGGTTTCTTTGTGGAAATAATGACATTATTAGACAACTCATATCTCAACTGATATTATACTTCATACTATTGAAGGATGTTTATGAATTCTTCAAATGACATGCTTTTGTTTGATACTTGCAAGGATGTGACCAATGTTTGGAATGATTTGAGGAGAGTTCTAAGTACAACTGAGACTAAAAGCTTATCTTCCACCTCTTCTCCCATGGTGTTCAACCTTGAATTCAAGTCTGCATTTCTTTGAAGGAATTGTTCAATGCTCTCACCATATTGAACGCTTAATGTACAAAGTTGTGATTGAAGATGAATGATTGTGGCTTCAATCCTTCAAATATATTTCAAAGTCTATCCTATGCATCTTTTGATGTTTCTACTTTGTGGTTGTATTTCATTAGCCACTCTAAAAATGATGATCATAAGCACCCTTGCATCTCCTTCATCATACTTTTGCCTAGTTGCAATCTCCTCAGGATGAGTTTCATCACCGGTAACTATATCCTAGAGTTTTTCAACCACTAGTATTGTTCTCATTTTTGTCTTCCATAGTGCAAAATTTGGACCCTCAGCACCTAAGATTCTATGAGAGATTTTTGATGTAGCCATGGTGACTTAAATTTCCCAAAATGGTTTCCTTTTCTATATACCACCAATGATGTATACCAAACCTTTTGAAATACTCATTAGTATGTGGAAGAAGGTAGTCCTCTCTATATACGTGATTGCACGTGAAAGAGTTCGATACATGGTACAAAGATAGTTTTGAAAATGATTCATCTTTTTAATGACACTTGCTTAAAGAGAAATCCTCATACATGAACATAACTTCCCAATATACTTGGATTTTTTTAATTTCATGATTTATGTCCAACAATAGTAATAAATGAGATAAAAATGGAGTGAAACAAAATATCACAAAAATGTGTCCTTATTTCTCCTCAACGATTTATAGGGTAGATGCCTAGACATCATTATGGCCGCTATATTAGACTTTAGATGTAGTACCTTAATACAACATTACACCGAATGTTGTGATTGTGCAAAGTACATGTTTTTGTTTTTGTAAACAAGATTATTTTTATGCAATTTTTTTTTGAATAAATAAGGTGTCGATCATTGTCGAAAATGCACCTTTTACAAAAAAAATAACTCCCTTTCTTAAAATATTCAGTATGAACTATAAAACTCCTTAACTTCAAAAGCTTTAAATTTTCTTTTAAATATTATTCCCCCTAAAAAAACCTATACAACCTTTTAACTCCCTAAATACATCTCTAACAATTACTATCTCCGATCTTACAATTTTTTTTTTTTAGATAGCAAGCTTTCATTTCAAAATATGTCCCCAATGAGAATTTGATCTTGTGACACCTTCAAAAATTATAACTTTTTTTGCAATAACCAACTTCCTCCCTATGCAATTTATATGACATGAAAAGAAAGTCACCAAATTTTAGAAAAAGGTAACTTGTAATGCCTCGTTGAAAAAACTCTTCTTCATGATTGAGAGCTCTTTTAAATATTAGGGCTATGTGGCACTTTGATTGAGATTACTTGAAAATTAGAGCAAAACTGTATTTCACATCTAAAGTTTTTCAAACTTATTTTTCTACTTTTCTAGTGGGTTGTTTTGCATCTTTAATTCAGGAAGCTTGAGAATCTCCTTTGAATGCCCCCTTGTCCACTTTCCCCTGATGCACGTGGACCACCACACCGTCTTCAATGTGTTAAGGCATCTTCAGTAATACAATATACAAACTCAGACCATGCAAGAGTAATGAAAAACAGAGAGAGGCATGTATAATATTGCAAAACTTCACACAGGTGGAACATAAGTCTACAGATGCATTCTAAAAATAAGGATGACGAATTTGCACAAGCAATAAAAATTCAAACACATGGGGTAGTATTTGAGCAGAAACAAACACGTAAGATAATATTTGGGTGAAGTAAATGTTCCAAAAAAAAAAAAATTAGTTATCCGCGTGGTTCTTTCTAAGCATAGTCCAGAATGTGAAACAAACTTATGACATATGCAGAATCATTTTGATTTTAATATACAACTAATGCATAAGAACTCTCTAGCATGGTTATGTCTTCCTTCACGCGTTCTCTCAAACGTCTTGACCCATATTGCTCTCAAGTATCTCTCTTAGGATATTTAATGTCGTTAGATGGCAATGGTTGTCCTTGAAAAATTCACACGGATTCCTATCCAAAAAAACTACCTCAAAACTTTTCCAAGCTCTAATACCGCACGTTGAAAAAATCCAGGGAGCATACAATATTTACAAAAATATGGGAGGACAAAATATTTTAAACACAATAATGAACTTCATATTTCACCAACATTTTGCTAGCAAGAATCTATGTACATTATCCATATTTTTGCTTTTTGGTGTCTGTTAGTTTCAAGAGACTTTTGGTGTTTCACCACCTTCTCAGCCTTTTCATATTTTCTCATTTTCATGGGAAATGTAACTATCCAACTTCATATGAGGTGAAATAATCAAATAATCCCCTAATCATTACAATACAAATAATGTAATAATGGCTTACATCAACAAACTATTATAAAATCCAAAAAAAATAAAATATCATAAATTAGAATTTTTTTCATCTAGATCATCTATCTATTCTAATATTTGAGTATCCTTGTAAAAATATGGGAGTCCCATTAACAAAATGAATGCTCATATGAATAAAACCCTAAATTAGCACAAAATATATTTTAAATCCTCTTAGTGACTTTTAAGAGATGTTTGCATTTATCTAGAACAAATACAATTGAAAAAGCAATATCTAGTTAGACATGTGTGAGATAAAGAAGACTATCCACTAAGGATCGATAACTAGTAGCATTAACCAATGGGGAACATTTAGCTTTATCGCTAAATAAAGCAAGACTCCATTCAAATTATAATCCTCCATCCTAAATCATTATAGATGATCTAGAGAATAGTGAGGTTGAGAAAGAGAGCTAACCAAAGAAGATATTACAATATAAATTCATAAAAATTATGAATTAAGCTAGTTTGTCATCTAAATTAAAAATTAAAGTAGCACAAAATATATTTTAAATCCTTTTAGTGACTTTTAAGAGATGTTTGCATTTATCTAGAACAAATACAATTGAAAAAGCAATATCTAGTTAGACATGTGTGAGATAAAGAAGACTATCCACTAAGGATCGATAACTAGTAGCATTAACCAATGGGGAACATTTAGCTTTATCGCTAAATAAAGCAAGACTCCATTCAAATTATAATCCTCCATCCTAAATCATTATAGATGATCTAGAGAATAGTGAGGTTGAGAAAGAGAGCTACCCAAAGAAGATATTACAATCTAAATTCATAAAAATTATGAATTAAGCTAGAGTTTGTCATCTAAATTAAAAATTAAAGTTGTAGCTTTAAATCCTAGATTATAAGAGATACAATTTTGGTGATGATCAAATCATCAACAAAAATAATAATAAGTATCTTATTATCATGACATTTATGAAACATCATGCTCCAAATTGCAATGACAAAAGTCAAAATTGATAAAAGGATGTGGATTTTTTCATGAAAATCTCAAGGTGTCTACTTAAGCACATAAAAGAAATTTGAGTATACAAATCAATGGTATACAATGTTACCCATTCAAAAGAAACCACTATTGACATCCACTTGATGCCCCTTGCACTATGAAATAATAATGGAAAGACTCATTCAAATGGAGTCCATGTGAGCAAGAAGTATCATTATTATCAATTATTGCTCCTAAAAAATGCCTTTACAACAAAATAATCTATGCTTCTTAAGCTTATCATCAACATCAAGCTTGATATTATAGACCCACTTATATAGAACATTTTCCTTTTCCTTTGGCAAGAAAATCAATTCCTATGTTTGATTCTTCATGAATGAATTATAGTCCATTGCAATAACTACTTCTTACTTGGGACACTTCATGTCTTGTTCATATAGTAATATTTCCATATACATCCATCTTAGTGAGGACAACATGACTTGTAGGTGGCTTTCAATGAAACTCTTGCTATAGGAATCTTGAAGGATTTGATCATAAACCTAGCTACTTGGAAAATAGTGGAAGCCCAAAACCACTTGATTTACATCAATATCAAAAGAAGGGTATTGATCATCAAAATTTGAAGAGATATCCACATTAAAAGTGTTGGAAGAAGTTGAGTATTTTCATGATTGGAAGGATGACAATGATCAAACAACCATGTGTGGGAATTATAGCAAATATACGAGAGTCAACAAGAAGATAAAATAGATATTTAGAGGATCCATGAGAAAACACCTTGTTTCTTAGTGATGGCTTTATGAGTAGCCATATCATTGAGTTGATATGCATTTAGATACTTACTATATCCAACAAAAATACATCTACGAATCTTAGGATGTAGTTTTTTCCACTTCTTAATATGAATGTGGGACCATGCATTTATTTCATTTTTAAAATATGAAGCCAAAGACTTATCTTATATTTACTTCTTAAAGATAATCATGCCCTTGATAACGTAAGTGGTGTACTATTGATTTTAATGCAACCTAATGCACTAAATCCTTCCAAATAATATTTATCTTTTTAGCATGGATTATACAATGAGCCATATCCATAATAGCCATATTCTCTTGTGTATTATCCATTTTATTGTAGAGTGTGGTGAAAGGATCACTATCAAGAAATACCATAAGAGGTCAGGAAATCTTAAAACTCACTATTAGCATACCCTCCTGCATGTTCGGTCCTTAGGAATTTGATCTTATTTCTACTTTGATTCTCCACCATTTTTTTGAAACCTTGTAACTTTCTAAAATCCTACTATTTGAATTTAATAGTGTCGATCTAAAGAAACCTAGAAAAATCATCAATAAAATAAAAAAAATATTTACTACCCATAATAAATTGAATATGCATAGGATTGCAAATGTTGCTCTATATAGCTCCAATGTATGAGAAGCATGTCAATCATTATCCTTAAAAATGACTCTTGATGATGTTTCCCCAATATACATCCCTCACAAAATCAAAATTGTGAATTTGATAATGTAGATCTAAAGAAAACTAGAAAAATCATCAATAAAATTGAGAAAAATATTTGTTATCCATAATAGATTGAATATTCATAGGATTGAAAATATTTCTCTATATAGCTCCAACAAACGAGAGGCATGTCATTCTGTATCCTTAGAAAATAACTCTTGATGGCGTTTCCCCAACATGCATCCCTCATAAAATCAAAATTGAGAATTTGATATTATAGATCAAAAGAAACCTAGCAAAATCATCAATAAAATTGAGAAAAATATCTATTACCCAAAATAGATTGAATATCCATAGGATTGCAAATGTTTCTTTATCTAAATCTAACGTATGAGAAGCATGCCATTCTTTATCCTTAGAAAATGATTCTTTATGGTTTTTTCCATCTGTCACAAAATCAAAATTGTAAATTTGATATTGTAGATCTAAAGAAACCTAGAAAATAATCAATACAAATGAGAAAAAAATATCTATTATCCATAACAAATTGAATATCCATAGGATTGTAAATGTTGCCATGTCTAGCTCCAACATATAAGAAGCATGCTATTATTTATCCTTAGGAAATGACTCTTGATGATGTTTTCCCAATTTGCATCCCTCTCAAAATCAAAATCGTGAACCATATAAAGAAGATTTATATGATCAAAGGATCCACAATTGTTAGGTCTCAAGCATTGATGCTACAACTCAAAGTTTATTTGACTAGTACACAACCAACCCATTCCTACCTAAAGAGAAAGGAGTGTTGATGAGCTTATACATGTAACCTTTCCCATCATAAAACCTTGATACAACCACCTTAAAGTCATTATCAATATCCTTGACAACCCACCATCTAGCCTAAAATCTTCTTTGAGTATGTTGAAATATTTGAAGAGAGGATTAACTCTTACTCTTCGAATGCGAAATACCTAACCAAATTTGGTAGTTCTTAGAATGACATCATGACAACCTATAAATTGCAAGGATGAATCATCACTAATAACAACTTTCTTCACTATATTGTTGGCTATAGCCATGAAGACTATAACAATGCGTAGTCATCATCTTGTAGATCCCAAATTAGTGATTCACTCTTGAGATGAAGAAGAAGATCAATATGCATAATACTTAAAATGTAAAGCACTTGTATCAATATCCTATGAAGTATCAAGAACTTGTTGGTCATGTTGATCCTTGACATGAATAAGATGTTTTCCTAGGCCCTCATAATATGATATTTTGACTCAACACAAAAATTGAATGTGATAGTAACAAGCTAAAACAAAATACTCATGCACACATAAAATATACAAGAGTGTTAATATAAACCAATAACTGCAAAAAAATAACACCATAGATCTTACACAATAATAACAATTTTTTTTTATTATATGTACAAAATAATAGTATATAAAGTGCTCACCAAAATACCTCGAATAAGAGGATTTTATCCTCCTATTAAGTCCCCATATCTTGCGGACTCATCCAATTATTGTATCCCACACTCACTCAAAAATCCTTCAAAAATAGTTCCTATAATGATGCACTCTTCCTTTGTCTAGCCAGGCTTGCTAACACTCACTCCCTTAACTATCGCTTGCTTGATCTCTCAAGTGCTCTAATTATATCGCATAGGGGGAGCTCTATGTTATTTATGGCCTTAGGAGAGCTAGCTATTTCATGGATGGAGAAATCTAGATGGGAAAAATGTCAAATCATTTTAGATGTCTCCACTTGGACTCTTTTCTATTATATTTTATAATTACAAGAAAGAATCATAAAATAAAATGGTTCTATATATCTTCTTTTAGACTCTTCTCATGATGTTTTACTACTACAAAAGTAGTCAAATATCACAGGACTCTAGAGATTTCCTCTTAGGCTTATGTAATGCTTTCAAAAGTATCTTGGAATTTAAACACATTCTAGAAATTCTACAACATACACTCAATCATTTAAATGATATTTCTATAGACCTTGACTTTGTGACAAAGATATTTTACAATAATGCTAACTCATTTACTTTTAAATTTTACTTCTTTTTAAAGTAACATATCCTTAACACTATATTCTTATTGTGCTCCTCCCTAACAAGTATTTTCTTTGTAATGTTAGTTGTATTATTCATGTATAAGCTATTATTATACAATATTCATGAATAAGCTACGATGTCACAATATTCTTGAACAAGATACCCAATATTATACTATATATACACATTATGCTATTATAAATACAATAAAGACTATAAAATTTTATAACAAAATTTCTCTTTCTTGTAATTCCTATTCCATCCTCGAATTAGGCATGTCTTCTTTTAAAAGATAACATGACTCGACCTTATTGTTGTTTACCTATTTCACTTTGTCCAACTCCTCAATCCTATATTTACCATTGCCATCCATTGCTACTACCTTATAAGGACCTATCCATTTCAAAATCAATATGCAATGGTTTCCTTTCTAGTATGGAACAAATAAAATCCTCTTGACCTTCATATTAAAATATATATTTAATTTCACGTTCTAGTTTTATATCAATTGTGACTCCTTTGGTTTATGAATCAATTATTGATTTTCTTAAGCTACAATCCCATTCTATGCACCAACTTGATCTTTTCATCTGTACCTATGTAATACCTTATTTGTACCAATCATTAGTAATTAAATGGTAATATCATATTCTCAAGATCTATCAATTTTAAACACATTTCTTTATTTTCTATGTTTGTTTCTTACACACCAATTGGCTCTTTAGTAGTTATCATCTCTTGATTTATTTAAAACTCTATCAAGATTTGACCATCTATATCATCATCTTTCTCAACATTGTCTTCCATTTTAATGCTTTATTCTTTGGTTGTAGGACTTGCCAATGCAACCTCATTATCCTTACATACTTAAAGACCATCCTTAAAAATAAATTTCACTAATGAATACTCTTTGGCAACTTTTACCATAGCTTCAACAATGTCATGATGTTTTATCATTTTCTCTTGGTTAGATCATAACTCATTAAAGGTATCCTTGGTATCTTGTGCCCTAACATCATCATCCATAATTTGCGAAGATCCTTCCTTATCCTTTTTTTGTACACAGTCCCTAGTCTAGATTTTTTCAATTGGATTCCCCACCTCTTTCTCCTTAGTGATCGATGGTAGAAAATTTTTACTTTACAATTACACCATTTCATTCTTTTTAATGGTCAATGGTAGATAAATTTTACTTTACAATAACATCATTACATTATGATCACATAGTGGCATTATAATAGCTTGGTAGGAGTTGAACCTATGACACTTCCTTGAAAGTTGAGGAATTTAACCATTTGAGCTCATACCATTTGATCCACCACTTAGGTTTTTAAAATTTTAGTAATATAGCAATTTATGTTTATCAAAGTGTTATTATTTTCATGCCATTTTTCATTTCATTTGTTCAAGAAAAACAAAAGAATTTAAATGTTATTCTTTTAGTCATTATGAAGTCAATATTGGTGGAATACCTACAATCTATAGGAAGAAGAACCTCAATGGAGTGTGCTTTATAGAATTACCAAGGGTGATGTCTGCAATAGTTTGAACTTGTAGAGAGTCATGCTTAATTTTTTTAAGTGTTTCTCTTTGCATGCAAAAGTTATTTTTTGTTCAGCCACACTACTTTAACCCATATTGAATTCCTAATTAGCATATTAGTGCCCTCCAAACACCAAAGAAATATAAATTTCCAAAGTATTGATTTCCTTTGTGAAACTAGATGATATGAAAGGATTTACTATTTTAAGTCATCCTTGAAACCGACAAGACTTCAGGACCTTTAACCTATAGTTGACCGTCTATTTGAGTTTACCATGCCATATTACCCCTCTCTAATTTATTTTTTTCACATGTCCTCATTATCCGTAGTCTTTAGAATTCTTGTCACATCAACCAATTAACATTTGCCACATCAAATATTAATGATATTGAGCATTTGAAAAAGTGGTGTCAAAATCAAAGTGCCATTAAGGGTATTAATGGTGATTTTATTCTTTCCATTATCACCATAATTAAACCCATTTTAATCCTCTAATCATTGCAAATTATCACGTCACTCTATTTTTTTGAATTTTGTCTATGCATCTCAGACAATATTCTCATCCCCTTTGCAATCTCATTATCATAATTTATTTTTGAATCTAACCCATTTTTTGTGTGATGCTCTATTTATGACGATGATTGAGTTGTAAAATTGAGCATCATATATTTTATTAGTCTAGCTAATCCGTAGGTACGATTTTCTAGGCATTACCATAGGCTTTGTTACCTATTGCTAATCTTCATCATCCTACATTGTTATTGTTCCAATATCATGGAATTCCTCTCCTACATTGTTAGTTTGGGGTTAAATTTCATTGCATTGTGAATTGGTGCATTTACATTTGGAGACTTGATTATACATTCCATGAAATGGGAGGTACTTAGCCATAGTTTAGATATTATAAATGCTTTGGTAGGTTAAATTTATTTTGTTAAATATTTTAGATGTGTGATTGAAGATAGGAATTATTTTTCTAAGATGACTTGGTGACTAATTTTAGAAGCTCTATAACTTTAGATTTAGTTCTAGAGAAATTATTTTACTCCCTTTTCCCTCATCATTCAAACAAAAGGATGTTGAGCTATTTTTATTTTTACAAACATACTAATATGGATAGTTTTAGTCTTATGTCTATGATACAATGTGTCAAATTGACCTATTGATGTAGATGTCCAATTGACATCCATTTTCATTTAAACACCAAAGTTTCCCTATAGGAAGTGAAGCATCTAGAAAATAACCTTATAATAAAGGAGGACCAATCAAAGTCTTCCCATATCCATAGTCTACATAGTTACCCAAATTTTATGCATAAATCACCTAAGTATCACTTAATTTATAGATGCAATAAAATTAAAGTTGAAGTTCTCCAACATTGAGTGATTGTTGGTGAGTACCCCACAACATAAAGGCACCCAAAATTGTCTAAGTGTCTCCTTAGCGGATGCATAAATGTAGTCCCATTCTTAACCTTGATGCTTACATACTCCAATATTGAAGAATCCACACTCTACAACTCTACATCCTTTAAATAATCAAGTATTCTCCTTCTATAATTACAAAGCCTTTTATATGTTGGTAAACCCCTCATTTTAATAGTCCCTTCCCTTGCATGTCAAAATTCCTAAAATTGACCAAGTATTGACACTTTATAGGTGCAAAATCATTCATGTTGTCTCACATATTTTGAAATGGGTGATTCACTTTATAGTATTTTTAACCAACAATGATAGAAAATCTTACTAAATATTACCTCTACAAGTGTATATTTAGGGGGTGTTTATAATTCTTATCTCCATGCTTGCATATATCTTGTATGTAATCTATAATACTTAGTAATTTCCTAGTTAGTTGATTAAGTTTATATGAAAAGGAAGATGTTTTGAAGGCCCTACTCATTAGGCTTTGTTGACCATTATATTTTTAGTAGAATGCCTAAAGAATAGACTATGTCTACTGCTCCATCACAAAGTAAAAAATATTCAATTTTGGAGGAACACCCAAGAGTCATGAAGGTCATACAAGAAAGGAAAACTCTAGTGAGATTCAAAGCACTAACCTCAATAGATAAAAATAAATAAATGAGTAAACCACCAACCATATGAGGATATACACTTTCTAGAGTATTGGTGATAAAAAGAAGAAAAATAAAAGAAATAACGAGATGATATCTACTATTATAGATTCTTCCAAAAGGAGGAAAGAAAAGGTATTTAACTTCTCAAATTTATTCCCAAGAAAGGAGAAAAGGACATATGATGATAAAATATGTTGAAAGAAGATATTACAAAAGAGGAAGGACTATCAACTAAAAAGGCCCAAGGTAAAATATTTACACAAGAATAGTCTACAAGGTCATGGATTCCTTCAAGGACCTTGAAGACTTCTTTGTCAAGTTTTAAAAGTTAAAAAATAAAATAAGTAGTATACAATTTTACTCTCTTTGCTTCCAACACCAAATTAAAGAAGAATAGGAGGGGAAGAACTAGGGATCAATAACAAGTTGATAGTATAGAAAATATGATTGCAAATAAAACCACACAACCCAGGGTTGAAGGGCCTCCTAGGAAGGAGCCTGTTAAAGAAGATTTTGAGTTTATGACTATCTCTATTCATCTCATGGATTATTAAGGGATCATGAGCATAATTTATGCTAGTTCAATGGTAGCTAAAGATGCTATTCAATAACTAGAGGAAGAAAATATGAAACTTAAAAAAAAATTGAGTACTTCAAGAACTACCTAAGAAGTTTGTAAAGGCTTAAAATACTCTTGTAGTCATCAAGACCACTTTGAAAGTCACTTAAATACTAGAGGAAGTGAAACAAGAATATGACCACATGGAAAATCAAGACATGACCAATGGTGCTATATTGTAGAAGCCATAAAGATATTAGATGGAAATTGATTATGTTGAAGTAGACAACATTTTAGCTGTTGATAGACTATTTGTTTCATTAATAAAAATCCAAAGGGATGAAGCCATTGAACTGGGAAAATTGATCCAAAAATATTTTTATCATGTCAATTTTGAAAAGAAGTTAACTAGGCTAAGAATAAATTTAAAATAAATAAAATAGAGCTTTGAAAATTACTTAAAGATAGGAATTGGAAAAGAGTGAGAAGCATCTAATTTAGAAGTTAAGGAATTGGGAAACCCTATGAAATGGATGGTTTTGGGTAAGAGAATGGATATATCTAATGAGAAAGTGATTACATATTACAAGAAAATAGATGATTAGATAAATAAAACAAAAATAATCTAATATTGTTTTTGTATGCCATGGGCATGGACATGACCACTAATTCAAAAGATGTGGTAATAAAATAGCCTAAAAAAATAAGTTTGAGGAGATGGAAAAGTAATAGAGCAACACTATATTTATCATTCATGACTATACCAAAGTTAGTATCAGGGCCTTCATTCAAATATTTATTTACCTATGTGATATAGAAAGAGAGGTCAAATAAGCCTTAGGAATAATCCACCCAATGTGTTGAAAGTGTAATATGACTTATGGTTAAGGATGATATAGTATAATGTATTCTTGTATAGGCCTATAGGCAATCATTGTATAATTTTATTTTATTTATTGTACTATTTTATTATGTAAGCTCTATGAGCCACAATTAACCTTGCTATGGTTAAACCCACTTTATAATTTTAATTAATGTTAAGCCCTCTTGTTATGATGACTTTGGTTAAATTCTTTTATGTAATTGGGGTTTTGGTATTGTATAAATACCCCCTCCACTCCATCCAATGTATTAGTGGTGTGATCAATATCTATGGATAATATGTGATTATTTATGGTGCCTATAAGTGCCCACTATATGTCTATCTCTTTTATTCTTTTTACACTTTTATATAAGATTTGGGTGGATGGAGTTCTTCCGTTTATTTCTAAAAATAGATGAAAATTTATATATGGTAGTAGAGTAGGTATGGAGCTTCATCACTTGGTCATATAGAAATTTTGTTCGAAGCCTCTAATATTTCTTTTGACTTCTCGGATGAATTACTTCTCATATTTCCATAAGCATCTTCAACAAAAGAGACATAAGGAAGATCAATTTTTCTTTCTCCAAATATTTTGTTTCTTTTGGAGAATTTATGCCTACTCTAAGTTATGTTCCATTATCATTGGAATATTTTCTACCTATTTTGTACAGATCCAAACCACTTAAAGTAGAAGTTTTGTCACTTTGAATTCAGAAGGGTGTCTTGTCTTTTTCATGGAGAGTCAAACATTGTTTTCTCGTAAATAAGACTTGGTGGTATTGCAAAGGAGGGAGAATTATGATGCTTTTTTCCACTTAGAAGCTTTTGTGCATTGGCTCAAAGAAGGAAAAGGAGAAGTATTCATTTGCCTAGATTGAAATCTTGCACACCATGTATGTTTAAACTGTCGGATCTCTTTATTATTATGGACTATGATACCCTTCTTCATGAAAAAGGAACACTTGTGGACCCAAGTAGTGATGGAAATAGTCAAGCTACACGGGTAAGGCATAAGGGTATTCTACATTTTGATGTAAGGAGTACAAGATAAATTATTTCCTAATATTTTTCCTTGCATAAAAATCAGAAGGAATTTTATTTATTTTTTTGTTTTTCTTAAAAGTATTACTCTATGGCTATTTGAGAGGGCAAACATCTAGCGACTATAACTTTTGCATATAGAAGTTTTGAATCCACAGTTTTTTTAAGTTACACAATATTTTGAACTCTTTGCATTAATGGTATTTTATTCAAGGACTTATTACAAGTGGAGGGAGGTCTCATTATGTGATTATCTTCAAAATTTATTACCCTATTTGAAAAGAGAAAAATTACCATATATTATGCAATCAATTTTTTTGATCTACTTTTATAGGATATGCAATTGGATTTGTGATAGTTGTAGTTTTTGAGTCTTTTGGAGGCATATAGGAAAAGTATTTAGAATGTGCTTTAGTCAATTTATTTTTCTCCTTTGGGCTATTGATTTAGCTTATACATGAAGATCTAATTTTTCATGATCTCATTCTTCTATTCTTTGTTTAGATACTCTTGGAAGTTTGTAATGGCTCTTTTCATAAATAGGTACATGCAAAGCATATTTTGATGATGGAAATCATATGGCCTAAAGGTAATTTTCCAAATAAGGTGATGTATTCTATAAAATAAAAAATTATGCCTCTAGAAGGTCGAAATTGATTAGACATTTTTCGCAGGATTTCCCAAACTACCGAACTTGTTTCGGCCATATCTCACTCATCCGGACTCGGATTGAGCTGAAATTTTGAGGGTAGATGCCTGAAAAACCCTAGAACGTCTCCACCAATTTTCATATCATTTGGAGCAACATAGATCCTAGCGCATCCCTATGTGTGAATGAGATATTTTGCAAGTGGCTATGCGAGGGTTTCATCTGGGTTGAGTGCAAGCAGCTCCAGAGGTTGGTTTTTAGGGCCTTCGGGCCCTAGCGGCCAATATTTTTGTGGTTTATGCTCAATATTTTAGCAAGAAATGTTGTAGGGGATACAATATGGGTTAGAAATTTGTCTTTCAACAGATCATACTGTGAACTTGAGTGACAACGACTTCCAATTTGTTGCACAAAAGAAAAGTGAAAACCATACCTTTCCACGACGTCTAGGGCAAGGATTAAAGAGATCACGAAACAAGTTTCAAGAAGTTGATCAAAAAATGGCTCATATCTCAAGTGAATCTGGTGCTAAGGTGCACCCACAAAATAATTCTACTGTGAAAACCCCTATCAAGGGTAAGAATTTCGAAGACTCGATCCCAAAAATGAATTTTAGGGATGCCCTTCGTGGTGGACAGCCTCAACCCAATGCTAATATCAATATTAGGGCTTCCCATAAACCTCTAAGAATGCCTAATATTGATCCCAGGAAAATGGAGTCAGGATGTCTTAAAGCAGCTGATGGAACTCCTATTGTTAAGCTTGATATGGGTAACATTCAGACTGGCATTGAAGATTTGGAAAAAAGAGGACTAATTTTTTGGTTCATGGGTTTTCGTCCGAGTCTATCTACTTTCAAAGTTTGGGCTGCAAAAAGCTGGAAAACTAAAGGTGAGTTACAAATCTCTATTTATCCAAATGGTTATTTTCTTGTTTTATTTGCTAATAATGAAGATAGAGAGAAAAATTTTCAAGGGGGTCCTTGGTTTTTTGGAAGGGTAGGGCTTTTCATGAAGCCCTGGCATACTAAATTTAAAGTCGAAGAAGAGATGCCTTCTATAGCTCCCATGTGGGTTAGACTCTTTGGCCTCCCTATTGAATTTTGGAATCCTACTATTTTTTCTTCAATTGGAAACTCTTTAGGAACTTTTATGATGACTGCTGATTGTACTCAAAATTTTGAACATATTATTTATGCTCGGATTTGTGTTTTAATGGATTTTGACAAACCCCTACCTAAAAATATCACATTACAATTTGGGGAAGACACTTGGGAGCAAGTAGTGGACTATGAGAACATTCCTTTTCGTTGTAGAATTTGCCATGAATATGGTCATTTGGCCAGTGCTTGCCCAAATAAAATTCCTGATCAAAAGAAAGAAGATATAAACTCAGGAGGTTTCCAAATACCTAAGAAGAAGAACACTTAGAAAAAACCAGTTATGAAGGATCAATCAAAGTCATCTGCTAATATGTTTGAAATCCTTTCCACAAATGATGTCCCAAGTGAGGAAGAGGAAATAATGGAAACTAAAATCTTAGAAACACAATTTAAATATGAAGGGAAGAACTTAGAGACAAACCAACAAATCAAAGGTTTTCAACGAGAAAAAAAAGGAGAAAATTTACACAAGAAAAACAATATTTCAAATGTCAAAACTTCAAATAATGCAAGTCCCAATATAGACTCCGTTGAACCATCTAGTAAAATTTTGGCTATGTACGAGCATTCTTCAAGGTTAGAAGCCATCTCAGATTCAATTGGAATAAGTCAAGAAACAGGAAAAAAAATTGAAGATGGATTCTAATAAAAAAGTAGGTCGCAAGACCAATCAATATCATATGGTAAAAGAAGGTGAAAAGCTTGTAGAGGAAGGTAAGATTAATGCCCTTCCCAACTTTTTTAGCCCTGGTATTAATGAAGATCATCACTTGGAATATTAGAGGACTCAAAGGGAGTCTTTCAAAACAAAATGAAATTAGAAGAATGATTCAGATAAATCATCCACATCTTGTTTTCCTTCAAGAAACAAAGATGTCAATGGAGGATATGGACTTAATTGCCAGTAAAATTTGGCCAGCTGGAAAAGTGGTTTCCCTCGGTTCCCAAGGGACTTCGGGTGGCATTGCTTGTCTTTGGGACCCAAAAGAGGTAGTTATTCACCATATGGTTGGTAGTTGGGGTTTGTTGGCTATAGCTATTCAAAGTAGACATTCCAACCAGATTATGCTCTGCATTACTGTTTATGCTCCGACTTATTTGGAGGAAAAAAGAAGACAATGGAAGGATATTACTCATATTATCTCTCATTTTCCTAAAGCTTGGATCTTGATCGGAGGAGATTTCAATACCATCCTCTCTCTGGATGAGAAAAGGGGGGGAAATAGAAATTTGGACAAAAGCACCGACCTCATGAGCGAATATATTGCAAACCTCCATCTTGTGGATATCCAACCGAGATAATGGCCTTATGACTTGGTCTAACAGAAGGCAAGGCTTAGCTTGTATAATGGAGAGATTGGATAGGTTTTTGCTCTCTGAAAATTTCTTAATCCATGGTCACATTCCTAAAGTGAAGACTCTTAATAATGCTGGTTTGGATCATTGGCCAATCATGGTGGAAATGTGGAAAACCAATGTGAGTTTCTCTCCTTTTCATTTTCAATTAATGTGGCTTAGAGACATTTCCTTTAGACCTCATGTGCAACAATGGTGGAAGGAAGGTAAACCTAGGCATGGGACTAAGATGTTCTATTTTGCCAAAAGACTCCAATACATTAAATCCAAAATCAAGACTTGGAACTGGAAAGAGTTTGGGGATGTTCATAAAAAAAAAAATGAAGTTATTGCTCATCTTGAAAATTTGAATAAGAAAATCCGTTTAGATGGCCTCACGAGAGAAGAGAAGTGCAGATGAAATTAAACTCACAACTCGGTTAGAGGAATGGGAAAAAAGAGAAGAAATCTTATGGAAGCAAAAATCTAGAATTCAATGGCTCAAAGAAGGAGATCGAAACACAAATTTCTTCCACAAATCTCTTCTAGCTCGAAGATCTCACAACTTTATTTCTTCCTTAAAATCAGATTCTGGAGATGTTGTTTATACTTGGGATGGCATGAACTCTATTGTTGTTGATTACTTTTCCAATATTTTTGCTGCTACTCCTCTTGACTCAACTTCACAACAAAATGTTCTTCAAGCAATCCCTTCTCTTATCACTTCGATGAGAACTCTATTTTGACTGCTCCTATTACTATCAATGAGCTTCAACAAGTAGTTTTTAAAATGCAAAAAGGAAAAACCCCAAGTCCTGATGGTTTTCCCATTGAGTTCTACCAAGAGTTCTGGGATATCCTTCATGTTGATTTATTAGAGGTGGTGGAAGAAGCCAGGAAAGCCAAAGAAATTTTGAAGGTTATCAATAAAACTTATATTACTCTTGTTCCAAAAGCTCAAGAGGTTGATCATATCTCAGCTTTTAGACCTATTGCTTTATGTAATGTTCTTCTCAAAATCATTACTAAAATCATGGTAGAAAGGTTGAAGCCTCTTTTGCATAAGATTATTTCCCCAGAGCAAGGGGGTTATGTGGAAGGACATCAAATAGTAGATGAGATAGTTCTTGCTCAGGAAGCCATCCATTCCATGGATATGCAAAATTCTCCTTCCATGTTCATTCGGTTAGACTTATCCAAAGCTTATGACAGAGTGGATTGGCACTTCCTTATCAAAGTTTTGAGGCAATTTGGTTTCTCTAAGGATTGGATGGATTGGATTATGGGATGTATCTCTTCAGTTTCCTACTTAGTTCTTATCAATGGTAGGCCTTCTCAGTCATTCCCAGCTTCCAGAGGTATTAGGCAAGGTGACCCGCTATCCCCTTATTTATTCATCATTCTTGCTGAATGCTTGGGTAGGACTATAACCAAAAAGAGGGAAAACAAAACCCTTGAGGGAGTTACCATTGCTCATGGAGCTAGACCTATCTCTCATATTCAATTTGTGGATGACTCTACTCTTTTAGGTAAAGCTACAATTAAGGAAGCTTCTAATATTAAGCAAATCATTAGCTATTTTTCTAAGGCTACTAGGTAGTTGATCAATGAAGACAAATCTAAAGTTATTTTCTTTCATTGCTCTGCTAGACAGGAATCCATGGTCTTGGATAAATTAAGATATAAGAAGACCTCTCTTCCAATCACTTATTTAGGTATTCCCATAAATATTCAAAGGCAAAAAAATAAATATTGGAATTGGTTGTTGGACAAAGTCAAGAAGAAAATTGGAAAGTGGACCAACAAGTGGCTTTCTTCTGGGGGTAGAATCACCTTGGTAAAATCAGTCCTTCAAGCTATTCCTATTTATGTTTCTTCCTTTTTGAATATCCCAAAGGTTGTTCTTCAAGAATTGGATCAAATCAGTCATCGTTTCCTTTGGAGTGGTACTAAGGAGAAAAGAAAATGGGCCTTGGTGAAATGGGATACTTTATGTCTTCCTAAGAGTGAAAGGGGGTTAGGATTCCGGTATTCAATTAATAACAACAAAGCTTTAGCTGCTAAATTATATTGGAGGATGTTGCATAACCCCAATGCTCTTTGGGCCAATAATCTCCGTGCTAAATATGCTGAGAACAAAAGTCTTGAAGACCTTGTTCGCTATCAACTTCCTACCAAAGGTTCTCCCATTTTAGCAGTTCTTAATACTGGTGAGGATTTGATAAAGAAAAAATTATTTTGGATCATTCATAATGGTCAACATGCAAATTTTTGGACAGATTCTTGGGATGGTCACAAGCCTTTGATAACTCAGTTTCCCGATTGGAGGCCTTGGATGGAGGAGCTTCATCGAGCTAATTGGATAAAGGTGGCTAATTACTGGTAGTACCATACTGGTAATTCAAAGGTTGGTAGATATTGGATCCCTATTGAGGACTGGCCTATTCAAATCCCAGAAAGGCAAAGACAAGATATCCAAGGCATCCTTCATATGAGATCCCTCTCTTGGTCCCATGAAAAAGATTGTTTTGGATGGAACAACACTACTAAGGGTGAGTATTCAATTGCTCAAGGTTATTTGACCTTATGCCATAATAATCCCAACCATTCTTCTAACATATTTTCTCGATTGTGGGCTCAAAAGCTCTGGCCTAAGGTGAGGTTCTTTAATTGGCTTTTATTGCATCGTAGGGTGCTTACTGGTGAGCAACTTATGAAGCATGGTTTTCATGGCCCTTTTAGATGTGAAATGTGTGAAGAGAATGTAGAAAATATCAACCATATTTTTATTGAGTGTACTTTAGCCTTTGAGCTATGGAGGAGAATGGCCACTTTACTTGGCTTATAGTGGTCCAATTTTTTTACTTTTGAACAACTTTGGAGGGATTGGCCTAATCAAGAGGGTGTTGATCATTTTATTAGGCAGTTAGTTTGGATGGGTTCTACCATTCTTCTTTGGAATATTTGGAATGAAAGGAACAACCAAATTTTTAATCAAGATAGGAAGGATATTCACTATATTTGGCAAAAGACCATAGCCAACTTAGTTGAATCAGTCCATCAACTCCTTAATCACCCCCAAAACTCCCACCAAATATGGGATCAAGTGATGCAAATATTGAAGATTAAATCTTCTAAGGGCAACCAACTTAAAGGGAATGTGAGTATTAGTAAGATGGATAGGACTAGAAATTGGCAACCTCCTCCTAAGGATTTTGGAAAAGTCAATACCGATGGAGCCTCTAGAGGGAACCCCGGGAAAGCCGGTGTGGGAGGAATTGGTAGACTTTCAGATGGCTCCCTGGTTTTTACTTTTGCTTGAGAATTTGGGTATTCTTTCCAATAACCTTGTTGAGGGGTATGGTATCCTGAGAGGCCTTCAAGAGGCTACTAAGGTTGGATGGGAAAAGGTGTTAGTTGAGTCTGACTCTCAACTTATGATTAATCTCTTGAAGACTCCTTCTAAGAATCATAAGGTGGATTGGAGAATAAAAAGAATTATTGAGAAGATTCAGTTAATCTAGATGGGATTTTTGAAAGTTGATTACAATCATGTGGTCAGAGATCAAAACAAGAGTGTTGATGCTTTAGCTAATTGGGCTTTGGACAAAGGTGATCTTACTTGTTATGGCCACCCTCCTATATGGTGGGCTTCTCAAATTAGGGAAGCTCTTCTTTCTATCATTTCTTTGGATGGCTCTAGTTCTGAAGGTACCTAGTTTCTTCTTGTTTTTTTTTTTTTTTGCTTCTCTTTGGTTCATTCAGTTTTTTTTAGTTCCCTAGCTCATTCTATTCTTTATTTTGTTTCCTCTGTTGATTCTTGCCTTAATAGTCTTCTGGTCTAGATAGGTCATTGTTTTGTTCATTTTTTTTTCTTTTTTGTTTTTTTTTGTTTAGTTTTTTTAAGGTGGGTGGGTTCTTTTGTTTTGTTTTGTTTTTGTGTTCTTTGTGTTTTTTTTGTTGTTCTTGTGTTTTTGTTGTTTTGTTTTTTTTTTATGTTTTTTGTTATTGTTCTTGTGTTTTTTCCGTTCTTGTTCTTGGGTTTCTCTTTGTTTGTGTTATTTCATGTTTTTATGTGTGAGTGTTTTCTATGTTTTTTGTTTTTGTTTATTGTCTGTTGTTGGTTGTTTTTTATTTTTATTTTTATTTATTTTTTTAATTTTTTAGGTTTTGGTTGTGTTTATTTTTCATGTTTTTTTGGGTTATGTCTTTGTAGTGTTCTGTTGTTTTTGTCTTGTTTGTGTTTTGTTATGTGGTTCTTGTGTTTTTCTATGTGGTTTGTGTTGTGGTTTATTTTATCTTATTGTGTGTGTTTGGTTGTGCTTTTGTTTTTGACACACTCAAGGAGCATGTTTTTAATTTTATTTTATTATTTTTGTTGTTATTTACTTATTTTTAAATTGGTTTTGTGTGTTTGTTTGCTCCTTGAGTATGTCAAAGGTGGTAGGCCAGGTCCGAGTCCTGGGCATTTTTTGCGGAATGGATACCCCTGCCTCCTTGGGTCTTACCAGAAAGTGGCATCCCTTTTGGGATGTTTTCCACAAATAAAAAAAAAGAAAATTATGCCTCCAAGTCTTACCTAATGCAACTATAGAATATTGAAGTAGTTATTTTTAGAGGGATTTTCTTGGATTCTCTTCCTCATATAAATTCTTAGTGGAGGTGTTGTTTGGACATGTGGGAAGTATTTGCTATTGGTAGTGATGACTATAGTCCAACCTAAGGAGTTTCTTGTATAGAGATATTTTTGCATCAACGAACTTCCAAATGATGAGGGGGATCCAAATGATTCTTTCTCAAGCATAAAGGTCTACTAGAGCATCCATTATGGAGGAAATATATTATTGTTATTAATTTATTCTCTCTTTCCCCCTCTATTTTAATTATGAGGGGGTGTTGAAAGTGTAATATGACCTATGGACCATGGTTAACCATATTATAGTTAAACCCACTCTATAATTTGTAATTAACCTTATGAAACTTTGTTATGTTGGCCTAGGTTAAACTATTTTATGTAATTAGAATTTTAGTATTTGTATAAATACCCCCACCACTCCATCCATTGCATAAAAGTATTGTGATTCTTACCTATAGATAATAAAGTGATTATTTATGATGCCTAAGGGTACCCACTGTATATTTCTCTTTCATCCTTTTTATGCTTTTTGTATAATATTTGAATGGATGGATTATTTCTCTTTATTTTTGGAAATAAATTTAAATTCTAACATAATAAAGAGAAAGTTATAATTAGCTTTTGTAAACTTCAAAGAACCATCGATGCTTGACAACAAATAAATTAATGAACAAATTATGTCCTAGAATATTAACATGGAAAGGAGGAAGGTTGAAGCTAAAAATAAGGATATGTAATTGAATGCAAAGGCACAAAATCAACCTATTGATCTTACAAATTCCTCTTAGGAATCTTAAAAAATATTTTAAATTATTTTAGCTTTTATCTATTTTATTTTTAAGGATTTGTAATAATGAATGAACCCTCATAAAGGAAAAGGTAAATTTTCTAATTTTATAATAACCTATTTAAGGGCCACTACTACATTATTCAAAGCAGGGTGGGTTAAAATAGTAGTAGTGTTAGATTGATAACTTTGCATGTATACACAAGTGCACCTTAATATTTCTATAAATTAAGAGTAAACAATGAAATATTGTGGCCCATATTGGTATTGTAAGATGTATATGCTATTGAAGTAGCATTGTAGCACTAAAATATAGATGTTAATAATTTTTGATACTTGTTGCTATTTTTTGTGTGAATTTGCTAAAGTTACCTTATCTAAGTGGTACTTGATTATGTTATTTTTTCTAACTTTACTATCACTTTAAATCTAAAATATAAGTGGTAGAAAATATCATGGAATTTTATTAGCAATATATTTGTGGATTATTTTATTTTATTTATCATCTCATTGCATACAAATCTACATTTTATGTTGGAAATTGTGAGTTGTCATTGATGTCAAAGGAACAAAGCAGTCAAAGCAAAAACATTATTCAAATATGATTAGCTCAATAACGAATTTATGAAATTGTCATTGATGTCAAAGGCACGAGTATGTTCAAAAATAAAGGTCACAATATCAATATTTGTGTGCTTGAGAAATTCAAATGGTAAGCATGGTCATTCAAATGATAAGCATGGTCAATATCATTGTGCTTGAGAAATTTAAATGGTGAGCATAATCTATACTATAGCACTTGAAGAATTAGAATGATGATGTACATTAATTAATAATGTACACTTTCATATTTAAATATTAAAGTAAGCCTCTAAAGTGAGATATAATTATAGCAAAGTTATAATGTAAGGGTTGACTCCCATGGTTAAAAATATTCAAATCATTCATATATATATTGATATAACATTGTGGTTGATAAAGAGTTATTGGTTGAAGCGCATTTGTATTTCCCATGAAAGGAGAAGAGTATTTTTGTTCGCTGCTGCATCTGCATTTGAAAGAGTGAAGCAAAAGGAAGAATAAGAGTTTACGAAAGTGAGTGTTGTTCGATTGAGTGAGTAAGTGAGAGTCTTTCATTAAGTATATGCATGCATTTCATTGAGAAAATGAGTGCCTTTTGTTGAGTGAAGAGTGAGATTAAATTTACTATGAGTGAAGTGCCATACTTATTTCGTTGAATGAACATGCCTTTCACCATTCGGAGAATGCTGTGTGATGAGTGTTGAAGACTTACGCCTTGAAGAAGAACTTGAGACCTGCACTTGGTAGTTCTTGTTTGTTGAAGACTGAAGAAGAGATTATTGGTCGTCGTGAGGGCTACTTTCAAAAAAGTGGATTTGCTAGTTCGTTGAAGGTCAAAGAAGAGACTGTTGTTCACCATGAGGGCTACATTCAGCAAAGTGATTTATTGGTTTATTGAAGACCAAAGAAGAGATTGTTATTCACCGTGAGGGCTATGTTCGACAAAGTGGATTTGCTAGTTTATGAAGACATAAGAGAAGATTGATGTTCACTGTGAGTGATACATTTGGAAAGAGATCAAGACATAGTTTTGTTGCATATTTTATTTGATAACAGAGTGAAAAGAAAATAGTGGCAGCAAAAGAAGTTTAAGAGAGGTCGTAGCTAGATGTGAACATAAAGGACTTACACAAGACCAAGCACATAAGGTATATTATTGATAAATCTATTTTGGGTATATATTAATCTTAGTATATTGTAGTGGAAGTGTTGGCGCTAGAAAAAGAAAAGATACATATACGTCCATGCAAATGTAACCCTAAATATAAAAAAATATAACGTCCAAGCACATAAGGTAGTCCTGTGGGAATTCAAAGAGACAGATGTGTAAGAGAGTATATAGTAACAAAATTACGTTTATTTTCAACAAAGACTAATTTTCGGTTGAGTATTATGACCATGTCTTCAAAAGGGAGATAGTGGATTCATCTTCCACCAAGGTGTGTAGTGGAAGTGGTGTGTTGATAACAGGATAAGGATTGTGTGTGTGGAAGACCAGAGTTCAAGTTTTGGTGCAAGCAAGGAAAATGTTTTTGAAGACATCAAAATAAAAATATAATTGTGCTTTATGCTATATCTAAAAAACAAGTTTTTGTTGGTGAAAATTTATGTGAAAGGGTTTCTACAAAAGGCAAATGAGAAATGATGAATGCATCAAGAGTGTGATGAATTAGAGTCTTCCTTTGATAGAACAAGAGCATAGTACATATTATTTGATATGGTGTGGTTCTCCAAGATAAAGACTTGTGTAAGGGCAGTTATGCAAACATTGTGAAATAAGTTTATGCTTTGTTAAAGTAATTTGAAAGAAAACAAATAGCATATTTTATGCATCATCGTTGGGTAGAGTTTGTACATCTTGTTAGGCAAATTTTGTGTATCTTGTTGGACAGATTTTATGCATCATTGTTGGTTATTTTGAGAGAAAACTAAGGGCATATTTTGTACATCATTTTTGAGTGTTTTGAAAAGAAATTTGCAATAAGTAGAGATCTGAATTGATTACAATAAATGTGAGACATGTGAAAGTGACAAACTTAATGAATGTGAGAAGAGCATATTGAATATTTGTATTGCATATTATTTACTATATGTCCATGAAGAAAAGGAATTCTGGGTAGAATATGTCTAAATTACTCTAGTTAAAGAAAGTAATTCTGAAAGAGATATAATATTTGTGCAAGTTTTGGGAAATATTTGAGTAGAGTAGAGAGTTGTGTTATGAGCAGTTGTGAGCTGAGTTGAACAAGACTTTTGAGAAGGCTTGTGGGAAGATTTGAGCAGAATAGAGACCAGGATAATGAGTTGAGTTGAGTAAGCCTTAAGTGAAGGCTTGTAGTAGCTTTGGGTAAAGTTGAGATAACAATATTGAGCAGAGTTGAGTAAGCCTTGTGTGAAGGCTTGTAGCAGCCTTGGGTAAAGTTGAGTAAGCCTTGTGTGAAAGCTTATAGCAGCCTTGGGCAGAGTTAAGAGCAGATTACAGAGTAGAGTTGAGGAAGCCTTGTGTGAAGGCTTGTAGTCTCTTTGGATAGAGTTGATAGAAGAGTGTTGAGTAGAGTTGAGTACGCCTTGTGTGAAGGCTTGTAGTATCTTTGGATAGAGTTGAGAGAAGATTGCAGAGAAGAGTTGAGCAAGTCTTGGAGCATATTTGAGTTGAGGATTGAGTAGGATTTGGAGTAGACCAGTACAAAGGAGATTGGTGTCTCCTGTGAATAGAGGTCCATAAACCAGAGCAAAGGGGATTAGTGTATCCTATGGATAGAGGTCCATGAACCAGAGTAGAGGGGATTGGTGTTTCCTGTGGATAGAGGTCCACAAACTTGAGCATAGGGGATTGGTATCTCTTTTGGATTGGGGTCCATAAATATTGTAATAGGGAATTGGTTCCCAAGATATTTGTTGAGAAAATTTAGAAGAAATATTTTCTCCGTGGATGTAACCCACATTGGGTGAACCACATTAAATTTGTGTCTCTCTTGCATGTGTTGATTTGTGCATTGCTTTGTTACTACTATTGATGATATTGGTTAATACTGCTCTAGTAAGTTATTGTAATTGATAACATTGGATAATATTGTTTGGAAAGAAAAGAAATTTTTTATCTTATATTGTTCACCCCCCCATTAGTATAAGCTTGTGTTCTTCAATTGGTATTAGAGTGGGTTCCTTCATGAAATTCTAACAACTTGAAGGAAGATCTTACAGGAACACACATGGATGAGCTACATATAAATCTCACAGCCTATGAGATAAGGACAGAGAAAGATCAAACATCCAAAAGAGAGGTAACATTCAAAGCTTCTAAGAAGGATCTAAGAATACTCAAATGTTTTATTTATGGTAACTTTGGTCACCTTGTAGATCATTGTTCAAAATATGGGTATAGTAGCAGTGAAGAAGAAAAGGAATGCAAGAAAGAGGAAGAAAGAAAAAACAAATGTCTTGGTTGTGGTAACATTGGTCACATGGCACTTTATTGTCCATAAAATGGGTATATTAGCAGTGAAGAGGAAAAGGAATATAAGGAAAATAAAGAAAGAAAATTTCATCAAGAAAAGAAAAATAGGCATGGTCAAAGCAAGCATGAAAACAAGGTATTTCAAAGACACAAGAAGAGTTTTTATGTTGAAGTAGCAAGCAGTGCTTCAAGTGATAGTGATGAAAGTCTCTCAGATATTGAAAAAGAAGATGATCCGGTTATAGAAGACCAAGAAGAAGAGAAAGATTCAGAAAAGGAAGAGGAAGCCACAATTGATATAGAAAAGGAACTTGTTGAGCTGAAAAGGGAGAACTTAATATTGAAGGCTCAAGTACAAGAGGATGAGAAGACAAAGGCAAAACTTCTACAAGATCTCATTAACCTAAAAATCAAGGTTGAAGAGGTAAGGAAAATTGAAGAAGGTATGCTTGAACAGTTAAAGGAAAAAGAGCTAGAATGTGAAATATTAGAACAAAAAATTATTTCTCTAATGTTGGAAGTGAATGATTCTAATGATAAGCTACATAGATTTGAGAAAAGCTCAAAATATTTGGATGACATTTTGAAGGCACAAATATCTCCATTTATCAATACTAGACTTGGTTTTGAAGAAGGAAAAAGGAAAAAAGAAGAGGAGTCAAGATCAAGGTCAAAATAAATGGAAGAACCAAAAGTGATTAAAGAAGAACCTAAGACGTATGCTAATGTGTTAAAAAATGGAAGCATCAAAGTGGAAGAAAATAATGCACAATCAAGGTACAAGGATTATCACAGAAAAGGCAAAGAAAGAACCATGGGTCCATATCCTCCAAGGCAAGATGAATATTTCTTTCAAGGTTACTATTTCTCATGTAATAATTTTGGAAATAAAGCAGTGCATTGCAGGGTTCATGGAAAGAAGGATTATGGCTTCACCAAGAGGAACTTCAATACATTTGAAGATGAATATTTATTTCAAGGTTATTGCTACTCATGTAATCATTTTGGTCACAAAGCTATACACTGTAGGATTCATGGAAAGAATAATTATGGCTTCACTAAGAGGAACTTAAATTCATTTGAAGATGGATATTTATTTCAAGGTCATTGCTACTCATGTAATAACTTTGGTCACAAAGCTATTCATTGCAGGGTTTATGACATAAATGATTATGGTTTCACAAAGAGGAACTTCAAAACACTTGTGCCTTCCAAGGACTACAATTGAAATAATTTTGGGCATAAAGCAAGGTGGTGTAGAATAGAATTTCTTGAACTTCCAAATACAAAAAAGAAGAATGATACTCAAAATGTTCAAAGAGGTATGGCTTCAGAGGTTTGAAAGAATATTGAAAAAGAAGAGCAAAGTAAGTTGGGTGTAGCTTTACTCCCATCCCAAAATTAATCACCTTAAGAAGAGGAGGTGGTGAGGGGGCTGAGCTAAATATTTTATTTTTAGCCCCAAAGAGCCCTTTGCCATTGATTTCAAAGGGGGAGAGAATTTAGAAAGGGGGAGAAATTTTAGTAAGGGGGAGCAGTTTGGTAATCCAGTTGAAATAAAAGAAATTTTTGTTGGGTTGCCATCAATGACAAAGGGGGAGATTATTGGAAATTGTGAGTTGTCATTGATGTCAAAGGAACAAAGCAGTCAAAGCAGAAATATTCTTCAAATATGATGAGCTCAAGAACGGATTTGTGAAATTGTCATTGATGTCAAAAGCAAGAGTATGTTCAAGAATAAAGGTCACAATATCAATATTTGTGTGCTTGAGAAATTCAAATGGTAAGCATGGTCATTCAAATGATAAGCATGGTCAATATCATTGTGCTTGAGAAATTCAAATGGTGAGCATGATCTATACTATAGCGCTTGAAGAATTAGAATGATGATGTACATTAATTAATAATGTACACTTTAATATTTAAATTAAAAATTTAAATATTAAAGTAAGGCTCTAAAGTGGGATATAATTAAATCAAATTTATAATGTAAGGGTCGACTCCCATGGTTAAAAAGATTCAAATCATTCATATATATTGACCTAACATTGTGGTTGAAAATGTGTTGTTGGTTGAAGTGCCTTCATATTGCCCGTGGAAGGAGAAGAGTATTTTCGTTTGTTGTTGCATCTACGTTCGAAAGAGTGAAGCAAGAGGAAGAATAAGAGTTCACCGAAGTGAGCACCGTTTGATTGAGTGAGTAAGTGAGAGTATTTCATTGAGTATATGAGTGCCTTTCATTGAGGAAATGAGTGCCTTTCGTTGAGTGAAGAGTGAGCTCTGATTCACTGTGAGTGAAGTGCCATACATATTTCATTGAGTGAACATGCCTTTCACCATTCAAAGAATGTTGTGTGATGAGTGTTGAAGACCTACACCTTGAAGAAGAACTTGAGACCTGCGCTTGGTAGTTCCTGTTCATTGAAGACCGAAGAAGAGATTGCTGGTCGTCGTGAGGGCTATGTTCGGCAAAGTGGATTTGCTGGTTCGTTGAAGATTAAAGAAGAGATTATTGTTCACTATGAGGGCTACGTTCAAAAAAGTGGATTTTTTGGTTCGTTGAAGACATAAGAGAAGATTATTGTTCATTGTGAGTGATACGTTTGGCAAGAGATCAAGACATAGTTCTATTGCACATTTGATTTGAGAACAAGGTGAAAAGAAAATAGTGGCAGTAAAATAATTTTTAGAGATGCCGTGGCTAGATGTGCACACAAAGGACTTACACAAGAACAAGCACATAAGGTATATTATTGATAAATTTATTTTGGGTATAAATTAATCTTAGTATCTTGCAGTGGAAGTGTTGGCACCCAAAAAATAAAAGAGATAGATATGTCCATGCAAATGTAACCCTAAATCCAGAAAAACGTAACGTCCAAGCACATAAGGTAGTCCTATGGGAATTCGAAGAGATAGGTGTGTAAGAGAAAATATAGTAACAACATTATGTTCATTTTTAGCAAAGACTAATTTTGGGTTGAGAATTATGACCATGTCTTCAAAAGGGAGATAGTGGATTCATCTTCCACCAAGGTGTGTAGTGGAAGTGGTGTGTTGACAGTAGGATAAGGATTGTGTGTGTGGAAGACCAGAGTTCAAGTTTTGGTGCAAGCAAGGAAAACATTTTTGAAGACATCAAAATAAAAATATAAGTGTGCTTTATGCTATATCTGAAAATAAGTTTTTGTTGGTGAAAATTTGTGTGAAAGGGTTTCTGCAAAAGGCAAATGAGAAATGATGAATGCATCAAGAGTGTGATGAATTAGAGTCTTCCTTTGATAGAATAAGAGCATAGTGCATATTATTTGATATGATGTGGTTCTCCAAGACAAAGACTTGTGTAAGGGAAACTATGCAAACATTGTGAAATAAGTTTATGCTTTGTTAAAGTAATATGAAAGAAAAAAAAGAGAAGATTTTGTGTATCATTGTTGGGTAGAGTTTGTAAATTTTGTTAGGCATATTTTATGTATCTTGTTGGATAGATTTTGTGCATCATTTTTGGTTGTTTTGAGAGGAAAACAAAGGGTATATTTTTGCATCATTGTTGGTTGTTTTGAGAGAAAACTAAGGGTAGATTTTGTACATCATTGTTGAGTGTTTTGAAAAGAAATTTGTAATAAGTAGAGATCTGATTTGATTTGATGAGTAGAGTTGAGTAAGCCTTGTATGAAGGCTTGTAGCAACTTTGGGAAGAATTGAGAGAAGAGTGTTGGGTAGAGTTGAGAGAATATTGTTGAGCAGAGTTGAGTAAGCCTTGTGTGAAGGCTTGTAGTAGCCTTAATCAGAGTAAAGAGCATATTACAAAGCAAATTTGAGTAAGCATTATGTGAAGGCTTGAACCAGCTCTGGGTAGAGTTGAGAGAAGATTTTTGAGCAGAGTTGAGTAAGCCTTGTGTGAATGCTTGTAGCAGCTTTGGTTAGAGTTGAAAGAATATTGCAGAGCATATTTGAGCAAGCCTTGAGTAGGCTTGGAGCAGGATTGAGCAAGCCTTGTGAGTAGGCTTGGAGAAAATTTAAGCAAAGTTGAGAGCAGGTATTGTTGAGCATATTTGAGAAAGTCTTATGTGTAGACTTGGAGTAGATATAAGCAGATTTGAGAGCAGGTTTTGGTGAGAATATTTGAGTAAGTCTTGTGTATGGACTTGGAGTATATTTGAGCTAAGTTGAGAGCACGTTTTGAAGCGAACCAAAGAAGTGGAGATATAGGTATCATATGGATAGAGATCCACAAACCAAAGTAGAAGGGATAGAGTTATCCTATGGATAGAGGTCCATGAACCAGAGTTGAGGGGATAGATTTCTCCTATGGATAGAGGTCCACAAACCAGAGTTGAGGGGATAGAGTTCTCCTATGGATAGAGGTCCATGAACCAGAGTTGAGAGGATAGAGTTCTCTTGTGGATAGAGGTCCATGAACTTGAGCATAGGGGATTGGAATATCCTTTGGGTTGGGGCCCATAAAAATTTTAATAGGGAATTGGTTCCCAAGAGATTTGTTGAGAAAATTTAGAAGAAATATTTTCTCCGTGGATGTAACCCATATTGGGTGAACCACGTTAAATCTATCTCTCTTGTGTGTGTTGATTTGTGCATTGCTTTGTTACTACTATTGATGATATTGGTTAATAATTCTTTGGGAATTTAATGTGATTGATAACATTGAATAGTATTATTTAGAAATAAAAGTAAAATTTTATCTTATACTGTTCACCCCCCCTCTCAGTATAAGCTTGTGTTCTTCATTTTATTATAGAGAAAATTTTGTGAAATGCTCTATAATTGATTAATGAGTGGTGAATAGCATGATTATTTTTTTTCATAATATACATTTACTTATTGGTACTTTACTATTCTATTTGAAATTAAAACTCATTCCATCATATTCTTGCAAATAATCCTTGTATGATGATGAATACCTCCATATAGATAGTCCATAAATTGTTGGTGCATATATTTATTTTTGCATTTATTTTATTGCATTATTAGTGCACCTATGATTAGATTGCTTAGGTTAGTCTACTCTAGTTGATTTATTTAGTTTCCATATTTATGTTGCACTCCAAGTTGCCATATTGGACTTGCTACACTCCAAGTTGCCATATTTATGTTGCACTCCAAGTTGCCATATTTATGTTGCACTCCAAGTTTCCATATTTATGTTGCACAAGCTGCCATATTGGACTTTGCTACAGACTAATTTTCCATATTTATTCTATACTTCAAGCTGCCATATTGGACTTTGTTGCACTCCAAGTTGCTATATTTATGTTGCACTCCAAGTTGCCGTATTGATCTTTGTTGCACTCCAAGTTTCCATATTTTTGCTACACTCTAAATTTCCATATTGGTGTTGCACTCAAAGTGTCCATTGCATGATGACACTAATGTCTATATATGTACATCTCCCTATTCCATTTTAAATATTGGGTGTGAAATATATGAAGATAGGTATATTCTTTCATTTTTCATTTTGAAAGCTTATATGATTTCTTTTGATATATTTGGATCCTTGTTTGATTGCTTGTATTATAACTTTCATGGTTAGTTGAGAAATCCTACATGGTACCAAAGTTGGTTATATATTAATCTAATCCTTGTGTTTATATTGAGATTTGTGGAGAATTGTGATTCTTGATTGTTGCAGGTTTAAGCATCAATCCTTTCAAGGATAATTTTTGTGTTGTTTGTTGGTTTCTATTAAGGGAGTGAAGAGCCTCAAGCATATTAGGATATATAAAAAAACCTTTTTTTAGAGAATTCATGGCCATTTTTTGACCCAACCTTTGGATCTAGTGCTGCTCCAAACCCCAAGAAAACCTCCAAAAATCTCCATTTTGGATGTATTTAACACCAAGAAAGTGAAAAATCTTCACAAGGGTCATTTTTCATCAATTTGAGCTTGCCTTCACCATTGAAGAGCATGAATTTATTGTTGTTTTTCAAACAACTGTTTCTCCCTTGTTATAGCTTAGATTGTAGTGGATTGTTTTTACTATGATTGTTTTTTCACGAGCTTTGCATTGGTGAATTCAAATTTCTAGTTATAAACCTCTCTATCATAAAAATTGTAGGTTAATTATTGTATATGCACTACTTGTAAAGTGCCATTTGCAACATTTGGGGGGGGCTAAAAAATTTAGTAATTAAAGGAAGGATTTTTAATTATGGTTTGTCTTGATTTATTCTGCATTATGGAGTCCACATTTCCTATTTTAACTTCTTATAATTATTTTCAGTGGAAAACAGATGTTTTTGGTATACTAAGCGAAAAAATGATTTCAAAGGATAACTCAAGGATGTGATCTCGAACCAACAGATGAACCCTTAAAGATAAAATGGTTGAATAAATGTGACATGGCATTAGTATTTCTTTGCATTTGTGTGTCTTCAAAACTTAGATTTCACATGGTAACAATTGATACTCCAAAAGAAGCATGGGACACCTTTGAAGGCTTGTTTGAAAAATAAGATGAAATGCAAAATCACTTGTTAAAAAATGAATTGATAAGTTAAAATCCTAGTGATTTTGACAACATTCATGAGTATATTACAAAATTCAACCATATCAAAACTTAGCTTAGGGATTGCAACATAGAGAAGAAGGACTCTCAGTCGGTTCTTAGTGTGCTCTCAATGCTTGGACATGATTTTTTAGGTTTTGTGTCTACTTTTCATGGTACAAGGGTAGCCATGGGGACAGATTACATAATTCCTTCTTTTAATTATTTTTCACTAGAGCTATATAATGAGCAAGATAAACTTATTCAAATAGATATGATCAAATATTTGAAGTATCATGCCTTGATTGCTAACCAAAGCACTAAAGATAAGAAGAAGGGTAGCAAATATAGAAACAAGAACAAATCTAAAGGCACCAAAAACTTTTGTAAGAGAAACAACATTAGTCCTCTAGTGCTACTATACAAAGTTCTAACACCTTTGCCTCCAAAGTTGAAAGACCAAGGAGAGCAAAGGTGATTATGTGGTTATTGCAAGAATAACCATGATGAGTCTAAGTGTTTGAAGAAAGATATTGATCAGCCAAAGGACCTTCTTCATAAGAATGACATAAGTACACCTTCACACATCATGAAATAATCATCATTACCAAAGAAAGATAAAGCTAAGGGTAAAGCACTTATAGTAGTACAAAATCCAACATCCAACACTTGAGTTTTAGATGCGGGCACTTCTCATCATATGACCTCATCTTTCAAAGAGTTTTCCTCTTTGGATCCATGTGTTGTACCTCAAATTATGATGGGTAATGACACCTCCATTGATGTTACAGGGAGAGGGTCTATTGACATGGGTGAGGAAAAATTTCATGATGTCCTTCATGTGCATTCATTGTCAACCAATATCCTATCTATTTATAAAATCATAAATATAGGGAAAACAAAGAGAGTTGAGTTTTATCCTGATTTAGTGACTATTCAATAATTATATAGTGATTCCACAATTACACATGGGATAGCATATTAGTGGAGTAGATTGTACATATTTACAAACTTTACACTAGATGCCCTATCATTGGCACTTTTGACTCACATTAACAATGTGAGAAAGTTATGGCATGAGCGGTTCGACCACTTGAACTACTACTACCTTTGACAACTTAGCACAAATGGTATGGTTTTTGGATTACCTCTTGTTCATATTTTTGAAGAATTTTTACATGGTTGCATCCTTGGAAAACATATCGAAGAAAATTTTGATAAAGGTACAACATGGAGAGCTTCACACATTTTATAAATGTGTAGATGTGAAAAAATGACCCATTAGAATGAGTCAATTCTTCCTTAGATCCCTAGTTAGCCATCAAAAATTGCCAAGTGAAAATTTGGGACCTCTTTGTCTTCTCCCTTTTCCTTGTTTCCTTAGAATTACTAAATTCATGCTTAGTCTATACGAGGTGTGAATTTGGCTTACCAGATTCATGCCCTATAATTACTAGGTATGAATTTGGTGTTCTAGAGATTTTTCTCACTAAACCTCCCTTTGTCGACATGTTTTGGGGTCAGCATTTTCCCATAGTAAAAGTTAAATTTCTTACCCATTTTTTCCTCCAAACCTATTATAAATAGAGGATTGAATTCCATATTTAACCCCAATAAGTTATTTGAAGGTTCTAATTCTTGACTCACTCATTTGGTCATGCTAACAAGTGCCCTTCTGCTACAAGTCACTATTTTGTTATTTATGCTTTGGTGTTGGCTACCCTTGGGGATTGAGTGGAGGAGCCTTTGCGATTGGATAGATAAATATTATTGGAGTTATTCATACATATCTTCATTAATCCTTGCTTCCTCCATAAACTTAATAGGTTTTGCATTTAATTTAGTCACTTCACAAGTCTATTTTCACTATTTTGCACTATATTTTCATTGTTTTAGGGCCCAAAAAGGGCATTTGAACCAGATTCATGTCCCACCAATACAAGATATGAATTTGATAATCCAAATTCATTATCCCCATTTATAGGGCATGAATTTGATAAATTAGGGCTTGGGGGCAAGTTTTTCACCCAAAACCCTAATTTCACACTTGCATTTTAGTGTTCTCCTGTGTCCACCCTATTTGCTTTATATTATTGCTATTATCTATCTGTTTCACTTTTTTGTGCATGTTACAAAGGTCAAATATCATTTTAATTTTAAACGGTCAAATAAAAGGACCAAGGGGGCTTGAATTCTATGCCTCCACGCTCATTCATATAACAGCCTAAGCAACCCCCCAAATGCTGATAAAATTTTCTAAGGTTTGTGAAGTTATTTTAAAAGATTTGAAACTATTGGATATTATGGATGTAAGATAAATATTGGATCAACCACCAGATAAAATAAGTGCCCTAATATATATTTAGGCTATTTGGTGTTTTATTTTGTTCATTTATATCCAAAACCTAGATTATAAGTAAAGGAAAAATATTTGATTGAATTTCTAGGTATTTGAAAGAATAAAAGTATGTAGTGTGCATCTAGGGTTTTAATATTGTGCATTCCATTGGACCCTTGTTAAAAGAATTTAATTTGTAATACTAGGGTTAGAAATCCTTGAAATACATAATCATACTAGGGTTAGACATCTCATGTATTTTGTATCATTCTTTCATTCTCATAGTTTAGTTTAGAAAGGCCAAATAATAGGTGTATGCTTAATTGACACATCAAACATTCCCACCCTGGACTTGGAGTGAGTCCTAAAACCATTTCTAGTGAACCCATACTTTTGTGTCCCCAAGTGTAGAGAATATAACACACCCTCATGGTTCACTTGGCTCTCAATGGATTTAGTTGAGAATCTGTAGCACACGAAAGTCACCATTCCAAAAACAATGAAATATAGCTGAATGCTTTTATTGATTTTAAAGGGGTTACAACATGAGCTTCTCTCAAGAAAGGTTTTCCTCTTTTATCAATGTGAATGTGATGCATTCACTGATGTCTTTCAGTGTCCTCAGTGTAGATGGGCTTCTTGCATGTGAGCCATCGCTTGGGTTATTAAATCTATCCTTTGTACCTATTTGGGACTGCAAAAAAGTGTTAGTGCATTTGGGGACCTATCATGGATTAGATACCATATTCATGAAGAAAAATAATGCTAAAATAAAATGAAACATGATAAAACCTAGAAATAAAGTTTTAGGAACTATTAAGAAGTAATACTTACCTGATATGTAGCTCTGAAGTTGTTGTAGACCAAGTTTGCATGATAGTGTGCAAACCTCTATCTTGGATTCACATGGTACTATGTGAACCAGATTGTTGTCGATTATTTCTATGTATTTTCGTTGGAATGAGATCTTGTTATTGTTACTTGATGTAATATAAGTGCGAGAGTGACGAAGAATAATCTGGAGTGATTTCAGTAGAGTTTTGGTAAGCAAAACAAAAGAGCTAGAGATAGATTCATAGATGAGGGCTTAAATAGACTCTAGACCAATTCCAGTAGAGTCTAGGTATGCAAATTGGTTCCTTATCAAGATAGAAAAAATGGCCCTATTTCTATAGAATTTGGAGAGGCTAGGGGGGTAGAGGTGTCCATTATGAGGTGGCATGAACCCTGGGTTAGATTCCAACCATGGTGAGGTTAAAAGAGTGAGGTGGAAGGTGAGTCATCACCTCATATGACCTAAAGAGGAATCTTCTAAATATCTATAAATATCCCATGTGCACACATGTGTGAGCAAGGGTTGAGGTTAACCCTGATTATGTAGATCCCAGGTTAGGTTGTGGTTAAGTTAAGCATATTTTAAATATCTTAACTAAGTGATGGGTGCACACATGTGTGAGGATAATATTAGTGTTAATCTTAATTAATCCTAACTAATCATGTGTTTAAGTCATAAAGTGCACACATGTGTGAGAATAAGATTAGTGTTAATCTTAATTATCCCTAATAAATCATGTATAAGTCGTAAAGTGCACTTTAATGATAAAGTTACTTTTAAACTAAGATTAGGGTTACCATGATTAGACTTTTAGAAAGTGGTCATATGAGGACCATGATTAGATGTAGAAAAGAGTTTAGATGGCCTAAAGGGGCTTATGGATAGCCCTTTTGTGAATACAAGATGTTTTGGGATTAATTAGTGTAATTTTGTAAGGTTTGCAACTCAATTAATTATGAAGATGAATTTGTGACCATGTGTGACTTTTAGGTGTCTACATTTAACCCTTTTTGTACTATGTTGTGTTAAACACATTCTAGTACAAAAATGTGATGAAAAAGGAATGGTGAAGTGATGGGGGGACAAAAGGATTTGTGAGTGGATGAATGCGAATGATGATGAGAAAGACGTATGGATAAAAAAGGTGATTTGTGATTGAGTACAACACTTTGCAGCATTGTACCAATTGCTTTTGAGGGAAAGCTTAAGATTGCTTTGTCTTGTGATCAATGCGAGATGCTCCAATTTTAGATAAAACAAATACATTTTCAATTTTTTTTTTTGATTGATTGATGAGTGCGTGATGACATTTTTTAAACCATTAAAGCCAAAATACAAGGGCATATCAGGAGAAACATTCAAAAAGTGGTCTTACGTGTGCCACTGTGATGACTGTTGTCGATATATATCCATTAGATGCATGGCATTCATGGATTAACAAATGTTTGATTTGGATTAGATTTATATTGAGATAATATTTAGCAAAATTTTTCTTAGGTAGATGTAATACCCATGATCAGATGTTTGGTTGTTCAATTACATGCAAAGTGGAATTTTGGTTTTGTTGTATGAATATCCCCTCAAGTAATGAATCAGTGGTGGAGTAAACAAGAAACAATGATGAGTTGATTGGAAAATATGATAAATGTGAAATAAAAATGATGAAAATATGAATGGAGAGTATACCAGGCCATAGCCATGTAAAATGTGATTGCTTTCGAGGGAATATGTAAGATTGTATTATCTTGTGATCAACACGAGATGTTCCAATTTTGGAAAGAACAAATTCCTTTTCAAATTTTTGCTTTTTATTGATTGATGAGTGCGTGATGATATTTTATAAACCATGAAAGTCATAAGGGAGGTCCATATCAAGTGTTACATTCAAAAGTGGTCTTACATCTACCACTATGAAAGGGAGGTAGTCCATAAAATATCTATACGTGTAGGTGTTGGAGGTTCAAAAAATATTTGATTTGAATTGGATTTTAAGATAATTTTTAGCAAAGATTTTCTTAGGTAGATATAATATCCAAGATTAGATGGTTGGTTGTTTTATCACATATAAGACAATATTTTGGTATATTGTATGAATACCCCCTCAAGCGATGAATTTACGATGGAGAGGATGAGAAACAATGATGAGTCGATTAAAAAAGAGGAACATAAAGTAGATAAAAATTTTGAAACATAGAAATGGATGATAGGACTGGGTAGGAAATATCAAAATTAACTGGGTTGGTGATGTTAATTTAAGGTTCACATGGGTCCACGTGAACTGGGTTTACACGTACGAACAAGGTTTGCTCAATAGTGTGTGAACCTGATTGTTAAACCCATGCACAATGTTTTAGTAGTTTGGGAGACTAAATGAGGTTAGAATATAGGTAAACCATATATCATAAAAATATATTTTCAAGCATGATCCAATTGTAATGGTTTTGTGAAAATTGAAGAAGATTTTGTGGGGGAAAATGGGGGTCAAATTTGAACAAAATTTTCAAGGTGATGAATGCTAAATTTTAAGCTTTTGAAAGAGAAAAGGCTTGGTTTATTAGACAACCAATGTATGAGGATGGATTGGTGGTAGAGATGGCCAAATTGCATGAGGAGGTAGAGTAGTAGAGGGCTTAGAGGAGGGTTGAGAAGCTTCTTGGTAGGCGTGAGGGGAGTGAAGATTCTTCCAATGAGCAATAGAGCTAAGATAGCTTACTTCATTATTTTTGGTGTGGCAGGTGTGCCACATTTTTTAGATATTATGATAGTTTCCTATGAGGTGGCATATGGCATGATGTATATGCAAGTAACCTATAGGTAGTTGTGATTATGTGCGATCAATTGTATAAGATTGTATATACATTATGATTTTACTTGATGATTTACAATGGTCTGATGTGAATGGTGTATGATGTATTATTTATGATGCATGTGTGTGATTTGAAACACAAGTGATTTCATATGTATGATGTGATTTGATTCAGCATAAATGTTAGGTAATATGAATCCAAAAATATCACAAATATGCATAGATGAATGTGTGCCAATAGAAGATAGCAAAATGTGTGCATATGTGAAATATGAGAATATATCGGGTGATCAGTTGTCCATGTTGTGTTTGAATTTTTATCACTTTGTGTTGCAAGGCCAAAAAAAAATGAATAGGATTGTGAACTAATGACCCAATTATGCAATGGGTAGATATGAAGTGCATAAACTGATGTGCGTGTATAAGAAACACATGAATAAAATATATCAAAGGATGATGTGGAACCGTAATGAAGAGACACTTGCTATAAGAAGAGCCACTGGTGATGTTGTTTACCCCTACTTCTAAAGCATGATAGATTTTTAAAATAGTTTCTAGAAACTCAAACAACATAGTGTGAATAATCAAACATATCGAGTAGCCACAAAATATTCTATAGATATCTGAACTGACCTAACTAGATCTAAGCCTATCATGGACTTGTATGTGCACATGATGTTCATTTATCCATTTTGATGGAGGTTATACTAACCCATTGTAAACTTAGGCAAAGTAGCTAGCTCATCCACAGTCACTTGTCACTAATGTGACCAATGTATCACTACTTGTAAGACTATTCCACTGCTAGGCAAGCTCTTGGAGCCTATTGTTGGAGATGAAAATCACCCCATGATGTTATTTTAGACCTAAAAACCAAAGGGATTCAAGCATTTTGATAGTACTCTTGGAGGCATTTCATTTTTTTTTTTGCCCCTATTCCTTTTTATTCTCTTGGTGTGGTGCTTTTGTTTTGTAGTGCTATTTTATTGGGTGATGTATTTTATTTTTTTCCTATTTTCTATGTTGCTTATGCTTATCCCTTTGTTTATCTCTCATCTTATGTTGATCACACAAATGATAGGATGAGTATGGGAAACTGTTCACTACATGGTGAGGCTTACACAAGGTGTTGTCCTCCCTAGAATCAAAATTTTCTTAAGATATAAAGTGTGAGTGGTTCATGAATGACCTAAATTCAACTAGGGATAGCCTAAAAATATTGTAAAATTTGGTGATAGTCAATACAGGTTGATTAAACTGACTATGCATGTTTGAGCAGTAGAAAGACTTCCCATTGTTATGCAACTAAAAACAATACCGTACACGATGCTACTCATGCTAACAAAATGTAATTTTAACTCCTCAAAGTAGTACTATATGCAAACAATGGGTGGTCGATACACAAAAGGGATGTGGATATGATGATGAACAATATTGATATTGTGATATGTATAAGAGGATATAACATAAAAAATGCCTAAAATACATGGTGGTATATGACTGACATATGTGCGAGAGACCTAACACAAGTGCAATAAGTAAACACAAGATGGTGTGTCCTAATATGATGTCTGATATGTTGGATGTGATCATGTAGGCGTATGTAGAAATGTAGTGAAGAGAATGTTGATGTGTGGTAGTAGTAATTATGAGTGATATGTATGATTATGTATGAAAGAGCAATGTGAGTAAGCCAAAGGTAAAATATGCCTTTAGAATGGAGATAATGGTGAAGTGACACCAAGGGGATTTGGTACCTTTGGAATTTGTGGAGAAAGTAAACAGGTGCATGATATGGATGCAAAGTGGTATATTCCCATATGATATCCAATGTATTGGATGAAAGTGAACATATGAGAAAGAATATATAAGCAAAGTAAAATAATGCCAATGTAAGGCTGTGGTAAGTGTGAGTGAAGTGGATGAGTGTGCATGATAAAGTAAAATGAAAGAGAGTAAGGAGAGAAGAAGTAGAAAGAAAAATAGGAAAAGAAGAAAAAAAGCTCAAACTAAATCAAGAGTATGTAGCCGCTCGTAGCATGACCATACAATAATGACATAGGATGAAAAATGAGAAAAGAGAAAAAAATAAGATCGATCTAAGTAAAAGGTATGTAGTTGCTCGAAGCGTGACGATACAATATTGATTGGGAACAAAAAGAAGTAGAGAGAAGAAGGACAAGAATAAAAAGAGGATCCAATCAAAGGTATGTTACCGCTTGAAGCGTGACCATATAACATTGATGTATATCCAAATGATGTGGATGTGGGAGAATATGGAGTAGAATATTGATGGATTAGAGGAAAATGAAATATAAGATACATCACCAATGGATGATTTTGATTTGTTTGTATTTTGTTTTTGGATTTTTGTTATTTTTGATGTTCAATGTACAAGAATGTACAAGCAATAAAATTTATCCCTTAGAGTAAAAACTCTGTTAAGACCAGAAAGTAGACAAGAAGTGAAAAATTGCTAGGCTAGGCTATGCTATGCTAGGCTAGGCTATGTGGATTGCTACACCTACACTAGGCTAGGCTATGTATATGGTTAGGCTATGCTAATGTTAGGCTAGGATATGCTATTCTAGACTAGGCTATGTTGATGCTAGGTGTATGCTAGTCTTACTCTAGGCTAGGCGATGGATATGGCTAGACTACGATGATTCTAGGATAGGCTATGTCATGCTATGCTAGGCTTACAATAGGTCTATGGGTAGGCTAGGCTATGATATGCTATGCTAGTATAGGATATGTCTATGGATAGACTAGGCTATTCTAGGTTAGATTATGTCTATGGCTAGGCTATGCTAGGCTAGGCTATTTCTATGGCTATGCTATGCTAGGCTAGGCTATGTCTATGGCTAGGCTATGCTGATGCTAGGCTAGGATATGCTATTCTAGGCTAGGTTATGTCTATGGCTAGGCTATGTATATGGTTAGGATATGCTGATCCTAGGCTAAGATATGCTATGCTATGCTAGGCTAGGCTATGTCTATGGCTAGGCTATGTATATGGATAGGCTATGCTATGCTCTTCTAGGCTATATTTATGACTAGGCTATATTGATACTAGGCTAGGCTATGCTATGCTATTCTATGCTAGGCTATGTTTATGGCTAGACTATGTCTATGGATAGGCTATGCTATGCTATGCTATGCTAGGCATAACTATACTAAGCTTACACTAGATCTATGGCTAGGCTATGTTAATGCTAGGCTAGGCTAGGCTATACTATGCTAGGCTAGGCTATACTATGCTAGGCCAGGCTATGTCTATGGCTAGGCTATGATATGCTAGGCTAGGATATGTCATGCTATGCTAGGCTTGAACTAGGTCTATTGCTAGGCCATGTTGATGCTAGACTAGGCTAGGCTATGCTATGCTAGGCTAGGCTATGTCTATGGCTAGGCTATGCTATGTTAGGCTAGGATATGTCTATGGATAGGCTATGCTATGCTAGGATAAGAGTATGGCTAGACATACACTAGGCTAGACCATGCTTAATCTAGATGCTTTTTTAAATGAAGGCATAAAATTAATCTAGTGGCACCAAAAAAGTACAAGGAATGACATCACCTTGCATGCACCATGGTGAGAGGTGGTTTATCGAAAGGTATGAGGGATATAAATACCTATGGGCATAAGGCTCTTAACCACCCTATCTTAGATTCCTGATGATGTGGGTGGATGAAAAATAGTACCTTGTGTATCAGGGACCAATTTTTGAAGTAGAATTCAAAATTTGAACACCCACATGAGAATTTCCTTGGACCTCAATATTCACACGTGACCATGTGTCTCAAGGCTTTGGTAGAGTACATTTTGTTGATGATGAATGCAGTACAGGTGGTGGGATCGAAATTGATGGTTGATGCCCCAATATTCAATGAATGGAATGAATGGTAGGTTGTGGGACTAGTACTTGTTTTTGTTATAATAGTACCTATAAATGATGAATGAATTATGGTGGGATTGACATTGGTGGTTGATGTCCCAATATCCAATGAATAAAATGAGTGGTAGGTTGTGAGACTAGTACTTATTTTTTGTACTAGTACCTGTTGATGTGTGAATGAGGTGTTGATATATTGAGAGGTGAATGCTAAGCAAAGGATGCAACCTATAAGAAAAGGGTACACCCTATTGAGGACTTGGATGATGAATGTGTTGATTGAAAGGTGAATGGAAGGCAAAGGATGTAACCATTAACAAAAGGATTCTACCTTTTAAAATATTCTAGTGATGAATTTGTTGATTGAGAGGTGTTGGAAGGAGGTGATACTCTACCAGTTTTGGAAGATGGCATGGAAGGAGGTGAAATTATCTAGATGTTGGTGATACCTTATTTGTACCAATCGTCAATCATTAAAAGTATCATATTCTCAAGATATATTAGATTTTAATACATTTCTTTATTTTCTTACACACCACTTGGCTCTTTAGTAGTTATCACCTCTTGATTTATCTAAAAATCTATCAATATTTGACCATATATATCATCATATTTATCAACATTGTATTCCATTTTAATGCTTTATTATTTGGTTGTAGGACTTGCCAATGCAACCTAATTATCCTTATATGCTTGAAGACCATATTTAAAATGAAATTTCACTAATGAATTCGCTTTGGAAACTTTTACCATAGCTTAAACAATGTCATTATATTTTATCATTTTATCTTGGTTGGATCATAACTCATTAAAGGTATCCTTGGTATCTTATGCCTCAACATCATCATCCATAATTTGCAAAGATCCTTCCTTATAATTTTTATTGTACATAGTCCCTAATATAGATTTATTCATTTGTATTTACCACCTCTTTATCCTTAGTGATTGACGGTAGAAATTTTTTACTTTACAGTTACACCATTTCATTCTTTTTAATGGTTAATGGTAGAAAAATTTTACTTTACAATAACACCATTACATTATGACCACATAGAGGCATTACAATATATTTGTAGGAGTTGAACCTATGATATCTCCTTGAAAGTTGAGGAATTTAACCATTTGAGCTCATACCATTTGATCCACCACTTAGGTTTTTAAAGTTTTAGTAATATAGAAATTTATGTTTATCAAAGTGTTATTATTTTCGTGCCATTTTTTTATTTCATTTGTTCAAGAAAAAAAGAAAAATTTAAATGTTTTTATTTTAGTCATTATGAAGTCAAAATTTGTGGAATACCTACAATATATAGGGGGAAGAGCCTCAATGACGTGTGCTTTATATAATTACCAAGGAGGACGTATGTAAAAGTTTGAACTTGTAGAGAGTCGTGCTTAAAATTTTCTAAGTGTTTCCCTTTGCATGTATAAGCTATTTTTTGTTGAGTCACACTGCTTTAACCCAAATTGAATTCCTATTTAGAATATTAGTGCCATCCAAACACCAAAGAAATATAAATTTCTAAAGTGTTGATTTCCTTTGTGAAACTAGATGATATGAGAGGATTTACTATTTTAAGTCATCCTTGAAACTGACAAGCCTTTAGGATCTTTAACCTATAGTTGACAATCCATTTGAGTTTGCCATGTCATATTGCCCCTCTATAATCTATTTTTGTCACATATCCTCATTATCCGTAGTCTTTAGACTTCTTATCACATCAACCAATTAAGATTTGCCACAACAATTGTGAATGACATTCAACATTTGAAAATCCTTATTTCCATTATCACCCTAATTAAACCCATTTTTATCCTCGAATCATTGCAAATTATCATGTCACTATTTTGTTGAATTTTGTCTATGCAACTCAATTTATCTTCTCATCCCCTTTGCAATTTCATTATCAAATTTTATTTTTAATTCTGACCCATTTTTGGTGCGATGCCCTATTTATGATGATGATTGAGTTGTAAAATTGAGCATAATCTATTTTTCTAGTCTAGCTAAGAAGTAGGTATGGTTTTCTAGGTATCATCATAGGATTTGTTACCTATTTTTAATCTTCATCATCCTACATCATTATTGTTCCAATTTCATAGAATTCCTCTCCTACATTAGTTTGGGGTTAAATTTCATTGCATTGTGAATTGGTGCATTTCCATTTGTAGACTTGACTATATATTCCATAAAATAGGAGGTACTTAGCCATATTTTATATATTCTAAATGTTATAGGAGGTTAAATTTCTTTCGTTAAATATTTTGGATGTGTGATTGAAGATAGGAATTATTTTTCTAAGATGACTTGTTGATTAATTTTAGATGCTCTATAACTTTAAATTTGGTTCTAGAGTGTAGAGGGGGAAAACTACCCTACCACATACAATTCCCAAAAGGCTTGATCTGCAAAGGTATAAAGCCTTATGGGGTGAAATGTGGGGGTGTGTTGTACTCTACACTCGATGCTAGGGGGAAGGGTTCACCAGGAACTGTTTAAGGACTCGTTCCAAGTCCTCAAGATATTCAGGAATGTTTGATGTATTAAATTTCAAGACAAACACTTAAGTTTGGCCTTTATTAGATCTAAGATAGAAAAGATAAAGGATAATGTAAAAAACATAATTAGACAGCTAAAAATAGAATGCAGACATATAAGAGCTATCCTGGAATGATTCTTTATTTTGAATGCTCACTAACCTAGGGTTTATTTTAGAAAACCTTTAAAATAGAAATACACTAGAAAATTGCACAACAATTATCCCTAGATGCAAGCTAAATGTATTTTTATTTTAGATTCCTAAGAATCAACAATGAAACCATATTTTTCAACCAATAGAATGAATAGAGTACTTGTCTAGACTGAAGGTTGACTTAGCCTTTTCTGCCTCTTGTCCAATGATATCAAGAGTTCCTATTTTTGCAAGATAACTTAAGAAACAATCAAAAATATGATTAGCATTAGGGGGTATTCTTAGGCCACTGCACAATAAAGCAGCAGTCAAGCCCCCTAGGTCCTTTTAGATGACCTTTGAAAATAGAAGTGGAAATTGACCTTTGGAAGAAGAAGAAGCATAACATAATATAGCAGAACAAAATAATGAAACAGAGTACAAAATGCCCTAATATGGTCTAAATTTAGTCTATAACATATATCTAGGGTTTAGGGGTAGCATATTTCCCCCGAACATGGTCTATGCAAAATTTTTCCCCGTAGGGAGCGACCGTGATATCGCACAGCAAAATCATACCTTGTAGAACTCGGGTGCGATTTTGCAGAAGCTAAGAGAAAAATAAAAAAATGTGAATTAATGAATGTGTAATCAAAACCTAACTAATATGCAAAGTATAGAAGAGAAAAAACAACTCGGTAGTAGTGAAGAAGCAAGCAAAAGGGATGGAGACCTCCAAGTTGTAGATTCATCCTTAGGGCTTCAACACTTATCCACCAAGAGTAGCAATACACAATCTAATGCAGTAAAAAATAAAACTTCAATAGATCACACTTCACACTGGAAAATTAGCTTGCTTGCAGAAGAAGAAGAAGAAGAAGACCTCAAAAAAGTAGAGTTAACATGAACTTGCTTGGTAAGAACTTTATTGGACAAAATGAATTTCAAACCCTCCTTTTATAGTGGATTTAAAACAAGAGAGGGTGGGAAAAACCTAAGCACAACTGACCCTAAAAATATCAACTTTGAAAATTAGGGTTTCCTTAAGAGAAAACCCTAAAATGCAAAGTCGCGCTCCATAAAGACGGGGCGCGACATCACACCAACTAGACCCCCATGTGGTTTTAATGTATTTTGGAGGGTCAAATGGAGTCAAAATAGGTCATATCATATATCGTTGTATATTTTTGATACTGATCCAATGGTATATGATTTAGGAAAAATGAATAATATTTGGTAGGGAAAAATAGGCTTAAATATTATCCTACTTTTCCAAGGAGAAAACAAGGGATCTAGTGAAAATTATTCACCTTAGTGGGTCAATTTTACATGTCTAAATTTTACCCCCTATTTGATGTATTTAAGGCCAAGTAAATGCATCAAAGAAAGATGTAAACACCTATGGTCAAGAAGATAAAAAACACATAAAAGGGGTGGCCAGGATTGGGAAAAAGGGTGAGATATTAATACCATTAATGCCTCTATGGCTAGGGTGCCCTCTCAAGTTTTGAAAGGAAATAAAATTCCTTAAGAAACTCAAAAAAAGCAAAGAAAGAAAAGGTAAAACATAGAAAAATAGAGAATAAAGCAAGCAAAATAAACAAAAAAGCAAAGAGCACTGGGTATATCATGAATCTAATGTATCTAGAATGAAATACATGGATGAATAGAAGAAATGGAAAGAAAGAATAAGGGAAGAGAGGAAGAGAAAAATAACAAGAACAAGAAGAAGAATCCAAAGGTCAACCATAGAAATTGAAAGAAGCTGATCAAGAACCCTAAATGAAGGGTGTTATACCCAAAGAGTGAAAACCTACTATGGGTGTAGTACTCACTAAGATGGATAGATGGGAAAAATATGGAGTGTAACCCACTATGGGTGATTGCTCAAATGATAAAATGATGGAGCGTAACCTGCTATGGATGATTGCTCGCTAATGACTATTATAGGGTGATTACCCGTTAGGATGTATACCGAGGCCTATTGAAATAGCCAAGGAGCTTATCCTGTAATGGGGTGTTGAGCCCGTTGAGTCAAAAGAAGTGTAACATAATAGGGATGATATATACTATTGCTGATGTGAATGATGTATTAGCAAGTACTACCCAATAGGGGTGTAATATGAATATCTATATATATATATATTTATTTATATAGACCAAGTCATATGAGCATAACATAATGTGAGTGTGTACATGTGCTAGAAGAAATAAGAGGAACAAAATAAGGAGCAATAAACTATGCATGTGTGCCCCCATATTGAAGTTTTAGCTAGTGAAAATTCAAGAGGGAGAAAATGTGCAAAAAAAAGAGAGAAGAATGTATATCCTTATCTAAAGAAGGAAGACAAAGGAAAAATGAGAATTATGCAGAGGACAAGGATATACCATAAAAGGTTTGCATTCCTTGACTTTGGAGAGAGATGATGATCATTGTAAAAATTTTCAAAGTCAAGGAATACAATAAGAAGAGAGAAGAGAAGAAAGAGCAAAGGAAGCAAAGAAGAGAAGAAGGGATGAAAATGCATAGGCCCTAGGTTGGGGCTTCACTAGGCATCAGAGCCCTAGTGAAAGTGCAATGCATGTGAGCATCATCACATGCCATTGTCATGAATCCCCATAAGCTATATGAAAAAGTAGTCATGAGCAAGCAACAATGCAATTATGACAAGAAAAAGTGCAAGAAGATATAATTTCAGGAAACCATGCCAAGTATGGAAGTAAACTAGTATGATGGAATGAGAATGTAAATGCATACCTAATTAAAGATTGATTTATTTTATTTTGTCTTATTAAACAATAGTCAAAACACATTTTAATTGTGCTTCGTATCTTAACAAAAAGAATAGACATTCAAGGGACTGTGTCATCAAAGAAAAACCTAGAAGGCAAGCCATCTCGATGATTATAATCATAGAGAGGCTCCTTCATAGATATTTCTTTGGCAGCCATAACATGATAATCAATAAATTCTTGAACAAAACCATTTTTCTTAACATAAGAAGGAGAAATCCCTAATATTGCAAGATCTTTATGAGAAGCAAAATATTTACCATTAGAACATAGAATTTATAATATTACAAAATAAGATGTTAGAGGGATAATGGGGATCCTTATCCTCATTACTCTGCTCCAAACCTTGATGAGATATATCCAAAAGAGGTTCTTGAAGAAATTGATTGTCTTGATACCATGATGAAACTTTGATTAGAGGTTCCTCACTCACTTTTAGATTGTTGGATTGTTAAAATTTTTGGGATGAGGAACTTGGATAAAAATATGATGAAACTGAAGGACAAGCATTGACACCAAAATGATCTTGTTCAACCATTGAACAATATTCAAATGGATGAAGGTCACCTGGAATGGTAATAACTTGTTCTTTAAATTTGAATTTCAAACATTGATGAAAAGTAGAAGGGACAACCTTCATTGCATGGATCCAAGGATGTCCAAGAAGTAAATTAAAATATGCAGGGCAAGGTACCACATAGAACAATGTATCTAAATTTTTAGGTCCAACTTTGAGGGGAAGTGATATGGTGCCACAAGCTTCTTGGTACTCATTGTTGAATGTTTTGATGATTGCATCATATTTAGTTAAATATTCCTCTTTTAATCCAAAATTTTGGATAAATTTATATGTGCATAAATTTAGGGAAGAACCATTATGAATAATAACCATCTTGATAAGGGTTTCCCCAATAAATGTAGTAATGTAGAGAGAAGAATCCCTACATAGGTATGAGGAAGATATATCATAATCCAAGAATGTGATGTGATGCCCCAAGAAATCTTAAAACATTGGCCATATTACTAGGGGAAATATCTGTAGGGATAGATTGTTGTTTTAGAACATTTATTAAGGCTTCTCTATGAGTAGGAGAATTTTGCAAAAGTTCTAAGAGGGAAATATTTTCTAAAAAACTCATCTCCTGTTGAGACCATTGGATCTATCGATTCTACACCTGTTGCTCTGAAGTAGTTGTTACCATACCAACCATTTGGTTACCATAATTATGTTGTACATTTTTACAAGATACTTGATTAACTACATGTTGTCCTTACTTAGGTATATTCTGGTTGGTAGTGGACTTTTGTTGACTATTTGAATATTGAGAATTTCTTACATCAAGAAGTCCTGCATCAATTAAATCTTGAACCACATGTTTCAATCTCTTACAAGAATTTGTCCAATATCCTTCTACTCTATGATATGCACAATGTTGTCCTACCTTTTACCAACTAGCTATAGTATCTAGTTGCCTTATAAGATGTAACTCAATTGCATTGGATTCCAAGAGTTTCTTTAGGACTTCTTCCAAAGGTATGCCAAGTCTTGTTAAATTTCTTTGTGGAGGTTTTTGAAGTATTATATTTTTTAGGTTTTTAACAACATTATTAACATGCCTACTATCCATTACACCATCACCTACCACATCCCTATTCTCATACTATGAATTAATGGTATTATCTTCTTTCACTTTGAGATGTCCTCTTCTGATAAGAGCTTGTTCCACTTTTCTTGCTAATTCAATTGCTTGATCTAAATATGTGACAATAGTAGTTTCTAAAGCATAAGATAACTATTGTTGTAAACTACATATGAATATATCAATCATATATTTTTGAGACACAAGTTTTCTTAATCGACCAACTAAACTTCTCCAACGGTCTAAGAATTCTGAAAAAATTTCTTCTTTACTTTGCTTTAAATTATATAGGTCTCTCATTGTCACTTCCTTTTCAATATATGCACTAAAATGATGAACAAATAATTTTGCAGTCTCTCTAAAATTCCTTAAATAATTGTTGGGTAATCGATAATACCATTCTAATGCCATGCCATAAATACTCTTAGGAAACATATTTAGTAATAACATATCATTATAGATGAGATCATGACAAGCTATTCTAAATATTCTTATATGCTCTATAGGATCTTCTGTACCCTTATATATAGGCAAAACCAACATGGAAAAATGCTTAGGATAAGGCCTAGTAGCAACCATAGGGTCTATGGGTTGATTGCACATCTCTTTATAATTGTAAGTAAAACTAGAAGGCTGAATCATATCCATTTTTAAAGCCAACTGTTTACCACATTTGCCAAATTTTGAACTTCTAGATTACTATTGTGCAATACCCCTAGATTCACTAAGGGAAGGGTATGGGTAGGTTGTTGAAAAGGCACTTGGATTATGCTGGAGGTATTGATACTATTGTGATATGTGATATCTTGCTAGAGAGGATAACTAACATTGGGTGGAATAGAGGAAAAAGTGTTGACATTAGTAGATTGAGAAGGAAATTGAAAATAATTTTGAGTGACATTACTGGTTGGAGGAATTGGTGGATTCACCCCAATGTTGGTGGTCATAGTAGTGGCATAGTTTGGTTTATGGACATGATTACCATGATTAAAATATTCAAACAAAGGGTTATCATGAATATGCCTAGGAGAGATAACTAGAGGAGGAAGAAGATCTCACCTCTTTTGAGTTGAGCTTTCGGTTCCATAGGCTTGAGTAAAGAATCCTTATGGCATTCCATGAAACCCAAAAAATGATCAAATTATTAAAAAAAGTAGTGATCCTTAGGATCTTCAAGGGGATAAAGACTATTATCAACCTTTTCTTCTTCAAGTTTATAATTTTTTCTATCAATTAGATCATTCTCTTGGAAAATCTCATCAAACCTCAAAGGCCTTTGCTCACTCCCAAGGTTGAAATCCATTAAGAGAAGAGAAAAAGACTAGGGTAAAAAGGAAGGAGCTAAAACCAATGAAGACAAAGCACAAGAAATTATGTTTTTAATATTTTCTTATCTAACACACAAAATTAATGATATTGATTAAAGTTTTAAAAGAAAAGGAGGTGTTCATATTGGGTTCACCAAAGATGTAGAGGGGGAAAAATGCCCTACCACATAAAATTCCAAAAAGGCTGGATCTACAAAGGTAGAAAGCCTTATGGGGTGAACCGCAGGGGTATGTTGTACTCTACACTCGGTGCTAGGGGGAAGGTTTCACCAAGAATGGTTTAAGGACTCATTCGAAGTCCTCAGAATATTCAAGAATGTTTGATGTATTCAATTTCAAGAAAAACACCTAGGTTTAGCCTTTCTTAGATCTAAGCTAGAAAAGATAAAGGACAATGCAAAAAATAAAATTAGATAGCTGAAAATAGAATGCAGGAATACAAGAGCTATCTTAGAATGATTCTTTCTTTTGAATGCTCACTAACCTAGGGTTTATTTTAGAAAACCTTTTAAAATAGAAATACACTAGAAAATTGCACAAAAATTATCTCTAGATGCATGTTAAATACCTTTTTTTCTTTTAGATGCCTAAGAATCAAGAATAAAACTAGATTTTTCAACCAATAGAATGAATAGAGCACTTGTCTAGACTAGATGTTGACTTAGGCTTTTCTACCTCTTATCCAATGATATCAAGAGTTCATATTTATGCAAGATAACTTAAGAAACACTTGAAAATATGATTAGCATTAGGGGGCTTGCTTAGGATTTTGTACAATAAAGTAGCAGTCAAGCCCCCTAGGTCCTTTTAGACGACCTTTGAAAATAGAAGTGGAAATTGAACTTTGGAAGAAGAAGCATAATAGAATATAGTAGAACAAAATAATGAAACAAAGTATAAAATACCCTAATATGGTCTAAATGCAGTCTATAATATAGATTTAGGTTTTTGCAGTAGCATCTTGCCATCAAACGTGGTCTATGAAAAATTGTGCCCCATAGGGAGCGACCACGATATCATACAGTGAAATCGCACCCTGTAGAACCTAGGCATGATTTTGTAGAAGCTAAGAGAAAAATAAAAAAATATGAATTAATGAATGCGTAATCAAAACCTAACTAATATGTAAAGTATAGAAGAACAAAAACAACTTGGTAGTAGTGAAGAAGCAAGCAAAAGGTATGGAGACCTCCAAGTAGTAGATTCCTCCTTAGGGCTTCAACACTTGTCCACCAAGAGTAGCAACACACAATCCAATGCAACAAAAAATAAAAATTCAATAGATCACACTTCACACTTATGAATTAGCTTGCTTGTGGAAGAAGAAGAAGAAGACCTCAAGAAAATAGAGTTAACATAAAATTGCTTGGTAAGAACTTGATTGCTTGGATTAAAAATTGATTGAAAGAAATGAATTTCAAACCCTCCCTTTATAGTGGATTTGAAATAGGAAAGGGTGGAAAAAACCTAAGCACGACCGACCCTAAAATATCAACTTTAACAATTAGGGTTTCCTTAAGAGAAAACCCTAAAATGTAAAGTCGCACTCCATAAATACGGGGCATGACATCACACCAGCTAGACCCTTGTGCAGTTTTAATGCATTTTGGAGGATCAAACGAAGTCAAAATGGGTCATATTATATACCGTTGGAAATATCCTTTTGAGCCCGATCCAATGGTATAAGATTTAGGAAAAATAGATAATATTTGGTAGGGAAAAAATAGGCTCAAATATGACCCTAATTTTCCAAGGAGAAAATAAGGGATCTAGGGAAATTACTCACCTTAGTGGGTCAATTTTCTGTGTCTACATAGAGAAATTATTTTACTCTCTTTTCCTTCATCATTCTAAAAAAGGATGTTGAGCTATTTTTATTTCTACAAACATACTAATATGGATATTTTTAGTCTTATGTCTATGATCCAACATGTCAAATTGGCCTATCGATGAAGATGTGCAGTTGACATCCATTTTCATTTAAACACCCAACTAAATTGGCTATGTTTCCCTCTAGGAAGCGAAGCATCTAGAAAATAACATTAGAAGAAAGGAGGGCCAAGCAAAGTCTTCCTATATCTAGAGTCTACATAGTTGCCTAAATTCTATGCACAAATCACCTAAGTATCACTTACTTTATAGATGTAATAGAATTAAAGTTGAAGTTCTCCAACATTGAGTCATTGTTGGTGAGTACCCCACAACATAAAGGCACCCAAAATTGTCTAAGTGTCTCCTTAGCGGATGCATAAATGTAGTACCATTCTTAACATTCATGCTTACATACTCCAATATTGAAGAATCATCACTCTGCAACTCTACACCCAATATTCTCCTTCTATAATTATGAAGCCTTTCATATGTTGGAAAACCCCTCATTTTAATAGTCCCTTCCTTTACATGTCAAAATTCCATAAATTAGCCAAGTATTGACACTTTATGGGTGCAAAAGCATTCATGTTGTCTCACATATTTTGAAATGGGTGATGTACTTTATAGTCTTTTTAACCAAAAATGATAGGAAATTTCACTAAATATTGCCTCTACAAGTGTAGATTAGGGAGTGTTTATAATTCTTATCTCCATGCTTGCATATATTCTTGTATGTAATTGTAGAGGGGAAAAATTGCCCTACCACTTACAATTCCCAAACAAAATTTTGGATCCGCAAGGAGGGAACATTTTGTGGGGTGAACCACGAGGGTATGTTGTACTCTACACTCAGTGCTAGGGGAAGGGTTCACCAGGAACAGTTTAAGGAATTACTCCAAGTCCTTAGGATATTTGGGATAGTTTAATATATTCAGTTTCAAGACAAACACCTAAGTTTGGCCTTTCTAGCTCTAAGCTATAAGAGATAAAGGATAATGTAGAAACATAATAAGATAGATAAAAATAGAATGCAGGCATACAAGAGCTATCTTGGAATGATTTTTTATTTGAATGCTCACTAACCTAGGGTTTATTTTAGAAAATATTTAAAGTAGAGAACATACAAAGTAAATGAATGGAAATTATCCCTAGAATATAGCTACAAAAAGCCGCTACATAAAGATCCCACTGAAAGGTATTACAGAAAGAATATTGACCAAGTCAAATTGTCTAATGCATTGTCATGCCATGTCCAGTGACAACGTAGCATCATTACAAAGCATATACAATCATCATAGTTGACTGATATGTTGGAATTGTACATGAGACTTTTATATTTATTAATTTGTTATATAAAATTGTTATTAGAAAATTATAAGATCATTATATTGTTAAGATGCTTAGATTTAGATGCAAGCCTATTTTATCTCTTTCGCAAATGAAGGATAAATAGTTGTATTGTTGCATCATTATTTTATTCAAATTAAGGACTTTTGTTATGTTAGTTCATCTCATTTGTTACTTGGACCATTGTGATTGTGAAAAAGTCCAAGGTGGTTACGAAATACTAATAGTTTAGATTATTATTGTTGTAAGGTTAGTATTTCAATCATCAAGCTGATAAAAATATGGTAAAATACGTAGAAGAATTCCATTGAAAATGTCCAAGTGACATTATAAAATATAGGAAAGAGAACTTTGGAAAGGTCTAATTATTTTTATATAGTTTTTTATTCTGAAGGCTTGATGTTCAGGATTATGTACATTTGAATTTCATCAATAAAGCAACAGTACTTTTCTTCATAAATTTGGTAACTATGTCGTTGATTTCATTATGATTTATTCGCTTATATAATCTTTACTATATTTTCCTGTATCCATGAATTAAAATAGTGGTAGTATTTTTAGTGAATATTAGTTACTAAAGTAAATTAGATTAGGGGAGAAGAGATTTGCATTGTCCTCTAGGAGGCAGGGCCCACTTTGAAAACTAGTCCCTACTCTCTCACTTCTGAAATAGGTTAGGATTAGTTAGCACATAGGATTAATTTTAGATTATCAATTAAACTAAATTGCATCACTTTATACTATAAGGTAAAATCAGATAGTTAAATCTATAATAGGTTGCACGTGGATCCATACCAATAAATATATACAACATCAAATTAGTATAAATCATAAATTACACTTTTTTTCATTTAACACAATTTATTTTTCTATAACTTTTATTTTCTGCAAACCTAAAACTAAGAAAAATAGAAATAAATCACGGATTAATCATTGTGGTATAATCTATATTGGATTACTGTTCTTTAAATCATTCATATTGGATTGATAATTAGTTGTAGAGTTTACCGCTAGATATTTTGGCGTCATTGCCAGGGAGAACAATATTATAATTTTTAATCAAATTTTGTTGGTTTGTGTAAGAAAAGAGGCTTACCTATATGTGGAAAGAGGTATGAGTACTTGGTGTGCATATGGGTCAGAGTGGCATAAGAAGTCCTAACAAGCCCCTTTGTTCAATATTGTTAGGTTATTTTTCTTAGGATAATTTTACTGCTTTCCTAGTTAATATATGATTTCAACAAATTTCAAAGCATTGGGTGGTTGTTGTTGCTTTCTTAGGTTTGGGTTCTTTGACATGTGAAAATAGGAAGTAGGTGAGATTGAGTGACACAATAATTTATAGGGATTAGGATTGCATTTTATACTCACATGGATCGTGTGTATTAAATGTCGATTGTAAAGGCGAACATACCTATAAATATATTTTTGATCAATATAATGGGAAGTTTTCATTTGTGCCATTTCGTGTCATTTATTAAGAGTGTTTATCACATCATTGGTATCAAAGTTGAGTATTGGATAGGTGAGTATCCTCTTCCTCTAGGCCATTCTGGTTCAAAAGAGGAACGAGAAAACCACCAATGGATCTTGGCTTTGGGTGAACATTAATTTCCTTTCGTAGACATCTTCGAGCACTTTCATTCGTGAAAAATCTCAACTAGAGTTCCTCTAAATTTGAACCTCATATAGTTGGGTCCCTTTAACTCTGAAATTCAACTCATGACCATCATTCTCAATGTTGACCATTTTGCTTGTCGAATTCACCGTACAACTTCAATAACTTTGTGCAAAAATGGTTGCACTTCAACAATTCCATGCAGCAATAGCTATCAATTTTTAATAGTTTATAGCTAAAATCCTTGTTTCTTTTTCTGAGGAACCTACTATTGATGATCTCATTCCTACCAAAGATCTCATTAAATATTATCAGGATTCTACCCCTAATATAGAAAAAGAAGAAATTGTAGCCACACCTGGATTCAAACCAGGATCTCTGGGTGAAATTCCCAACATATTTCCTTTAGATGATGTGGCTTCTATTTATCTTGATGTGGATCTAAGTTTTGAATCTCTTATTACTAAACCCAAAGATGTTTTGTCGTCTTTCATGGTTCCTATGATTATTGCATCTTCCCAACCTAGTATTTTTGATCTCTTGACTCTAAACATTGATCCGCTGCCTATGATTTTTATGTTGTCATACTTGGTGGCTTCGTAGCTCATTTTCCATAGTGTTGATCTACCATTTTCTAGTGTCACTTTACTACTTCCTACTTCTAGTGGCCCTCAAATTTTTTTTGGCCATTTCCCAATCGCTTTACAATTTTTTGGTAGCATACAACCCGATCTGGTATATTACGACGTAGCTCATTATTTTAGTTGCTTCCATCATAGTTTCTATCATGGCCTCCAATGATGCTTACAACCTCATGAATCACTGATACACTTTGTGTCTGTTTTAGCTATCAATTTTGACCTCCTTGATAAAATCTTGCATTTTTGTGACCCGATCATTGTATTCGTTGGGTTGTTTCAGCCCATGAGCCCCGATCTCTTTGTGACATCCAAAGAATGCCCATCAATCATTGCTCATCCATCATTACCCATGCTGGAATGAGCACATTCCATGTCAAAATTTTTCTACCTTCCCACTATCATTCTATGATCGAGGTATCCATCCCCATGGCTGCTGCCACTACTACCATTTTTTCCAGAGTAGATCATGATTTTAGCCCTTTCACTATGTATTTTGATGCATCCCTCCATTTTACAGTGTGAGCTCCCATTTCCTGGTCATGATACACATTTTTTAGATCATGATCCACCACCTTCTATGACACATTTGGCCACTCGCTACTCAATCGTTGACTATTTCATCGAGCATTATTGACTTTCATCCTTGCAAATAGAGGGCATACACTCATCTAATTTTGGCCTTGTTTCCTGATGCAAATCACATTTTTAGACCATACAAATCATTGATATTTGACCACCACTCGCACTCCCACCACATTTTTGAGACAATACACTCCTATCGTGAGCAACTTCCTTCACTATCCAATGAAGTTTCTATGTATAACGATATCCATACATTTTTAGGTGCACGTACATGGTGCTTTTTTATTAATTGATGTGACTTCAAATCAGATCCACATCAATCTAGGTCTTTTTTACATAGATGTATTCTTTTTGGGTACAATTCCACTTTTTGGCCACTCCCTATCATTTTTGGTGAATAAAAAACCTTTTGGTGCCAAAAATAACTAATTTTCCTAAGGTTTTGATATTTTTTGATAAGGTTTATATTTTTTGGTAGTTCACCTTTTTCTTCGGCCACTGTTTGCAAGTTTCATTATCAAAAATATCCAGTGGGATTATCCCACATATCAGGTGTTTTCACTGTCACCAGGTTTATATATGGTGAATATCACAAATATTTTTAGCCCGCTTTCATGAGCTATCCATGATCCTATCAATATTATTCGTATTACCTATTCCACCCATGTGTATGCGATCATTGCTCATATCCACTATCCTTGCCTTAAATATTTTTGCACTTTCTCCTATAATTTCACCTCCCTATTGGTCCATTCAAGTTGTTTTCCCTTTCTACCATTGTGTTCCCTTGACTTTTCATGTCGTGTTCTCTATCGATTTTTGTGCGCTCAGTCTAGTATGCCATACTGAGTCAACATTGCACCCATTTTTTGTGATACGCCATTCCATGCTATCAACATACCCTATGTTAGGTATTATCATGTCCACATGTGTCAGTCCCTCTATCCAAAGTCCATGCTATCAGCATGACATCAGTGTCAATTTTGTCCTATCTGGTGCCATTGTTCAATTAGTGTCCACAGTCCTCATCGATGTTAGCACACACATTCAATTCGTATTTATTAATGCACCTTAATTCATGCAATCACATTTATTTAATGCACCATTCAATCACATTTATTAATGCATAATTTATCGCTCATAAATACCTTTCATTAATGCTCGAGGTCCAACATTCAAAACCAAAGCTTTTAATGTCGATAAAATTAAAATTTCTCACTTGGCATATTGTGTACATGGTTCAAGGTATCTTTTGCTGCATCTTCTTCGACACTTCAGTTGTTGCTATCTTCTGCTCAATTCTAGGACCCATTTCAACTGTTCATCGGAATAGCAGTGTTTATGGTCATTGGAATGCATTTTTTGAGCCTGATCTAGATCTAGTATTCAATATTAGTTTTATGAAGACATGTAGAACTTTGATATTTTGCTCTTCATATTTTTGAAACAAGAGTGCATTTTTAGTTGTACTCGACACTTTTTAGCTACCCATATTTCTCTTCCACACCTATATGCATTGGGAACCAATGCTTCTTTAGTGGGGAGGAATGATAGGGATTAGGATTACATTTAATACTCACATGGATTATGCGTATTAAATGTCGATTGTAAAGGAAGACATGCCTATAAATATGTTTTTGATCAATATAATAGGAATTTTTCATTTATGCCATTTCGTGTCACTTATTAAGAACAATTTAACCTTTCAATTTTAGCATTTTATTTTCAGCCAAATTTACTTTTCAAGCAACATTTCACCTTAATTTACTATGCTAAGATTAGCTATAGAAATTCATTGAGTATGAATTGAACCTATTTTAGTGGCAATAATTTTTTTTTAGAAATAGAAATTTTATTTTTCTCTTGATGTGCTAAGGTTGGTTGTACAAATCCATTGATTGTGAATTGCACCTAGTTTTAGTAACAGTAGGATTATTTTACAAATAGAATTTTTATTTTTCTCGAGTTGTGCTAAGATTGGTTGTAAATATTCATTGGCTATGGATTGCACCTAGTTTCAGTAACAGTAGGATTATTTTTGAAATAGAATTTTTATTTTTCTCCTGTTGTGCTAAGATTGGCTGTACAAATTCATTGATTGCGAGTTGAACCTAGTTTTAGTAACAGTAGGATTGTTTTAGAAAGAAGAAATTTTATTTTTCTCTTAATGTGTTAAGGTTGGCTATAAAAATTCATTGGCTATGAATTGCAGATTGAATCTTAACAATAGTAGGATTGTTTTAAATTGTCAACAAAAACAAAACAAAAATAGAACCAAAACAAAAAAAATAAATTATGAAAATTGAAAAAAAGGAAGAACAAAAGAGAAGTAAAAAAGTTTCTAAATGGTAGAAAATTGTATTAAACAATCTATGCTGATTGACCTTAGAAAACTATTTCTAGAACAAGAAGTTAACCTCATTTTCAAGCAAAAACACAAAATATCTAGGAAAGAGTGGGAACACCTATGTGAGCACCTTGATATCATAAAGGAAAGATCAAAAGAATTGGGTAAAATCAAAAGAGTAAACATAGCTAAAATTCTAGGGTTAGATTATCACTCACCCTACCTTGACATTATAAGGAGTTGTGAATGGTGGCTTGAGGATAGGAGAGAAATAGTAAATTTAGTCATATACCCTTGGGATCATTTTTACGAAGACTCCCTTACGATTCACAAGTTACTAGCATATATAGAAAATAGGTAGGTGAGTGTAGAATATAACAAAAGATATCATCGAGCACCTAGAGTTGTACACTTTAGAGAACTATGTCAAGACTTACATTACAAATTATAGTTTGAGAGCCCTAACCCAATTACAAAATAAGCTTTTATTTTTTAATAGATTCTTATTGTAACAAAAGACTTTGAATTTTAAGAGGAGCATTATCTGACTACTGAACAACTAGATCCAATTAACGATATCCATATCTTGTTCAATGAATATTAGAAAGGAAAAAAATTATTGCAAGAACCAAAGAACTTAGAAATTTCATGAATAGACCTAGAGATTCAAAGGGAAGATTTATTAAGATTAGTGAACTAGAAGCAAATTACCAAAGAAACCTTAGTAAGAAATATAAAACTTTTGAGTTAAAATAAATTGAAATTGCAATCCAAACATCTATGAATTTAGCATCATGAGTAAAACAAGTTGAATTCCTAGAACAAGATCCCAAAATATATCTACTACCTGAACCAAAATTTGATGACCATATAGATCCCTCAACTATCTTTTCTAAACCTATACCTGGTCCAATTATTAAAATATTATATTCAGTTATGTTTGATCAAGCTAGTGAACATGGGGAAGTAAATAGAAACCAAAGGGAACATAGGCAAAGGACTAATGATCTTTGAGAAGTAGAAAATCAAAGGGGGGGTAGGCAAAGAAATACTTTTGCCTTCCTAATTCCTTCTTTAGAAGATAGTCTAACAAGAGAACACAAATTTATCTCTGTTGTTTTGCCTACCTTCCATGGGAAATCCCATGAGGATCTTGATGCATTTCTCTTTGAATTTGAAGTGGTATGCCAAGCCTATTTTTACACCACTAATGAGAAAAAATTAAGATTGTTTCCTTCTACACTTAAGGATGCAGCCTTAATATGGTTTATGGGTCTAGAAGATAGTGTTTGTATCTGATGTGATGGAGAACGTGGATTAAAAGACATATTCCTTGAAAGATATTAGGATTACTGTAGTGTTCGGGATAAGAAAGCCGAGTTGTTTCACATGAATAAAAATATTATGAATCCCTTCAATATTATCTTGAGAGATTCTAGTTTATGGGATCAAGAGTAAACATTAATTTGGATGAAGAAATTCAAAAATAACTTTTTCTTAAAGGGTTAAAGGAAGATGTCCTTGACATACTAAACCTTATGGAAAAGGAGGATATTCATCAGATGGGACTGGAAGAAATTACAAATCTTTGCAAGAATTATTCAAGAAACAAGCCATTAAGAAGTAATAGGTACCCATCATTAGGAGGGGGAGTAACAAAAAAAAAAATTGGCAATATGCTAGAGAGTCTCAAAACTGATTTATTGACTACATTAACAACATCCCTTGACCTCATGGACAAGAAAACAAAAGAGAAAACTATTGAAGAAATATATTGTCATAGATGTAGAAAGAAACACAACTTGAGGTAATATCCTCTCAATATTACAAATATTTCCAACACCTTTGCTTGTTGTAAAATCTATGACAAGAACCATATTACTAAAAATTGTAAATATATTTTGGCTATCAAAATTGCTATAAAAGAACCTAAGGTTGAAGAAGTAAAATATGCTTCTTTTATAACTCAAAGAAGAAATGGTCCATTTAATGGTCCACATAATTTGTCAAACTCTAACTATTCCAACCAACAAAGACCTAATTACTGGTCAAATGCTCCAAGTTGGATGAATTGAAATCAATGTAATCAAGATTGGAATATGCCTCCTTGGGCTCAATTCATGACCAATCCATATGGAAATTCACCTCCATGGACTCAAGGGATGGTAGGGTATAGTCAAAATTGCCTAATTGGAATATGAGTGGCCAATATAATGATGCAAGTCTCAAGGTTAGCCCTAACAATAAAATTTTCAAAATCAGCCTCAAAATAGACTCCTTCCACCTCCAAATAATGTAAATAATCCTCCTAAGCAACCACATTTACTAGATTAAGTAGTGCCTAATCCTAATAATAACAAGAATGTTCAAACAATCTATGAAACAAATGAGACATGTTCAAAATTGGTGGTACCTTGCCAAAAAATTCAATTAAGATCCAAAAAGTATTGGATACTATTAGAGCTACTCACAAAAATTGAAGAACCTACTCAAAATTTATTTGAAAAAGTAAACAGAGATGAAATACCTAAAGAAGATGTGGAAGCTATACTAGAAAATATTCTAGAAGAACAAAAAGAGATCTAAATTCATTAAATAAAAGGAATGGAGATACCATTTCCTAAAAGGTTGGCAATACCAAAGGAACCATCTAAACCAACTTTCAATTTCCTTCAAGAGTTAGAAAATGTTACCATTAAAATTCCTCTCTTACAAGCTATCAAGGATATTTCTATTTATTCCAAATTAATCAAGAACATATGCACAAATTCAGGAAGGAAAAATAAGAATGAAGCTCAAACCATTCAAGTTATTAGACAATTGTCTAAGATAATGACTAGAGGTAGGTTATTACCAAAATATAGAGATCCTGGAATACCTATACTCATAGTTCACATTAGTAAAATAGCCTTGTATAATGTTTTAATCAATTTAGGAGCTTCTATTAATATCATGAAAAAGAAAATAAGAGAATTTTTAGGAGTACACAAATTACAACCAACTTCTATAGTACTCCAACTTGTAGATAGGTCTACTATCAAGCCAAAAGGAAAATTAGAATATGTTATAGTATCTATAATTTCATGGGAATACCCTATAGAATTTGTAGTCTTAAAACCTAAGAAGAAGTTAGGGGGACATCCCTTAATTCTAGGATGCCCATATCTTGCAATAGTTGATGCCTACATTAGCTGCAGGTCCAGAAACATGACTATTTATAATGGAAAAAACACTAAAGATCTTAGCTTATTTTTTGAATCAATATTTGATAAAGATTTCAAAACAAATATGATATGATTTCCCTCATGATTTGGATGATATCCAAACCTTATCAATCAATGTCCTGAGTGAACACCTACAACAAGAAATTGAGGGGTCATTATCATTGCTTCCAAGTGATCAAAAGGAAGATCAAGGTCAAGATAATAGTTGTTTTTTTGAAGCTACTATGGTCAATAATGAAGCAAGCACAAGTCAATCTCAGTAAGTGTATCGTGCGACTATCACTTAAATGTTCTTGAACATGAGATTATGGGAATAGACACAAATACTAAAAATTATAAACAAGTAGACATCACACCTAGAAGGACCTTGAATATTAGTAATAAGCTTACAAGTGTACATGAATCACAACTGATAGATATGCTTCAGAAACATCAAATAGCACTTGCATAGAACTATGAGGACATGAAAGGAATACACCCAAATATTTGTACCCATCGCATATTTATTCAAGAAGGTTGCTGCTCAGTAAGACAAACCCAAAGAATATTGAATCCAGCTATGAAAGACATAGTTCATGAAGAAATCATTAAACTCTTAAATGTAGGATTTATATATCTAATTTCTAATAGCCAATGGGTGTCACCATTAGTAATAGTACCTAAAAAGAAAGATAAATGGAGGATTTGTGTAGATTACAAGGAATTGAATAAAGTGACAAAAAAATAACTATTTTCCCTTACCATTTATTGATCAAGTTCTCAACACCTTGGCTAGAAAAAAATATTTTTGCTTTTTGGATGGTTTTACTTGGTATAATAAAGTTTCAGTAGCTAAATAAGATCAATAAAAGATAACTTTCACATGTCCTATAGGTAGCTATGCTTATAAAGTCTTACCTTTTGGATTATGCAATACACCTGCTAATTTTCAAAGGGTTGCTTTAGCTATTTTTTCTAATTTTATTAATGAATGTGTAGAAGTCTATATGGACAACTTCACAGTCTATGGTAACACCTTTGAAGATACTCTATCAAGCTTACAAAATTTTTTGGTAAGATATCAAGAATAAAGTTCTACTAAAATGTTTCAAACCTAACACTTTGGCCTACTATGAATTAAGATGCCCATCAATTTATTGATAGATGTGATGCTTGTCAAAGGGCTAGTAAACCTACACCTTCAATGGATATGCCTTTGGTCCCATAAATAATATTTGTGAAGAACACAAGCTTATACTGAGAGGGAGGGTGAATAGTATAAGACCACTTTTTACTTTTCTTTCCCAAATAATATTATGCAATATATCAATGACAATATCAATAGTAGTAATCAAAGCAATGCACAAATCACCACACATAATAAAGACACCAATTTAACGTGGTTCACCCAATGTGGGCTACTTGTTGAGTGAATATTTTGTCCTATTGCAAAATGATCACCACAAATAGAGTATTAAGTTGAAAACTCCCTCTTGCAAAAAAATTAGATGAAATCACCTATTTATCCAAGGTTATGGTAAGCAAAAATTTGTGCGTATATATAATAAATGAAGATTGAAATAGGAACAGATGTATACCAGAATAAACTCAAACCTACAAGTGACAGTTAACAAGAGGCTTTGATAGTTCAAACAATGCTTAGCAATCATGATCCTCAAACCTTCAAAAGTGCAAATGATTGGTTCCTTTTAGTGCTCTTGATATTAATCTGACTTACCATGAATCCCAGTCAGTAAGATCCTTTTATCTTCAAATTAAAAGGTTCCAAATGCAAAAGTGTGTGGAATAGTCCACTTCATTTTAAGTTCCATGTCTTTAATGTGAGATTCATTTTACAGTTAGTAGATTCATTTTATTTTCATTATAGGTATTCCACTATCACTACATTAGAATTTGATGTTAGTAGAAGTTAGCAAGTTAGAATGTCAGTGTTCATTTACTTTATCTGCCTTAGTGTGAATTTGGTATTAGTAACCCTCCTAAAATAGATTTTATCTGTAGATTAGATTAATGCAGTTTGGAGGTGCATAAATTCTAGATAAGGACTAGAATAAAAGTAAATGAACAAGAAATGCGAAAATGAAATTTTGGAAAATGGACCAGAATAAAAACTAAAATTTGTTGAACTAAGCATGACACTAAGAGGGGGGGTGAATCGGTGTGTATTAAAAATTTAATCCAACTACAAAATCAAATCAAAACAAGCAATCACACAAACACGCATCACATAACACCAGATTTATAGTGGAAACCCGATGTGGGAAAACCATTGTGCCATTTGACTGTTTGGACTCCCATCCAAATCTAGCCTCGAAAATGTTTGGTCTTTACAATATTTTTGCAGCACCAATTGCAGGGAATGGCACCAACCAACCCAGACTTTAGTAGCACCAACTGCAAGGAGCATCGACCCTTGTTGCCAAGCACCGACCCGACAAATTTAAAAAGCTCTGATAAAAGTTTTAAATCTCATCAAAAGACCCTGAGTGGTCTAGCTCACAAATATTCTCCTCTAAAATATTTTATCTAACCTTTTCAATCTTCTCAACTCTGCACATTGATTATCTCATGCCTTGCAAATTTTTTCAATCAAAATGCCAAAGAAAAAAATTCTTCACAACTTGCACCGGTAGTCCTTTCTCCAAAAAACCCCCTTCTCCTTTATATATATATATATATATATATATATATATATATATATATATATATGATTCACATTAAAAAATGTAGCTCTTTTTTTTTAGTTACACAAAATTACCACTCAACCGTTATATTTTTAGAAACTGCCAAAATTGCCAAAAAGAGCTGACATGGATTTTTGTAACAGTCATAACTTCCTCCTCAAATTTCCAAACTGGCTAAAAGTTGAAACATATATTCTTGGATAAATTGAATACCTTCATATTAAATTTCATATTTTAAATCATCACGGATTATTCTCAGTACCTCCGACAAAGTTACCTCTAATGCTGATTTTACACCTGTCATATAAACTGGAAAAAGTGCTCTAGAGCCATTTTGCAACACTCACTGTTTCTTCTTCCACACTCTTTTTGGGCTGAAATTTAAAACTTAAGCTCTTAGTATATCCAGATACCTCTAGTAAAATATTTAAGGTCCAATTCCTCACGTATTGCTTAATATTCCTCCTGCAAAGGGACCTCCGATGCAGATTTTACACCTATCACATAAAGCATGAAACTGACCAACAATGCACCGACGAAGAAACCGACTGTTCCAAAACTACAACTACACTTGATAATGATAAAAAAAACTCAAAATAGTATCTTGGGCTATCCAAGACATTCCATTGACGTTGTTACAACTTTGATGATTTTTGCAACTATGACAATTTTGCTACATTGACTTCTTGACGATTTTTGCAACTTTTGCAAATTTGCATGAACAACCTATAACAAATTCATCCGAACATAAAAAAATCCTCATAATCATTGAACACGACTGTACATACTTTGAAAAACCTCTGAACAACTGTCCACTACATCAACTTGTCCATCTGAGTGTGTTGACAACAATGACAATACTGTCGTTGCACCTTGCTCAAAAATCTCCCCCTTTGGAATTGTTGGCAACACACGCATAATTTCCTGTAACTCTTCTCCCCCTTTGACAACAATACCAAAGGGCTGATGCAAACTCCCCCTGAGTCCATGCACAAAATTCTCAAGCAAAACTTATTACACTTAGCAAGAATCACAAACATGAGCAAAAAGATAAACAAAGACACAAATGCTCCCCCTAAGAATGTGGTCTCGATATCTAGTCAATGCTTGAGAAGTGTGACCACTCCCAATTTCTTGCGAAGGTACTCAAAGAATTCCTTGGGCAATGGTTTAGTGAAGATATCCACTACTTGATCTGTTGTTGGAACAAAATCCAACTTAACCTCACCTTTCGTAACTTTCTCCTTCAAAAAATGGTACTGGATAGCAATATGTTTTGTGCGAGAATGCATAACTAGATTATTTGAGATATTGATTGCACTTGTATTGTCACACATGATCGATATGGGCTCACTAAAATTTATTCCAAGATCCTTCAAAGTTTGTTTCATCCAAAGTACCTGTGTACAACATGATGTTGCAATATACTCTCCCTCTGTTGTGGATAATGAGACTGACTCCTACTTTTTGCTATGCAACACAACAAGATTATAGCCAAGATAGAATACACCTCCACTAGTACTCTTCCTGTCATCTACACATCCTGCCCAATATACATCTAAATATGCAATAAGAGTGAAGTCCTTACCTTTCGGATACCATAACCCATACTCCATAGTACCCTTGAGGTACCAAAAAATCCTCTTCACTGCTATCACATGAGTCTCCTTAGGACTAGCCTAAAATTGTGCTACCATGCATACTACCTACAAAATATCTGGTCTAGTAGCTATCAAGTATAGTAAGCTCCCAATCATGGATCTGTACATAGTTTGATCAATAGGTGGAGATTTGTCATCCTTGCTCAGCTTGCAACTTATCATCATGGGAGTGCTAACTGGCTTGCAATCCTCCATTGTGAACTTTTTCAGCATCTCTTTCACATATTTAATTTGAGAAATAAATATGCCCTTCTCCTTTTGATTAACTTGCAATCCAAAAAAATATGAAAGTTTACCAATTATTGAAATTTCAAACTCTTTCTACATCTTATTTGCTAAATCTTTACACAATTCATCTTTGCTTCTGCCAAATATGATATCATATACATATACAAAAACAAAAATATGATGACCATTTTCTATTTTGACAGACAAATTACTGTCCACCATACCTTTCTTGAACCTTTGCTGAGTACAATAACTATCTAGCCTTGCATACCATGCTCGGGGTGCCTGTTTTAAGCCATATAACACTTTATTAAAATTGCAAACCAAGTTGGGATCATCACCAAGTTGAAAACCTTCTGGCTGCTCAATATAAAACTCTTCTTCAAGTTTCCCATTCAAAAATGTTGATTTCACATCCATTTGATAAACTTTGAAATTCTTGTAAACTGCTAAAGCAAGAAACATTCTAATTGCCTCTAGTCTGGCCACAGGTGAAAATGTTTCCTCGAAGTCAATACCTTCAACTTGCGCATACCCTTTGCATACCAATATTGCTTTGTTCTTGACTACTTGTCCATATTCATTCAATTTGTTATGAAAGACCCATTTAGTACCGATTACATTTTTATTTGCGGGTCTTGGTACTAACTCCCAAGTCTTGTTTTTTTCAATCTGATCTAATTCTTCATTTATTGCCTTTACCCAACTTTCATCTTTGCTTGCTTTGGAAATATTTTTGGGCTCAATGTTGGATAGTAAAGAGTAGTTACTTACTAATATTCTTCTTATCTGAACACCAACTGTGGGGTCTCCAATTATTTTCTCTCTAGGATGATATTTCTGCCAGCTACCTATTTTGAATTTCTTATTTTCTTCCAATTCTGAATCACTTTTTGAATCCTCTAAGTCAATTCTTGGTTTCTTTTCCATTTCCTCTTCCTCATATCCTTCAATGACCTCTTCATAAATTGGGTAGTTCTCTTCATATCTAATTACTCATTCCCTTCTTTCATCAACTTTAACATCGACACTTTCCATAATTTTTCTTAGCCTCTTGTTGTAACATTTGTAAGCTTTAATTTTTGATGAATAGCCAAGAAAATACCTTCATCTGCTTTATCTTCAAACTTACCAAGGTTTTCCTCAGTTATTTTGATGTAACACTTCCTACCAAAAACTTTAATTTATCTTACTATTGCCTTTTTACCGAACCACAACTCATAAGGATTTTTGCTTTCATGCGTCCTCAACATGCACCTATTTTGGATGTATACTGCAGTATGGACTACCTCTTTCCAAAATCTATCTACTACTTTACTCTCAATCAACATAGTCTGTGCCATTTCCTAAACTGTCTTGTTCTTTATTTCTACCACATCATTCTGCTGAGGTGTCCTGGCTGCTGAAAAATGTCTCCTGATGCCATATTTTTCACAATACTCTATGAAATCCTCTGAAATGAACTCTCCTCCTCTGTCTGACCTTAAAAATTTAATCCTTTTTCTTGTTTGATTCTCAAATTGGTTTTTTAAAACCTTGAACATCTCAAAAGCTTCTGATTTATGCTTCAAAAACAATACCCATGTCATCCTGGAATAGTCATCTATACACAACATGAAATATTTGTCACCATTTATGCTTTGTGTTCTCATGGGTCCACATAAATCAGTATGTACTAGTTCCAAAGGTTTTATCATGTAGTACTATTTTGTTTTAAATGAGACTCTAGTTTCCTTCCCTTTTAAACATGAAGCACAAATGCTATTTGATGGTTTGCCAATGGTGGGAATATCTCTCACTACTTTCTTTGAACTAATTTTTACTAGGTTGTTAAAACTGATATGACCAAGCCTCTTGTGCCACAACCAATTCTCTTCTTCCTATCCAATCAATCAAGCTCCTTCTGAAGTCTTTGAGAGAGTGTGTAGGTTTCCAGATGTCCTTGATCTAGCTGCTCTCAACTTCCCACTATTTGCATTTTTGATTTCACAACCATCCTTATTAAATATCACATCATGACATCTGTCACAAATATGACTTACGCTCAACAAGTTATGCTTCAGACCAACCACAAACAAGAATTATTCTAACCTAATTTTTCTATCACTGATCTTAACTAAACCTCTGCCAACTATCTTAGCTCCATCATTGTTTTCGAATTTCACTGAACCACCTTCATATTGCTGCAACTTCTCAAATTTTTGTTTGTCACTTGTCATATGATTGGAGCATCCACTATCAAGTATCCATTGTGCAGATTTAGTCTACACTTTAAATGTCTTTTGTACGATCAAGGATTCCTTTTCTTCCTTAGGTTACTCTTTTTCTTTCCACTCCAGTTTGATTGAAGTTTTGGGATCTTGTTTTAGTTTTTCTTTTTCAGTAGCTTGTGCATGTTTTTCGAGAAATTTTCTATTTTGTCTTATTCCATTTGGCTGAAATTTTCTTCCCTGAAATTGATTTGATGCAAATGTACTTCTACAATTTCTTGCAATATGCCCAAAGTGATAATAGTTATAACATTCTACTGCATAATCCATCAAAGGTGAAAAAGCATTTCTATCGAAAAAATTCCTTGGTCCTACATTATACTTGCAATCTGAAATCTTATGTCCATAACCATTGCATTTAAAATAGTAACCAGAAAAGGGATTATTGAACCTGGGTGGTGGTCTTTGCTATGTTGTAGGAGCCATACATATTATTCTTCTTTGATGTGTGACATTGGTGAAACTGCCATTGTCAATTCTCCTTCCATGCCTTGCATTATTGCTTTCCTTTGCATGATTCATTTTTGTTTGATTAACCTATTTCTTTTCTTCATTCTTTGTGGATTCTTCATTTGTGGCCTTGATCCATTTGATGATTCTCCTTCGTCAAAACCCAAACCAAATTTGATGCCTGTAGTCTTCTGGTTCTTTATGATCTTATCCATATTCATAGAACTCTTTTCACATTTGTGATAAAATCTAAATTTTTGATTCATCTCTTCTAGTTGCATCCTTAAACTAATAATCTATTATTCTAAATTGTTGTAATAATATATTTTCATGGTTATTTGCACTTCGAGATCTTCAAATATCTTTTTGGATTCTTCTATATGCACTTTTAAACTTGTTATGATTTCATTTGCATCCTCAAGATTTCTTGAAATTTTCTTATTCATTTTTCTTTCTGTCTTCAATTCATCTAGAGCTTTAATTAGTTCCTCTTCCAAATTCACTTCTACGTCAATTTCTTTTTCATCACATTCTTGTTATTTTTCTAGTTTTTCTTCTTCGAATGCCATAAAAAGAGATTCACCTGTTTCTTTTTTAGAATCCTCACTGGAGTTGTCTTCTGATGAATTGACCTTATTGGATATGCAACTTTTCTTCTTGAAGTTGCCTTTTTTGAAATTTTATTTTTTCTTCCAATCACTTCTTTCTCCGTGCGATCCTTCATCACTTCTATTCTTCTCATTAAGTGGACATTTAGCTATGAAATTCCCAACGCCTCCACAGTTGAAACATTTAAATGGTAACTTTCCTCCGTATTTTCCTTTCCCATTTTTAGTTTTTGAATAAAGTTTACTTCCATTTCATCTGATGTCTCTTCTTCCTCGGATTCTTGTTTTGATTTAATATTTTTTTTGGGCTTTAAAAGCATATTATCTATCTGTGGGTTTAGATTTTCCTATTCTCATCTCATATGCAGTCAAAGAACCATACATCTCATCCATACTAAAATAATTTATATCTTTTGCTTCTTCTATAGTTGAAACTTTAGAATCAAATCTTTGGGGAAGGGACCTTAATAGATTTTTCACGATGACAAAATATTTGATTTTCTTGCTGAGTCCTCTAATTGTATTAATGACTTCATTAACTCTCAGAATATATGCCTCTATATTCTCATCCTCATTCATCTTAAATCCTTCGAACTGAGCTCGATGTGTTTTTAACTTGGCCTCCTTGATCTTAACGTCTCCTTCATGAATGCTCTTCAGTTTTTTCTATATTTTATTTTCTATTTTACAACCCATAAACTTTACCAGTTCACTCTCCACTAATCCACACATGATAGCATTCTTTGATTTTGATTCATTATCAAATAGTTTTGTTGCAAATGTGAATAGGGTTCTCACTAAAGAGACTTAGAAAAATCTAGTTTTCTAGTCCTAAGTGTGAAAACCTCTATATTTTGTCGGCAAGTTTTCAATTTGTCGATGATTAATTTTTCTCCCTATTTTTTATTCTCTCTATCCTCCTCCTATATTCCTTCCTCTACTTTCTCCTTATCCCTCCATTTCCTCCATTATTCCCTCGTCCTCCTTATCCCTCCAACTCCCTTTCCCCTTATTCCTCCAACCTCCCTTCCTTTCCTCTCCGTCGACTTCCTCCCTATTCTCTCCATATATATTATGGGCATTTCCTATGGTTGTAATTAGACTCTGCAATTATTTTAATATTAAGTTTTATTCAATATTTTTTATTACCTCTTGGTCCAAATCTGACATTACAACCATAGGATATCCGTGACGTTCTCCAAAGTGTGACAATATTGAAGCTCAACAATTTCATGTTCCACCATATCTCTGATGAAGTGGTACTTCATATCAAAATGCTTCGTTCTACTATGGTGGATAGGATTATATGCCAACTAAATGGCACTGATGTTGTCGCAGTAGATTCTGGTTGGACCACTTTGCTGTTCTCCAATATCTTCCAGTACTTTCCTTAGCCACAAGGCTTGAGTACTTGCATAAGTAATCGCTATATACTCAAACTTCGTTGAAGATAGTGCTACTATTGTCTGTTTTTTGGAACTCCAAGTTATTATTCGTGATCCAAGACTAATACAGTTTCCTGATGTTGACTTTTTGTCATCAATATTGCTACCCCAATCACTATCACTGAAGCCTACAAGCTTAATAGTGTTACATTTATGATACTGGATTCCAAAATCCAATGTCCCTTTCACATATCTCAAAATTCTTTTAGCTGCTTGCAAATGCAGCTCAGATGGGTTAGCCATAAATCTAGAAACAAGCGATACATCATACTGAATATCTGGTCTGGTGTTGGCGAGAAACATCAAACTCCCAACCATGCTTCTGAACGTGGTCACATCAAATTTTGGTGCTCCATCATCTTTGCTTAATTGGATCCCATGTCCAACTGGAGTTGCAACTGGTTTGCAGTGCTCCATAGCAAACTTCTTGATCATATCCTGAGCATACTTATGTTGACAGATGAAGATTCCTGTATCTGACCGATGAACTTCCATTCCAAGGTAATAGTGCATTAAGCCAAGATCCTTCATCTCAAACTGCGTCATCATGGAGTGTTTGAACTCCATATTCATTTTTTCATTACTACCCATAAAAATGAGATCATCCACATACAAAAAAACTATGAGGATGTCATTACCTTGCTTGAGGTAGTAGAGTGTGGGTTCATTTTTGCTTCTGGTGAACCCATATTCTTTGAAGTACCCATCAATGCGTGAGTACCAAGCTCTTGGTGCCTGTTTAAGACCATAGAGTGCCTTCTTCAATCTGTAAACAAGGTGTTCTTTACCTTGCACTTCAAATCCCTGTGTTTGCTCAACATACACTTCTTCGATCAAGTAACCATTGAGAAATGCACTCTTGACATCCATGTGTTGGATTTTCCATCCTTTGTGTGCGGCTAAGGCAAGAACTGTTCCGATTGTCTCCTCGTCCTGCTACGAGAGCAAAAGTCTCTTCATAATCTATTCCATACTTCTGAGTAAAACCCTTTGCCACTAATCTTGCCTTATGCTTCTCAATGCTTCCATCAACATTAAACTTGGTCTTGAAGATCCATTTAAAACCAACACATTTATTTCCTTTAGGAAGCTTCACGAGCTCCCAAGTGTCGTTGTTTTTTATAGAGGTTATCTCCTCTTTCATGGCATCTTGCCAAATCTTCTGAGTACAAGCCTTCTCATAACTAGAAGGTTCAAGTCGTGCACTAGTTAACAAAGCATAGTTAACTTGATCTCCCCTAGGTTCTTGCTGGGATTCATCATCACCATACAAGTGCATACTTTCTAATCTATGTAAAATAGATTCCATTTCACTAGCTTGACTCCTAGTATATCTTCTTGAAATTTTTTTATCCAACATCTGAGATGATGGATGATACTGTAAAGTTCTCTTACCTTTGGATGGAACATCAATGTCCATTGGTGAGGAACTTGTAGGTCTCTGTGGAGAAGGACTTGGTGAGGAAGATGAACTAGAAGAACTTGGGCTTGAAGGTGGAGATTTCTTGCCTTTCTGTGGTATCTGCTGCTGCACCTGTTGAGAACTTGTATCATGTGACTCAACATCACTGTATATTTTGGGCTTACCCCACTCTCCCCCTTCATAAAAAATCACATCCCTTGAAACCACTATCTTTTGAGTTGTAGGATTGTAGAGTCTATAACCCTTTGTGTTTTCACAATATCCTACAAAAATGCATGCTTGACTCTTTGGATCCAACTTCTTTCTCAGCTCATCAGGAATGTGAGCATATGCCAATGAACCAAATACTCTGAAATACTTCACATTTGGTTTCTTACCATACCAAGCTTGGTAAGGTGTCTTCCCTTTCAAACTTGAAGTAGGACTTCTGTTCAAGATGTGAATACTAGTCCTTGTTGCATCTCCCCAATATGCATTACTCAAATTCTTTGTCTGAAGCATTGATCTTGCCATCTCCACAATGGTGCGATTATTTCTTTCTGCTACACCATTTTGCTGTGGAGTGTAGGCAGTTGTGAACTGCCTCTTGATGCCATGATGTTTACAAAAATTCAAAAACTGATTAGAGGAGTATTCTCCTCCTCTATCGGATCTAAGACATTTTACAGAATATCCACTCTCACTTTCAACTTTTGCTTTAAAATCAACAAAGCATGCAAATGCTTCATCCTTATGCTTCAAAAAATATATCCAACACATTCTTGTGCAATCATCAATGAAAAGGAAGAAGTAAGAGTGATTACCTAGACTCTTGGTCTGCATCGGACCACAGATGTATGAATGTACTAACTGAAGTGGATAACTGGCCCGCCATGCTTGCCCATGAGGAAATTTTGATCTGGCATGCTTGCCCAAGGCACACCCTTCACAGACTTCCTTACTATCTTGAATTTTGGGAAGTCTAGTCACCATTGCTTGTGAAGTTAGCATCTTCAAACTTGTTGAATTCAAATGACCATATCACAAGTGCCATAGGACACTTGGATTGGTAATTGCAAGATTTGCTAACTTATTTCCTCTTGGCTGGCCAAATTTCAAAGGGAATAATCTATTCTTCGACATTAGCACTTGTGTAATGATTCTATTACTATTCTTCTTGTCAAAAATGGTGCATTTACCCTCATCAAAAATCAACTTATAATTCTTTTCAAGCATTTGACCAACACTTAGAATATTATGTTGAAGGTGAGGTGTGTAATAGATATCACTTACTTGATGCCTTATTTCGTTGGAACCTCCATGGCTCCAATGCCTTCAATTGCCAATGACTTGTCATCACCCAATCAGACGCTGGATTTGTATGAGGAGTCTAACTTAGCAAAGAGTTCTTCTTTGCCACTCATGTGATTTGAACACCCAGTGTCCAAAATCCATGTATCATTCATATTTTTCTCTATCTAGCCATAAGAAAGAAAGAGATTTGAGGACTCTTCCTCTTCTCCAAAATTCCCAAACTGACTGCTCTGGTTACTGCTGCTTCCTTGTGAAGTCTTTGACCAACAATCTCGAGCATAATGGCCAGGTTTGCCACAATTGTAGCAAACTTGTTTTGATTTGTCCCCTCCTTTTCCTTTGCCAGATTGTTTCCCTCTATAGTGCTGCTGTCCTCCTCTATTCTGATTTCCACCTCTTTTGGATGATCCTCCTCTGTTAGGAGTTCCTCCTCTTTGTTTATTCCTGCCTCTACCTCTTTGTTGTCCTTTGTCACGACCTCTACCTCTTCCTTCATGTGTGGCAAAAGCTTTGTCATATCCTCCATAACTGGTGGTAGGAGTTTCCTGTAACCTCTCTTCATGTGAGAGAAGTGAACCAGTTAATGCATCAAAAGACAATGTGGTTAAGTCTTTGGATTCTTCAATAATTATTGCAACAGAATTCCATTTAGGAAGAAGTGTTCTCAAAACTTTCTTCACCATCATCTCTGGCTTAATATCTTCCCCTAATGTGACCATTTTTTCGACTACGGCTTTCACTCGCACGCAGTAGTCTCCGACTTTTTCATTCTCTTGCATCTTGAGATTCTCAAAATCTCGTTTCAAAGTTTGCAGTTTTACCTGCTTCACTTGGTCACTACCTCTATAGCTTTCTTTTAGGGCATTCCAGGCATCTTGTGCAATTATATAAGATGCAACCCTAGGGAAGATACTTTTATCTAAGGCAGCATGAATGTGATAAAGGGCGAAAGCATTGTTCTTTTGTGCTTCTTTTCTCGCCTTTTTATCAACATTAGAGAAAGCTGCCCATTCAGTAGCAGTTGGTTCTGTATAGCCTTATTCGACTACATCCCAAAGACCTTTTCCTATCAAAAGGGTTTTCATTTTAATAGACCAATATTCATAGTCACTACCATTAAATTCAGTGATTGGTAGACTAGTATTTGCAGCCATGTCTAAAAAACAAACTTTTATTGAGGCAAACTAGAAATACAAAGCAGTACAGAGTGATTTAGTGCTTTAAATCAAATCTCGCCTTTTTATAATGCTCACTGTGTTGGCGTTCTTCTTCTTGAGGATTGCTCCCTATGGGCGGAGCAATGTTGTCTGCTTCGTCGTCGTTGCTTATGATTATGATCTCCGGTTCTTCAGGATCCACTTCCTCTGGATCTTCTTCTTCTTCTTCTTCTGCCTCTACTTCTTCTGTTGCTTCTTCTTCTTCTTCTTTCTCTACTTCTTCTTTCGCTTCTTCTTCTGCTTCCGCTGATTCTGCTTCCTCTTCTTCTTCTTCTTCCACTGGTTCAGGTTCAGGAGAGCGTGGTGTATAGCCCTCACTCAATTCAACTGTTGGTACACCTGGTGTGTAACTGGCACCAGATTGTACGTTCGAAACAAATTGCATAGTCTCGAATTCTTCAATCCTCTATCTGAAGATATTGTCTTCAAAACCTCCCTCGTACCCTGAATTTGGCTTTCTCAGGTGAGCAATCACCTGATTCTCTAGCTGACAAAACACAGTATGAAGCCCTGATCGATGAACCCTTGCATCAAAGGATTCTGGTGTCTCTCTCTTCAAAAGTGAGAGAAGTCCATGATAGCACCCTACAGATCGGATCATCTAACATTGTACAGGCACATTATTTCTCCTTCTTTTCCTTTCATAAATACTCTTTAAGGTGTTTGCAATTTTTTTTTTTTTATAAAGTTTTAAAAAAAAACTTAATAATTTTTTTTATATTTTTTAAATTATTTTTTATAATTCAAAAAACATATTTTAAAAAATTATTAAATTTATTTAAAACTTAAAAAAAAAATTGTAGAAACCCTTTTTTTTTAATTTTGAATAAAACACTACCTTTTTGTTTGTCGCAGATCGAACTCGCGACCTGCCGTGCGCTGACGAGCGCCTTCGCCGCTATACCATGCGGCTATGCTGGGAAATAAGGCGCAACACCTTCCTTTTGTAACTTTCGCGACGACTTTTTCAAAAAAAAAAACTTTGTTTGTTGGCCTCCGGTAGGATTCGACCCCGGGACCTAGTGCAAGGAAGCGGGAAGACTTGTCCGTTGGGCCACGCCCCTCGGACGTGAGGTAAGGAGAACGGTCGGCCTCCTTATTATCAACAGGCGGCGACAATTTTTTTAAAAAAACAAAACAATCGCCTTTAAGTTTCTCACCAGCATCATCGTTTGGAGAAGTGGTGGATATTGTGTATCCACTATTTACTGAATCCCAAATGTCATATCCCAAAGCACAAAGATATGTTTGCATCCTAAGTCCCCAAAATGCGTAATTATTTTCATCAAACAATGGTGCTTTTTTTTGATGAGGAGCCTTCACCACCTGCCATTGTGTCACTTCCAAGATCACCCTAGATGGTTAATCCTGTTCAAGAACTTGGATCTGATACCAATTGTTGAACTAAGTGTGACACTAAGAGGGGGGTGAATCAATGTGTATTAAAATTTTAATCCAACTACGAAATCAAATCAAAATAAGCAATCATACAAACATGCATCACATAACACCAGATTTATAGTGGAAACCCGATGTGGAAAAACCACTATGCCAATGGACTGTTTGGACTCCCATCCAAATATAGCCTAAAAAATATTTTGTATTTACAATATTTTTGCAGCACCAACTGCAAGGAATGGCACCAACCAACCCGGACTTTAGCAACACCAACTGCAAGGAGCACTGACCCTTGTTGCCAAGCATCAACCCAAAAAATTTAAAAAGCTCTGATAAAAGTTTTAAATCTCATCAAAAGACCTTGAGTGGTCTAGCTCACAAATATTCTCCTCTAAAATCTTCTATCTAACCTTTTCAATTCTCTCAATTCTGCATATTGATTATCTCACACCTTGCGCATTTTTCAATCAAAATGCTAAAGAAAAAATTCTTCACAACATGCACCAGTAGTCCTTTCTCCAAAAAACCCCCTTCTCCTTTTTATTTTAAAATATATATATGCTTCACATTAAAAAATGCAGCTATTTTTTTTTTCAGTTACACAAAAGTACCACTCAACCGTTATATTCTTAGAAACTGCCAAAATTGCCAAAAAGAGCTGACAGGGTTTTTTGTAACAATCATAACTTCCTCCTCAAATTTCCAAATGGGCTAAAAATTGAAGCATTCTTGGATAAACCAAATAAATTTAGTTTAAATTTAAGATTTTAAATATTCACGAATTATTCACAATACCTTCGACAAAGTGGCCTTTGACACTAATTTTACACGTCACAGAAGCTAGAAAAAGTGCTCTAGAGCCATTTTGCAACGCTCACTGTTTCTTCTTACGGACTTTTTTTGGGATGAAATTTAAAAATTAAGCTCTCAGTATATCCAGCTACCTCTAGTAAAACATTTGAGGTCCAATTCCTCACGGATTTCTTAATATTCCTCTTGTAAATTGACCTCCAATGCAGATTTTACACCTGTCACATAAAGCATGAAACTGACCAACAATGCACCGACGAAGCAACCAGCCATTCCAAAACTGCAACCACACTTTCTAATGATAAAAAAACCTCCAAATAGTATCTTGGGCTGTCCAACACATTCCATTGACGTTGTTGCAACTTTGATGATTTTTGCAACTTTGACAATTTTGCTACTTTGATAACTTCTTGACTATTTTTGCAACTTTTGCAAATTTGCACGAACAACCTGTAACAACTTCACCCGAACATCAAAAACATCCTCATAAGAATTGAACACCATTGTACATACTCCGAAAAACCTCCAAACAATTATCCACTGCATCAACCTATCCATTTGATTGTGTTGACAACAATAACAATACTCTTGCTGCACCTTGCTCAACAAAATTAAATACACAATTTTTGGAGGGACCAAAATAGAAAGAATTAAAAACAAAAATTTTGGAAATGACCAAAATGGAAAGCCAAAACTTATGTGCAAAAATTCTGGAAATGACCAGAATATAAAAATGAAAAGTAGAAATTCTAGAGATGACCAGAATCAAAAAATAATAATCTGAAATGAAAAAATGGATTAATTTAAGTTGCAAAAAATAAACAACAGAAAATATCTACAAAGTTAGCTAGAAACAAAATGACATCAAATTTTGGGTTCACAATCCCCTCCCTGCAAAACCCCAAGTTATGAGATAAATCTAAAAACAACTCGATCTAACAGACCTGCAAAACAAACACAATCATATTAGACCAAGTGCGAGACTCAAAGGAAAATAAAACATTGGCATTTTATTTTGACATTCACCTAGTATAACCCTGAAAGGCATTAATACATAGATATAAATCAGAAATGAAATGCAATAAAAATAGACAATAAAAATAGTAGCTTTTAGACGAAATCTCCTTTTGGTTTTGCTCACAAGGTTTGTTCTTGCCAAAATGGAAGCCTTTTATTTCAAGAGTAGTATCATTTACACAAATTTATAGCCCCTAGTAAAATGACCTCTTTGGGTATTTAAGGTTTCAATTCCATGATTTGTTTCCACTTCTTTCCTAATTTGTTGAAGGTATGAATCCATCATTACAAAAAAAAATGAATGAACTTCCCTCAACAAACCCTAAAACCCCATTTCTTTATAATGATAATTTAACACAAAATAAAAAAATAAATATAATATAAAAATGAATTTATATTTTATTTTTCTTATTACCCACATAACCTAAATAAGGAAATCTTATCTTATTTCTTTTTTATTTTATTTCATTTTTTTTTAGAACTCTTTATAACTCCCTTAATATCATGATATTAAAAATAATAATAAAAAACAAAGTTTGAAACTCCTTATAACTCCCTTAATATCACGACATCAAAAATAATAATAAATATTGACTTTAATAAAACCCTTCCCATTTTCTCATATCATATGATATATACAAAGAAAACAACAACAAAGAAACTTAAAAATAAAATCAAACCTTATACCTCCCTATACCATATGATATGAAAAAAAAAAACAAAACAAATATAACTTGATAGATCATTCCCTTATAACTCCCGAGAGGCTCATATAATTTTTTTTTTATATGCCCCCATATAATCTATGGTCTACATAACAAAAAAAATGGACCATCACCTCGCTGCCACCATGAAAGCTTCAAATGCACCTCCGTAATTCTCTAGTCCTGCTACATCACCCGAACAAACAAAAATCCTTTGTGTTGTTGGTCCCGCTTATATGGGTAATTTTTCTTTAGGTTTAGGGTTTATGCGAGCTATTCTACGATCACCTGCCGCATCTATGGTAAAATATTAACTGCTCATGTTCAGCACTGCCAGGTCTATCGCTTTTTTTCTCAATTTGACACACTGCCAAATCATTTAAATTTCATTGCATAGATTCCTGACGACCAGCTTCGTAATGCCTTTGTATCTTCTCCTACGAAATTGAATTGTATGTGGTGCTTTACCATGTAGACTGGCCACCTTATTTTACGTTTACTCATCGTATGGTGCTTGTATGTTTGGTTGGCTACTGACCTGAGCCATATTTTGGCTAATACCTTCGTAACCACCATAGCCTCCTTCATGTTCATGGCCTCTACTAGGTAAATGGATGTTTTACGATGTGTGTCAGCCTACCAAACCCTCATGTCCATCCGTCCATCGCCTTACTCCACTCTACCGCTATACTCCTTGTTGTCGTCGACGTGTCTTCTGGATAAACTACATCCACGTGATCGATTTGCTGCTTCCAACATCATTCGACACTCCATCGTGTAACATTAAGCTTCGACTAATTTTATGTTTATATCTACCATGTGGGGTGTTCTATTCCCATAATTTATTTTGACATGTGGGTCCCTTCCATTAGGTACAAATTTTGTGGCACTCAAAACCCCTAGCCATCACCTTGTGTTAATACTTGTTATGCTTCAAGGGTTGCATGGAACCCTGCTCCTCTCGATAACATGTGTTTTGATGTTTCCAATCCTAGATGTTTCGACATGGTCCTATATAATCAAATATCTTCTATCCATATCACTCGACGTATTCACAACAACATTAGGAATTTCATGTCCTCATTCACGATCACCGTGTCTATCTCGAAACCCCTCATCGATGTCGAAAACCGTCATGTTGTGTCATTGCTAGATGTGTGTTGGTGTTCAGGATGATGTGCCAAATCCCTGCACTTGCTATTCTCTACCAAAACCACTGAGTTGTAGACTCAACCCATCCATATTATTTGCGATGAAGCCAATCGTGGCTTTCTGACATCATCCCATCCTTTCTTGAAAGCCCTGCTCGAGCATGCTCCAAGCCTCCTTGGAATCATCGATGACTTCATCAATTACGACCATGACATTGACCGCTCCACTGCATTGAAACTACCGTGCGAGTCCCACCTGTGTCCAGGGTATCCGCATACCCTTGTTAAACTAACCATCGAACCCCACGTCATCACCTCACCGCTCGATGAAGTAAGATCGTCGAGCCTGCTCTACATACCATTTTCCTGCATCAAAGGAGAAACCCAATATTAATATTAGAACTAAGGTACATAGCAATAATTCGAAAGAATGCAACAACATGAGATGAATATCAAAAGTCCATAATTTAAACACACAAACATGAACCTTGGTCATAGGGATAACACCCTCTTTGCTTTATTATTTATTTTTTATTTTTAATATATTATCTTATCTATATATATGATTATATATTAAAACATATAATCATATAAATATAAATAAATATTTTATTATTATTATTTTTTTAAAATATTACTATTATTATATAAAATATAATAATAATAATAATGTTTTATATTATATATATATATATTTTATAAATAAAATATAATAATAATAATATATTTTTATTTTTAATTCAAAGCTTTATTTATTTACATTCAAACCTTATAGGTATGATTAAACCCAAACAACAATGCAACCTTAAAATAAAACATCAAGACTTAAAACAATGACTAAACTTGTGAAACTGACCCAATACACAAACATCAAAATCAAGACTTCAATCAAAGCATATACATCGAATTTTACAAGAAGACAAGAAGACATTTCTAACTGATGTTCCTCGAAGAATGCATGATGAGCTCATGACTAAGGTCATATCAAAATTGCTCAATCAAAGACCAATCCAAAATCCCTCAAAACCAAAATTAAAAGGTGGGTCCCCAATTCTTGGGGCTAGTTGTGGAGCAGCCACAACAAATGGCGACTCTGTTGGGAAATGCTCCTGAGCATTTTGGTAAGAACCCAACCTGAAAACACACAAAACCCAAATATTAGAATTACAAGCATCAACAAGTATCCAGAGAATGAGAATAGACCAAAAAGACATGAACCATCAGAATCATTCAACATCGGCTCAGTGTGTGCAAAGTGATTCATTCCTTATCGTTTGAAACCATTCAACATTCCATCGTCAGTTTCACATGGATGTTTATGTCTTCATGATTTATGCATATGATATGTTATGGATGATTTATGCAGGATTGGATGTATTGAAAGGATGCTATAATATGAATGGCCTATTTTGCAGAGACTCAAACATTCTAGTACCATAAACAAACACACTAAAACTGTCTAACCCTCTTAGGACCAAATGTGTGTGCGGTGAATTCATTTACCAGATCAAGAGCTCAGTTATGAACCGCTACAATCCAGAACCAGTGTGTGTGCAAGTGGACTCAGAGCTTTGGGGAATCAGATTCTCAACCTAAGTATGATGAGAATTTGACCCTATCCTTACTACTCTAATTTTTGAGTTTATTACCTCATCTTGACCAAAATGGTTAAACCTGTTATGGATGAAACCACAAGGCTAGCCTATCCATTTGAGCGGTCAGAGGTCTCACTTTTAAATGAGACATATCACCACGCATGAGCATACTCCACTACCAGTCAAGCATCTATAGCCCCGGTGGAGGTTAGCCCCATAGTCCATGATTTTGCTTTTGATTTCTTGAATCTTAGGGATGACTACCCATCCTTATGAGAGGACATGTAGTACGATCCTTACAACCCAATAGTCAATGGTGTGATGGAAGTGGACTCAGAGCTTTGGGGAATTGGATTCTCAACCTAAGTATGATGAGAATTTGACCCTATCCTTACTACTCTGATTTTGAGTTTCAAGTATTGTGGAAGTGGTGAAAACCACTATTTTATGGACTATGTTGCATGATAGGACCGACAAGGATGACCCTTTTCACCTCACATTTTCTTCCAAGGATGGTTTTGGCCATTTTACCCAAGATGTTTTTAATATGTGCAAATTGTGTTTGGTTCAAGACAGTTTCGGCATCAGTTCCCAATCTCAAGATCTTCTTAGTGTATATTGTGCAATGATCCTAAGAGAATTTGACATGTTTTTTGATGATTGTCTTTGAAATGTAGATGCAAGTGAGATGCAATGTTTATGCAATGTGAAATGTACCATGAAATATGGATGAATGAGATGGAGTATACAAAATATTTCACCCTAATTTGCAAAATTGATAACTTCACGCATCCCAAGTTTCAAACGATATTCTTTAATGTGTTTGTGGTACTCGTGGAGCCTTCTGCAATACAATTCTAATGTTTCATATTCTCCTTATCTTAGTTAACATTCATGAGGACATAAACTGACATCTCACTTTTCTCTTTTTTTCTTTTTTTTCAAAACAAACCAAAATGGGCCAAAAGACCAACACCCAATGCTAAAGCCAACCTAAAATCCAAACGCAAAAACAAAAACAAACACCCAAACTAAAGAAAAATCCAATCACCAAAATATCTGAAACACACTCTACAATGCTAGAAATCAATGAAAACTTGGAAGCGAATGAATACAAAACACACAAATCAAACTTGCAAACATCAAAACATCACATATTTACATATAATACAAGACTTTACCTTTTTCAAGCCTGGAAGTAGTGCTTTAAATGCAGCCCGTTAATGGGCAAAGCCAAATCGTTCCCATCCAAGGTTTTTAGTCTAAAACTATTCTCACCTAGGACTTCAGAAATTTGATACGGACCCAACCACAAATAATCAAAATTTTCATGATCTCCTTTCTTTTCATGTCTTTTATCCCACAATAATACTAGGTCTGAAACTTTAAATGTTTTGATTTTAGACCTCTTGTCAAACCATATTTTCACTACATCTTGATGTTTGCTGAAATGAAGCATAGCCTCATCCATTTTCTCATCAAGATGCATTAACTGCGTTAACCTAGTTTCAAGTTTATCATTAGTTCCAATATATTCCTTCATGAAATGCAATGTTTGTAATCTTAAATTTGTGGGAAAAATGGGATCCTACCCATAAACTAAATGATATGGAGATGTTCCTATTGATTCTTTGGTTCTGATCCTATCAGCCCAAAGGGCGAATTTTAGCTTGCTATGCCAATCCCTAGGGTTCTTTTCAAGTAATTTTTTGATTACACATAGCAAGTTCTTATTAGAGGATTCCGCTAAACCATTACCTTGTGGGTAATAATTTGAGGAGAATTTCAAGCTTACCATATTATCATATGCCCAAGTTGCAAATTCCAAAGAAGAAAAGGTAGAGCCATTATCACTTACAATCGAGTTGGGCATTCCGAAATGAGTCACAATATTATCCTCTAAAAACTTAATAACAACCTCTGAAGTAGCGTGCTTAGTGGGAATGGCTTCGGTCCACCTTGTGCAGTAATCTATGGTAGTAAGGATATATTTATGAGAATCAGATGAGTTAGGATTGATGATCCCAATAAAATCCAATCCCCATTGTGCAAAAGGCCTTGCCTCTACCACATACTGTAATGGCATTGCAACATTTCTTTCTCTATTGGCTGCCACTTGACATATGTGGCATGATCTCACATGAGCATGTGCATCTTTGAACAAATGGGGCCAATAGTATCCGGCCCTAAGGATTTGATGAGTCATAGCATTGGCTGACCCATGTCTAGTTCCATACTTACCATGGAAATCCTTAAGTACTTGGGTCGCCTCTTCTTGATCAACACAACGAAGGTAAATCCCTTCATGGTTCCTCCTATACAAAACACCAGACTTAATTAGAAAATTTGTAGATTTCAAATGCAAAGCTCTTCATTGAGTGGAATTGAGATGCGATGGGCACTTACCATGCAACAAGAAATATACAATATCAACATACCACTCATCTTTGGTTATGTCATCTACCTCATAATGTTGACATGATATCAACGGATCAATTTCTGCGATTGACTTGACCAAACCTTGTCCATGAACTATTTTCATAGGTTGGATTTCTAGATCAAATTCTTGGAGGGTCGAAATCCATTTTCCCCATCTTTCACCTAGTTCATTTTGCAAAAACATAGACTTAACAACAGGGTCAGGAACTACAACAAAGACCTTACTATGAACTATGTAATGTCTGAATTTCTTGATGGTCTTGAACAATGCATACATTTGTTTATCCAGAATAGAATATCTCAGTTTTGCATCCTTCAAAGGAGCACTCAAGAAAGCTATGGGATTTTCAATGTTACCTTCGCTCTTCTGAGTTAGGACGCTCGCAAAAGAATGATCTGAAGCAAATGTATAGACATAAAAAGGTTTAGCATAATCTAGACTAATTAAAATAGGGGCCCTAGAGATAGCATCCTTGATGCTTTTGAAAGCTTCCCTATTTTCATTTGTCCATTTGATCTGAACATCCTTCTTTAACATGTCATTCAAGGGCTTGGCAATCTCGACAAATCCTGAAATAAATTTCCTTACAAAGTTGATTTTACCGAAAAAGGATCTTAACTCTTTCTTGCTATTGGGTGGAGGAATGGCTAGTATAGCTATGATTCTTTCTGGATCAATAGCAATCCCATCCTTTGAAATGACATGGCCCAATAGCTTACCTTCTGTTACCCCAAAGATGCATTTTTTGGATTAAGGGAGATCCCATGTTCCCTACATCTCTGGAGTACTTTCCTCAAATCCTTGACATGATCTTCCCTTTTCTTAGAGAAAATAGGAATGTCATCAACGTAGACAATGATACACTTACCAATGAGCCCTTTGAATGTGAAATCCATGGCTCGTTGGAAGGTGGCACCCGCATTCAATAATCCAAAAGGCATTCTTCTATATGCGAATGTACCCCATTTCGTTGTGAAGGTCATCTTCATTCTGTCATTTGGATGAATAAGAATCTGATTATACCCCAAATAACCATCCAAAAATGACATCATTTTTGACCCATTAACCTTTTGAAGAATCTCATCAATAGTAGGCAATGGGTAATTATCCTTTTGGCAAGCCTTGTTTAAATTCCTGAAGTCAATACACAACCTTATCTCTCCGTTCTTCTTTCTCACCGGGACAAGATTGGCCACCCATGTGGAATGTCTAACAGGAAAGATGATTTTTGCTTCTAGCAATCTCTTCACCTCTTTCTCTATTAGGGGTTCTAAAATCGGGTTGACCATTCTTTGTCTCTGTCTGAAAGGCTTGGAGTCAGGTTTTAATGGAATCATATGCATTATCACATTTTGATCATAAGTTTTCAAATCCTTATAACTCCATGCTATGCAATCAACATATTCCTTTAATGCATGAGCGATAGACTCCCTTTCTTGTCTTGTACACGCCTTAGCAATGAATACCTCTCATGGATTTTTTGCACTCCCTAAATTGATTAGATCACATGCTTCTTTAGGGGGTGGTACCTTTTTGCCTCTTTTTGCTTGATATCCAATATCAAATATCTTTTCTAGAGAAGCCATATCATTTGGCATATTATTCCTCACTTGGGTTGCTTCACATTGCAATTATGTTTCTTCTTGCCCTCTCTTATCTTCATCTATCACCTGATTTTCAAAAATACCAGAATTAGTGACGAAGTTGAAAACGTGTCTGTCACTATCGAATACTTGGAAATTGGTAACATTGTCTAGTATCGAGGGGCAAGGCACTAATTCGATTGAAAATTTCTTGCATTTCTTATGGTCCACAGGTTTGAGCATGCTTGCGGCTACGGCTAAAGAATCTGCCATTCGATTATTTTTCCTAGAGATAAGGGATATATTGAAGGCATCAAACTCATCTACCAAATCCCTAACTCTAGTTTTGTAAAGGCTTAATATTTTATCCCGACAAGTATATTGCCCTTTAACTTGTTTAACCACCAACTCTGAATCTCCCAACACTTTAAGACACTTAACTTTCTTCCTTAGGGCCAATTGAAGTCCAAAAATAAGCGCTTCATATTCTGCCACATTATTGGTGGCTAGAAACTGTAATCTATAGGCAGCAAGCATAGGCTTACTACCAGGACATGTAAGTTCGATACCAGCTCCAACACCTTGTTTTGACTTAGATCCATCGAATCTTAGAGTCCAAACCAAATTATCCTCTTTCGAAGTGTTACAAGAAAGGTTCTCCTTTTGAGGTTCTTCGGTAGCTTCTTCTATGTCCAAATTGTAGACCCCTAACTCAGTTTCAGCAAATTGGATCTCATTGGGCCTATTATATTCTGTTATCATCTCCTTGAGTCTTGGCTCACTATCCACCCGAATTTGATTTGCTACTCCTCTCCAAGGCAACCACATATGGGAAGAATCTGTAACGATATACCCATTCAGGTTCTTACTCCAATCTCTTCCCAATACCATGTCGTATTTGGTGGGGATATTAAGTACCAATATGTCCACGTGATGTTGAACCCTAGGTTCTGAGTTAATTTGAATAAGTACATCGTTTAGACTTTCAAATGCATCCATCACCGATCTATCCAATTGTACCACCTTACTCTTAGAAGGGATTGGTGTGAATCCTAACTTTTGGTAAATATCAAAGGGCATGATGTTAGTCGAAGCACCCAAATCTATCAAACAATTGTGTAAGTTTTTGCCTACAATTCTAATGGTTATGAGAAAAGGAGGTACTTCTCATTTTTCCTTTCTCAAAACTAATTGAGACTCGACACCCTTAACTTCATGGATTTGACTAGGTGGATTCAACATTTTCCCCAAGAATTTCTCTTGTCCCAAAATTTTAGCGACCTCAAACATCGAGATATTAGCCTTAGTCTTTTTCATATCCTCTTCTAAGTCATAAGTGGACTTTTTAGAATTTGGCATCTTTTGCGTTGGTTTGGATACTTCAAAAACAGGAGGTGGAGGTGGATTGACGTCACCTTTTGCATCAAGAGGAAGTAAGGGGTTGTTTGGAGGAGTAGAGGAAGTTTTGGGATCCTTAGAACTTCTTGTGTAATACCCATGATTTCCTTTCCCAAAATGTCTAATGGCTTGGACTTCCAAAGTTTCATCATCTTCTTCTCCTAAGACCTCAGTGTCCTCCTCTTCCTCACTCTCTTGAATGTGGACAACTTTAGTCACCAAAGCATCATATTTTCCTTGACAACAATGGGGTAATTCCTCATCACAAGGCTCCAATTCACCAAAATCTTCCAAAGTTTCTGCCTGATTGGCTACAAGGTTGGGTACGCGCCCATTATTGGGTTGAGTATTATATGGTCTTGTCCTCCTATGGTTATGATTCTGATTCGGTATAGGAGCTTGAGCAACTTGTTTCTATAGATGGACTATGTCATTGCCTTGCTTGATAGTGATTCTCTTTAATTCTTCCAATTTAGAATTAGGCCCTTGTGGTTGGGGCATCGCATTGCCAGATCCACTAGCATTTCCTGCATTAGCCACCTCTAGAATGGGTACGATGGCTTGGTTCTGAGTATTTTGGTTCCACCCAGGGTTCACACTTTGAAGAGGCATGATCGACGGATAGGTCATTGGGCTTTGGGTATTGATCACACTGAATCCAGGCATGGCCAACTGATTATTGATCGCATTGAACCTAGACATGGTCATCTGATTGTTTGGCAACATGGTTGGTGGTGGAATGGATGCATTAGGATAAGTGGGAAATGGTGAATATGCGGATGTGAATGGGTATGGTTGTTGATATGGTAAGTTGTTCATCATTGGCACTTGTGATGCCATCACCTGATTCATCATGGTGAACTGACTGTATGGACCATATTATCCCATCCCAACCAATTGAGACAACCCCCCACCTGGCGATGTCATTTGTTGTTCGAGGGTCATTGTCTCTGCGTAAGCTAGGGCAAGGGTCGTAACCTGAGGATTTCTTCTAGAAAATAGAGATGTTAAATTGTCTAGGGCTCCAAAATATAATTGAAGGGCCACAACGGCATCTACCACAAAGTGGCGAGTTACATTCGTGTATAGCTTTTGGAACCTAGCATTGAACGTCCTAATAGGCTCATTGGGTAACCATTTACAGGACACAAATAGATTATAGATGATGGAAGGATCTAACAACAACCAAAATTGGCTAATGAAGGTAGCTTCCAATTGGGCCCACGAAGTAATGGACCCTACGAGAAGATTCCTATACCATTCCTGAGCCATATGGTCCAGACTGCCAAGAAAAACTCGACAGACAACATCTTCATGAGTAACCCCTTGTCTAAACATATAATCTTTGTAAATTTGGACATGCTCCTCAGCTGTAATGGGACCATCATGTATGAACTTGGGTAGCGACCTTTCAATATGTCTAGGTATGTCATGGACATCCCTAGGTATATTCAAGGGAGAGCTTTGCACACCACACCAAAGAGCGGGTTGTTGTTGTTGTTGTTGTTGGGCCATGTTATTCAATGGTGATGACCCTACGGGAACAATAGAAACAATCATAGTAATAGGGACAAATACACTTGATGTAGCTACCGCAATGGAAATAGTGGGTGCAGGCCCACTAGATGTACTTGAGTCTAATGATGACCCTAGCTCAAGTATACTGGGTGGGATTTCGATCTGTTGAGTTTTGTTTCTTGGTCTTCTAGAATTGGGAGAAAGACTTTGGAAAATAGTTTCCCTGGTGGTTTTAGACCTAGTAGCTATGTACTCAGGTTGATCCAGCTTGGGAACCCTAACTCTCTAAAAGACTTCTCACAAATCACTCATAATAACACTTGAATAAATATTGTACCTGCAAGCACAATAAGGTGGAAACAAAACTACCCACATTAACTGTTAGAAAACAAAGATCTAAATCACAAAGCTATGAAAGAAGGCCCTCCTTCTAGCACCAAAATGTTGAGTGAATATTTTTCCCTATTGCAAAATGATCACCACAAATAGAGTATTAAGTTGAAAACTCTCTCTTGCAAAGAAATTAGATGAAATCACCCATTTCTCCAAGGTTCTGGTAAGCAAACATTTGTGCATATATATAATCAATGAAGATTGAAATAGAAACAGATGTATACCAGAATAAACTCAAACCTGCAAGTGACAGTTAACAAGGGGCCTTGATAGTTCAAACAATGCTTAGCAATCATGATCCTTAAACCTTCAAAAGTGCAAATGATTGGTTCCTTTTAGTGCTCTTGATATTAATCTGACTTACCCTGAATCCCAGTCAGTAAGCTCCTTTTATCTTCAAATTAAAAGGTTCCAAATGCAAAAGTGCGTGGAATAGTCCACTTCATTTTAAGTTCCATGCCTTTAATGTGAGGTTCATTTTACAGTTAGTGGATTCATTTTATCTTCATTATGGGTATTCCACTATCACTACGTTAGAATTTGGTGTTAGTAATGGTTAGCAAGTTAGCATGTTAGTGTTCATTTGCTTTATCTACCATTAGTGTGAATTTGGCGTTAGTAACCCCTCCTAAAATTGATTTTATCTGAAGATTAGCTTAATGCAGTTTGGAGGTGCAAAAATTCTGGATAAGGACCAGAATAGAAGTAAATGAACAAGAAATGCGAAAATAAAATTCTGGAAAATGGACCAGAATAAAAACTAAAATTAAATGCAAAAATTTTGGAGGGACCAGAATAGAAAGAACTAAAAACAAAAATTCTGGAAATGACCAGAATCAGAAAATAACAATCTAAAATGAAAAACAGATTAATCTAAGTTGTAGAAAATAAACAACAAAAAATATCTACAAAGTTAGCTGGAAAACAAAAATGACATCAGATTTTGGTTCACAATCCCCTCCCTGCAAAACCCCAAGTTATGAGATAAATCTAAAGACAACTTGATCTAACAGACCTGCAAAACAAACACAATCAGATTAGACCAAGTGCGAGACTCAAAGGATAAAACATTGTTGCATTCTACTTCGACATTCACCTATTATAACCCTTCAATGGCATAAATACATAGATATAAATAAAAAATGAAATGCAATAAAATAGACAATAAAAAAATAGCTTTTAGACGAAATCTCCTTTTGGTTTTGCTCACAAAGTTTGTTCTTGCCAAAATGGAAGCATTTGATTTCAAAAATAGTCTTCTTTACACAAATTTCCAACCCCTTGTACAATGCCCTCTTTGGGTATTTAAGGTTTCAATTCCTATGATTTGTTTCCACTTCTTTCCTAATTCATTGGAGGCATGAAGCCATCATTACAAAAAAAAATGAATGAGCTTCCCTCAACAAACCCTAAAACCCCATTTCTTTATAATGATAAATTAACACAAAATAAAAAAATAAATAAAATATAAAGATGACTTTATATTTTATTTTTCTTATTACCCACATAACCTAAATAAGGAAATATTATCTTATTTCATTTATGTTTTATTTCATTTTCCTTTTTTTTTTCTTAAAGAACTCCTTATAGCTTCCTTAATATCATGATATTAAAAATAATGATAAAAAACAAAATTTGAAACTCCTTATAACTCCCTTAATATCACGACATCAAAAATAATAATAAAAATTGACTTTAATAAAACCCTTCCCCTTTTCTCATATCATATGATATATACAAAGAAAACAACAACAAAGAAACTTAAAAACAAAATCAAACCTTATACCTCCCTATACCATATGATATGCAAAAAAATAACAAATATAACTTGATAGATCATTCCCTTATAACTCCTGAGAGGCTCATATAAAAAAATAATTTATATGCCCCCATATAATCTATGGTCTACATAACAAAAACATTGGACCATCACCTTATGCCTCTCGCGTTCTCCTGTTGTTGCCACCATGAAAGCTCTGAATACGCCTTTGTAATTCTCTAGTCCTGCTACAACACTCGAACAAAAAAAAACCCTCTATGTTGGTGGTCCCGCTTATATGGGTAATTTTTCTTTAGGTTTAAGGTTTATGTGAGCTATTCTATGGTCACCTATCACATTTGTGGTAAAACATTAATTGTTTGCATTTAGCACTACCAGGTCTATCACCCTTTTTCTCAATTTGACACACTGCCAAATAATTTAAATTTTACTGCATAGATTATCAACGACCAGCTTCGAAACACCTTTGCATCTTCTCCTGCGACATTGAATTGTATGCTTACTCATCATCTGGCACCTGTACATTTGGTTTGTTGTTGACCTGAGCCATATTTTGGCTAATACCTTTGTAACCTCCTCTACCTCCTTCACATTCACGACCTTTGCTGGACAAATGAACGTTCGACAGCATGTGTCAGCCTATCAAACCCTCATGTCCATACTTCCATCATCTTCCTCCACTCTCTTGTTGTACTCCTTGTTGTCGTCGACGTGTCTTCTGGATAAACTGCATCCACACGATCGATTTACTGCTTCCAATGGTATTCGATGCTCCGTCATGTAACATTTAGCTTCGGCTGATTTTATGTTTATATCTGCCATGTGGGGTTTCTGTTTCCATCATTTATTTTGACATGTATGTCCCTTCCATTAGGTGTAAATTCTATAGAACTCAAAACCCCTAGCCATCACCTTGCATTAATACTTGTCACACTTCAGGGGTTGCATGGAACCCTGCTCCTCTTAGTGACACGTGTTTTGATGTTTCCCATCCTAGCTGTCTGGGCATGATACTATCTAATCAAATCTCTTCTATCCATATGAATCGACATATTCATAGCAACATTAGGACTTTCATTTCCTCATTCATGATCATCGCGTCTATCTCAAAACCCCTCATTGATGTTAGAAACCATCCTGCTATGTCATTGCTAGATGTGTTTTGGCATTCAAGATGATGTGCAAAATCCCTGCACTTGCTATTCTCCACAAAAACCACCAAGTTGTAGACTCAACCCATCCACATTATTCGTAGTGAATCCAGTCGGGGCTTTTCGACATCATCCCATCCTTTTTTGGAAGCCCTGCTTGGGTATGCCCCAAACCTCCTTGGAATCATCGGTGACTTCCTCTGACTTCATCAATCATGACCATGACATCGACCGATCCACTGCATTGAAACTATCACACGGGTCCCACCTACATCCAGGGTGTCCGCATCTCCCATATAACCATTGCCTGAGCTTCGTTGTCTACCCTCAGTACCCTTTTTAAACTAACCGTCGAACCCCACGTCATCACATCGTCGTTCGATGAAGTGAGATTGTCGACCCTATTCTACATACCGCTTTCCTGCATCAAAGGAGAAACCCAATATTAATCTTAGCACTAAGGTACATAGCAATAATTCAAAACAATGCAACAACATGAGATGAATATCAAAATGCCATAATTTAAACACACAAACATGAACCTTGGTCATAGGGATAACACCCTCTTTGCTTTATTATTCATTTTTATTTTTAATATATTATCTTATCTATATATATATGATTATATAGTTAAAAAATATAATCATTTAAATATAAATAAATACTTTATTATTATTTTTATTTTTTAATTATTATTATTATTATATAAAATATAATAATAATAATAATAATAATAATTTATATTATATATATATATATATATATTTTATAAATGAAATATAATAATAATAATATATTTTTATTTTTATTTCAAAGCTTTATTTATTTACATTCAAACCTTACAGGTATGATTAAACCCAAACAACAATGCAACCTTAAAATAAAACATCAAGACTTAAAACAACAACTAAACCTATGAAACTGACCCAATACACAGACATCAAAATCAAGACTTCAATCAAAGCAAATGCATCAAATTTTACAAGAAGACAAGAAGACATTTCAAACTAATGTTCCTCAGAGAATGCAAGATGAGATCATGACTAAGGTCATATCAAAACTGCTCAATCAAAAACCAATCCAAAATCCCTCAAAACCAAAATAAAAAGGTGGGTCCCCAATTCTTGGGGCTAGTTGTGGAGCAGCCACAACACTACTCCACAGAGAAAATATTTCACTAAAATTTTCTCAAAAAATCTCTTGGGAATACTTTCCCTATTACAATATTTATGAACCTCTATCCAAAGGAGACACCAATCCCCTAATCAAGTTCGTAGATATCTATCCATAGAAGAACTACTCTTATGCTCTGGTTGGTGATCTTCTAGAATAACTGCTACCTCCATTGCACTAGCTTATGGATATCTATCCACTGAAGAATCCTACCTTCCCTCAAAAGATCTATCTTGACTACCCTAGCTAATGGACCTTTATCCACTAGAGATTGTTGTCCTCTATACTCTGTCACTTCCAAAGCTTTCTCTCAGCTCTGTCTCAAATTTGTACTAAAAATAGTCCTTTGATCTAGCATAAACCTTCTCAATATCTATATTTGATCTACACTAAACACAATCCTTCATTCTAGCACAAATCTACTCAATATATATCTCTGATCTACACTAAACACAATCCTTCGGTCTAGCACAAATCTAAAAAATCTATGTCTCTAATCTAAACTAAACTCAGTACTTTGGTATAGCATAAATATGATCAACATTTATCCTCAAATCTACACTAAACACAGTCCTTTGGTCTAGCACAAATCTGTCCTCAAGCCTTAAGACAAAGCTTGACTCAATCACAAATCAACTCTGCTCCCAAGTCTTCTCAAATACTTGTCTCAAATATGCTCAACAAGTCCTTACTAGAACTTGTCCAATCTTCTGAACAAATATTCACCAAGACTTACCTCAAATATGCTCAACAAGTCCTAACTAGAACTTGTCCAATCTGCTTAAAAAGTCTTCCCCAAGACTTACCTTAAATCTGTATTGTAAGCTTCCATAAAAGCTTACTCCACTCAAATCAATCTATCACAATAAACCTCTTCAATCCCACAAACAAGATTCACACAGAATCTTGTTTGATATCACATAAATATATGGATAATGGTTAGAGACTCAATATGCTTCACACTCACAATAATGCTCAATCACTTTCAATCTCTTTCTCAAATAAATTCAAAATTTAGAACAATTTGTTTCACAGAACTTGAACTATCACTTCAACACTTACACTTGACTAGGCTTATCAACTCCACTCAATCAATCACTCAATGATACACTCCTTGCTTACAAAACCTAGTCCAAGAATATGAACACTTAATTATTTCCAACAATGCTTATCAAAAAATCTCACATAACAATGATACTCATGATCTTTCATAAACCCTAGTTCAAGATAGTTCTCAAATTCACATAACAATGATACTCATGTTATTTCACAAACCCTAGTTCAATTATATGAATTATTACTTCAATATTTCCAACAAAGCTTATCAAACAAGGTTCCTAGTATCAACTCTTATTCCAAAAAACCAAACTCAACAATGCTTATCAAACAATCCTTTTCACTCCAACTTAGCATTCACAACATCCAACAATATTCCACTCACAAGGAAGATATTACCATACCTTTTGTTTGATGAAGTTTTAACCTCAAAACCTATCTCAATCACAATCACTCTCTTTGCTAATATCAAGGGTTAGATAATAAAAAATCTATCCTTAATATTTCCTTTGAAAAATATTTCACCAAGTCAAAATATCAAAAATCAACTATGCCTTATCTCTCCTTTCAAAATAAACTTTATAATATAACTTTATTTCAACAAAATATCTAACACCCTTGGCACACCTTATTTCTCCTTTTATTAACTTTAACCACTCAAAAATCAAACACAACAATAAAACTTTGCATACCCTTTTATCTCCCTTGTATAACTCTTTAGGCCCTTTTAAATATGCAATTTCCAATCAAATAAACTTTAAGAAATTAAAAAATTAATTTCCACCTTTGTAATTTTGGATGCAATAATCAAACCTTAGCAATGTGCATACCTTGTCCAACCAATCAAAAATGCCTCAGTGGGTTTTGAACACGAGAACCTTCTATCCCAAGCACCTTTGCATAGTGTGTGCCCACCAAGTGGGCTATGTGCCTCCATGCAAAGAGAAATACATGCGCCTTCCCTTTGATCCTTCCCTGATGGTGCAATCAAAAACCTCCCTGCTTGCAAAAATAAAGACCATAAGACTCAAACCATTGACCTTGCACCTGCAACATCTTAGCGCAGCCACTGGTTGCCAATTGCGCTACCCAGTGCCTTGCAATGTGGAGTGGGCTTTGTTATACTCACAGTGACACTGAGAGGGGGGGTGAATCAGTGTGTTCTTTTAAAACTTTAAATTTGCAACTCTTAATGCTGAAATAAAGCAAACTCAAACCAGATACAGCAAGTTAACAAGAGAGCATCACACAACACAAGATTTAACGAGGTTCACCAATGTGGCTACTCCTCAAAAATGACTGCTTGGACTACCATCCAAATCCAGCCTTTGCAAAGCAACAACTTTACAATCTATTTACCAGCACCAACTGGAAGGAGCACCAACCCCTCAATTTTTTTGTACCAATAGAAAGGAGCAACAACCCCTAATTCACCAGCACCTACTGGAAGGAGCACCAACCCCTGATGCCAAGCTGCAACTTGGACTTCAAATGAATCTATGAAATTTACAGAAAAATACCTTCACCCTTTTCGCACACAGTCTGCTGATTCTATGCACTCTGCTTCTTCTATGCAATCGCTTCGCACAATCTATTTCAGAATAGTCTACTTCTATGCAAATGCCTCGCACACTCTGCTTTGATACAATCAAACGATCGCTTCTACCCCTTTGCACTTTTTTGCTCTCTATGCGCTCTTGCTTCGCACTTAGCTCGATTCGACATGACTCGCTCTCTACGCACTATAGGCTTAATTCATGCAAATTCGATACATCTCAAATCTCCAAACAACCCTCCTTTTATAACAAAATTTTCATGATAAAATTCTAACTTTAGTCGGCTGATTATGCAAGTGCAAAGCCTAATCATCGTCGACTATAAACCCTAGCTTTCATCGGTTGTAAACCCTAATTCTTGTCGGCTGTCATCGGTCTTCGTCGGCTTCAACTTACCTGACTCTATAGCTTCTTTTGTTCCTATTTCTATGAAACCACAACATGTCACGATATCGTGACACTTTTGCCTCCGTACACTTTCTTTTGGCTTTTGTCACGATATCGCGACACTTCTGCCTTTGTCGACTTCAACTAAGCTCTTGTCGCGATATCGTGACACTTCTGCCTTCGTCAGCATCAATTTTGCTTTTGTCACGATATCATGACACTTCTCCCTTCGTCGACCTCCTTTCTGCTTTTGTCATGAAATCGTGACACTTCTGCTTTCGTACTTCACATCTTAGCTTTTGTCATAAAATCATGACACTTCTCCTATTGAAGACCTGCTTTCTATTTCTGTCATAAAATCGTGACACTTTCTCCAACCGTACGCTACCATCTCAATCTATCATGAAATCGTGACACTTTTTGCATCCGTATGCTTTATTTTCTACCTATCATGAAATCATGACACTTTCTGTATCCGTACGCTTTCTCATCAACCTATCATAAAATCGTGACACTTTCTGCATCTGTACGCTTTCTCTTCAACCTGTCATGAAATCGTGACACTTTCTACATCCGTACGCTTTCTCTTCAACCTGTCGCAAAATCATGACACTTTTTGCATCCGTACGCTTTCTCTTCAACCTGTCACAAAATCATGACACTTTCTGCATCCATACGCTTTCTCTTCAACCTGTCATGAAATCATGACATTTCATACTCTGAACACTTTCATCTGCAGCATGTCACGAAATCATGATAGTTCTCACTTTGAACTCTTTCCTTTGCAGCATGTCACGAAATCATGACAGTTCTCACTTCAAACTCTTTCCTCTATTGCATGTCACGAAATCATGACAGTTCTTACTTGGAACATTTTCATCTACAACATGTCACAAAATCATGACAGTTCTTACTTCGAACTCTTTCTTCTACAGCATGTCATAAAATCATGACAGTTCTTACTTTGAACTCTTTCTTCTGCTACATGTCACGAAATCATGACAATTCTCACTTGGAACATTTTCATCTGCAACATGTCACAAAATCGTGATAGTTCTCACTTTGAATTCTTTCTTGAACATGTCACGAAATCATGACACTTTTATCCTGCTTTCATTTTATCTTTTGACATGTCACGAAATCACGACAGTTATTCCTGCTTGTGCTTTCTCTTCGAACATGTCACGAAATCATGATAGTTTTTCAACTTGCCTTCTTCTCTTCCAACATGTCACGAAATCATGACATTTTTCCCTGCTCTTTCTCTCTCCTCCAATATGTCACGAAATCATGACAGTTTTCCTGTTTTTTGAATATGTCGTGATATCGTGACACTTTCCTTGCTTGTCTTTTTCTTTGAATTTTTGCATGTGGGCCACTTAGGTCTTTTTGGAAAAACACTGTACATATTCTGAGAGATCTCTGAACTTCTTGTTTGCTGCATCTGAATAGCTTCTGAGCATCTGAACTTCCTATGCACTGAATCAAATGATCTAGCTGATTGTGTTGACAACAATGACAATCCTGTTGCTTGCACTTTGCTCAACAATCTCCCCCTTTGGAATTGTTGGCAACACATGTGCAACTTCCTGTAGCTCTTCTCCCCCTTTGACAATAATACCAAAGGGCTACTGCAGACTCCCCTTGAGTCCAAGCACAACATTCTCAGGCAAAATTTATTACACTTAGTAATAAACAAGAACATGAGCAAGAAGATAAACAAATACTTCAATGCTCCCCCTGAGAATGTGATCCCTATAGCTAGTCACTTCTTGGGAAGGGTCACCACTCCCAATTTATTGCGAAGGTATTCAAAAACATCCTTGGGCAATGGTTTTGTGAAGATATCTGCTACTTGCTCTGTAGTTGGAACAAAATCCAGCTTAACCTCACCTTCAACAACTTTCTCTTTCAAAAAATGATATCCGATAGCAATGTGTTTTGTCCGTGAATGCATTACCGGATTCTTGGAGATGTTAATTGCACTGGTGTTATCACACTTAACTGATATTGGCTCACTAAAATTAATACCAAGATCTTTCAGAGTTTGTTTCATCCACAAAACTTGTGTACAACATGTTGTTGCTGCAATATATTCTGCCTCGGCTGTTGATAAAGAAACTGACTCTTGTTTCTTGTTGTGCCAAGCAACCAACCTGTCACCAAGATAGAATGCACCTCCACTGGTACTCTTCCTGTCATCAACACATCCTGCCCAATCTGCATCCGAATATGAAATAAGGGTGAAGTCTTTACCTTTCGGATACCATAACCCATACTCCATAGTACCCTTGAGATACCTAAGAATCCTTTTCTTGCTGTCACATGAGTCTCTTTGGGACTGGCCTGAAATCTTGCTACCATGCAGACTGCCTGCAGAATATCTGGTCTGGTAGCTGTTAAATATAGTAAGCTTCCAATCATTGATCTGTACATGGTTTGATCAACAGGTGGAGATTTGTCATCTTTGCTCAACTTGCAGCCTGTCATCATGGGAGTGCTAACTGGCTTACAGTCCCCCATTGTGAACCTTTTTAGCATCTCTTTCACATATTTGACTTGGGAAATAAATATGCCTTTCTCATTTTGATTAACTTGTAACCCAAGAAAGTAAGATAGTTCACCAATCATAGACATTTCAAATTCTTTCTGCATCTTATTTGCTAAGTCTTTACATGATTCATCTTTGTTGCTGCCAAATATGATATCATCTACATATACAACAAGAACAATGAGATGCCCACCTTCTATTTTGACATACGATTCATTGTCCACCATACCTTTCTTAAACCCCTGTTGAGAGAGATAGTTGTCTAGCCTTGCATACCATGCTCGGGGTGCCTGTTTTAAGCCATATAAAGCTTTCTTTAATTTGCAGACAAGGTTGAGTTCAATATAAACCTCTTCTTCAAGTTTCCCATTTAAAAAAGCTGATTTTACATCCATCTGATAAACTCTAAAATTCTTATAGACTGCTAAGGCCAGAAACATTCTGATTGCTTCTAGTCTGGCCACTTGGTGCAAAAGTCTCCTCAAAATCAATGCCTTCAACTTGTGCATAACCTTTACAAACCAGTCTTGCTTTATTCCTAACGACCTATCCGTCTTCATTCAATTTGTTTCGAAATATCCATTTGGTGCCGATTACATTCTTATTTGCAGGTCTAGGTACTAATTCCCAAGTTTTGTTCTTTTCAATCTGATCTAATTCTTCATTTATTGCCTTCATCCAGCTATCATCTTTGCTTGCCTCAGCTATATTTTTGGGCTCAATGCTGGATAAAAGAGAGTAATTACTTACTACTTTCCTTCTTGTCTGAACACCAGCTGTGGGATCTCCAATTATTTGATCTCTAGGATGATTTTTCTGCCAGCTACCTATTTTGAATTTCTTATTTTCTTCCACCTCTGAGTCATCAATTAAGTCATCTGAGTCAAGTGTTGGTTTCTTTTCTGTTTCATTTTCCTCATCTCCTTCAATGGCTTCTTCATAAATTGGGTAGTTTTCTTCAAAGTTAACTATTCGTTCCCTACCTTCATCAAATTTAACATCGACATTGTCCACAATTTTCTTGAGTCTCTTGTTGTAGCATTTGTAAGCTTTGCTTTTTGATGAATAGCCAACGAAGACACCTTCATCTGCTCTATTTTCAAACTTCCCAAGATTATCTTCAATTTTTCTGATGTAACACTTACAACCAAAAACTTTGAGGTGTTTTGTTGTTGCCTTTCTACCGAACCACAACTCATAAGGAGTTTTGCTTTCATGTGTTCTCAGCATGTACCTATTTTGGATGTACACTACAGTGTGGACTGCTTCTTTCCAAAATCTATCTGCTATTTTGTTCTCAGCCAGCATAGTGCATGCCATTTCCTGTACTGTTCTGTTCTTTCTTTCTACCACACCATTCTATTGGGGTGTTCTAGCTGCTGAATATTGTCTCCTGATACCATGTTTTTCATAGTATTCTGTAAACTCATCTGAAATGAATTCTCCTCCTCTATCTGATCTTAAACATTTGATCCTTTTTCCTGTTTCATTCTCAACTAGATGTTTGAAAGATCTGAACATTTCAAAAGCTTCTGTTTTATTCTTTAAGAAAAATATCCATGTCATTCTGGAATAATCATCAATACACAACATAAAGTATTTGTCACCATTTATGCTTTGTGTTCTCATGGGTCCACATAAATCTGTATGTATAAGTTCCAAAGGTTTGCTAGTGTGGTACTCTTTTGTTTTGAATGAGACTCTGGTTTGCTTTCCCTTTTGACATGAAGCACAAATGCTATTTGAAGGTTTTCTAATGGTTGGAATATCTCTCACTGCCTGTTTTGAGCTGATTTTCACCAGATTATCAAAACTTATGTGTCCAAGCCTCTTGTGCCACAGCCAATTTTCTTCTTCCTGTCCAATGAAACAAGTACCTTCTGAAGTTTCTGAGAGTGTGTATAGGTTGCCAGACGTCCTTGATCCAGTTGCTATCAATTTTCCACTGTTTGTTTTTTTGACTTCACAACCCTGCTTCTTGAATACTACTTCATGTCCTTTATCACAGATCTGACTGACACTTAACAGGTTGTGTTTCAAACCATCCACAAACAAAACTTCTTCTGACTTGATTTTCCCATCACTAATTTTAACTGATCCTTTTTCGATTATCTTAGCTCCATCATTATTCCCAAACTTTACAGAACCACCCTCATATTTTTGTAATTTTTCAAATTTTTGTTTATCACCTGTCATATGACTTGAGCATCCACTGTCAAGTATCCATGGTACACATTTATTCTGTGCCTTGAAAGCTATTTGTACTATTAGGGATTCCTTTTCTTCCTTAAGCTGCTCTTTCTGTTTCCACTCTATTTTGACTACCGTATTGGGCTCTAGTTTGAACTTTCCCTTTTTAGTATCTTGTGCATATCTTTCAGGAAGTTTTCTATTTTGTCTTGTCCTATTTGGTTGAAATTTTCTTTTCTGAGGTTGATTTGAAACAGAAGTACTACGACAGTTTCTTGCAATATGCCCAAAGTTATGACAGTTAAAACATTCTACTACATAATTTATTAGCGGTGAAAAAGCATTTCTACTAGTGAAATTTCTTGGTCCTACATTATACTTGCAGTCTGCAATTTTATGCCCATAACCATTACATTTGAAATAGAAACCAGAAAAGAAATGATTGAACCTGAAAGATGGTCTTTGCCAGGTTGTTGTAGGAGCCATAGGTCTTCTTCTCCTTTGATGTGTGACCTTGGTAAATCCATCATTGTCAGTTCTCCTTTCGGGCCTGGCATTATTGCTTTCTTTTGCATGAGTTGTTTTTCTTTCATCAACCTGTTTCTTATCTTCATTCCTTACAGTTTCTACATTTTTGGCTTTTGGTCCATTTGACGATTCTCCTTCAATGAAGCCCAGACCAAATTTGATGCCTGCAGGTCTTTGATCACTTAAAATTTTATCCAGCTTCATCGAACTTTCTTCACGTTTGTGATGGCAGCTAATTTTTTGATCCAGCTCTTGTATCTGCATTCGTAGACCAACATTCTCTTCTTCTAGTTTACAGCAGTAATCTATCTTCATGGTTATCTGAACTTCGAGATCTTCAGACATTTTCTTGTATTCTTCTGTCTGTATTTTTAAGCTGGTTATGATGTCGTTCGCATCCTCAAGCTTTCTTGAAAGTTTATTATTCTTTCTTTTCTCAGATTTCCATTCTACAAGTGCAGAGACCAGCTCACCTTCTAGATCTACTTCAGCCTCAGGTTTTTCAATAGATACTTTAGAGTTCATTCCTTCCCTCTTTTCTGATTTTTCTACCTCTTCTGATTTTTCTACTTCAAATGCCATGAATAGAGCTTCACCTATTTCTTCTTTAGAATCCTCACTAGAGCTGTCCTCTGAAGAATTTGCATTCCTGGAGATGAAACTTTTCTTTTTGAAGTTGCCTTTTCTGAAGTTTGTTTTCTTCTTCCAGTCACTTCTTTCTTGGTGCGATGCTTCCTCACCCTTGTTCTTCTCATTGAGTGGACATTTGGTTGCAAAGTGCCCAATGCCTCCACAGTTGAAACATTTAAATGGTAGCTTTCCTCTGTATTTTCCTTTTCCCTTTCTCAGTTTTTTGACAAAATTTGCTTCCATTTCATCTGATGTCTCTTCTTCTTCAGACTCTTGTTTTGTGTCTTTACCTTTTAGGGCTTTAAATGTTGCTTCTCTATCTATGGGATTAGACCTTCCTATTCTCATTTCATAAGCGAGTCAAAGAACCATGCATCTCATCCATACTAAAGTGATTTAGATCTTTAGCTTCTTCTATGGTTGAGACTTTAGAATCAAACCTTTGAGGAAGCGATCTTAATACCTTTTTCATGATAGTAGCATCATCCATATCTTCGTCGAGACCTCTGATCGAATTAGTGATTCCATTAACTCTCAGCATAAAAGCCTCTATGTTCTCATCGTTGGTCATCTTTAATGATTCGAATTGAGCTCGATGTGTTTGAAGCTTGGCTTCCTTGATCTTGTCGTCTCCCTCATGAATATTCTCTAGTTTGTCCCATACATCTTTTGTTGATTCACAACTTATGATCTTGACCAGCTCACTGTCCACTAATCCACACATGATGGCATTTTTTGCTTTTGAGTCATTTTCAAATGCCTTTTTATCGGTGTTGTCGGTTGGAGCAGTGGTGGGAGCTATGTAACCATTAACTACTGCATTCCAGATATCAAATCCCAAAGCACGGAGATATGTCTGCATCCTAATTTTCTAGAATGCATAATTAGTTTCATCAAACAATGGTGCTTTGTTTGAGGAGAAACCTTCACCACCTGCCATTGCGTCACTTCCAAGATCACCCTAGCTGATTGAGCCTATTCAGGAACCTTGCTCTGATACCAATTGTTATACTCACAGTGACACTGAGAGGGGGTGAATCAGTGTGTTCTTTTAAAACTTTAAATTTGCAACTCTTAATGCTAAAATAAAGCAAACTCAAAACAGATACAACAAGTTAACAAGAGAGCATCACACAACACAAGATTTAACGAGGTTCACCAATGTGGCTACTCCTCAAAAATGACTGCTTGGACTACCATCCAAATCCAGCCTTTGCAAAGCAACAACTTTACAATCTATTTACCAGCACCAACTGGAAGGAGCACCAACCCCTCAATTTTTTTGTACCAACAGAAAGGAGCAACAACCCCTAATTCACCAGCACCTACTGGAAGGAGCACCAACCCCTGATGCCAAGCTGCAACTTGGACTTCAAATGAATCTATGAAATTTACAAAAAAATACCTTCACCCTTTTTGCACACAGTCTACTGATTCTATGCACTCTGCTTCTTCTATGCAATCGCTTCGCACAATCTATTTTAGAATAGTCTGCTTCTGCGCAAATGCCTCGCACACTCTGCTTCGATACAATCGAATGATCGCTTCTGCCCCTTTGCACTTTTCTGCTCTCTATGCGCTCTTGCTTCGCACTTAGCTCGATTCGACATGACTCGCTCTCTGCGCACTACGGGCTTAATTCATGCAAATTCGATACATCTCAAATCTCCAAACAACCCTCCTTTTATAACAAAAATTTCATGATAAAATTCTAACTTTAGTCGGCTGATTATGCAAGTGCAAAGCCTAAACATCATCGGTTGTAAACCCTAGCTTTCATTGGCTATAAACCCTAATTCTCATCGATTGTCATCGGTCTTCATCGGCTTCAACTTACCTGACTCTATAGCTTCTTTTGTTCTTATTTCCATGAAACCACAACATGTCACGATATCATGACACTTTTGCCTCCGTACACTTTCTTTTGGCTTTTGTCATGATATCGCGACACTTCTGCCTTTGTCGACTTCAACTAAGCTCTTGTCGCGATATCGCGACACTTCTACCTTCGTCAGCATCAATTTTGCTTTTGTCATGATATCATGACACTTCTCCCTTCATCGACCTCCTTTCTACTTTTGTCATGAAATCATGACACTTCTGCTTTCGTACTTCACATCTTAGCTTTTGTCATGAAATCGTGACACTTCTCCTATTGAAGACCTGCTTTCTATTTCTGTCATGAAATCATGACACTTTCTCCAACCGTACGCTGCCATCTCAATCTGTCATGAAATCATGACACTTTTTGCATCCGTATGCTTTCTTTTCTATCAAAATCATGACACTTTCTATCCGTACGCTTTCTCATCAACCTTGAAATCTTGACACTTTCTGCATCCATACGCTTTCTCTTCAACCTATCATGAAATCGTGACACTTTCTGTATCCATACGCTTTCTCTTCAACTTCAAATCGTGCACTTTCCATCCTACGCTTTCTCTTCAACCTATCACAAAATCGTGACACTTTCTGCATCCGTACGCTTTCTCTTCAACCTATCGTGAAATCGTGACATTTCATACTCTGAACACTTTTATCTATAGCATGGTGCAAAATCATGACAGTTCTCACTTTGAATTCTTTCCTTTGTAGCATGTCATGAAATCATGATAGTTTCTCACTTCAAACTCTTTCTTCTGCATGTCACAAAATCATGACAGTTCTCACTTTGAACTCTTTCATCTGCAACATGTCACGAAATCATGATAGTTCTCACTTTGAACTCTTTCTTTTCTCATGTCATGAAATCATGACAGTTCTTACTTTGAACTCTTTCTTCTACTGCATGTCACAAAATCATGACAGTTCTCACTTGGAACATTTTCATCTATAGCATGTCACGAAATCATGATGGTTCTCACTTTGAATTCTTTCTTCTACAGCACGTCGCAAAATCGTGACACTTTTATCCTACTTTCATTTTATCTTCTGACTTGTCACAAAATCGTGACAGTTATTCCTGCTTGAGCTTCTGCTTCGAACATGTCGTGAAATCATGATAGTTTTTCAACTTGCCTTCTTCTCTTCCAACATGTCATGAAATCATGATAGTTTAACCTGCTTGCGCCTCTGCTTCGAACATGTCACGAAATCGTGATAGTTTTCCTGTTTTTTGAATATGTCATGATATCGTGACACTTTCTTTGCTTGTCTTTTTCTTTGAATTTTTGCATGTGGGCCACTTAGGTCTTTTTGGAAAAACATTGTACATATTCTGAGAGATCTCTGAACTTCCTATTTGCTGCATCTGAATAGCTTCTGAGCATCTGAACTTCCTGTGCATTGAATCAAATGATCTAGCTGATTGTGTTGACAACAATGACAATCCTGTTGCTGCACTTTGCTCAATAGGCTTCCCACTTGTTTGTCCTTTGCTATGTTTCCTTAAACATTTCGAAACACATGTGATCCTTTCTCTCCCTTTTGCGCATGAGTGTCTATAGATTTCAATCGATCGCATGGATAATAATTTGAATGAAACTTGCCCCTTCTTATATGCATTATGTCATGTGCTCAAAACATCGATGACCTTTTTCAATTCGATTTTAATTCGAATTAATTAATATTTGATGCCCTTATAACCCTAACCTTTAGGGTTTATTAAATTAAATTATAAACTAACTTATAATTAAATTATAATTAACTTATAATTAATTTAATAACTCTTAGAGTTAATCAAATTAAATTAAAAATTAATTTATAATAAAATTATTATAATTAATTTATAATTAACTTAATATTTAGGTCTTAACCTTAGACCTTTAATATTATAATATTATTTTTCTTGGGCCTTACTGTTGCTCTTTAGACCTCATCTGACCGCCTTGAATATTATAATTAGGGATATTATAATATTATTTTCCTTAGGTCTAAAAGCAATATTTTTCGTGCACTACTGACTCTTGACATCCTTCCTTTTGTCTTGCTTACTGAAACCGACTCTTGACATCAATGACAACAAATCCTACTCATATTTCCAACAATATCCCCATTTGTCATTGATGGCAACCCATTTTCCTTTTATCATTTCATTTACCTAATTCTATTATGCTCCCCTTGAGAAGTTACTCCCCTTGACTGAATGCTCTCCCCCTAACTCAAATTTCTCCTCCTTTGTAATCAATGGAAAAGGGTCACCTTTGGGGCTCGAGGCTAAGAATGAAACTCTTAGCTTAGACCCTCCTCCACATCCTCTTGAGGTGGTTAATTCTAGGGTGGGAGTATTTCTACTCCCAATAAAAACTGATCTTTACCTTTCTCCATTTTCCTCTTTGGTGTAAACTCAGCTACAAGGGACCAACAAAATGGACTCCAATCACATAACACAAATGCAATAATGGAAGAAAACTGCCAATTGATATTCTTCTCATTCCTAAATTTACACCCCTTCTACAAAATGTTACAATCCATCATATAGCAACCGAAAACCAAAGAAACCCTAAAAATATCTTTTTTCTAAAAGCTGCTAAAAATATATTTTTTTCCTAAAAACTCTTAAAAATATAAATGAGTCGGATTGCGCTCAAATTCGGTGCACACATCCCTATTACAATAATGAACCTTAATTTAAAATATTAGGTCTCAAATTAAGGTATAACAAAAGATAATAAACTTCTAACATCCAAAAAAACATAAAAAACTCGGGAACCTATTCTAAAAGCTAATTTTGGGGCACTAGATATCAGAGTTAGGTCCTGAAAACATGATTTTTAGAGGGTTAGGAGGATAAAAGATTATCCTGATATAGAACATGCACATGGAACCACCTATTAAATTTCAAGGCAAACAGGCGTACGGTTCACAAGTTATGACTCCGACAAGGTGCATCATTCCCACTGAACCAAGAATTTGTTGTAGCTCCCATGTCTTGTGGTGATCACCTTCTTATCAAGTTTTTAGGCATATGTCGTGCCCAATTTGCTGTCTCATGTAATTCACCATCCTTGGCATTACTAGGAAACTGAAATAAATTAAAAACATTAAAAGTGGGTGAAATATCAAATTCATCAGGCAAATCCATTTTATAGGCATTATCATTGATATTATTCAAAATCCTGCATGGCCCAATTTTCTTAAGTTTTAGTTTGTTATACGTCCCCTTAGGAAATATTTCTTTCTTAAGATAAACCATGACCATATCACCCTCTTCAAACACTTTCACCCTTCTATGTGCATCAACAGACTCTTTGTAGTGAGCATTACTACTCTGCAATTTTTCCCTCACTAACTCTTGCACTTTTTGGATATGCTTAGCAAATGCTTCTGCATCATCACTAACTTGTTCTCCAATTGGTAACTCAACCAAATCTAATACACCTCTAGGATTTTGACCATAAATAATTTGAAAAGGAGATTTACCTGTTGACTTGTTCACTAAACTGTTGTATGCAAATTCGGCTTATGACAAGGCTAAATCCCATTGTTTTGGTTTTTCTCCAACTATGCATCATAAGAGGTTTCCAAAGATTCTGTTCACTACCTCTATTTTCCCATCGGTCTGTGGGTGGTAAGCACTACTGAATTGCAACTTGGTATTCAAATTTTTCCACAATGTCCTCCAAAAGTGACTCAAGAACTTAGTATCCCGATCATAAGTAATAGTCTTTGGAACACCATGCAACCGCACAATCTCATAAAAGAATAAGACTGTAGTCCTAGTTGCATCATTAGTTTTTTTACAAGCAATGAAATGCACCATTTTTGAAAATCTGTCTACCACAACAAAAATTGAATCCTTACCCCTCTGTGTCTTGGGTAACCCTAACACGAAATCCATACTCAGATCGATCCATGGTCCTGTAGGAACTGGCAGTGGCATATACAATGATGTATTTTGTATATGGACCTTAGCCATTTGAAATACTCTGCATCTAGATATACACTTGATTATATCTCTCTTCATTTTTGGCCAATAGTACTTCTCCTCTACAAGAGTGGTAGTTTTGGCAACTCCAAAATGACCAGCCAAACCCCCACTATGTAATTCCCTCAATATGTTCTCTCTCATAGAGCCATTGGGAATGCATTATAGATTGACCTTAAACAAGTAACCATTATGTAAAAAATACTCTTCAAAAATAGTATGAGACTCTCCCCCTACCACACTTTTGCACTGTTGCACAATATTCCCAAAATCCACATCAGATTCATACAGATCTTTAATCTCCTAAAATCCTACCACTTCATTCTCCATAGTGGTCAACAAAAAGAATCTCCTACTCAATGCATCAACAACCGTATTCTATTTTTCTAACTTGTGTTTAAGGAAAAATGTATACTGTTACAAAAATGAAACCCATTTGGCATGCCTGCTATTTAACTTTTTCTTAATGCTTCATGATCAGTAAACAACACAAATTCCTTTGAGATTAAGTAGTGCCTCCAATGTTGCAATGCTTACACAATTGTATAAAATTCCACATCATATGTAGAATAATTCTTCCTTGCATCATTCAACTTCTCATTAAAAAATGCTACAGGTCAGCCCTCTTGACTTAAGACACCACCAATTCCAACAAATGAGGCATCACAATCAACATCAAACACCTTACTGAAATATGGTAACACTAGAACAGGGGCTTTTGACACCTTCTTCAAGAGTTCAAAACTCTCTGTTGTTGTCATAGTCCATACAAACTCTTTCCCCTTCGTGCACTCAATTATAGGGGCAGCTATACTACTGAAGTTCCTGATGAACTTCCTGTAAAAGGTAGCTAGTCCATGAAAACTCCTTACTTCTATTATAGATCGTGGAAGAGGCCATTCCAGAATTTTCTTCACTTTCTCATCATCCATCCTCATGCCATATCTCGAGATTACAAATCCCCAAAACACTAAACTATCTTGAATAAATCTACATTTCTTCAGGTTGACATACAATTTCTCCTTCCTAAGCACGTCTAACACTAATTTCAGGTGTAACAAATGGTCTTCTTCACTTTTACTATAAATCAAAATATCATCAAAATACACAACCATAAACTTACCATTATATTCCTGTAGTACTCTATTCATCAACCACATAAATGTACTAGGTGCATTAGACAACCCAAATGGCATCACCATCCACTCGTACAATCCATATTTTGTCTTAAAAGCTGTCTTCCATTCATCCCCTTATCGAATTTTGATCTGGTAGTAGCCACTCCGTAGATCAATTTTATTGAAGTATTTAGCTCAAGCTAATCCATCCATCATGTCATCCACTCTCAACATAGTATATTGATACTTTATTGTGATTTTGTTTATGGCTCTATTGTCTACACACATTCGCTAGTCATCATATTTCTTTGGGGTCAGTAATGTTGGAGTCACACATGGACTCATACTCTCCCTAACTAATTCCTTCTTTATCAACTCTGTCACTTGCCTACTTAAATCTACATTCTATGTTGGGTTCAACCGATAAGCTGCCTGATTTGGAAGCGTTGATCTTGGAATCAAATCCATGTGATGTTGGATATCCCTTTTTAGTGGTAGCCCATCTGGTAACTCCTCTAGTGTGATATATTTATATTCACTTAGCAACTTATCTACTGTTGTAGGCATAACCACTTCCTTTGTTTCTAGATTCCTAGCTATTAAGGTATAACAGAAGCTAGCATCCCTGATCTCTGCAAGAAAATCCTTCATCGTCAACAAGCTCTCACTTGGCCCATCCTCCTTTAGAGGCACAAGAAATACCTTTACACCATCCTTCCAGAATGTGTAAGTATTCTTTCTCCCATTATGGTTAGTATCCCTATCGTACTACCAATGTATTTCCAATAGAATGTGACATGCATCCATCAAGATCACATCACACCACACTTCATCCTTGTAAGTGCTCCCAATTGAAAATTTAATTAAACACCTCAGATCTATTGTTACCTCATTTCCTTTCTTAACCCATGAGATACGATATGGATAAGGATGTTTTTCACATTTTAGGTACATTTTATCAACCATGACATTTGACACCATATTCTCACAACTACCACCATCAATGACAATGTTACATACCTTCCCTCCTGATGTACACCTTGTTCAAAATATGTTCATTCACAGCCAATAATCTTCACCATCTATGATCTACCCCTTTGCTTTGCTCTGCACCATCTCTTTCTTAGGAGAAATCAATGTCCTCCTTATCATAAGTGCTTCCCCCATGTTAGCAACAACTTCATCCTCATCCTACTCTTCCATCTCAACCAGATTGACCCTTCCTTGTCCTCCTTGACCCATTTATTGGACATTATGTTGGGGACACTCAAATGCTCTTTGCCCCTCCTCACCACATCCATAATAGGTATACTACCTGCTCAGATAATTCCCATTTCTCCCACCACCGTAACCTCTACCTCGTTGGTATCCTCTTCCTCTCAAATTTTGCCCATATTCTTCTTGTTTAGTAGGTATTGAGGATTATCCCTTGAGAAAATTAGATCCACTTCGACCCCGACCTAAAGAGGGCGTGAATCCCTTCTTACCTCTTCTATTAATCCTTTTCAATTTCTCCTCCACCTTAAGGGCCCTTTGATACGCATCCTTCACTGTAAGAGTGCGATGCATGCTCATATTATCTTGAACAACAAAAATTGGGCCATGTACATACCTAGCAGCCTTTTGGTCCTCCGTCTCATTGTGCTCCACTCGAATGGATAGCTTGTAGGATTAATTAGTATAGTCCTCAATGCTTTGATCCTTCTGTCAGAGATTCTAAAATCTAGGAAAGAGGGTTTGGGAGTAGTCTATAGGTATAAATTTTTCCTATAACTTCTTCATCTTTATCCAATCCCTGATCTTTTCCTTTTCATTCCTCTGTCGTGTAGTCTATAAATGATCCCACCAAATAAATGCATGTCCCTTAAACTTTGTGAATGTGATCTTAACCTTATTCTCTTCAAAAAGGTTACTCCATTCAAAATATTTTTCTAGGCTATTGATCCAATCGATCAACTCCTCTAGTTTCAAACCACCAGCATACTCGGGAACATTGATCTTGATCCTATCTCGATTCCCCTTAAGCCCCTCTAGAGCTTGTATCAATTGATTTTCAAAATTATGCCCTTCTTCCTCTAGGCCCTCTGGTTCTACTTCTATGTGGACCTCAGATCCACATTCCTCAGGTATGTTTTCATCATTAGATTCTTGATCTGCACGTGCCTTGGGATGTATCTTTCCCATGTGATCAATCACACCAGTTAGCCATGCTATTTTTGCATTTATATCCTTGATCTACCTATTCACCTAGGCATATATTCTAGGTGGCATCTTCCCTTCACTAGCGAGATCACACCCGCTTTGATACCAAATGGTGTAAACTCAGCTACAAGAGACCAACAAAATGGACTCCAATCACATAACACAAATGCAATAATGGAAGAAAACTACCAATTGATATTCTTATCATTCTTGAATTCACATCCCTTCTACAAAATATTACAATCCATCATATAGCAACCGAAAACCAAAGAAACCCTAAAAATATATTTTTTCTAAAACTGCTAAAAATAGATATTTTTCCTAAAAACTGCTAAAAATATAAATGAGTCGGATTGCACCCAAATTCGGTGCACACATCCCTATTACAATAATTAAACTTAATTAAAAATATTAGGTCTCAAATTAAGGTATAACAAAAGATAATAAACTTTTAACAGTCAAAAAAACCTAAAAAACCCGGGAACCTATTTTAAAAACTAATTTTGGGGCACTAGGTGTTAGATTTAGGTCCCGAAAACATGATTTTTGGAGGTTTAGGAGGATGGTAGATCATCCTAATGTAGAACACACACATGGAACCACCTGTTAAATTTCAAGGCAAACGGGTGTACGGTTCACAAGTTATGGCTCTGACAAGGTGCATCACTCTTCATTTGATCCTTCTGATTCCTTTGACTATTCCTGTTCGTGCTTGTCTCTGGAATTTTTTCTCTACACCACTTTGTTGTATGTCCATCATTATTGCAATTATAACACTTGATGTTGTTATTCCTTAGCAATGTAAATATCTTGGGGTTTCTCCTAGTGAAGCCATATCTATTCCTATCATGAACCCTGCAATTCACTGCCTTGTGACCAAATTGATTACAAGAGTAGTAATACCCTTGAAAAAATTGCTTGTTTCTAAAACTTCCATATTTCTATTTTCTATGTGTCTTGCATTGTGTAGCTTTGTGCCCAAACCTGTGACATGAGAAGCATCGTCCATTGAAACTACCTTGCCTTTACCTCATTGGTCTCTTAGTCTCTTCTACCCTATGCTGCTTCATGTTCCATATGTTCCTCATTTGTGCATTGTTCCTTTCCTTGTTAAACTTTATGTTATCTAATTCATCCTCAAAAGTATCACTTTCTCTTATACTCTCTTCTTCTTCAAAACTTGAGATTGACTCATCTCCTTGTTTTCTTTGTTCCTATTCAAATCCAAGTCTTGTTTTGTTTGATGAACGCTTTCGTACCTTAAAAATATTGTCTATGGTTTTTGAACTCTTCCCAAACTTGTGTAGCTTATCTTTAGACTCTTTTAATTCCTTCCTTAGTGAAGCTACTTCTTGTTCTAACCTTTCACACTCTAAAACCTTCGCTTCTATCTTTTATTTGAATCTCATTTTCTTAGCTATTGAGTTAGTTAGATCCTCTATAATATTTCATTTCTATTCATCACATTCTTGAAATTTAAGCTTGAGTTTTGAGTTTTGCTTTCTTACCTCCCTTAATGCATCAAGGGTATGAATAAGATCACCCTCAAGATCAACTTCTCCTTTCTCTAATTCTTCCTCTATTTGTTTACCTTTGAAAATATCTTCATTCTTTTTTGACTCGTCTTCTATAGGATCACCTCCTTATTCTAATGCCAAGAGTATATTTTCTTCTGGTACTTCAAGTGTATATTCATATTCATCATCACTAAAATTGAATCCATTCCTTGTACAACTATCTTCAATATGACCAAAATTACCACATCTAAAACATTTGAGGATTATTGGTGACCTTTTCCTAACCACTTCCTTTTATTTTACCAGAAATATAACTTTATATTTATAATTATTTGAGGAACTATCATCACTATCACTTGAGCTCTTACCTACCTTATCTACATAGAAACTCCTCTTATGCCTTTGGAATTTTTTTTTCCTTGTGTACTTTGTCCATCCCTATTTTTATTTTGGTACTTTTGCTTTCCTGCATCCCTCATTTTAGGTCTTCAAACGCTCTCTTGAAATTTTGAAACTTTACCCTTTTGAACTTTTTATCTCCTTCATATATGCCTTGCAACTTATCCAAAATTTCCTTTGTTGATTTACAATGCATAATATTTTTAAATTTTGTTTCACACAAGCCCTTTTGAATTGCATTCATTGCTCTTGAATTGTAATGATGTAGAAGCTTACCATATTTATTTATATGTAGAGTTTTTTGTGGTGTGTATCCATTTTCAACTACTTCCCACACTTCATTTCCGAGTTCCATTAGATGAAATTGTGCTCCATAATGTATAATTGTTCTCATAAAACAATGGTGCTGAATTTCCTGAAGATCCACTATGAGAATCCATCTGTGTTCTTGTAAGATTTTCCTTCAAGCTGTTAAACTCTTATGAAGGAACCTGCTCTAATACCAATTGAAGAACATAAACTTATACTGAGAGGGGGTGAATAGTATAAGACCACTTTTTACTTTTATTTACCAAAAAATAGTATGTAATATATCAATGGCAATATAAAAAATAGTAGTCAAAGCAATAAAAAAATCACCACACACAATAGAGACCAATTTTTCATGGTTCACCCAATGTGGGCTACTCCACGAAGAAAATATTTCACTAAAATTTTCTCAACAAATCTCTTGGGAATCCTTTCTCTATTACAATGTTTATGAACTCTGTCCAAAGGAGACACCAATCCCCTAATCAAGTTCATGGATATCTATCCACAGAAGAACTCCTCCTCTACTCTAGCTAGTGATATTCTATAAGAACTACTGCCTCCACTGCACTGGATTATGTATCTCTATCCATTGAAGACTCTTGCCCTCACTCAGAAGATCTATCTTCATTTCATTGGCTAATGGGCCTCTATCCACTGGAGACTATTATCCTCTATACTCGGTCACATCCAAAGCTTGCTCTCAGCTCTGTCTCAAATATGTACTAAACACAGTCCTTCGGTCTAGCACAAATTTGGTCAATATTTATCTCTGATATGCACTAAACATAGTCCTTTAGTCTAGCACAAATTTGCTCAATATCTATCTCTAATATGCACTAAACACAGTCCTTAGGTCTAGCACAAATATGCTCAATATATATCCTTAAATATACACTAAACATAGTCCCTTGATCTAGCACAAATCTATCCTCAAGCCTTAACACAAAGCTTGACTCAATCACAAATCAACTCTGATCTTAAGTCTGCTCAAAGACTTATCTCAAATCTTCTCAACAAGTTTTTACTAGAACTTATCCAATATTCTCAACAAATATTCACCAAGACTTGCCTTAAATTTTTCTCAACAGGTCCTCACTAGGACTTGTCCAATCTGCTCAAAAAGTCTTCACCAAGACTTACCTCAAATCTGCTCAACAACTCCTCAATAGAACTTGTCTACTCTGCTCAACAAGTCTTCACCAAGACTTACCTCAAATCTGCTCAACAACTCCTCACTAGAACTTGTCCACTCTGCTCAAAAAGTCTTCACCAAGACTCACCTTAAATATATATTGTAAGCTTCCTTAAAAGCTTACTCAAATAAACTCAATCTATCATAGAAAATCTCTTCAATCACACAAAAAAGCTTCACACAGAATATTGTTTAATCTTACAAAAACATATGGAGAATGGTTAGAGACTCAATATGCTTCACACTCACAACACTGCTCAATCATTTTCAATATCTTTCTCAAATCAATTAAGATTATAGAAAAATTTGTTTCATAGAACTTGAACTATCACTTCAACACTTCCACTTGACTAGGCTTATCAACTCCACTCATTTGACGCAAAAAAAAAAAATTGCACTCTAGATATCCAAATTTTCATCCATGCATTCGGAATATCTATACACAGTAACAGCCCGCAGGATTTACAAAGACCAGCGCATGGCTTGGTTCATAGAAACTGGCGCACGACTTAGTTTTAAACTCACTCTATGCAACTTTATATTCTGCCTACCCTAGAAGGAAAATCATCTAATACCCCAAGCCAACTCTTTATCTCAGCTTTTGCAGCTCGACTTCGTGAGTCTGCTATTACAGTTCTTCCATAATAGCAATCTGCGTATTTTTCCAACCTCCCTATCTATTACAATGCTAGGGTTTTTATAGAGGTCCTGACCCTCTGAGTAATCATTACCCAAAATGCGGATCGCTATAACCGCTTCATGCTTCCACTATGCACAGCCTCTGTAACTGCCAGCTAACTCCTGTTCACTATTAGGCTACTGCGCATGACTCTTTGATTTCATTCCTCGACTAGTCATTTTTGTCTTCTCATGTCGCTCCACTCGCTTCCACTGCACTTCAATGCCATGTGTCATTTCGTGTTGCCATGTGTCTTGTAATGACCCTATAACCACCACCTAACCTCTGTCGTCTTCTTCCTCTAGCTGTAATAGCCTCTGCATCTGCCGCCTAAATTTCATGAGCTGTCACTGTTGCTTTGTCGTGGCCCTCGAAAATGCCACCTGTTACTCTTCTCTTCTAGTCGTGATATCACGACATGTCATGATATCGCAACATCTCTGCTCCATCGCGTTCTCTTTCCTCTTCGGGTCGTAAAAACCTGACATGTCGTGATTTCGTGACATTTTTGCCTCCTGTGCGTCCTTTTCTCTTTCGGTCGCAATATCGTGACATGTCGCGATATCGCGACATTTTTCTTCCTTGTCTCCTTTCCCTCCTTTGGGTCACAAAAATGCGACATGTCATGAAATCGCGACGTCTTTGCCTTTCGCACTTGTCTTCTGCCTTTGGGTCGTGATTTCACGACACGTCACAAAATCATGATGTCTTTGCCTTTCGTACTTGTTTTTTGCCTTGGGGTCGTGAAATCATGACATGTCACGATTTCGTGACAGCTTTTCCCCTTGGCATCAATTCTCCAAAAGTGTTGCGATATCGCGACAACTTTTCCCCTTGGCGCCTTTTCTCCAAAAGTGTCGCGATATCACGATAGCTTTGCCCCTTGGCGCATTTTCTCCAAAGGTGTCATGATTTCATGACAACTTTGCCCCTTGGCTTCTTCGCTTGCCCGTTGGTCACGAAAATGTGACATGTCGTGATTTTGTGACATCTTTCCTCCTTGGCTGCTTCTTCGCCTTCTGGCCACGAAACTGCGACCTATCGCAAAATCGCGACGTTCTCCTCCTCTGGCTTCTTCTCTTCTTGGCACGTCGTGAAACTATGACATGTCACGATTTTGCGACATCTTCCCTTTTGCGCCTTCTCCTTCTTCAATGGGTCGCAAAACTGTGACATGTCGCAATTTCGTGACATCTTCTGCTTTCGTTCTTCATCCTGATTTTGGGTCGTGAAATCACGACATGTCGTGATTTCGTGACATCTTTGCTTGTGGCCTCATTCTTTTTTGGGTCATGATTTTGCTACATGTTGTGAAATCATGACATTTTCTGCCTACTGCCTCCATTCTACGCTTTTGGTCATGATTTCACGACATGTCGTGAAATCGTGACATTTTTGGCCTATGCCTTCTCTCTCCTCGTCGTGTCACGATATCGAGACACTTTTTCTATCGTGATATCATGACAGGTTTTCATCCTCGCCCTCTTGGCCTTTTTCTATTGTGATTTCATGACACGTCATGAAATCGTGATGTTTTTCTTCCTTAGCCATTTCTTCTGAAGTGGCCCTCCTACCTTCTGATGCCTCTGCTGTAGGTGCTGCTGGATGCTCCTGCATCAGACACCCGGGGTTGGTGGAGAAGTGATATTCACTTCTGCACTATCTAGTTACTGATTCCTGTAGCACTTCCAGACCTTTCTCTGCCTCAGCAGACTGCTCCAACCCCTTCTCCTGGTTCACATTACTTCTATCTTCTTCCAGACAGATTTTCCCACTACTGCATACTTCTTCTGCAGCCTGCTTGCACTCCTCTTTGTCTGTAGAATTTAATGGCTTCAACTTCTGAAGCACTCCATCTTTTCTTCTGCCAGTTCCTTCTCCCTGGCCTCTTCTTTTTAGTTTATCTTCAAGTAGCTCCTTTTGCAAGGCCTTCACTTGCCTCTACAAATCTCTTATGAGCAGCTCCTCTTGCATGGCTTGCACTTGCTTCTGCAACGCCTTGAACTCTTTCATTGTCATCATTTTTCACTTACGTAGAATAGAAAAATCATGCGGTCACACTCCACGGATTCCAAACTTTCCTCTCAGCACCCTCCCACAGATCCTGGTGCAACTGCCTCACGTTCGGTGAATCTGTTGTGCACTCAGAATCACTGGCTCTGATACCACTAACGTAGAATAGAAAAATTACACTCTAGATATCCATATTTTTATCCATGCATTTAGAATATCTATACACAGTAACAGCCCGTAGGCTTTACAAAGACCAACGCACGGCTTGGTTCATAGAAACTGGTGCACGACTCAGTTTTAAACTCACTCTATGCAACTTTCTATTCTGCCTACCCTGGAAGGAAAATCATCTAATACCCCAAGCCGACTCTCTATCTCGGCTTTTGCAGCTCGACTTCGTGAGTCTACTATTACAGTTCTTCTTCTACAACTACAATCTGCGTATTTTTCCAACCTCCCTATCTATTACAATGCTAGGGTTTTTATAGAGGTCCCGACCCTCTGAGTAATCATTACCCGAAATGCGGATCGCCATAACCGCTTCATGCTTCCACTCTGCATGGCCTCTGTAACTGCCGGCTAACTCCTATTCACTGTCAGGCTACTGCGCATGACTCTTCGATTTCATTCCTTGACTGGTCATTTTTGTCTTCTCGCGCCGCTTCGCTCGCTTCCACTGCACTTCGATGCCATGTGTCGTTTTGTGTTGCCATGTGTCCTATAATGGCCTTGCAACCGTCGCCTGACCTCTGTCGTCTTCTTCCTCCAGCTATAACAGCCTCTGCATCCGTCGCTTGACTTTCATGAGCTGTCACTGTCGCTTTGTCGTGGCCCCCAAAAATGCCACCTGTTACTCTTCTCTTCTGGTCGCGATATCGTGACATGTCGTGATATCACGACATCTCTACTCCATCGCCTTCTCTTTCCTCTTCGGGTCACAAAAACTCAACATGTCACGATTTCATGACATTTCTGCCTCCTGTGCATCATTTTCTCTTTTGATCGCGATATCGTGACATGTCACGATATCGTGACATTTTTCTTCCTCACCTCCTTTCTCTCCTTCGAGTCGTAAAAATGTGACATGTCACGAAATCGTGACGTCTTTGCCTTTCGCACTTGTCTTCTGCCTTCGGGTTGCGATTTCGCAACACGTCATGAAATCATGATGTCTTTGCCTTTCGTACTTGTTTTTTGCCTTAGGGTCACGAAACCACGACATGTCACGATTTCATGATAGCTTTTCCCCTTGGCACCGATTCTCCAAAAGTGTCACGATACCGCGACACTTTTCCCCTTGGTGCCTTTTCTCCAAAAGTGTCACGATATCGTGACAACTTTGCCCCTTGGCACCTTTTCTCCAAAAGTGTCATGATTTCATGATAGCTTGGCCCCTTGGCTTCTTCGCTTGCCCGCTGGTCGTGAAAATGCGACATGTCACAATTTCACGACATCTTTCCTCCTTGGCTACTTCTTCGCCTTCTGGCCATGAAACTACGACCTGTCGTGAAATCGTGACGTTCTCCTCCTCTGGATTCTTCTCTTCTTGGCACGTCGCAAAACTGTGACATGTCACGATTTCGTGACATCTTCCCTTCTGCGCCTTCTCCTTCTTCAGCGGGTCGCAAAACTGTGACATGTCATGATTTTGTGACATCTTCTGCTTTCGTTCTTCATCCTTCTTCTGGGTCGCAAAATCGCGACATGTCACGATTTCACGACATATTTTCCTACAGCCTCCTTCTTCTTGTTTGGGTCACGATTTTGCGACATGTCGCAAAATCATGACATTTTCTGCCTGCTGCCTCCATTCTCCGCTTCTGGTCATGATTTAGTGACATGTCGTGAAATCATGACATTTTCAGCCCATGCCTTCTCTCTCCTCATCGTGTCGCGATATCACGAAACTTTTTCTATCACGATATCATGACAGGTTTTCATCCTCGGCCTCTTGGCCTTTCTTTGTCATGATTTCATGACACGTGAAATCGTGACATTTTTCTTTCTTAGCCATTTCTTTCGAAGTGGCCCTCCTGCATTTTGATGCCTCTGCTGCAGGTGCTGCTAGATGCTCCTGCATCATCAATCAATCACTCAATGAGACACTCCTTTCTTACAAACCATAGACCAAGCATATGAACACTTAATTATTTCCAACAATGCTTATGAAACAATCTCACATAATAATGATACTCATGATCTTAGAAAACCAAACTCAACAATGCTTATCAAACAATCATTTTCATTTCAACTTAGCATTCACAACATCCAACAATATTCCACTTACAAGAAAGATATGCCCATACCTTTTTTTGATGAAGTTTTGACCTCAAAACTTGTCTGAATCACAATCACTCTCTTTGCTAATCTCAAGGGTTAGATAACAAAAAATCTATCCTTAATATTTCCTTTCAAAAATATTTCACCAAGTCAAAATATCAAAAATAAACTATGCCTTATCTCTCCTTTCAAAAAAAACTTTATAATACAACTTTCTTTCAACAAAATATCTAACACCCTTGGCACACCAAGTTGGCTATGTGCCTCCACACAAAGGGAAAGGCACGTGTCTTTCCTTTGATCCTTACCCGACGAAGCAATCAAAAACCTCTCTGCTTGCAAAAACAAAGACCACGAGACTTGAACCTATGACCTTGCACTTGCAACATCTTAGCATAGTCATCGGCTACCAATCATGCTACCCAGTGCCTTGCAATGTGAAGTGGGCTTCCCACTTATTTTTACTTTGCTCTATTTCCTTAAACCTTTCAAAATGCATGTAGTTATTTCTCTCCCTTTTGTGCACGAGTGTCTATAGCTTTCGATCGATCACATGGATAATAATTTGAATGAAACTTGCCCCTTCTTATATGCATTATGTCATGTGCTCAAAACATCGATGACCTTTTTTAATTCGAATTAATTAATATTTGATGCCTTTATAACCCTAACATTTAGGGTTTATTAAATTAAACTATAAACTAACTTATAATTAAATTATAATTAACTTGTAATTAATTTAATAACTCTTAGAGTTAATCATATTAAATTATAAATTAATTTATAATGAAAATATTATAATTAATTTATAATTAACTTAATCTTTACGTCTTAACTTTAGACCTTTAATATTATAATAAATTATTATAATTTTATTTTTCTTGGACCTTCATGTTGCTCTTTAGACCTCATTTGACCACCTTGAATATTATAATTAGGGACATTATAATATTATTTTCCTTAGGTCTAGAAGCAATATTTTTCTTGCACTACTAACTCTTGACATCCTTCCTTTTGTCCTACTTACTGAAACTGAATATTGACATCAATGACAACAAATCCTGCGTATATTTCCAATAATTTGAACCATTCGAGAAATGGGAATTTTTTTTTTTTGGACCAATAGATCCTCCAAGTGCAGGCAATTAACACATACTTGTGTGTATAGATTATGTCACCAAGTGGGTTGAAGTAAAAGCCTTGCCACGAGTACAAGCTGATCTTGTAGCTAATTTTATTTATGAAACTATCATGCAACGCTTTAGAGCACCTAGAGAACTAGTTTTAGATAATGGATTTCAATTTATCTCCAAAGTAATTGAATATTTTGTTGAAATCTATTAAATAAAACATAGAAAAAACTTCATCATATCACCCTCAAGCTAATGGATAAGTAGAAGTTATAAATAGAGAACTTGAAAAGATCATTACAAAAACTATAGTTGTTAATAGGGTTGATCGGGTAGAAAGATTAAAAGAAATTGTATGGGCATATAATACAACTTGAAAAACTACCACTAGATTGTCACCTTACGAAATGGTCTATGGAAAGAAAGCTATTATGCCTATTGAATTTGAGATAAAAACTCTTGGCACAACAGTAGAACTTGATATAAACTTGGATTAAGCACAAAGATCTATATTGAAAAAATTAAATATTCTAGATGAAAGAAGACTAGAGGTATTACATAGGATTGAATTAACTCAACAACAAAGGAAAAAATGGCATGAAGATTGGGCTTTTTTATTTGACTCTCGCTACCAAGATTTTCAAGGTAAGTTAAGGACAATATGGCTAGGACCATATGATATTGAATAAATATTTGGGAATGGTACAATTAAACTAAAGCCTATAGATGATTCAACAAGAATACTATTAGTAAATAGGCATAGGCTTAAACTCTACAAGAAGCCATTATCTAAAGAAGAATTTATACACCATATTAAGAAACAAGTTGATTTGCAGTGCATTTCAGAACTGCAATCAACTATTATTGAATAACAACTTCTCTTTTCTATTCTTCAAAAAAATAAAAAATAAAATAAAAATAAATAAATATATTATTGTTATATACCACTTGGCAAATGAAGGAATATTATTATAAAAATCACTCTATACTCTTTAAATATGCTTTCTTTGTTTCATGGTGGAGTTATAATATCTACAATGTTTTTATTTTATTATTTATCATTTTTCATTCTCAATATCATTTCAAAAATATCTGAAGGAGACATCTCTTTTGGTTAAATCAATTCAAAAACTTGTAGGGAAAATACTACCACATCTTGCATAACACTTTGTTTGCTTAACAAAATCTAGGTATTTTCAATCACTCAGCCACCCATAGTGTTTTAAGCAATCTCCATTGACAACCAAACAATCCTTAGGTGCCATAGGTTGTTCCTGGTCAATCAAGTTTCCTCTTGGACTATGTACGTTATAACAAATAAAAACATTGTGAATTCTAGGAAGTAATAACCCATGAGTTAATATTTCCATAGAGTTAACGGTTTCCCCTGCTCATCCAATTATGTGCATGGTCTATAAAGCTAAAGATTTGGCAAAAGGACAAGCTCCCCTTTCACCCTTATTAAAAAAAAAATCCTTTGCTCTTCCTCAAAATGAGCAAGTATCCCAAAAGCAATAAAGCCCCTTTTCTCTTCTCAAAATGAGCAAGTATACCAAATAAAATCCAAATATACAATAAAATAAGGGAAAGGACCTTGAATCCCTAGAATTCTTAGTATTTCAAAACTTGTGGGGTGATCCTCATTACATTAATAGGTTGAATGATACCCGCTTGGAAATAAGGTATCCTTACGCATGGTACTAAGTCTGTCACATTATCGACCTTTTGTATAGATCTATGGATGCTCACAGATGAGCTAGCTTGTTGGTATAAGTTACTAATGGATTAGTAAACCCTTAATCATAATGAGAAATGAGCATTTATTGCACACACAATTGGTACTTGAGATACTTGAAACTACTAGGACAACCTTAGCATCATATCGATTCAGGAGATAAATAGATGATTTTTTTAAATATCACTAGGATGTTTGAGTCTTTGTAAAACAACTCTAGATCATTCATACCTAAAGAAAACACATTTATAAGTAAACTTCCATTCCGTACATAGGTATCATAGTCCATTTCATCTTACAAAATGTGGATCGAATTTCCAAAGCCTTAATATTCACTTGTAGGGACAAAGAAATAAGGATAGGGTTACAATTCCCACTTGGACTTTGATAGAGTGGTTGGGAATCTAATTCCCCAAATATTTGCACCCTTATAAGAATAGAAAATAGATGCACATTCTTATAGAAAAAATGCCATCAAGATGATACTAGAATGACTATCCTATTGTTCTCTTCCAAAACAAGTTTTGAATGTGCCTAAACCTTTGATGACGACCTATTTTGTAAATCAAAAGTATTTATGATTGGTATTAGGTTTAAATTCATTATTTTTTTCTCACATGGAACTCCTTAATGAAACTAAAGGAAGTAAAAACAAAGAAAATAACATTTCTAGGGCATTGGAAGGATTTGATAATAATACCATGGAATATTTTATTCATAAGCCAAGGAGGTAGTAATGTTTTGCATAGTATCTTTGATATTTGTAATAAGAAAGTTTATTATTCTACAAGCCTATTTGATGGCTTGACATGCATAAATAATACATAAGTAAATCCTCCATATCCTTAATTAAATAAATAAACAATATTAACATTATTATATATATAAGATTTGCCATAAAATAGACTTTTACAAAATAAAATAAATAAATAAATAAAATAAAAAAACCTCTCTTTATTATGTTTTGGGTATATAGCCAAAAATACAGTTTTGGGGAGGAAAGTAAAATATTTATTCAAATTTCATGATATAGTTTAGAGAGAGAAAAAAAATGAAAAATTAGGTAAAGGATTCCTGCGACTATAATTAATTTTCCATAGGAAATTTCTATAGACAATTTTTGTAGACACTTTCTGGAGACACTTCTATAGACAATTTATGTAGATAGTTTCTATAGATACTTGTTGTATATTTTCATAAATGCACACTTCACCAAAATTTTCTAAGTATTAACGATTTTATTTCTGCCCAAGATTGACGATATGTGTTAAAGAAAAATCATACAATGTAATGATCAATATTTATTTATTGTTACGAGGACATTGGTATGAAAAGGTAAATTTGCACGGGTACTTAAAATATTTACTACGAACACCATGGAACATATTTTTAAATTCAAACCTATGAATCATGCCACAAAAATTAAAATAAAGACTTAGCATTGAAAATAGTGCATAGAAGAATCAAACAATCAAGATTTGACTTTGGAAATCATGTGTAGAAGGTTCAGATTAACAAGATGAGCACTCTAACCTTTGCACAAAGATGAATTGAAAATTACAACCGAGAGCATAAAGTGATGTTATGAATACTTATGATTGGTAAAAAAAAATTGATGAACACATCATAATTAATCGCATCAAAAGAAAGTTAAAACACAAATCAAAATTTGAATACCATCAATTTACGGGGAGGATTACAAAAAAACCTAAACAAGCATGGGAATGAATGAATTACATGGACATTCATGACCAAGAGGTAGATCGTAAACAAGGCATTATATGGTGATCATAAAATCTAAGTTTAAAAATGTTGAAAATAATATAGAGAAGCCGATGCTAGATGAGGAAGATACACGTGTTATGCATGGCAATTTGAAGCATGAATCCAAAGGGAAACCAAGTTAGGGGTATAAGTTTCATTAATTAAATATAATCTCCTCCCGTAGCCAAAATCATAACATGAACATTAGACTTATTAAAATTTTATTCCCATGCAAGGTGGTGGAAAAATGTCACACTAAAAGAAGGAAAATGCAAGATAAGTTGACCACCTCATGGCCCAAGTTTCGATCATTGACACTTAGTCATACAAAGCAATGAGGAAATATGCCATAGATAGTGTTTATAAACCATTGATTAAGAAAAAATAGAGGGCCATGATCTAGTCCAATTGTATTCACATGACCTATTGAAACTTCCCTTGCAAGTTAGTAATCGACAACTGTGTATGAGGAAAAGGTGATTAGCGACACTTGGTTGTGCAAAGCAATGAAAAGAAATGTCGCGGATCGAGATTGTGAACCATCGATTAAGGAGGAATGAAGGGCTAGGATATATTCATTTTTTGCTACATAAAAAACCTAAAATAAAAGTTAAACCTAATTGTTATCTTTCTGTAGCATGAGCTCTACAACTTTGACAAAAAATTCTCTACGCGATCGAAAGACGAAACCATTGCGCGATAAATGGAAGTGACTATGCAACATACAAAGAACGAAGGTAAATTGTAGATATAAGTCAAGGAAGAAATAAACAAAGTGGAAAATGACAAAAAAACAAATAAAGATAGGTAATTAAGGTGGTGATACTATTTCTAAATAGGGAATGTTTTTTATAGAGAAATCTTATAAAAATGGAAGTTGTAGAGTATATTTCAAAAAAAAAATCTATTAATCATTTTTTATAACAAAATACAGGAAAATCTCTTTTAATTATGTAAAAATATATATACAAAAAAGTATACTCAAAGCTCATTGTTACATTTTTTTGCATGGGTTGAGTTATAAAGGAGTTTCTTTTGTTTTATAACCCATGCATGTAATTATTTTATCAAAATCATCTGTAGGTTTTTATCTCTCAACTAAAGCAACTCTATGGCATAATTTTAAGCAAAGGTTGATTTCATTTCAGACCACCTGTTGAGTGGTGTTTTAACCCGATTGTGAAAACACACTCTCCTGTAGGATCCGAGTCCTAAATCCTCTGCTTGCAAAGAAATACGATTTCTCCAAGGTTCTTATTATGCTGATTATTAATTATCAAGAATGTTGCTTAAAATGAAATGCTAAGAACACCTTAGGGTTTGCAAGTGGATGTTAACAAGGGGCACTGTGGTTTATTAATTTTGAATTTTCAATGGACTCAAAATGAATAAAATCTGCTTTAACCTTTAATTCTGATGGATTTTCAGGTGATTTATTCAAACACAATAATTAAACTGCTGAAAAATAAAATATGGGTTTGAAAAGCAAAGACAAAAATAAACAAAAGTAACAATAAAAAATAGATTACCATCAGAAATCTGTAATTAATCAGATGAAACCGAAGATAATGAGGCTTTCTACATGCAACCTAACCTAATGAACCTGCACATCCACACAATACAAATAGGCCAAGTGCGAGTCTCGAGGGTTTCCGTGGTAATTCCAAAAAATAGGCATTCGCATGAAGCAACCAAGAGATCTTGCATTAACTTCACCTAAAAACCTAAGAAATCTGGAAGGGAAATATAAACATTAAATCATGCATGCAAAAGTTACTCCTTCTTTCTCATCCAATAAGATGCCAACTCTCTGCATTTGTATTTAAATGATATCTCGATTACATTCAAAAATGTTCCAGGTGTGAAAGAAAATCCCAGAATAAAAAGAAGGAAATTGCCCAAGTACGGGCCCAGAATAGCACAAAGCCTTCGTCTCGCAACTCCGTATTCGGCAATTTCCAACCCTTTCTTCGATTTGCAATTCGGCTTTATAGCAATGTTATGGCTCTTCGATTTCCTCTGTCGCTTCATTTCCTCTTCCTGTGGGCGACCCTTCAAATTCTTGCTTTTTCTCGCTTTGATTCACGCTCAAATTTGGAAACGTCCCAAAATTCACTCTGCATGTAACGCCCCTGCAAGTTTGACACATGTGCGCCACGTGTCATGCTTTTCCTGTGCCTGTCGTACCGCTTTTCTACGACAGAACCCGACAAAACTGCAAGTCTGCCCGTTCATCTTCCCGGCCGCGAAATCGTGACATGTCACGAAATCGTGACATGTCGCGAAATCGCGACGTCTTTCTCTGCCGTACGCGTCCAACGGCTTTACGTCGCGATATCGCGACCATTATCATCCTCTTGCCTTCCTTCGACAAACCGTCACGATATCGCTACCATTTTTATCTTCCGTACGCCTTGGCAAAACTCGTCGCGATATCGCGACCATTTTTCCTTTCGGACCTTCATGCAGCTTTCTGTCGTGAAATCGTGACCATTTTCTCCGTCCGTACTGTTTGCCAAAACACGTCGCGAAATCGCGACACTTCCCTGCTTTGAGCCTGATTTTCATTTCCGTCGCGATTTCGCGACATCTTCCTTGACCGTACAGCTTTGCCAAAATGCGTCGCGAAATCGCGACACCTTTCATCATCCGTACGCTTCCGCAAAACTCGTCGCGAAATCGCGACGCTTTTCCCTTTCGGACCTTCATGCAGCTTCCTGTCACGATTTCGCGACCATTTTTCTGTTCCGTACGCTTCGGCAAAACACGTCGCGAAATCGCGACCATTTTTCTGTTCCGTACAGTCTGTCAAAACCCGTCGTGAAATCGTGACCATTTTTCCGTCCGTACACCTTTGCTGCAATCGGTCACGAAATCGCGACGTCTTTCCTCATCGAGTCCTTTAGCTGCTTCCTGTCGCGATATCGCGACGTTTTTCCGCTTCCGTACACCTTTCCAAAACACGTCGCGAAATCGTGACACTTTTCATCATCCGTACGCTTCGGCAAAACACGTCGCGATTTCGCGACACCTTTTTCTTTCTCCTCACCGACACGTCGCGATTTCGCGACACCTTTTTCTTCCTGGTCACCGACACGTCGCGATTTCGCGACACCTTTTTCTTCCTTGTCACCGACACGTCGCGATTTCGCGACAGCTTTTTCTTCCTTGTCACCGACACGTCGCGATTTCGCGACAGCTTTTTCTTCCTTGTCACCGACACGTCGCGATTTCGCGACAGCTTTTTCTTCCTTGTCACCGACACGTCGCGATTTCGCGACAGCTTTTCTGTTTTGTTGCCGCTGACCGCGATTTTTCGACATGTCGCGATTTCGCGACAATTTTCCGGTTTCGATCGCGATTTCGCGACATGTCGCGATTTCGCTACCTGTCGCGATTTCGCGACCCCTTTCTACACTTGTGCATTTTCTCTTTTTTTTTCAATTTTGGCATCTGGGTCACTGAGATCCTTCCCTGTGAGCCTGCAAAAAGGTGGGTCCCCAATTTTGGGGTGTGTTGTGGATCAACCACAACAAATGGCGACTCTGCTGTCAAATGCTCTTGAGCATTTTAGTAAGAACCCAACCTGAAACATATCACAAACTCGTAAATACATGTTAGCACATGAGCAAAATAACAAATGCCCAAAGATCAAAAGTACATGAATCATCAGAATCATCAAGTATTAGCTCAGTGTGTGCAATGTGTTTTCATTCCCTATCGTTTGAAATTGATCAACATTCCATTATCAGTTTTGCATGAATGCATATATGAGATGGTGAATGATTTTTGGTCCTAAATGAATGAGCTAGAAGATTTTGCTTTTCCTAATAAGCATGATCATTCTCCTACTATTATGTACAAGCATTCAAGATTGCCAAACCCTCTTAGGACCCACAAGTTCATTTCCTTATTGTATCCCAAAGTTGGTTATGAGTCCCTACTATCTAAAACCCATGTGCAAGTGAATGTGAAATCAGAACTTTGGGGAATCAGACTCCCAACCAACCGAGATGAGAGTTTAACCCTATCCTTACTATTCTGATTTGGAGTTTATTACCTCACTTTAAGCAAAATAATTAAACCAATTATGGAAGAAATGGTCATGCTAGTCTAACCCTCTAGACAATCAGTGGTCTTGTTTTTAGGCAAGACATGATGCCATGCATGGGCATATCTAACCCCACAATCCAGAACATATCTTCATTTCCTTGGACCTTGGGGATGACTACCCATCCCTTGCAGAGGACAAGTAGTACGATCCTTACAATCCAAAATAAAGATGAGATGGGAAAAATTTATTTATTTTTTATTTCTTGGACCTTGGGGATGACTACCCATCCTGGTTAGGGACAAGTAGTACGATCCTTACAATCCAAACCTTAGATATAAATCATTAATTCTATTGCTTAAACCTTGGGGATGACTACCCATCCTTTGCAGAGGACAAATAGTACGATCCTTACAATCCAAGACTTACTATGAAATGAGACATAAGAGCTTTGGGGAATCAGATTCTCAACCAACCAAGATGAGAATTTATGCCCTATCCTTACTACTCCATGTGGGTCAAATCAAAGCTTTGGGGAATTGGATCCTCAACCTAAGTTTGATGAGGATTTAACCCTATCCTTACTACTCTGATTTTAAGCTTTAAGCTTTATGGAAGTGGTAAAAACCACTGTTTTAAGGATCATGCTGCATAATAGGATAGACATGAAAACCACTTTCGCTCAACCTTTCCTTCCAAGTTAGGTTTTGATCATTTTACTCAAGATCTTTTTTAATTTATGAGACGTGCTTGGTTCTAGATATCTCAAGACTCAGTTTCCAACCTTAGGAGCTACTTACATATATGTTATAACACAACCCTAAGAGGATTTGACATACTTTCATGGCTTGTACATAAGATGCATATGCAACTAAAATGAAATGTATGTGAGGTGAGATGGAATATGAATGCATTACTTCTTGAATTGTGAATGAAATGATTTATCATGCAAAACTGATTCTTTCATATATCACAAAGTCAAACAATATAACTTAAAAAGTTTTGTGCAACTTGTGGAGCTTTTACAAGACAATTCCAATATTTCATATTCTCCTAATCCTAAGCATAAGTTGACATCTCAATTTTCTATTATTATTATTATTATTATTATTATTATTTTTTAAATTAACACACATGTCAATTGAAATCAAATCCATAATCAAAATCCTAACTAAACTAACAATCCTAAACAATAAAAACAAAATCTGAAAATCCTTCACCAACACCAACAGAATAATATCAAAGTCTCACAACCTAAGGGCTAAAATAATGCTTTAGAATCTGCCCATTAACCGGCAGCATGAAATCTTTCCCTTCTAAGGTTTTTAGCCTGAAGGTGTTCTTCCCAAGAATTTCTGAAATCTGATATGGGCCTAACCAGAGACAATCAAACTTTTGATGGTTTCCTTTTTCCTCATGTCTTTTGTCCCATAGTAACACCAAATCTGAAATTCTGAATGATTTAACTTTGGCCCTTCTATCAAACCATCTCTTGATGACTTCCTGGTGTTTGTTCATGTGATTCATGGCTTCTTCTCTCTTTTCATCCAGGTGCAATAACCGGCTCAATCTAGCTTCAACTTGATCATCTCGTCCCCATGTACTCTTGTATGAAATGTAAGGTCTGCAGCCTCAAATTTGCTGGAAATATCGGGTCTTGCCCATAGACCAAATGATAGGGAGTATTCCCTATAGCTTCTTTCACTCTGTCCTATCTGCCCACAGGGCAAACTTTAATTGACTATGCCAGTCCCGAGGATTCTTTTCCAGCAACTTCTTAATAGTATTCAACAAATTCTTATTTGAAGATTCGGCCAACCCATTTCCTTGAGGATAGTAATTGGATGCAAACTTTAAGCTCACTTTATTATCATATGCCCATTCTGCAAATTGTGTGGAAATGAAAGCTTTACCATTGTCACTGACAATAGAATCGGGCATTCCATATCTTGTGATAATTTGATCCTCAAGGAATTTAATCACAACGTCTGTGGTGGCGTGTTTAGTGGGAATCGCTTCTGTCCACCTTGTACGGTAGTCTGTAGCTGTCAAAATAAATTTGTGAGAATCAGAAGAATTTGGGTTAATAACCCCGATAAAATCCAGTCCCCACTGTGCAAACGGTCTCATTTCAACTACAAGCTGCAACGGCATGGCTGCATTTCTTTCTCTATTTGCAGCCACTTGACAGATGTGACAAGATCGCACATGAGCATGCGCATCTTTGAATATATGAGGCCAGTAATATCCTCGCTCGCAGGATTTGGTGTGTCGTAGGATTGGCTGCACCATGACCAGTTCCGTGCTTGCCATGAAATTCTTGCAACACCCTGGCGGCTTCGTCTTTGCTCAAGCATCTCAGGTAGATACCTTCGTGATTTTTCCCGTAAAGTACACCAGACTTTATCAGATAGTTAATAGATTTAAGCCTTAGAGCTCTCCTTTGTGTTGAATTCAAACTAGACGGGCACTTACCATCAATAAAAATTGCACAATATCAACATACCAGTCCTCCTTAGCCATGTATTCCGTATTTGAGCATTGACTTGTTATTTGCGAATCATTTTCTGCGATCGCCTTTGCCAATCCTTGTCCTCGAACTAGTTTCATTGGTTGGATTTCGAGATCAAATTCTTGGATGGTTGCAATCCACTTTCCTCTCTTTTCACCTAGTTCATTCTGTAAAAACATGGTCTTGACAGCAGAATCGGGTACAATGGCAATAATTATGTTGTGTACGATGTAATGCCTAAATTTTTTCATAGTTTTGAAAAGTGCGTACATTTGCTTATCAAGGATTGAATACCTTAATTGGGCATCTTTTAAGGGGGCACTTAAAAACGCAATGGGCTTTTCGGCATTATCTTCGCCTTTTTGGGTTAATACACTCGCCAAGGAGTGCTCCGATGCAAAAGCATAAATGTAAAAAGGCTTGGAATAGTCTGGGGCTTATCAAGACCGGGGCTTTGGAAATGGCGTCTTTGATATTCTGGAAAGCCACTCTACTTTCCTCGTTCCATCTTACGTCCACATCTTTCTTGAGCATCTGGTTTAGAGGTTTAGCTATCTCAACAAAGCTAGAAATGAACTTCCTCACAAAATTGACTTGCCCAAAGAAAGACCTCAATTCTTTTTTACTGCTCGGGAGAGGTAGGTCTTGGATAGCTTGTATCCTTTCTGGGTCAATGGATATTCCCTCCTTTGAAATAATGTGACCTAGCAGTTTCCCATGTTCCCTGCACCTTTGAAGCACCTTCTTTAAGTCTTTAACATGATCCTCTCTCTTCTTCGAGAAAATCGGGATATCATCCACATACACGATGATGCATTTGCCTATTAGTCCTTTGAATGCGTAATCCATGGCGCGTTGAAAAGTTGCACCACAGCATTTAATAGTCCGAATGGCATTCTCTTATATGCAAATGTCCCCCACTTGGTAGTGAAGGCTGTTTTCATCCCGTCATCCGGATGTATAAGAACTTGGTTGTACCTGAATATCCATCGAGAAAGGACATCATTTCTGATCCATTTACCATTTGCAAGATTTCATCGATTGATGGCAATGGATAATTATCTTTCTGGGAGGCCTTATTAAGATTTCGAAAGTCTATGCACAGCCTGATCTCTCCACTCTTTTTTCTGACTGGAACGAGGTTAGCCACCCAGGTTGAGTGCCTAACGGGAAAAATGATTTTCGCCTCTAACAGTCTTTTAACCTCCTTTTCGATCAAAGGCTCCAATAGCGGGTTAACAACTCGCTGTCTTTGCCTAAAAGGCTTGGAGTCTGGCTTCAAAGGTATGGTATGCGTGATAATGTTCTGATTGTAAGTCTTTAGCTCATTGTAGTTCCAAGCAATACAATCTATGTAATGCTTCAAAGTCTCGTATTATATTGCTCCTTTCTTCCTCTCTACATGCCTTTGCTATGTACACCTCCTTTGGATTATCTCGCACTCCCCGATTAATTGAATCGCATGCATCTTTGGGGAGCGGGACTCTTTTTCTTTTCTTGTTCTTGCATTCCATGTCGAACATTTTTTCTAATGAAACCACGTCTTTAGGGATTTTGTTGGATTGATACGCAGCTTCACTTTCTTCCTGTTTCATCCTCGCCACCTTTGTTCCTCATCGATCACCTGATTTTCAAAAATACCCGAGTTTGTGACAAACTTGAAGATGTGCCTGTCACACTCAAAAACCTGGAAATTCTTCACATTATCAGGTATTGATGGACAAGGAACCAACTCAATGGAAAACTTTTTACATCTTTTTATATCCACCGGGTTTAACATGCCCGCGGCGACTGCAAGAGAGTCTGCTATTCGATTCCCTCTCCTAGAAATAAGGGCTATGTTGAATGCATCAAACTCCTCCATGAGATCCATAACCCTAGTCCTATAAAGGCTCAGTCTTTTGTCGCGGCATGTATACTGTCCTTTGATTTGCTTGACAACCAACTCAGAATCACCCAAAACCTTCAAGCACTTAACCTGTTTGCTCAATGCTAGACGTAAACCGTAAATCAATGCTTCGTATTCTGCCACATTGTTTGTGCAAGGAAATTGCAGTCTGTAGGCAGCCAATAATGGTTTACCTCCTAGACCAGTGAGCTCGACTCCGACTCCCTGCTCCTTGTCTAGATTTTGATCCATCAAACTTGAGCAACCACGTGTGATCTTTTTCCTCAGAAGAACCACCATGACACACTTCTTCTTTAAGTTCATCGACAACTTTCTCAACATCAAGAGCATAGACCCCTAGGTCTGGCTCAGAAAACTGAACCTCATTCGGCTTGTTAAAATCTGTTATAATCTCCTTAAGCCTCGGTTCGTTTTCCACTCTGATTTGGTTAGCAATGCCCTTCCATGGCAGCCACATATGCGAGCAGTCTGTTGCAAAATAGCCATTCAGCGTTTTCATCCAATCTCTCGCAAGTAACATTCCATACCTACTCGGGATGTTAACCACCAAAATATCTACAACCTGCTGGACCCTGGGTTCAGAATTTAATTGAATCTTGACATCATATAAGGTCCCTACTACATTTACCTCCGAACGGTCCAATTGCAAGACCGTGCACTTGGATGAAACCGGTTGTAGACCCAACATTTGACATATCTCCGTAGGCATGAGGTTGCTAGTGGCTCCTGTGTCTACCAAACAGTTATGCAAGTTCTTACCCGCAATTCTCAGAGTTAATAAGAATGGCGGGACATCCCTTCTTTCCTTTCGCAAAATCAGGTGGGATTCAGCTCTTTTTTCCTTCCACATCGGATCGGGTGAGTTCAAAGCTCTTATCAACGCCTCCTTTTGACCAGGCAATTTAGCTGCGTCCAAGAATGAAAGACTAGATTTGGACTTCTTCATATCCTCCACTACGTCATAATTTGGTTTTTCGAATTTGACTCGTCTTCCGGACGTCATTAGACATTTCTCTTCCGAGTGGAGGGGGAGGGTTGTTACTTGCCTTTGTATCTCGGAGGAAGAATAGAACCGTTTGGAGGTGTTGATGAGGTTTTAGGGGTTTTAGACTTACTCCTCAAATGGTACCCATGAGTCCCCTTTCTGAAATCTCGAAAAGCTTGCACCTCCTGCTCCAATACTTCATCTTCTTCCTCCTCGCTCTCACCCTCTTGGTGATATACTGTTTCCATCACCATAATATTTTCATCTTGTTGATACGATGGATCCTCATTTGATACCAGTTCCAAATCGTCAACTTGTGCCTGAAGACAATGAGTGTATCTAGCTATCTCAGGGCAATTCCTTTCATTGTGTTCTTTTGTGTTATGTAACCTGCACCCTCTTTCCCATGCCAAATCTGAAAGATTCAAAAGAGAATTGGATTGGTCGGGGCCTAGTGAAGCATCTAATTGATTAGCAATGGGAGCAGGAACTCCCCCATTGTTTGGCTTAGTGTTCCAAGTGCCTCCCTCTATTGTTAAAATTCTGACTTGGGTGAGGGGCACGGGACTCATGCTTCTGTTGTTGAACTCTGTCATTACTTAGTTTATGCACTAGTTTCTTGAGCTCTTCGACTTCCGAAAAGACATCCTTCGGTGGAACCACATTGTTATTAACCCCCATTGGATTTGCATAATTGATGGGGTCTTGATTCCACATTTGGGTGGGGTTCTGAGGAATTGGATTCCCAAATGGATTGATACCTTGAATTGGGATTGGATTCGGAACAGGAACTATGGCTTGAGGATTGACTTGACTAGTTTCCTGCGTAGTTGATTGACTGTTCTGCAAAAATGCAGGAACAGGTGGAATGGCTGCGATTGGTTGGATTGGAATGGGTGCATATGCGGGTGCTGATGGATACGGCTGCGGATATGGGAATGCGTTCATATTTGGCATTTGTGGTGCCATGAGCTGATTTGCCTGGGGAATTTGACCATATGGAGCACCCTGTCCCAACATGGGCATCTGGGTAAACCCGTAGCCTTGCGGTGTCAACTGCTGCTCAATAGTCATGGCTTCATTATAGGCCAAAGCAAGCGTGGTGACCTGAGGATTACGCCTTGCAAACATGGCTGTCATGGGGTCCAATGCCCCAAAATATATCTCGCAAAGCTACCGCAGGATCGATGGCAAAATGTCTAATTGCTCTGTTATAGTTCTTTTGGAATCTCTGATTAAACATTCGGATTGGTTCCCCTTGGCCCCGTTTGCATGTAATAAACTGATTGTAAATAGTTGCGGGATCTAAGGGAGACCTAAATTGATTGACAAATGCATTTTCCATTTGTGTCCAAGAGGTGATTGAACCAGTTGGCAAGCATATATACCATTCATATGCTATTGGATCCAAGCTCATGGGGAAAAGTCTGCAGGCTACATCTTCATGCTGAACTTGCAGCCTAATTAAAACATCCCTATAGGCTTGGATATGTTCTTCTCATTGTTCTTAGGCCATCTGGCTTGTACTTAGGCAGAAATATTTCAATGTTCTTGGGGATTTCATGGATATCCCCAACAATATTCAAAGGAGTATTGTTAGCTCCATACCAAGGAGCTGCTGGAGCTTGAGCCATTTGACTCAGAATTGATGTAGACAGACCTACAATAGCAGAAGAAATGTTACAGACTATAGGCGCACTAGGGGCAACAGATACTACTGGCGTAGGTCCACTCGACGTTCCTGGAGAAAACAGGCCTTTTGCTACTGGAGTGCTTACGACTTGCTTGATTTTGCCCTTGGGAGTACCAGTAAGGTCGTGAAAAATAGTTTCTCCGGTTGTTTGAGACCTGGTCGCAATACGGCGTGGTGGGTCCAGCCTGCTTGAGGAAACCCTCGGCTAGTTCGAAGAAAACCTCGCAAACAAAAAAAAAAAAATAGTGTTGCAGTTTAGCCGTAAATTATTTCATAATTAAATTAAAAAAAAATATTCAGATATAAAAAATTAAAATAAATAAACCGATCGCCCTCCTTCTAGCGCCAATCTGTTGAGTGGTGTTTTAACCCGATTGTGAAAACACACTCTCCTGTAGGATCCGAGTCCTAAATCCTCTCGCTTGCAAAGAAATACGATTTCTCCAAGGTTCTTATTATGCCGATTATTAATTATCAAGAATGTTGCTTAAAATGAAATGCTAAGAACACCTTAGGGTTTGCAAGTGGATGTTAACAAGGGGCACTGTGGTTTATTAATTTTGAATTTTCAATGGACTCAAAATGAATAAAATCTGCTTTAACCTTTAATTTTGATGGATTTTCAGTGATTTATTCAAACACAGTAATTAAACTGCTGAAAAATAAAATATGGGTTTGAAAAGCAAAGACAAAAATAAACAAAAGTAACAATGAAAAAATAGATTACAATCAGAAAGTCGTAATTAATCGGATGAAACCGAAGATAATGAGGCTTTCTACATGCAACCTAACCTAATGAACCCGCACATCCACACAATCCAAATAGGCCAAAGCGAGTCTCGAGGGTTTCTGTGGTAATTCCAGAAAATAGGCATTCGCATGAAGCAACCAAGAGATCTTGCATTAACTTCACCTAAAAACCTAAGAAATCTGGAAGGGAAATGTAAACATTAAATCATGCATGCAAAAGTTACTCCTTCTTTCTCATCCAATAAGATGCCAACTCTCTGCATTTGTATTTAAATGATATCTCGATTACATTCAAAAATGTTCCAGGTGTGAAAGAAAATCCCAGAATAAAAAGAAGGAAATTGCCCAAGTACGGGCCCAAAATAGCACAAAGCCTTCGTCTCTGCAACTCCGTATTCGGCAATTTCCAACCCTTTCTTCGATTTGCAATTCTGGCTTTATAGCAATGTTATGGCTCTTCGATTTCCTCTGTCGCTTCATTTCCTCTTCCTGTGGGCGACCCTTCAAATTCTTGCTTTTTCCCGCTTTGATTCACGCTCAAATTTGGAAACGTCCCGAAATTCACTCTGCATGTAACGCCCCTGCAAGTTTGACACATGTGCGCCACGTGTCGTGCTTTTCCTGTGCCTACCGTACCGCTTTTCTGCGATAGAACCCGACAAAACTGCAAGTCTGCCCGTTCATCTTCCCGACCGCGAAATCGCGACATGTCGCGAAATCGTGACATGTCGCGAAATCGCGACGTCTTTCTCTGCCGTACGCGTCCAACGGCTTTACGTCGCGATATCGCGACCATTATCATCCTCTTGCCTTCCTTCGACAAACCGTCGCGATATCGCTACCGTTTTTATCTTCCGTACGCCTTGGCAAAACTCGTCGCGATATCGCGACCATTTTTCCTTTCGGACCTTCATGCAGCTTTCTGTCGTGAAATCGCGACCATTTTCTCCGTCCGTACTGTTTGCCAAAACACGTCGCGAAATCGTGACACTTCCCTGCTTTGAGCCTGATTTTCATTTTCGTCGCGATTTCGTGACATCTTCCTTGACCGTACAGCTTTGCCAAAATGCGTCGCGAAATCGCGACACCTTTCATCATCCGTACGCTTCCGCAAAACTCGTCGCGAAATCGCGACGCTTTTCCCTTTCGGACCTTCATGCAGCTTCCTGTCGCGAAATCGCGACCATTTTTCTGTTCCGTACGCTTCGGCAAAACACGTCACGAAATCGCGACCATTTTTTTCGTCCGTACAGTCTGTCAAAACCCGTCGCGAAATCGCGACCATTTTTCCGTCCGTACACCTTTGCTGCAATCGGTCACGAAATCGTGACGTCTTTCCTCATCGAGTCCTTTAGCTGCTTCCTGTCGCGATATCGCGACGTTTTTCCGCTTCCGTACACCTTTCCAAAACACGTCGCGAAATCGCGACACTTTTCATCATCCGTACGCTTCGGCAAAACACGTCGCGATTTCGCGACACCTTTTTCTTTCTCCTCACCGACACGTCGCGATTTCGCGACACCTTTTTCTTCCTTGTCACCGACACGTCGCGATTTCGCGACACCTTTTTCTTCCTTGTCACCGACACGTCGCGATTTCGCGACAGCTTTTTCTTCCTTGTCACCGACACGTCGCGATTTCGCGACAGCTTTTTCTTCCTTGTCACCGACACGTCGCGATTTCGCGACAGCTTTTTCTTCCTTGTCACCGACACGTCGCGTTTTTGTTTTGTTGCCGCTGACCGTGCTGACCGTGATTTTCTGACATGTCGCGATTTCGCGACAATTTTTCGGTTTCGATCGCGATTTCGTGACATGTCGCGATTTCGCTACCTGTCGCGATTTCGCGACCCCTTTCTACACTTGTGCATTTTCTCTTTTTTTTTCAATTCTGGCATCTGGGTCACTGAGATCCTTCCCTGTGAGCCTGCAAAAAGGTGGGTCCCCAATTTTGGGGTGTGTTGTGGATCAACCACAACACCACCTTACCTTTCTACCTACTAAACCCTACCCTATACACTAAATATTTCACTATGACAAGATATACATTCCACAAGTGAAGTGAGCCCTCATCTATCAGTACCCAAAACCCCAATGATGTTAAAATTTGTTTTTAGGAAGTACACTAGTGGGAAGCCCTAGAAAAATTCCAAGGGCATAACCAGTGCATGGAAAAGCAGTTCATCATGACCTATGATCCCATGACCATGGTAACCCATGTGGGCAAAAATAAAATTGAAGTTATCATCGACCTAATATCTAAAGTCCGAAGCCTTCTCAAAGTTGGCCAATAGTACTACAAGTCTACCTATAAAGGGGTGAACCAGATGGTTGAAAGACTTGGGGAGAGATGTACTATAACCCGAGATAGGGAGGATGGATTAAAGGTATAGCTACTTCCTTGCTTCCTATAAAATGGCAGGAGGTAGCTACAATTATTATGATTTTTTTTACATTAGAAGGAATATTGTCTAACTATGGGGGCCATCACCTAAAAATGATGTTAAACCTAAAATACCCTAAGCATGAAGATTGTGTGATTAACCTACTATACTTTCTCTATCGCTATGTAAAAGCCATAGTCACTCGAGTCCAACCTAAGAAATCCAATGATAATCCTAAAATTCATCTAATCGCCCATCATGAGTTGATAAAATTAATATTTTTGCATAAATCATATGAAATAAGGATTTCATGGGATACCATAGTCAAGGATGCCAACCTGTCTATTCATTCTAAGTTGAGTGAGTCAGATTTTACTGAGGATAGTGTGTTTGAGGGAAGTTCTGAATCTAATATTTAGGAGGAGAAATATCCTATGTACATACTCCCTACCCATTCCAAGCCAACAAAATCCTCTCGACCTGCAAGAAATACTAGGCATGAGAAGTATGTTCTAGAAAATCAAGAAAATGGAGAGACGTCCAACCCAAAAATAAACCCACCTACATCAAACCCATTCGTAGAGACTCTTGGAAAAATCCAGATGTAAAAAATCCTACTGCATATTAAAGTGGATAGACTTAAAAATGAGTTTACCAAGCATGCCACCTTAGTGAGATGAGCCCTTACTCTCCAAATTGACATCCTCAAGTAGATTTCTATGGATAGGGTGGTAAAACTAGTTGACCCAGTCATCCATCGAGTAATTATCAGTACATATCCTAACAAGAGCTCCACATCCAGGAAAAAGCCAAAGAAGTTGGTGAACTTTAGCAAACTTATTGACTTTACCAAGGTACTTGAAGAAGACAACTCAATCCCATTTTTCAAACTGCTTCAATAGAATCACCCTCAAATATTGAAACCATCCATTGAAATAGGGATGCCTCAAGTAGGATTATCTCTTAACATTGGGATACCTCGCGATATAGATGCAGTAATCAACAACATCATTGAAGTATTAGAACCACCTCCACCACCAGAGAAATGGGATGTGCTATATGAGTCACATAATGGAGGATTTGTGAGGTCATGCATGTGAAGACTGTGGTCATTGAATTGCCACTTGATACCAAGGAAGCCAAAGCACGAGTGCATTAGGTGAAGCAAGAAAGAAATTTATCGGTAAAGATACCAAAACCAACATGGGTTTCATCGTGGCTTAGATCTAAATAAAACATGAAAATTCACAAATCCATACCAAAACTTTGATGAAATTGCATAATTATATTTACAGAATTTATTTTATTTTAATAATGGTATTCGATTTTAATTATTTGTAGTATTTTTAGAAGTATTTCATTTTTACATCTGCAATATTTTCCTTTTGCCATATCTAAAACAACTGTTATTTTTACTTTGCAGTATTTTATTCCATATCTTTGCAGAATTAATTTTGTGAATAAATGTAAATATTTCATGTATACGATTTCAGTATTTTATCTAAAAAATTTACGGTCCTTTATTTGATAGAATTATTGAATGATTTTTTAGAATAATTACAGTGTTCTAATTTATATTTGTAAAATTATTTTCATAACATTACAATATTTCATTTACTATGTCTATAAAACTGTTAGATTTATTAAAAATTTCTGCAAAGTTTTATTGGACATACTATAATTTTAAATCTGTACAAATGAGGACATGCATCTCCTTCAATTTGGAGGAATGATGAGTGTTAAAATCGTATGTATTTTGTGCAAATTCAATCTATTTTCTATCTACAAATATATGAAAATAAATGTATTTTGATGATTATTTTATTTTATTTGTATGATTTATAAATGAATTTTATTCTTAATAATGAAAATGATTTGAGCTTTATGAAAAACGTGCAATTTTATGTATGTTTTTGATGGATGAACATTGCAGGAGCTTTGCAGGAAATAATGTGGTAAGACACAGACCATATGACAAGCATACATAGACCATTCGTGTGAATGGTATGCTATGAAGACTCATGGATGAACACTATAGAAAGGTGCTATAGAATATAGCTATGAAAAGTTGCTATAGAAAGCACCTACTAAAAGGTGTTATAGAAAGAATATTGACCAAGTCAAACTATCTAATGCATTGTCATGTCACGTCTAGTGACAACGTAGCATCATTACGAAGCATATACAGTCAGCACAATTGATTGATATGTTGGTATTGTACATGAAATTTTGATATTTATTAAGTCATTTTATAAAGTTTTTATTAGAAAGCTGTAAGATCATTATATTGTTAATATTATTAGATTAAGATGCAATCCTATTTTATCTCTTCCAAAAATGAAGGAAAAATAGTTGTATTGTCGCATAATTAAACTATTCAAATTAAGGACTTTTTTTTTATGTTAGTTCATCTCGTTTACCACTTGGATCATTTTGATTGTGACAAAGTCCAAGGTGGTTACAAAATAGTAATATGTTAGATTATTATTGAAAATACATAGAAGAATAAAAACATGGCAAAATACATAGAAGAATTCCATTGAAAATGTCCAAGTGACATTATAAAATACAAAAAAGAGGAAAGATCTAATGCTTTGTATACAATTTCTATTGTTTTGAAGGCTTGATGTTCAAGATTCTGTAAATTTGAATTTCATAAATAAAGGAGCAATACTTTTCTTCATGAATTTGGTAACTATGTCATTGATTTCATTATGATTTATTCGCTTATGTAATCTTTACTGTATTTTTCTACAACCATGAATTAAAATAATGTTAGTAGTTTTAATGAATATTAGTTACTGAAGTAAATTATATTAGGGAATAAGAGATTTACACTGTCCTCTAGGATGCAGGGCCCACTCTGACAACCAGTCCCTACTCTCTCACTCCTGAAATAGGTTAGGATTAGTTGGCACATAGTATTAATTTTATATTATCAATTAAACTAAATTGCATCACTTTAGACTATAAGGTAAAATTAGATAGCTAATTTTATAATAGGTTGCATGTGGATCCACACCAATAAATATATACAACAACAAATTAGTAAAAATTATAAAATTACATTTTCTTTTCATTCAACACAATTTCTTTTTCTATAACTTTTATTTTTTGTAAACCTAAAACTAAGAAAATAGAATTAACTCAAAGATTAATCATTGTGGTATATTGGATTACTGTTCTTTAAATCATTCATCCTGGATTGGTAATGCCTACCAAGAAGCTCCTCAACCATCCTCTAAGCCCTCTACTACTCTACTTCCTCATGAAATTTGGCCATCTCTACCACCAATCCACCCTCATATATTGGTTGTCTAACCAACCAAACATTTTCTCTTTCAAAAGCTTAAAATTAAGCATTCATCACCTTGAAAATTTTGGTCAAATTTAACCTCACTTTTCCACCACCAAATGTTATCCAAATTTCACAAAACTATTACCATTGGATCAGTCTCAAAAATATCTTGCCGATGATATGTTATTTACCTATATTTTGATCTTATTCGGTCCCTCAAACTACTAAAATATTGTGCATGGGTTTAACAGTTAGGTTCACACACTACTGTGCAAACCTGGTTTGCATAGTAGAAACAGGTTCATTTGGAACTATGCAAACCTTAAATCAACATCACATGTCCAGTTCATTTTGATATTTCCCACCTAGTCCTATAATTAATTTTATTTTTAGAATTTTTATCTACTTTATATTCCTCTTTTTCAATCAACTCATCATTGTTTCTCATCCTCTCCATTGCCAATTCATCACTTGAGGGGGTATTCATACGACATACAAAAATGTTTTCTTGTATGTGATAAAACAACAAAACATCCAATCTTGGATATTACATATGCCTAAGAAAATATTTGCTAAATATTATCTTAAAATCCAATCCAAATCAAATTTGTTGAACCTCCAATGCCTACACCTGTAGATATCTCATGGACTACCTTTCTTTCGTAGTGGCAGACGTAAGACCTATTTTGAATGTAGCACTTGATATGGACCTAACTTATAGATTTCATAGTTTGTCAAATATCATCACACACTCATCAATAAATCAAAAGCAAAAATTTGAAAAGGCATTTATTCTTTTCAAAATTGGACCATCTCGTGTTGATCACAAGATAAGACAATCTTACGTCTTCCCTTGAAAGCAATCACATTATACATGGCTATGACATGGTATACTCTCCATTCATATTTTCATCATTTTTATTTCTCCTTTATCATCGTTTTCAATTGACTCATCATTGTTTCTCATTAACTCCACCACCAATTCATCACTTGAGGGGGTATTCATACAACAAAACCAAAAATCCACTTTGCACGTAATCAAACAACCAAAAATCTGATCATGGGTATTACATTTGCCTAAGAAATTTTTTTCTAAAGATTATCTTAACATAAATCCAATCCAAATCAAACATTTTATAAGCCATGAACATCATGCACCTAATGAACATCTCTCAACTCTAGTCATCAAAATTGCATATGCAAGACCACTTTTTGAATATTGCATCTGATATGCCCTTGCATTTCATCTTTAATGGTTCAACAAATTTCACCATGCGCTCATCAATCAATCAAAAGCAAAATTTTGAAAAGGTATTTGTTCTGTCTATAATTGGAGCATCTTGCATTGATTACAAGTCAAATCAATCTTAAGTTTTCCCTTAAAATCAATCGATACAATGTTGCAAAGTGTTGTACTCAATCACAAATCACCTTTTTTATCCATACGTCTTTCTCATAATCATCCATAGTCATCCACTCACAAATCCTTTTGTCCCCCCATCACTTCACCATTCCTTTTTCATCAATTTTTTGTACTAGATCATGTTTTACATAACTTAGTACAAAAATGAAAAATGTAGGCACCTAAAGGTCGCACATGGTCGCAAATTCATCCTTCACAATTAAGAGTTGCAAACATTACAAAATTGCACTAATTAATACCAAAACACCTTGTATTCACAAAAGGACTATCCATAAGCATTTTTAGGCCATCTAAACCGTTTCCTACATCTAATCATGGTCTCCCTACAACCACCTTTTAAAAGTCTAATCATGGTATTCTTAATCTTAGTTTAAAATCCACTTTATCATTAAAGTGCACTTTATGACTTAAACATGATTTATTAAGGATAATTAATATTAACACTAATCTTATTCTCACACATGTGTGCACCTTATGACTTAAACACATGATTAGTTAGGATTAAATATGATTAATGTTAGTCTTATCCTCACACATGTGTACAACCATAACTTATTTAAGATATTTAAAATATTATTAACTTAACCATAACCTAACCTAGGATCTACCTAATCATGATTAATCTCAACCCTTTCTCACACATGTGTGCACATGGGATATTTTTATATATTTAGAAGATTACTCTTCAACGTATATGAGGGGATGACTCACTTTCCACCTCACTCTTTTAACCTCACCATGTTTAGGATCTAACCCAAGGTTCATGCCACCTCACAAGGGACACCTCACCCCCTAACCTCTTCAAATTCTATAAATAGAGGGCCATTTCTTCTATCTTTATAAGGAACTAATTTACATACCTAGAATCTACTGGTCTCTAGCTCTTTTGTTTTACTTACCAAAAATCTGCTAAATCACTCTAGATTATTCTCTATCACTCTCACACCTATCATACATAAAGTAACAGTACAAAGATCTCATTTCGATCAAAATTCATAGAAACAATCGACAACAATCTGGTTTACACAATATTGTGCGGATCCAAGCCAGAGGTTCACATACTATCATGTGAACCTGGTCTACAACAACATCAGAGCTACAAATATATCACTTATTAACAATTCCTACAACTTTAATTCTAGTTTTTATCATGTTTCCATTTATTTTAGAGTTATTTTATCTTCATAAATATGGGATTTGATCCATGACAAGTCCCCAAATGCAATAAAACCTTTTTCAGGCCTAAAAAAATACAAAGGATAGATTCAAGCACCCAAGTTATGGATCACATGTAAGAAGTCCATCTACACTAAGGGCATTAAAAGACATCAGCAAATGCATCACTTTCACATTGAGAAAAGAGGAAAATATTGCTTGAGAGAAGCTCATGTTGTAACCCCTTTAAATTTAATAAAATCATTTAGCTATATTTCATCGTTAGTAGAATGGTGACTTATGTGTGTTACAGATTCCCAAATGGATCTGTTGGGAGCCGAGATGAACCATGGGGGTGTGTTATATTCTTTGCACTTAGGGACACAAAAGGATGGGTTCATGAGGATTTTTTTTAGGAATTTTTCCAATTCTAGGGTGAGAATGTTTGATGTGTCAATTAAGAATACAACTATTGTTTGGAATTTCTAAATTAAACTATGTGTGACCACAAAAATGGCCTCACACCTATGCTTCCTACTGCATAAAACAAAACAAGAGAAACAAAATAGGTGCATGCAAAATTGACAAAAAATGGGAAGAAGAAAAACACTTTTATTTGATTTTAAGAAGCCAATCCCGGTTACAGTTACGTCCTTCTTAGGGATACCATTTTGATACTCTTATTACAGTAGGAAAAAGCAATATTCCCTCTCAAGGATGAATGTGAGTTTTAGGTCCTTCAGGGTGACACAAACTACTATAAGGTGGAGTTGACCTTCTTCTCTATGTTGAGGAAGGAATTGGATGGTTGAATCTCCTTAGAATATGCTTTCCTGTGATCAAGAAACAACATAAAAGCATTAGAAGTATAGGCAACCTCTCATGGTAAGGCATTTTAAATAATGTGCACATGAAGATACCATAACACTAATGAAATCAACAAAGTAACTAAAGCATTTTAAACCTATGCAATACTTCAAAATATTTATGGGAACATATAACTAGAAAGCATAGCTATCTATCTAACAGATTAATTGCATGAAATAAAGCAAAATAACATAGAAATGAGCTAATTATATCCTACTTGCCATAATTAAGTAAATTTAATGAAAATCCTAATTATATCAGTTAGAGTCTTTGCAAATGCTAAATAAAAAACTAAAATTCTAAATCTAACCTAATGAAATATGATGCAAAGGAAATAGTAAGGGGATCTCTCACCAATTGCAAACCACAACTCAAATGAGCGGTCTGCACTGTACACCATATCTGCCAGTCACAATGAGTAACAAAGTAGTTTTGCCATCCAAATCTATGGCTATGGACTTGATCCTCCTTGTCAAATTGATGATCAAGGGTCACCTTGATGTCCTATGACTGGTTTGGTGGTTGAATTGCATAGTTGGGCCTCCGTTTTCTTGAATTTGCATTTATTAGCATTCTAGCTCCTTAGGGCATCCATGGCATAATTTTACATGATGCTTGATTAATTGGTAAGTGAAATGGCAACAAATCTCTCTCAATGCACTCCAGTGAGTATACAATTTGATAGGGCTTCACTACTCTAATCTCCAATGCACACTTCCTTGTTTGCCTTAATTTTGAGGGGTACTTATAAGATTACCCAAGGGCTAGGGGTGGCTTCATGGAGAAGCCAAGATCAAGAAGAGGTGGTTGGAACAGTTGGATTGGAAGCCTCTATAATATTTTGTCCTTCAACTACCCTCTTCTAGAACAAATGGTCATTCAAACTGATTTGGCTCGGATGAAGGCCAACTGAACTTTAGTTCTAAACCACGAGTGATAGTTGTGGCCTAGACTATGAACCACGGGTGTCAAGAATGGTTCAGACTATAGACTACAAGTCTCAACAATGATTTAATCTAATTAAGCCAAGGAGCCCAAATTGAGTGGTTAAAACCATTGCTCTATATTGGAGTCTTTCCAAGATCTTATATATGGTCTTGTAGCATGTCCCATATGAGTAGTCACCATCGACATGACGTGTTTTAGGTGTCTATAGATGACCCTTTTGAGATGTTTTGTGAGATTGAACAACGCATCATCAAAAATACACCACCTAAAATAATTTTGAAGGTTGCATGATGATCATTGATCTGATCAATATTAGATGCCCTAGGTCCTGCAAAAGGACACACATCTTGGAATCATTGCTTCCAACTCATTGGAGGCTTAATTTGAAAGGGTTTGCACTCGTCATCAGGAATTTGGGTAGCTTTGGTTCTACAATAGGAGTTAGGCCTATATAACCGAAAGGAGGAGAGATTACAAAAAAAATTCATATATGCTATTTACCCCAAGCAAAGGGGTAAGCTTATGATAGCCATTGACAATGATTTGTAAGGACGAACGCAATTTGATAAGATCAAGGGATCTACAATCAAGGGATATTCTATTGATTTTGATTATGATTTGAAAGTATGACTACCCCCTCAAGCGACGAGTCGATGAGGGTAATGACAATTAAATGAAGCGACGAGGTCGCTTGACCACTATGAATGATTTGAACAAACTTATAATTTAGCATTTACTTACTTGGATAGGCTTAGTTCAACTTATGATTACAACTGTTAATAGTAATTGCACATTTCTATCCCATGGAACGGTTGGGATGCAATAGACTTCTTAGGAAATTAAAATAATACAATTCCAATTAGATTTATGTTGAATCAATTTGTTGATGATCTGCTAAAAATATATCATAGGAGAAATAACATGAAACACCTCATTCCCGTGGAGCGGTCTAGCCTCGAAGGCCTTATTTGGGATTGAAAAGAAGCATATCAAATCAACAATGATAATTTTATCCCAAATGTCCTTATGGTTATTTACTCATCTCATTGGATTGAATGGAGCATTAGTCACTGTAACCACCATGTGTCTAGGGTAAATAACTAAATACGAGGTGCATTTGGCTTTTGAATTATTTAATAATGTTTTTTTTTTGACTTTTTGATTTTTTTAATTGATCCTGGTGCTTAAAAATCACCAAACTTGCTAAATTGATTGCTCTTATTGAGATTATGATATGTTAGGAGTCTTTAATTTATCATTTAAAACCTTCCCACGATGGGATTTTGGTGCATTTAATGCCAGTTGCAAACCGCGTGCATGGGCAGTAGTTAGAAATTTAAAAATTTGGGAACCGTGGCTCAGAGTTGCGATCGACAAACTCTAATTCTAGGACAGCGATTGTCAGATGCGGTCCGTCAAAATTAAGAAAAGTATATAAATTTTTCCCATTTGAAAATTTCATTATTATTCCTTGAAAGCGATTGCAACTGGAGAGCTCTGAGAGGTGAGGAAGCAAAATTGATGTGAAATGCTACTGAAACAACTACCTACGATCTCTCACATATCCCGATGGCAGAACCTGCACAACCTTCATCCATTTGAGGCATCAGTGTGGGAAAGGTAACTCAAAACTGAGTCCTTTCACTTCTTACCAACTTAAAAATGAACCACATTAAGTAATGGGTCTAATTAACTTCACTAAACTACTGGTAAAGAACCTCACATTAGTTTAGGCTAGATTAGGGTTTTAATTTTTTGGGTGCTAGGCTAAGAAGTGATCCTTTTGGGGTTACGTTCCTAGACTACAGTTGGAAGATGTAGCTCCCAATTTTTATATTGGGAACCACGGCTATTAGGCATGACAATTTTCAAATCCTAACGGTCAAATTTTGACCAACATGCAGACCGCAAATTTGACCCGCGGTTCCAAAACTTTTGAAAAAATTTCAATTTTATTTGATTTTTTTTTTATTTTACTGGCAATTAATGCCATTTATTGCACTTCTAAAATGCATTTTTAATTTTGATTTATAATTTTGATCATTTTTTGCATGTTTTTGTATTTTTAGCATTTTTTTAGATTTGTTTGACATTTTTTTAGCTATTTTTAGTTATTTTTAGTCACATTTTCCTTATGCATTGCTTCTTTTTAGAAGTTGACCTCTAGATATAGGGATTTGGATCTCCTTAGCACCCTATGTATATAGCTCACTAAAGGAGCAGTAGTGGTTTGGTATGGTTGGATTCAGATACATGCTTGATCTACCCACGATTAGGGTAGACTAAGCATACATGACTGCATTGGACCGACGCTGGGATGCGTAGATCAACACATTTCACCTTCCCATAGGTAAAATGGCTATGATATTAGAGTATCTCTACCGTATATTTAGGATCCTTATCGATGGGGAGCCCATCACCTCCAGTCCATTCACCAATAGAGGAGCTATTTTTGATGCCATCTTCAAAGATTAGAGCGAGGATGCTTAGACCAGGATCAATCATGGAGGCATCCATGTCAGATATTGGCATGATGAGGGTGTCTTCTCAGTCCAAGAGGTCATATTCATGCACTTAGTCATATAGATTGTGCTTTTAGACTTCTCAGGTGCGAGGATCCCCTGGAATCTCCTAGCCATCATCAGGAGAGTTACTCAGAGTTCCATACGATGGCCTTTACTCTTAGCCAAGGAGAGCACACTACTAGCTCAGTTATACCATAATCTATATTATATTACCCATAGGAGTCAAATTTATATTAGCTACAACCTATAGATTTAGATCTGGGGATGGCATCACATTCAGATCGAGCGGCCTACAGACCTATCACTCATCATTACTACTATTCCTATCGCACCCCAGTGCTATGCGGTATGCTGGCATTACGAGGAGGGGTTCTAGAGCAGGTCTCACACTAGGGACCTGGACCACTATATTGCTATATTTGCATAGCTCTAGGTGGATGACATAGAGTTACGATCGTACATGGATTGTCCCCCATGGTAGGAGGCTGGCAAGCAGTTATATCATGAAAGCAGGAACAGGTCGTTACTCGACCGCAAGGCCAAGATTCATGAGTACTAGTACTACTCACTTGTCCTGCACTAGTTTGGGATTTCTTAGGATATTTTAGTGCTTCCTATCATCTATAGGTACCTAGAACTAGAGAGATTTACCATGGGTCCAACTGACACCACTAGGGGATGAGGCTGACAACTTTTAAGATTCAAGCATGGACAGGGCTGGCACCATCGCAACATATGAAACTTGGTGGTCACTTTTATAGTGGTAGAGAGAGGGACCCCTTGGCCAAAAATATTATGGAGTAGAGTCTAATCCAGATGGGTACAACATGCACCAGTGTATCAAGAGCAGATGGGGCACAAAGGTTGTTGTAGTGGAGGCTCCTCAAGTTGAGGTAGAGGAGGATACAACTGAGGAGGATGAGGCACCTTATGATAGTGATATTGGGTATCTGAGGGTCTAGGTTGTCGACCTCCAGAGCCAGGTTTAGAGACTACAGACTCAGATTTTGTAGTGGGACACATCTATCACCACTTTAGAGGTGAAGCTATCTCATAGCGAGAGGTAGCTACAACAAGCTCAAGAGGAGAGGATAGTTCTCCAAGAACAGGTAGATTAATCAAGTACAAGGATAACACATCTCACAAGTGAGCGATATGTGGCACACACATAGTTGAGTGTCATGACTACTAAGAGGAACCTGTTGAGGACAGATATGAGGGGTCCCTCTACTACACAGGCTATGATGTCGCCTCCAATAGTACCATCTTATTTATTGCTAGCAGGTAATGATCCCATTACAGATATCAGGAGGCTTTGTTCCCTCATGGAATAGCGTAATGAGAAAGATACAGTGTGGGAAAATTGCATCTCCTAGCTGGAGGGACACATCAGGCTGATAGGCGAGGAGGTTCTAAAGGATACACAGACTATAAGGACCCACAAGAGCTGATACTAGACCAGAGAGACAGGGTAGTCTATTTCCAGCTCCAATCATAGGACTCACAGGACCGAGAGGACACATAGGTATTCTAGCACTCATGGAGCTAGTTCGTAGAGGAGCCACAGGGATGGCAGGGATGGTAGTGATGATGGTGGTGACTCACAAGTTGGGGGTACAAGCCCCATGTAGTACAAATATTTAGAGATGTTCTTGTACCATTTTTTAGTGTAAGGTCAAGGACCTACATAGTTGTAGCCTACAGGTATTTTGATATACCCCTAATGTACTCTTTTGGATACACACACACATACATATATATATATATATATATATATATATATATATATATATATATGAGATTGATCATTTTGGCTCATTATGTGTACTTTTTTATTTTTGATTTTATGTTTATGTTATGCATATGTGTAGCACCCTAAAATTGGCGCAGTAAAACCTTAATAATTACAATTACTCTAGTAAATATTCAAATTCAAATTTTAACCCCCTAAACCGCTCCCAAACCGTCGCTTAACCCGTTTCCTCGTTTCCCATGCCATTTTTAGAGGTTGTTTTGACCGTTTGACGATATCGTCGCCGATCAGACGATATCGCCTCAGATCGGACGATTTCGTCTGGGCTAGGACGTCCAGACGATCTTGTCCCAAAACTAATTTTTCACAATTAGTCTCTGTTCCAACGGCGTCTCTAATCCGGGCAGAAGCGTGTCTGTGCCGTTAGAGACCCTCCCCATTGGAGATCTCCCAAATTGGGATGATCTCCAACCTCCTAACCTCCCTCCTAAGCCTATTTAAACTTAGGACCTCCCCTTGGCATCCCCCTGGCTGAATTTTCCTGTAAATCGACCTTCACACGCATTAGAATAATCTGTATTACCATCTACATTTGTTGCATCCAATTTTCTTGCAGGAACCTTGTCATTTTTCAGCCGGAGCAAGCTTACATCGTCGCAGACGATCCTGTTCAGATCGGAGGTGATCCTTGTCAAATTAGAGACGATTTCGACTGCAATCATCATTGGGGGCAATCAGTGCCCAGAGTTTGCATTTTTCTCTTTTCATCTGTTGTTTTATTCTGCAACTAGCTAGTTTATTTATTATTTTTTGCTATTCTGCATCTTGGAGTTCACCCATATAGTTTAATTGCATAATAAGGTCATGATTAGCTATTAAAGTATTGCAACTCACTTGCATTTCTATTTGGGATTATTTGTTAACATCCTTATTGTCATTTTACATCATTATCCTCTATTAGCATTGCTGCATTTTTTGTATTTGGTGTCTATTTCTCTGTTTGTAGGTCTCTGACGAATTCGTCAGATCTCAGACGATCCTGCAGGTCGGAGACGATTTCGTCAAATTCTAGACGATCCTGTCTGCTTCAAGAATTAGAATCTCCATCAGACATCCGGATCAGGTATGGCTCTGTAATTTAGCTTCTTTTCTCAATTTCTATTCATATTTGTTTGTTGTATTTCATCTAGTCTGCATTTTCATAATAGAACAACTTAGATTCATTTGGCCAAACCTAGGACCCGAATGTTTAAAGATAAAACTGAACACATTAAACACATTCCCAACCTAGGCGTGGAAACTGCCATTCAAACGTTTCTTGGTGAACCCACCATCCATCAAAAAATCACCATAATACACCTCCCCCGAGAGGCGGGACCTTCGCAAGGCCTCTCAGTTCGAGGTACCATGCCATCCTTTTCACATCCCCCTTCCGGGCATGGATCCTATAGCTTGAAGGTAAGGGTGTGAAAAATTTGGAGCGATACATTTTGGTGAACCCGACGTGAATGCATTTAAAACCTTTTGAAAAAAAAAACAAAAAAAAATATATAGATGCATTTCAAATCATTTAAAACTAATAAGTTGCATATCATGTTTAGATGGTAGCTCCTAAGAAAAGACTAGCAGTTACTATAAATGTTGAAAACCAATTAGCAGCCATAGAAATCAATTCTGTGCTTAGTGTGCCTGAAACAGATAGAAATCAACTTTTGTGGGACGAACTTGATAGAAGACTAGGTGTCATTTCATCTAGGTCAACAGAACTTAAACAAATCAAAAGGCTTGTCCTAGATAGAATCCTGGATCCTCATCAACTCATTTTTTATCATGAACTTCAGAGAGCCTGCCATAGATGGTTAGCTTATAGGAGAGCTCTTGTGTCTTCAGAATTGTTCACCTTCGAGGAATACCTCGAGAACGCAGCCACTATACACCAGTTCCTAGGTCATGTAGAAGACCAAGAGGTCGTTCTTACGGATAGGGAAATATGGAAGAGAGTTCCTAGAGCTATGTTATATCGAGAGTATTGCCACGAGCTTTACTTCTATCAACCAGAATCTGAGACAGATAATATCACTATAGCACTTTTCATTAAATTCTTGAAAGAAAATTTTCAATTTGAAGAAGAACACTTCATGACTCCTGAAGAACTTGAGCCCATTAATGATATTTATAAATTGTTTATAGAAAACTAGATCATTGCTTTCATTATTATTTCTTGCGTTTTGTGTGTTGTTTGTTATCTTTATAATATTGTTATTAAAACCAAAAAAACAAGAAAAACTAAAAAACATAACAAAAACCAAAACATTTCATTTTAAATATTGTAGTAGGTATATAATTAATATATACCTCTTAAGTTGCATATATATATATATATATATATATATATATATATATATATATATATATATATATATATATATATTTGCTGAAATCTAAGTTAAGCACAATGCCTAAACTTAGGAATGGTAAACAAACTGAAGGAGAAGAAGAAGATTGGTTAGGAGACAAAACAAGAAACCCAAATGTCCTTCCTGAGGATCCAATCCCGGAAGAAGAAACTCTAGACCAGCAAGACGATGAGCTTGTTGTAGATGAACAAGAAGAAAATGTTAAAGAGGATGGATCCTCATCCCCTAGAATAACTCTAGATGGAACTATTGCTTTTGATAACTTAGATCATTTCTGGAAATTTTTCAATAATAACATTGGCGCTCTTAATATGGCAGTTCGTATTGATAAAGGACAAATTAGTGACACTCAAGCAGCCATGGAAGATGTGTTTAATATACACACTAATCCCTTGTCCTTTGTTGATCAAGAAAGTGATAAGGCTGGACCATCCAATAGAGATATGGTCACTATAATTCAGAACATGCAAAAACAACAGGTTACCCAACCTCCTAAAGAACCTGTTATTGAGCCTAAAATCATTCCCACACAAAAGAAACTTTCCTTCACTGCTTTACTTCGCCAAACTATTGATCAATATGCTTCAAATCAACAAAAACCTAAAATGAAGCCAAACACCAATTTCCAACAATCTGGAATACAACATAATATAACTTCAAAACTTCTTCCTAACACCCTTCCTACCAACAGATTACACAATAGCAATATAGCATCTAATATTCATGTCCCTCCATCATATGCTCACAAATCCCATATTAATGCCCTACCGAACCAATATGGTGGGCAAACCGATAATCTGGAAGCCATGGTGAAGCAGTTAGCTTCCCGCATGGACCAGATAGATCCCTACCGTCCCTCGTACAATTATCGAGAGATGTGTAGTCAACCTTTGGATCCCATAGTTGTAGCACAACCGTACCCCAAACACTTCCCTATGCCGGTCCTGCCTATATATAAAGGAACTGAAGATCCCATAGAGCATCTTCGCATGTTTAGGATAGCATGTCATGATATATCACATGATGACTTGCTATTACTAAAAATGTTCCCAAAAAGTTTAGGTGGAATGGCATTAGAGTGGTACTATCAATTGCCCACTCATTCTTTGAGAAACTTTGAAGAAACAACTGAATCTTTTGTCCATCAATTTAGTGCCTACATCGAGAGGCATGTCACCATTAAAGATTTATACAACTTAAAACAAGACAAAGATGAATGTTTTGCTGATTTCTTAGCTAGATGGAGGCAGTTGATAGGAAAACCGCACTTTGTGCTACCTTATAGGGAAATGTTGGACATTTTTATTAATAATTTGCAAGAACAAATATCTTATGAGTTATCAATCTGCTACTTTAACTACCTTCGATCAAAGCTATAGATTTAGCTCGAAGAGTAGAAGATGCCCTCATTAGGAGAGGCCAACTTAGGAAGAAAGATGATGAGAAAACATCCAGAAATCAATATAAAAACAAACAAGTCGTAGGTGACGGAGTCACTGATAGCAGAAATGTTGCTAATATCAATGCAACAAAGACAACAGAAAAATTTATATTGAAACCTCCTGATAAACCTCCTCGAGAATTTACTAGATTGAATCAACCATTATCAACTATTTTACCTCAATTACTCGAAAGAGGTTTGATTCAATTACCAGCTATCCGAGAACCTGATCCAACCATACCCGGATACAGAGCTGACTTACACTCTGATTTCCATAGAGGGCCTGGACACTCTACCAACGCTTGTAAAAGGTTGAAACATAAAATACAAGATCTGATTGATAATAATGAAATGGAGGTGCAAGCCTTCCAACCTAAACAAAATGCTCCTAATAATGCTCAAAAGAACATTCCCCAAAATCAAAATCAAAATGCTAATCAATCATTAGACATATTTCAACATCCTTTACCAAGACATGGTAAAGAGGTGGCCAATCAAATTGAGCATCATAATGTCCCTCCTCCTACCCGATATGTAGGAACTATTAGCGGACATTTACCTAATCATGATTTACAAAAATTTGACACAACTTTATCCATGGTCACAACCAGGCCCCTACATAATACTCAAACTCCAGATCCTAGTGATATAGAATCAGACACTGAAAGTGACATGGAAATCACTTCAAACCAATCGAATAGTTCTGAAAATGAATCAGATCCTATTCAACCTATTACAGATGCTATGATTCCAGAAGAACCATTTCCTAGAAGAGTTACTACTCGACCCTCTTCTGATCAATTCCTTTCTAATGAACAAGCTATAAATGCTAGACCAAGATCTATTCAACGTCCTCAATACAACATTGTAGGTACCATCGGAGTCGTTACCAGACAACAGGCTCAAAATTCTCAACAAGAACCAAACCAGAATGATGGATCAGCTCCATTTGTTTTGAAAAATCCTAATAAAGGGAATCATGCTTCCAATGTTCAACCTAAACCCCCTTACAATATTAATGAGCAATTATCCAATACTACAGCCAAAATTTCTCTCTTGGATTTATTAAGATCTTCTCCTACCCATAGAGATGAATTAATGCTTACATTAAGCCAAATGATGGTACCTCAAAACATTCAACCTGAAGCCATGGCCAATACTATCATCACTAGGGAAGTCGATTGTATTGACTTTCGGGATAAAGATATACCACAACATAGTTTACATAAGGATAACCCCTTATACATTACTGCCCTAATTGGAGATGTAGTCGTTAAAAGAGTTTTGATTGATAATGGTTCATCTCTAAATATTTGCACTTTTGATTTCTACCAACGATTTGGGTTTAGAAGTGATGAAATGAAGAAAACTGACATGATCATAAAAGCTTTCAATGACGAAACACAAGAAACATGTGGAGTTATTACCATCCCATTGCAAGTTGGTCCTAGAACCTTAGACACGACCGTGTTTATTGTACATTGCCCCGCATCGTACAATATACTCTTGGGTCATCCTTGGATCAATGCAATGCGGGCTGTCCCATCAACTTTACACCAATGTGTTAAATTCGAATTTAAAAATCAATTGGTCACTATCCATGGTGATCCTAGACCCTTTGATATGTGTGCCTTGGCAGAACCTGTTGGAGTTCAATTTTGCCCCGCTCTGTCATCCACACATCCTAATTCTTATTTTTCATCTAAAACTGTGAAACGCACACCCATAACTTCATCTATTTCTCCTCCATTAATTTCATCCTCATATATAAATCAACAATCTTCTAAACAAACCACTCTAGAACCTCAAAAAGACCTTCAATCTACAACCAATCCTTCATGTTCCATCCCTATAATTTCAAAACCTATAGACCCATCTATTAACACCTCCACATTATCTACATCTATCATACCTTCCACATCTAAAGATATAGAGAATGATCCTTCTACATCTTATGCTCTTTCTGATGAACTCTTACCCGATTTATCTCAAATTCTTATATCAGAAAAAACAAATACTTCTATGCAAAATTCCATTATCTTAAATAACTTGCCGCCATCTCCTCGTACTTTGGGCCTCCCACAACCTATGGGAAGTACTTACCAAGTCGGGAGTTGTGCCTTCATTTATAAAGGATATGACTGGGGAAGAATACCTCGGAATATCAAAACTCATCATGAGGGATATGCTCGATGTTATTTTACTAATGAGTATATTAAAGCTAAACCTATAATGCTTAAAATGGGATATAAAGGGAAAGGCTTGGGACCTTTCCAAAATGGTATGAAAGAACCTTTCGAGGTAGAACCGTGGCCTCCCCGCTGTGGTGTGGGCCTATTTCCTAGTAAGGGTCAACCCTTTCCTTTTGAAGATGATGATCAACTCATATGTTATCAAGATTATTTGGATAGGCATGATGATTTGCCTCTAAAAAATCAGCCATTTACATGTAACATGCTATCCATAGCTTACCCTGAAATGATTGTTGAATCCGATGAGGAGTTGGAAGGAGATATTTTCCATGATGTCTCCATTGAAGAGATGTTACACAATGGTTTTTATTTTGATGGTTCTATACCTACTATAGCCCAACTTGAGGCCACGACTCCTCAAGATGAATTATCCAAGTTAACCTTAAAAGAATTACAAGAATTGGGCGTTTCACCCGCCCCACCTAATTTTGAAAGAGATCTACACATGGAAGTAGAAAACGTCATTAAAATTAATATTGGAACTGAGGATAGTCCTCACATAATCAATATTGGATCAGAATTAAGTCAAGAAAAACAAGAGCAATACATTGCATTCCTTAAAGAATATGAAGATGTCTTCGCTTGGACATATGAAGATATGCCAGGTCTAGACCCTTCCGTAGTCATGCATCACCTAGTAGTCCATCCGGATGCTAAACCTGTTAAACAGAAACTTAGAAAAATGCATCCCAAAGTGGCCTTGCTAGTCAAAGGGGAGTTAGAAAAACTCCTGAATGTTGTCTTTATACAAGCTATTGATTATGCTGAATGGATCTCAAATGTAGTTCCAATCACCAAGAAAGAAGCTACCAAAGTTAGGGTTTGCACAGATTTTAGAGATATTAACGTTGCATGCCCTAAAGATGATTTTCCTCTTCCAAACATGGACCAAATCATTGATTTTACTGTCGAGAGTGGGATGATGTCCTTAATGGATGGATTCTCCGGTTATAATCAGATCAGGATAGCTCCTGAAGATCAGGCTAAAACAACCTTTATTACCCCTTGGGGTACCTTTTGTTGGAAAGTGATGCCATTCGGCTTAAAGAACGCAGGTGCAACCTATCAACGAGCTATGACTTATATTTTTCATGATATGATGCATGATATCCTACATGATTATGTAGATGATATTATAGCTCGCTCTATTAATGAAGATAACCATTTAGATGATTTGAGAAAAGTTTTTAATCGGTTAAGAGAATATCTTATTCGATTAAATCCAACTAAATGCATATTTGGAGTTAAGTCCGGTAAACTATTAGGGGTTATAGTTTCTTTACGTGGTATCAAAATTGACCCTCTTAAGATTGTGGCTATCACTGATATGCCCGCACCTACCAATATATCTGAATTACGAAGTTTACAAGGTAAGCTTCAAGCTATCCGTCGCTTCATCGATAAGTTGGCGGACAAAACCGGTCCCTTTCTTAAGCTCCTTAAGAAGGATGTCCCTTTTAATTGGGATGACGAATGTAAGGAAGCTTTTGAACTTCTCAAACAATACCTCCTTAACCCACCTGTGCTTTCACCACCTAGACCTGATCGCCCATTTCTCCTGTATATTTCAGCTTCAGATTCTGCCTTAGGAGCTATGTTAGCTCAACTTGATGATGAGAAGAGAGAACGTGCTAATTATTATATTAGCCAAACCTTCATCAGTTATGAAACCCGCTACACAGCATTAGAAAAACTATGTCTAGCAGTCATGTTTGCTACGCAAAAATTATGCCATTATATGCTTAGTCAGAAAACCTATGTCATTGCTAAATATGATCCCTTGCGGTATCTCATGAGTCGACCTTATTTATCGGGTCGCACAGCCAAGTGGGTTCTTGCTCTAAGCGAGTTTGACCTCACGTTCATAGGACAGAAGTCTGTTAAGGGTCAAATCATAGCAGATCAATTAGTTGCTGCACCCTTAGAGTCTACCCATCCCCTCATCATTGAGTTTCCTGATGAATGCCTTCAATTAGAGGCAGACCATGTTGAACAATGGTCCTTATACTTTGATGGAGCCTGATGCATGAGTGGGGCTGGTGCGGGTATTATTTTAATATCCCCACAAAAGCATCTTATTCCTTTGTCCTTCAAATTAACATTTGCTTGCACTAATAATACTGTTGAATATGAAGCTCTAATCCTTGGATTACGAGCTGCCTTGGCGCTAAAAATTAAACATCTGTTAGTTTTTGGTGATTCTCAACTTGTCATAAATCAAATTAATGAAGTTTATCAGACCAGAGATGATAAATTGTGCCCATATAAAGCATATGTTTTGCAACTGTTATCCTTGTTTGATACAGTTACTTTGGAAGCTATTCCATGAACTAGCAACCGTGCAGCTGACGCTATGGCCGCAGCTGCATCTCTTCTGCCCTTGGAGTTAGATGACGAATATGCCACCATCCTTATTCGTCGGCTCCAGGAACCCACTTCAAATAAGTCATGCTTAGAGCCTTTGGATGTGTTTCTAATTAATGAAACTACTCCTGAACCTTGGTATACGGATATATTTGATTTTCTTCAAAATGGGACTTTCCCTGCCAATTCTAATAAAAACCAGCGTCGGTTATTACGTAGACGAGCAAGTCGATTTGTAATAATTGGCAATACTTTATATAGGAGATCTTTTGAAGGTATCCTATTGAGATGTTTGAATCTAGAAGAATCCAAATCAGCCTTGAGTGAAGCCCACGATGGATCTTGTGGAGGACACTTCAGTGGTAGTGTCATTGCTAAAAAGCTCCTTAGGATAGGATACTTTTGGCCTACCATGGAGAATGATGCACATGATTATGTGCGCCATTGCGACAAGTGCCAGAAACATGCTGACCTTGTCCATGCCCCTGCACAAGAGCTGCAGGCTATTTCATCTCCTTGGCCCTTTTCCAAATGGGGCTTAGACATTATTGGCAAAATTAATCCTGTGTCATCTGATGGACACAAATTCATCATAACCGCCATCGAGTATTTCACGAAGTGGGTTGAAGCTATGCCTTTAGCTTCCTGCACTGGCACACAAGTCTCTAAATTTATTTTTAATCAAATCATTTGTAGGTTCGGAATTCCTGCAAATCTCATCTCAGACAATGGAACTTGTTTCAAAAATAAAGATGTTAAAAAATTATGCCAAAAATATAAGATTCAACATCGCTGGTCCACTCCCTATTATCCTCAGGGTAATGGTCAAGCAGAAGCATCTAACAAAACCTTAATCAAGATTCTCAAAATATTGGTCAATAAATCTGGCCGTGACTGGCACATTCAATTATATCCAGCCTTGTGGGCCTATCGAACTAGTGTTCGAACCCCCACTGGAACTTCACCTTTTGTTTTGGTTTATGGTGTTGAAGCCGTTTTTCCCTTTGAATTAGAAGTTCCTTCTTTGGCTCTACTACTTCAAGATACCGAAGTAGGAGATGAATATCGAGTCGTGCAGACTCAGTCAACTGGAACTCCTAGATGAAAAATGCATCAATGCTTTGGAGCATCTCCGTGCCTACCAAAACAAGCTTAAAAGATCATATGCTAAAAAAGTTCGTCATCGATCCTTTGAGATCGACGACCTTGTTTTAAAAGAAAATAAAAAAAATACTAATGCAACTAAAGACCTTAAAGGTAAATTTGAGCCCAACTGGCTTGGACCATATATTATCACTGCTAAATTTGAATCGGGAGCATACAAATTATCTACCTTGGATGGTAAAGAACTTAAAGAACCTATGAATATTATGCATCTTAAACGTTACTATGTATAAATTTGGTCATTTCATCCTTGTATATATTTGTTTAAAATATTTCAAAATCACTATCTTGTATTTCTTTCAATTTATAAATTCAAAAATACCAAAAACATTCATAATCATCAAAATATTCAAAACTATTTGTTGTATTTATTTATGGCACTTGTTAATTCTTTCAAAAACAAACAAAAATAACAAAAATAAAAACAACAATATTCTTGACTCTTCCGAAACCAAAACAAAATAAAGAAAGAAAGAAAGAGTCAAAATTATCAAACTCCTCAAAAATATTTGTTGTATATTCTTGAAGTATTGCAGTTATATTTTCAAATTATTTTGGATAAATTAGCATTTATTTGGAATCCCTCACTTTTGCAAACACAAAAATAAATATCTTGATTTTATCTGGCATGATTACTAATCTCTCTTATATCAAAGTCCACAAAATTCAATTAAATAAAGTTTGAGCACAGAGAATTGATCTTGTTATTTACTTAAACCAAGCACATCCTTTCACAATAAAATGATTATATTTGTAATGTCCATGCTATGCTACATAGTAGAAGTGGTTTCTTGAGCGAAAAGTTTCCCCTGCTATCCTATCATGCACATGGTCTAGAATCTTTGAGAATTGGCAAAAGGACAAGCTCACCCCTACCCGGAATAAAAATCCCTTGCTCTATAGCTAATCCGAGCAAGTATCCCTAGCATAGGAAGAAAAGCAAAGTTCAAGAAAAAGAGAAAAAGAAAAATGTTATTTTATATCATTACAACAATGTTCCAAGCATTATCAAGCAAAAATACAAAAAGAAAAGAAAAGAAAGCAAAAGAAAGCAAAAGCAAAAGCAATAAAATCCCTTTCCCTACCCTTTGAAAAGAAAAGAAGGGTTGATGAGCTTGAATCCCTGGAATTCTCAATTATTCAAAAACTGTGAGGTAAGCCCCATAACAAGTGGTTTGTGCCCAACCTGCTTGGCCTTGGGTAACTCCTAGCGTGGTGATATGTCTGTCACATTAGCGACCTTCTTTTGTACAGACCTATGTCTGCTTATGGATTAGCTAGCTCTTGATAATCCGACTTACATAGTAGTCTCGGTATGGTTATATGCATCTAAATCATGGTTAATGAACACTTATTTGGTTAATTCAAATCACTTGTATCAAATTATCTTGCTCAAAACTGGTAAATGAACAATGCAATTGCACACACATTTGTATTTGAGAGATTTTGTGTATCATTATGATAAATCAAGATTGGAAATGAACTCACATATGCACATGGGATTCCTTATAAATCTAACTTTTGTCTTCAAGATACTTTGAAATATTTTTGCAAATTGTCTGGAATAATTTCATTTTCTTATTTGAGAATAGTTGTTTAGTATAAAGACAACTACATGCATAATAGAAAAAATCAAAATTTCTTTCAAAACCATACAATAAAAACACATATTTATATATTGTCGACTTTCGCGACGATGGTATAGTTCCAAAACCAAAATTGGAATTTTATGCCTAGCGCAAGTCCTCATCTTCATATTTTTTGTTTATTTTCAAAAATTAAAAATCAACCATGCAATAAAACTATCTCTTTTTTGGATTTCGCGATGATGGTATAAGTCTATACCTAAATATTCTATGCCTAGCGCAAACCATTGTACCAATTTTTATTCTCCATTTATTTCAAATCAATTCATCAAAAACATATGACTTAAATCATTATGTTACACAATTATGCTTTCAAAAGAACGAACATTATCACTATTTCATGTCATTTTGTCAACATGCAAAATTGCAATGATGGTATAATTCCTAGGGAATTATTCAAAAAATTTATCACACTTAGGAATTTATGCCTAGCAAAAATCATTTCAAAATATTTTCATGCATACTATTTTTATGAAAATCTGAAAACAAACCATCATCATCATCATTTGCATCATCACAACCAAAGTCTTAAGACAGTCTCTTAAGCACTCTTTTACTTTTTAACAATATTTCTATACTGGGATTAGCTTGACGACCGAGTGAGCGGCGACTCCATGAAATGGTCTATAATAGCGACAATGTCCTTTGAAATTATTGTTAAAAGTCTTTTTATTTTTATCAAATCATCACATCACAAACAACCAATTTGTTTACATCAGATTATTTCATTTAAATTTTAAAGCATCTATTAAAAACCATACATATTTCCAAACGACATAATTACATGAATCATCAAACCATCAATCACATCAAAAACATTAAAGCATCATAAAAACACATAAGACAAGTCATATGATCAAAAATATCTCATCTATATATATATATATCAAATATATGTACATCATCTCAAAACTAGATTGGTATGCCACAATCTATATCTTGGCATACTCAATCCTCTCAATCATATATCCTCTATGCAGTGCCTAGTCTCGAGAACCCCTCGAGCTCTCAACCTCATCTCCTCCCCTACCCTGAGGTGGAGGAGGTGGCCCCATCGCGTATGTGTGGTACCATGAGTCCTAGATGTCGATCGTGATGATGTCCTAGATGACCCAATCATGATCGGGTCAGCAATGTGGGCTAGCAATGGCACCCTCTCCTCTCTGGCACCATCTGGAAGTAGATACCCTGGTAGAAGGCGATCCGAGCAATAGCGCGTGCTAAATCTTGAGTGCTCGCTCCTCCGCCCCATGCTCTGAGGCGTGCAATCTCATCTCTGAGCTATGTAACCTCAGCTCGATGGCGTGCAGCCTCATCCTGCAATGTCTGCACCTATGCCTGGAGATGGATAGTCTTCGCTCGGAGAGTCGCTGTCTCGCTGCTCTCCCTAGTGTCAACACCCTTGCCCTTATCGGGCGATGGTGGCCTCTCTCTATGGAGAAGGGGGTCTCTCCTCCCTCCTCTCCCACTGCCGTGGCCTCTCTTGCACCTGTGGTCTCCTCTGCTCTCTCCCATCGTGACCCTGTGCCGCCTCAATGGCCGCCTGGCACCGCCTCCCCATCCGATGCACAACTACATGAATCGGACCCTGAGCCCTCATCATCCGATGAGGGTGGATGCCCTGTGTACCGGGCATCATAGCCGTCGGCTACCCCTAGCATCATCCCCATCCACCGGCTGAATGGGGGCATCATCTACGTCTTGACTCCAGAATCGTTGCATATCTAGAGCCCCGCTAACTGTAGTGTTATCCCGGATAGTCCAAGAAAACTCGTAGTCTCTGAGAGATGGGATCCCTTGCTATAGACCGAACTACCTCAAAACTCGGTCATACCGATGGAGCTCCACCTCTCCCCTCTCCATCCTCAGCCAGAGACTCGCTGATGCGAGCCAGCTCCTGTCCATCCTCGGCCCACCCTGGATGATCTCTCCAAGGCCTCCAGGTGATCTAGTCGGAGACGAGGTCATCTAGTAGTCTCCGGGACACTGGTAGATCTATCCGCCGCTGTGCCCCTCTCTGGAGCCACCAGTAGAAAACTCGGGGCCTCTCCCCGTCAATCCCTGTCAGTGGAAGCCCTATCGGCCTCCGCACCGCGATGTGCTCCCAGCACCAAACCTGTAGTAGTGATGTCATAACCAGACATCGGCCGCCCTTGTACACGACCCCATGCAGGATCCTATACAATCTGCAGAGCACAAAGCTCCCCCAAGCAAATCTGTATCCGTGGTCTCTCATGTCATAGACCACATCTGTCAGTAGCCATGGTATCCTGCATCCACTCTGGTGGCATAGCAGAAGTCCACCTACCACCCTAGCCAAAACCCGTGTGAGTCTAGATGCCCCAGGCATCTGGCGTAGTGACTCGATATTCACTCCGCCCTTCTCCAGGGTGAAGCTCGGATCGCCACACAGTCGCATCATCGCGTGGCCCTGATTGGCCGTGGGAGTGATCAATCGTCCTTGTATGGGGATCCTCAAAATCCTCCATACATCCTCCAGTGTGGGAGTCATCTCCCCTATCGGTAACCAAAAATAGGAAGAACCCGGATACCACCTCTCTGCTAGGGTCGTCAATAGCCCCATATCTGTAGAAACTTGTGGCATGTCTGCCACGTGTCGCAAGCCGACCTATGCCAGCTGATCTCGCTTTGCCTACGATAGGGCGGCCAAGTCATCCCTCAACCCGCCATATTTCCATTCTCTGCTCTTTAGTAATCCTCTCTGCAACATAAACAACAAAATCAACAATAAAAATCATTAATCAAACATTCATTAAAAATTCAAGTTAAAATTAAGTTCAATTTTATAAATGATGATATCGTCCACAATTGGACGATATCGTCCCAAATTTGAGCAAATTCGTCTCCGATTTTGCATGAGGGAATCGTCCCTTATTGGACGAAATCGTCCCCCTATCGCCGATTTTGCCCTTGGACGAAATCGGCGATATCGAGACGATTTTGGCGAAATCGAGACGATTTCGTCTCGACGACGTCGACGGCCCAAAAATGGCCGTGATGCTCAAAAATCAAGCAAATCTAGTCTAAAAAGCATTAAATTCTAAAGTAAAGCACTCTAAACTAAGTTTAGACCCTTACCCGTAGCCCGTGTCGGACCTCTGTCGATCTGTGCGCTGTCTCGACCATTTTTGTCTCCAGAGCTCTAAAAACCAGAAAACTAGGAAAATGAACAGTAACAATGAATTAGGGTTTTACCCTATTTTTCTTAATTTTATTCAAAAAACAATTAAACAATTTTTTAAAATTTTGTTTTTTCGCGTTTTTACCTCAAACGTTCGATTTGGGTAAAAACACGGAGGGGGCACCATAGTAAGTTGTCGTACGATTCGACCAAGAATCGTCGCCTAAAAATGGGAATAATTTTTGCTTTCTCGTAAATCGAGAAGAACTCATCTTTAACGCATTTTCTTCAAAAAATTCGCTAAAGAGGGGGCAAAATGTAGCACCCTAAAATTGGCGCAGTAAAACCTTAATAATTACAATTACTCTAGTAAATATTCAAATTCAAATTTTAACCCCCTAAACCGCTCCCAAACCGCCGCTTAACCCGTTTCCTCATTTCCCGTGCCATTTTTAGAGGTTGTTTTGACCGTTTGACGATATCGTCGCCGATCAGACGATATCGCCTCAGATCGGACGATTTCGTCTGGGCTAGGACGTCCAGACGATCTTGTCCCAAAACTAATTTTTCACAATTAGTCTCTGTTCCAACGGCGTCTCTAATCCGGGCAGAAGCGTGTCTGTGCCGTTAGAGACCCTCCCCGTTGGAGATCTCCCAAATTGGGATGATCTCCAACCTCCTAACCTCCCTCCTAAGCCTATTTAAACTTAGGACCTCCCCTTGGCATCCCCCTGGCTGAATTTTCCTATAAATCGACCTTCACACGCATTAGAATAATCTGTATTACCATCTACATTTGTTGCATCCAATTTTCTTGCAGGAACCTTGTCATTTTTCAGCCGGAGCAAGCTTACATCGTCGCAGACGATCCTGTTCAGATCGGAGGCGATCCTATCAAATCAGAGATGATTTCGACTGCAATCATCATTGGGGGCAATCAGTGCCTAGAGTTTGCATTTTTCTCTTTTCATCTGCTGTTTTATTCTGCAACTAGCTAGTTTATTTATTATTTTTTGCTATTCTGCATCTTGGAGTTCACCCATATAGTTTAATTGCATAATAAAGTCATGATTAGCTATTAAAGTATTGCAACTCACTTGCATTTCTATTTGGGATTATTTGTTAACATCCTTATTGTCATTTTACATCATTATCCTCTATTAGCATTGCTGCATTTTTTGTATTTGGTGTCTATTTCTCTGTTTGCAGGTCTCTGACGAATTTGTCTGATGAATTCGTCAGATCTCAGACGATCCTACAGGTCGGAGACGATTTCGTCAAATTCCAGACGATCCTGTCTGCTTCAAGAATCAGAATCTCCATCAGACATCCGGATCAGGTATGGCTCTGTAATTTAGCTTCTTTCTCTCTGTTTTTGTTCATATTTGTTTGTTGTATTTCATCTAGTCTGCATTTTCATAATAGAACAACTTAGATTCATTTGGCCAAACCTAGGACCCGAATGTTTAAAGATAAAACTGAACACATTAAACACATTCCCAACCTAGGCGTGGAAACTGCCATTCAAACGTTTCCTGGTGAACCCACCATCCGTCGAAAAATCACCATAATACACCTCCCCCGAGAGGCGGGACCTTCGCAAGGCCTCTCAGTCCGAGGTACCACGCCATCCTTTTCACATCCCCCTTCCGGGCACGGATCCTATAGCCTGAAGGTAAGGGTGTGAAAAATTTGGAGCGATACAATATGGATGCAAATGTTCATATTGATGCTATGCTTATATGATGTGATGTATGATTGACATGCACTAGATAACTATTTAATTTATGATAATGATGATATGAAGTGATCTAGATGTTTAGATGTGCTATTTATGATGGATGCATATGGATGCGATGTTTACTTTTAAACGCATATTTAATTTTACTTTATTGTATGCATTTAATTTATGACGATGTCATGATATGTTGGTGCAATGAATGTAATGCATTATTTAAATGATGGTAATCTAATGTAAATGAACTTGTATGTTTTAATAACTTAAAACATAATAAATGAATGCTATGTGTTTAACAATATAATGGACAACACCACATAATGTGTAAAAATCATGAATGTAATTGAAAATCCTCATTACAAGAATTTAATAAATTAATCACCCATATATGAAATGCAATGATATGAAGTGGTATGATGCGAATGATATAATATGTCACTCTATATTCCTTTTCCAATTTTGAAAGATATGCAAAATATAGTCAGTGGCCGTCTAAATATCATTTTTGATATCCATCTAGTATCTATCCTATATTTTGATTGTGCTTGATGTAATTATGTATCACGAATTCGATACTTTGTAATTTGATGAATGAATGAATTTTACTTTTGATGGTTTGTAATATTTGGTATTTGTTTCTATTAGATAAATTTTTGAGGTTTTCCATGAGACTCAAACACCGTAGTAGACTTATCAAAAGTTGTATACTGACCAAACTAGACTTCTAAAATGCAAGACTTTCACTAGGATAGGCCCTAACTATTCATTATCCCTGTGTGTTCAAATGAGTATATTAAGATAAATCATAAGCATACCTTGATTTCAGGAAGGATTCTTTCAGCCCATTGCTAAGATAGGGGATCCTCATATGTTTATCCAATCCTAGGTTTAGATTTTAGTTGGACTAGGAGACTAGGTGATATAGGACACCTGAAGCTAGCTCTTCCACATTCAAACATTGGTCTGTACATAAGTGAGGTGCTAATGCATCAGACATATTATCATGCGTAAGGTACAGTAGTGCTGGCAATCCAGGGATTCAAGTTCACTTCCTTCTTTTCTTCAATTTTTTGGGATACTTGCTCATATAAAGTGATAAAAATCACTCTTTATTTTTGTACTATGGTTATAAAAATAACTGTTTATTTTATAGTTTCTCTTATTTCTTGAGAAAGAGATTTGGTATTGATTTTTCTTCCTTTGTACATTTTGTCTTCATTTGACCTAACTTTTTGGAATTTTACATTTGATAATTTTCTTCAAAAATATTCTTTGGGGATTTGCTTTGGGAAACTATTTCTGGTATATCAATTGAGGTTATCGATCTTATGATATCAATATGGGATATCAATATGGGATGTCGATCTATGATATCGATAAGGGGTATCAATCTTGAGGATTTATGTGGGATATCATTATGGGATATTGCTCTTTTTATCGTAAGCAAGGGATTATGGGTAGGGAATGAACTTGTCCTTTTTCCAATTGCCAACATTTTCCATACCGTCCGCATAGGGGATAAGCAAGAATAACTCTTTTCACCTCAGGATACCTGGTCCTTCATCATGGATTTCATATTCCCCTAGTCCTTATTAGGATTGTTTAATTTGTTGATTAGTGATAGGATTCTGATATGCTAAGGGCTATACTAACTAGACCTCATCTACAAAATCACAGTAAGATTTCTATCAACTCTTGAGAAGACCTCTAGGTATGGTTGAATGACCAAAAAACCCTAGTATATTCTTCATAGAAACATTATGGGTTGTGTTGAAAAACATAATTACTCACATGAATGATACATTATGATAAATGTGAAGGCACATGATTAAAACACAATGTGGCATCGTTGGAAAGACTGAAAAACACAGTCCATCCTACTACAAAATGCAATGGATGTAGAATGCCTACATGCAATGTGATGAAGTAAATGCATGTGTAAATGAAAATGCATAATGCAAATGCAAATGTTTTTGGATTTTATTGTTTTTTAAATTTTTATGGATTTTATTGCTTTTATATTTGATCAAACGATGAGTATATACCTTTGGATCCTTTTATAATTGACCAAAGAATGAGGAAATGCCTTTGGAGCCTTTAGGGGTGACAAAGCGGTTCTTAAGAATCCTTGGAGCCTTTTGGGATGATCGAGCGGTTTTAAGCAAACCCTAAAGTCTTTTAATTGACATGACCAAGCGGTTTTTGGAACCCTTGGTGCCTTTTGCTATGCTCTCAAGCATAGAATGCCTTAATATGGATGATGTTGAGAGGTTTAGGCTCTTCAACACCCCCTGGCGATGTTAGGTGATAGGTACTCAGACCAATATTTTTAGATATGATATAAGGTGCTAGCCAATTAGCCGTGAATTTGTCTCACATATCAAGTGGAAAATTAGAGTTCTATTGGTTCTATTTCAACACAAGATCCCTAAATTCAAAGTCTCTCTAATGGACTTTGTTATTATGAGCTCATTTTAATCAGTCCTTATAAACATGAAGATGCTCTAGGGCATTCATGCGGCGTTCATTAAGTAGTGTCAATTGATCTAGGCGAGCTTGCCACATGGTGTCATCATCAATGAACTCTTTTAATGTGATGCACAGTGTTGGAATTTCCAACTCTAAGGGTATAATGGCATCAACACCATATACTAGTGAAAACAACGTTGCCCCAGTGGGTGTCCAAATGCTAGTCCTGTAAGCCCATAATGCAAGGGACAGCTGGATATGCCAATATTTATGGTTTTCTTAGACCGTGTTTTTCAAGATAGCAACCACTATCATGTTTAAGGCCTCAACTTGCCCATTTTCCTATGGATAATATGGAGTCATAAAATTGTATTTGATTCCATACATAGACGTCAAAGCTCTCATAATTTTATTCTTAAATGACGTTCCATTATCTAAAATTATCTTAGATGGAATCCCAAAATGACATATGATATGCTCGAGTATAAACTTTGCTATGCAAGCTCTAGTCATCGTTGTTAAGGGTATTGCTTCCACCCTTTTGGTAAAGTACTCAATAGTCATAATAATAAAAGTATGTCGGATTGATGTGAAGGAGAGATCTTACCAATAAGATCTAATCCCCACTAAGCAAATGGCCAAGCCGCTTGAATGGGTTGTAAGGCCTATGATGGCAAGTATGTAAGATTAGTATGATGCTGACATTTGATGCATTTCTTAACATACCCATTGCAATTGTTCTCCATAGTGGGCCAATAGTAACCCATTCAAAGGATACGCTTGATGATGGCCATGTCAGGGAAATGGCCACCGCACGTACCATAATAAGCTTGTGAAATCATCCAATATGCCTCGTGGGTCTCTATATAATGAAGAACTCCATCGTAGCCTCGTTGATACAAGATGTCTCCTAGAAAGACATATTTAGTCACTTTCTGCTTGAATGTGCATTTTGCAACATGCGACAATCCCTTTGGGATCAAACCAAGTTTTAAGAAGTCTTGGATTTGCAAACATCTAGATTTGGTAAGCCTCATCTTCGACTGCTTCGACTGCCAAGATGAATTTCTCCCCCTGTGTATCTGCATGTGCAAATGCAGACTGGGAAATAACCTTGTGGTGAATGGTAGTACCACTCCCCATGGGAATTTGAGAGGTTAATGACCCCCAGGGTGCCTTCTTTAGAAAGTCTTCAACTCTACATAACCATTTGGCTTTTGGCTCCATGCTAATAATGTTGATTGACTATTTATTATCAAAGGCTCCGCACTCCACTCCAGGATGCGAGAGCATTTTGACATGAATGGTAGTAAAATTAGCAGAGGAATTCTAAGGGATTAAGGATCTCAAAGACGCCATGGTGTCTACGAATCTATTTGATGAATGAGAGATTGCCTTGATGTCATACCATTCCAAATTAGCCAAATATATGACTACAAGATCTTTATAAGATTTTAACACGGGACATCAACATTGAAAGAGTCCCTTAACTTGGTTGACTATGAGCAAGGAGTCACCAAATATGTTAAATCTTTTAATTTTCATGGCGATGGCTATGTGGAGGTCCAATATTAGGGCTTTGTGTTCAGTGTTGTTATTGGAGCAAGGAAAGTCTAATTTGAATGACAAGGGAATTGGAGATCCTTGTGGTGTGACAAACGCTATTCCTGAACCACCCCCTTGCTCGTAATTCAAATTGTCAAAGAACAAGGTCACATCAACATTATTGTCTAGTTCTTCAGGTTTAGGAGCTTTGGATACAACAAAGACCGTATCATCCAGAAGCTCGATGGTAAGAGGTCTACTATTTGATAGTGGTGCCTCAACCAAATGATCAGCTATGACTTGCCCATTAATGAAATTTTGGCTTATGAATTCCAGATCAAATTCTATTAGTAGCATGATCCACTTTGTAGTACGTGATTTATGATGTCTTGCTCATCATATACTGCAAAGGATTTTGTTTTGATATTACATATGTCGTATGACTTAGCATATTGTGCCATAATTTCTTTGTAGTGAACACTACTGCTAAATACAACTTCTCCACATATGCATATCCTAGATCATAACTTACCAATGTTTGGCTAATATAATATATGGCTTGCTCTTTGCATTGCATATTATTTTGGGTTAACATGGTCCCTAATGCAAAGTCGGTCACCAATATATAGCAAAAATGACACATTTGGCCTTGTTGGAGCTAGCACTAGTGGTGTCACCAGGTATTGCTTAATTTTAGCAAATGTTGTTCAACAGTCCTCGTCCAAGTTGAATGGGACCCCCTTGTGTAGCAGTCGATTCATGGGTCGACATTTTTTTGATAATTGAGTGATAAATCACTTTATGAATGCTACTTTGCCATGTAGGCTTCTTAATTATTTGATGTTTTATGGAGGACGCATCTCTAGAATAGCCTTGACCTTTGTTGGGTAAACTTCGATGCCTCACTTTGAAATGATGAATCCTAAAAGCTTTCCTGAAGTTATGCCAAATAGATACTTCTTAAGATTCAAACTAACATTATGCTCTATCAGGCGATCGAATACCTTCCTTAAGACCTTTGCATGCTCAGAACACAATAATGACTTTGCCAATAAGTCATCAATATAATATTCTAAGATTTTATGCAGATAGTCATGAAAGATATATTTCGTGGCCCACTGATATGTGGCACCAACATTTTTAAGGCCAGATGGCATAACTTTATAGTAGATTGTCCCCCATGGTGTTATAAATGTGGTTTTATGCTGGTATTTGGGCTTAATACAAATTTTATTGTATCTAGAAAAACCATCCATTAAGGAGAGCATCTCATGACCTACAGTTGCATCTACAAGAGCATCGATATTCGGTAATGGAAATGAATCCTTTGGTGTTGCCTTATTCAGGTCTCTAAAATCCATACAAATACGGATCCTTCCATCAAGTTTTTCTACAAGCACCATATTGGATACCCATTATGGATAGTCGATGGAGATAACAAACTCTACGTCCAATAGCTTTTGCAGTTCATCTTTCACTACTATTGGATGCATCTTTCATATGGTCACCATCGATCTTGTTGGTGGGTCTAGAATATTCTGAACTAGCCATTGATTTGGCGTAGCTTGTATCCGAATGGGAGTGCAAGGTTGATTTGGCTACTCATACCTCCCATGTCTAGTAACAACATTAACCATACCTATGAACCCCTGGGTAGGTGGTTCGACGCGCACTTGGTTGACATGGCCAACATTGTTGCACGACTTCTCATGGTTTGACAATGGATTTTTATAAATCCCCATGTTTTGGTTGTCGGTTACCAGTGTATTATTTGGCACTATAAGCTCACCTTTATCAATCATATTCTGCACTATATGTTTGAAGGACCAACACACTTTGATGTTGTGGCCCTTCGCATGATGGAAGATACAAAATAGATCATCCTGATACCCCTTTGACTTGGGCTGGCTAGGATCGACTAGCTTAATCTCAGGCAACCTGATTGCCTTAGCCTTGCATAATTTATGGAATATTAATGTCAAAGATTCCGTTAAATGCGTGAATTGGTGAGGTGGGCATTGTTCTTTATTTTTACCCTTGTAATTATTCTTGCACTGTTCGTATTACGTAGGAGGAGGTTGGGCCTGATATTTCTGCTTTTGTTGCCCCTTATCATATATTTGGAGGTTTAACGTCACCTGATTGGCATGGGCCTACTTGCCCTGATGTTTCATGGAGCTCTTCTTGTACCTCTCCTTCCTATTTTTGAGCATCAAGTTGCCCTCTTGCAACTTTATATCCTCAATTAATTTGGCTTGTGCCAAAGCTTACTTGAATATTTAGTATTTTCGTAGTTGCAACTATAATAAGATGTGCTTGGAACAACTCTTCATGAAAATCCGGGTTAGTTTTGTAGTAGGAATGGGGAATGTCAAATTTCCCATTAATCTTCTCCACCTATTTTCATATTCTAGGATTAGCTCATCATCATGCTGAGCTAGAGCATCCAGATAAGAAAGGTTAGCTTGCTTCTTGATGCCAAAAGAAAAGAGTTCAAGAAAGGCATCAACCAGTTGCTCAAAATTGGTAATACTATGCTTCTTCAGCTGATTAAACCACTCACAAGATGGGCCTGAGAGGGTTGTGATGAATGTACACAAAAGCAAAGCATCGTTGCTTGCAATTTGGAAGCATATGTCCAAAAATCTTGTGACATGCTCTTGTGCATCTTTGTCACCTTTGAATTTATCTATCCTGGGCATGTCAAAATACTTAGAATATGCTGGAGTAGGCACTAAGGGTTCCAAAGGCTCGTTATGAATATTTCTCAATTTTTGATTTTGAAAAGTCATGCCTTACCTCTTAATTGCTTTTACTTTCTCTGCTAAGGCCTTATAGGACTATGGGGATAAAAAGTCCTCTTCCCTAAGCTGACATGGGGGTGGTCTTGGAGGTACATTCTTTCTCTGTCGAGGTGGAGGACGTTGATATTCCTCCTCCTCAAACTAGGAGCTTTTAGGATATCCTTGATCGGCTCCATCTTCCTTTTCTTCCTCATATTGTCTTTGCATTTGATATTTGAATGATGGTGGTCATTCTCTTTTTTGGGCATTGACATGAGTGTGAGCGTCTCTATGCTCCTAATGCATGTTGGCTTGTGAAAAAGCCCTCTTATGAATATGCTCTCCGTGCTCAGTGTGAGTGAATAAACCAGCCCTAGCTAGCCTATCCTCTTGTTCTAAACACTCATTTTTGGTAAGGATGCATTCCTCATGCATATGATACTCATATAATATTTATATAATGAGCCTTTGTGATTGAATATTCTCATATTCAATGTGTTGCCTCTCTGCTCGGGCATCCTCCAATTGATCTTGGAGGACTCGTCGTCTCTGCTCGGATACTAGTCCATGCGATCTATCAATGTGATCGGTTGTAAGAGGCCTATGGTATGTGTTCTCCCTGCAAGTGACCTTATGGATTCTATACCCATATAGAAAATTCACTATGCTTTTGCATTTTTCTATGAAGATGGAATTGGCATCATGCTGAGTCATGTGTTGTGTGCCACCATGCACGGATGGTGGATGTGAACCTTGAGGGCATTTGGAGGCCTCCCTATGTTATCTGGTAGTCCTAATAATGGTCCCATTATGATCACTTGGGGCACGAGTGGGTGGAGCTGAAGGCTTGTAGCCTAACTACTTAAGGATGCTACCTAAACCATCCAACTATCTAGATCACCACCACTCATGTGGTGGTGTACCATTGGCTCCCACATTCAACATGTTGATAGTGATCTTGTGAGGTTCACTATGCATGGAAGTGTGAATAGGCCTATGCTCAAAAGTGGCCTATCTGCATACCCCTAAATAGGTGGATCTTGATCTCTTCTGTATTCTAAATTTGGATGCATGGAACCTCCTATAGACCTAGTACGTAGGGGTACCAAATTAGACCCGTGTATGACATACTCATCGACCGATCTCGTAAATGCACGTGCATTATGATCTCGATAATGGATTTCGATTGGAGCACCCTCATGCTGAGAGGCTCCATGCTCTATCCTATGTCTAGAAGAGTGTACATAAGCTCCTCTATTGGGGGTACGCTCAATGGTGTCCCCTCGTGTTAGTCTTACAATGGCACTGAGAGGGGGGTGAATCAGTGTAGCTCTTTAAACTTGAATTTACAGCTCTTAATATCGCAGCAATTAAAACTTATTACTAGATACAACAAGTATAACACAAGAGCATCACATAACACAAGATTTAACGAGGTTCACCAATGTGGCTACTCCTCAAAAATTGACTGCTTGGACTACCATCCAAATCCAGCCTTTGCAAAGCACCAACTTTACAATCAATTTACCAGCACCCACTGGAAGGAGCACCAACCCCTTATTTATCTGCACCAACAGAAAGGAGCACCAACCCCTAATTTACCAACACCTACTGGAAGGAGCACCAACCCCTGATGCCAAGCTACAACCTAGACTTCAATTTTGAATCTATAAGTTTTACAGTAAGATACCTTTGCTTTTGCAAGACCCTGACTGGTCTTCTTCACCTTTGTGATCTCTACGCACTCTCTCTCTCTGCAATCACTTCACACACTCTGCTTCATTACAGTCAAACTTCATGATCGTCTTCTCCCTTTTGTGCACTCTACTCTCTTTGCAAATTTTACACTTAGCATGATTCGATACGACTTGCTCTCTGTGCACAACGACCGTATATCACATACATTCAACACACCACAATTCTCCAAACAACCCTCCTTTTATAACAATATTTTTCATGATGAAAATCCTAATCTTAGTCGATTGTAAACCCTAATCTTGGTCGGCTTTCATAACAACTGTAAACCCTAATTTTAGTCAGTTGTCATCCTTCTCATTTTCATCGGGTTCTCCTTCTTGACTTGCGCATTTACGACCTATCATGAAATCATGACATTTCTACCTCTATAGCTTCTTTTGTTGTTGTTGTCACGAAAATACATGTCGCGATATCGCGACACTTTTTTCTCTCTCCTCTTTCTCTTTGCTTTGGCCCACGAAAATACAACATGTCGCGATATCGCGACACTTTTTCTCCTTGCTCTTTTTCTTTGCTTAGGCCCACAAAAATACAACATGTCACGATATCGTGACACTTTCACCTCCGTATGCTTTCTCTATTCTTTTGTCACGATATCGTGACACTTTTGTCCTTTTTCTTTTGTCACATATCGACATTTCTCCATAGACTTCACTTTGCTTTTGTCATGATATCCGTGACACTTTTGCTTCCATAGACTTCGACTTTGCTTTTGTCATGATATCGTGACACTTCTTCCTCCGTAGTCTTCAACTTAGCTTTTGTCACGAAATCGTGACACTTCGACTTCTACTTAGCTTCTTTGCTTTTGTCATGAAATCGTGACACTTCGCCTTCAAGTCTTCTTCTCTCTTTTGTCATGAAATCATGACACTTCTCTTCGAAGTCTTCTTTCTGCTTTTGTCACAAAATCATGACACTTCTACTTCTACCTTCCTCTCTTTCTTTTGTCACAAAATGCGACATGTCATCGAAATCGTGACACTTTTCCAAACTTACTTTCTCTCCTATTTTAGTCATAAAAATGCGACATGTCACGAAATCGTGACACTTTTCCAACTTACTTTCTCTCTCCTATTTTAGTCGCAAAAATGCGACATGTCATGAAATCGTGACACTTTTCCAACTTACTTTCTCTCTCCTATTTTAGTCGAAAATGCGACATGTCCTAAATCCTGACACTTTTCTTACTTGTTCTCTTTCTTCGAACTTGTCACGAAATCGTGACACTTTTTCTTTCTTTCTCTTTCTCTTCCAACATGTCACAAAATCATGACATTTTTCCACTTGCCTTTTTCTCTTCCAACATGTCACAAAATCGTGATAAGTTTTTCCACTTGCCTTTTTCTCTTCCAACATGTCATGAAATCGTGACAATTTTTCCACTTGCCTTTTTCTCTTCCAACATGTCACGAAATCATGACAATTTTTCCACTTGCCTTTTTCTCTTCCAACATGTCACAAAATCGTGATAGTTTTTCCTGCTTGTTTTTCTCTTCCAACATGTCACGAAATCGTGACAGTTTTTCCTGCTTTTTCTCTCTCTTCCAACATGTCATGAAATCGTGACAGTTTTTCTTGCCTGTTGTATATGTCGCGATATCGTGACACTTTTCTTACTTGTCTTTTTCTTTGATCTTTTGCATATGGGCCACTTCGGTCTTCTTGGAAAATCATTGTACATACTCTGAATAACCTTTGAACTCCTGTCTTCTCGCATCTGAATAGCTTTTGAACTTCCTGTCCACTGCATCAACAGATCTATCTGACCGTGTTGACAACAATGACAATATTGTTGTTGCACCTTGCTCAACAATCTCCCCCTTTGGAATTGTTGGCAACACATGTGCAATTTCCTGTAACTCTTCTCCCCCTTTGACAATAATACCAAAGGGCTACCGCAGACTCCCCTAAGTCCATGCACAACATTCTCAGGCAAAATTTATTACACTTTGCAAAAATCATGAACATGAGCAAAAAGATAATCAAATACTTAAATGCTCCCCCCGAGAATGTGATCCCTGTAGCTAGTCAATTCTTGGGAAGTGTGACCACTCCCAATTTATTGCGAAGGTACTCAAAAACTTCCTTGGGCAATGGTTTTGTGAAGATATCTCGCTACTTTCTCTGTAGTTGGAACAAAATCCAACTTAACCTCACCTTCTGCAACTTTCTCCTTCAAAAAGTGATACCAGATAACAATGTGTTTTGTGCGTGAATGCATAACTGGATTCTTGGAGATGTTAATGGCACCGGTGTTATCACACTTAACTGATATTGGCTCACTGAAGTTAATACCAAGATCTTTCAGGGTTTGTTTCATCCACAATACCTGCGTACAACATGTTGTCGCTGCAATATATTCTGCTTCTACTGTCGATAAAGAAACTGACTCTTGTTTCTTACTGTGCCACGTGACCAATCTGTCTCCAAGATAGAATGCACCTCCACTGGTACTCTTTCTGTCATCGACACATCCTGCCCAATCTGCATCTGAATACGAAATAAGGGTGAAGTCTTTACCTTTCGGATACCATAACCCATACTCCATAGTACCCTTGAGGTACCGAAGAATCCTCTTCACTGCTGTCACATGAGTCTCCTTGGGATTAGCCTGAAATCGTGCTACCATGCATACTGCCTGCAAAATATCTGGTCTGGTAGCTGTCAGGTACAGTAAGCTTCCAATCATAGATCTGTACATGGTTTGATCAACAGGTGGAGATTTGTCATCCTTGCTCAACTTGCAACCTGTCATCATGGGAGTGCTAACTGGCTTACAATCCTCCATTGTGAACTTCTTTAACATCTCTTTTACATATTTAACTTGAGAAATAAATATGCCCTTCTTACATTGATTAACTTGCAACCCGAGGAAATACGAAAGTTCACCAATCATTGACATTTCAAATTCTTTTTGCATCTTATTTGCTAAATCTTTACATGACTCATCTTTGTTGCTGCCAAATATGATATCATCTACGTATACAACAAGAACAATAAGATGCCCATTTTTTGTTTTGACATACAAATTACTATCCACCATACCTTTCTTAAACCTTTGTTGAGTGAGATAGTTGTCTAGCCTTGCATACCAGGCTCGGGGTGCCTGTTTTAAGCCATATAATGCTTTCTTCAACTTGCAAACCAAGTTGGGATCATCACCAAGTTGGAAACCATCTGGTTGCTCAATATAAACCTCTTCTTCAAGTTTCCCATTCAAAAACGCTGATTTCACATCCATTTGATAAACTTTGAAATTCTTGTAGACTCCTAAAGCCAGAAACATTCTAATTGCCTCTAGTCTAGCTACTGGTGCAAAATTTTCCTCAAAGTCAATGCCTTCAACTTGTGCATAACCCTTACATACCAATCTTGCTTTATTTCTGACTACCTGTCCGTCTTCATTCAATTTGTTTCAAAAAATCCATTTAGTCCCGATTATATTTTTATTTGCAGGTCTAGGTACTAACTCCCAAGTTTCATTTTTCTCGATCTGATCTAATTCTTCATTTATTGCCTTCATCCAACTTTCATCTTTGCTTGCGTCAACAATATTTTTGGGCTCAATGTTGGATAATAGAGAGTAGTTACTTACTACTCTTCTCCTTGTCTGAACACCAACTTTGGGGTCTCCAATTATTTGCTCTCTAGGATGATTTTTCTTCCAGCTGCCTGTTTTGAATTTCTTATTTTCTTCCACTTCTGAATCACAACTTAAATCATCCGAGTCAATTTTTTGTATCTTTTCCATTTCGTTTTCCTCATCTCCTTCAATAACCTCTTCATAAATTGGGTAGTTCGTTTCATAGCTAATTACTCGTTCTCTACCTTCATCAAATTTAACATCGACACTATCCACAATTTTCTTTAGCCTCTTGTTGTAGCATTTGTAAGCTTTGCTTCTTGGTGAATAACCAACAAAAATACCTTCATCCGCTCTATCTTCAAACTTACCAAGATTATCTTCAGTTCTTTTGATGTAGCACTTGCTGCCAAAAACTTTGAGGTATTTTGTTGTTGCCCTTTTACCGAACCACAACTCATAAGGAGTTTTGCTTTCATGTGTTCTCAGCATGTACCTATTTTGGATATACACCATAGTATGGACTGCTTCTCTCCAAAATATGTCTGCTACTCTGCTTTCAAGCCAACATAGTCCGTGCCATTTCTTGCACTCGTCCTGTTCTTTCTTTCTACCACTCCATTCTCGTTGAGGTGTCCCGGCTGCTGAAAACTGTCTCCTAATACCGTATTTTTCATAGTACTCTGCAAACTCCTCCTGAAATGAATTCTCCTCCTCTATCCGATCTTAAACATTTGATCCTCCTTCCTGTTTCATTCTCAACTTAGTTTTTGAAAATCTTGAACCTTTCAAAAGCTTCTGATTTATGCTTCAAGAAAAATATCCATGTCATTCTGGAATAGTCATCAATGCACAACATAAAATATTTGTCACCATTTATGCTTTGTGTTCTCATGGGTCCACATAAATCAGTGTGTATTAGTTCCAAAGGTTTGCTTGTGTAGTACTCTTTTGTTTTGAATGTGACTCTAGTTTGCTTCCCCTTTTGGCATGAAGCACAAATGTTGTTTGCAGGTTTGTTGATGGTGGGAATATCTCTCACTGCCCTTTTTGAGTTGATTTTTACTAGATTATCAAAACTGATATGACCGAGTCTCTTGTGCCACAACCAACTTTCTTCTTCCTGTCCAATAAAACAAGCTCCTTCTGAAGTCTCCGAGAGCGTGTACAGGTTTCCAGATGTCCTTGATCCAGTTGCTATCAATTTTCCACTATTTGTTTTTTTGACTTCACAACCCTGCTTCTTAAAAACTACTTCATGACCTTTATCACAAATCTGACTTACGCTCAACAAGTTATGTTTCAAACCATCCACAAACAAGACTTCTTTTGACTTAATTTTTTCATCAATAATTTTAACTGAACCTTTGCCAACTATCTTAGCTCCATCATTATTTCCAAACTTTACTGAACCACCTTCATATTTTTGTAACTTCTCAAATTTTTGTTTGTTACCTGTCATATGACTGGAGCATCCACTATCAAGTATCCATGGTACATATTTATTCTGTGCTTTAAATGTTGTTTGTACGATTAAGGATTCCTTTTCTTCCTTAAGTCGCTCTTTTTCTTTCCACTCCATTTTGATAGTAGTTTTGGGCTCTTGTTTTGCCTTTCCCTTATCAACAGCTTGTGCATGTTTTACGAGAAGTTTTCTATTTTGTCTCATCTTATTTGGTTGAAATTTCCTTCCCTGAAACTGATTTGATGCAAATGTACTTCTACAGTTTCTTGCAATGTGCCCAAAATTATGACAGCTTATAACATTCTACTGTATAATTCATTAGAGGAGAAAAAGCATTTCTACTGGTGAAATTCCTTGGTCTTACATTATATTTGCAGTCCGAGATTTTATGTCCATAGCCATTGCATTTAAAACAGAAACCAGAAAAGGGATAATTGAACCTGGGTGATGGTCTTTGCCATGTTGTCGTAGGAGCCATAGGTCTTCTTCTTCTTTGATGTGTGACATTGGTGAATCCATCATTGTCGGTTCTCCTTTCGTGCCTCGGCATTATTGCTTTCTTTTGCATGAGACATTTTTCCTTGATCAACCTGTTTCTTATCTTCATTCTTTATGGATTCTACATTTCTGGCCTTTGATCCATTTGAAGATTCTCCTTCGATGAAACCCAGACCAAATTTGATGCCTGCAGGCCTTTGGTCATTTATAATCTTATCCAGCTTCATAGAACTTTCTTCGCGTTTGTGATAGCAACTAATTTTGTGATTCATCTCTTCTATCTGTGTCCGTAAACCAACATTCTCTTCTTCTAGTTTGCAGCAATAATCTATTTTCATGGTAATTTGTACTTCGAGATCTTCAGATATTTTCTTGTATTCTTCTGTCTGTACTTTCAGACTGGTTATGATTTCGTTTGCATCCTCAAGCCTTTTTGAAATTTTCTTATTCTTTTTCTTCTCTATTTTCCACTCTTCAAGTGCAGAGATCAACTCACCTTCTAGATCTACTTCAGCCTCGGGGTTTTCACCACATACTTCAGAGTTCACTCCTTCTTCCTTTTCTGATTTTACTTCTTCAAATGCCATGAAAAGAGCTTCACCTGTTTCCTCTTTAGAATCCTGATTGGAGCTGTTTCTGATGAACTGGCATTCCTGGAGATGAAACTTTTCTTCTTGAAGTTGCCTTTTTTGAAATTCATTTTCTTCTTCCAGTCACTTCTTTCTTGGTGCGATCCTTCATCATTTTTGTTCTTCTCATTAAGTGGACATTTAGTCACAAAATGCCCAATGCCTCCATAGTTGAAACATTTAAACGGTAGCTTTCCTCTCGTATTTTCCTTTTCCCTTTTTAGTTTTCTAACAAAGTTTGCTTCCATTTCATCTCGATGTCTCTTCTTCCTCGGACTCTTGTTTTGCGTTTTTATTTTTAAGGGCTTTAAAAGCCGCTTCTCTCGTCTGTGGGTTTAGATCTTCCTATCCTCATCTCATATGCAGTCAAGGAACCATACATCTCATCTATACTAAAATAATTTAGATTTTTAGCTTCTTCTATCACTGAGACTTTAGAATCAAACCTTTGAGGAAGAGATCTTAATACCTTTTTCATGACGGTAGAGTCTTCGATATCCTCGTCGAGTCCTCTAATCGCATTAATGATTCCATTAACTCTCAGCATATATGCCTCAATGTTTTCATCGTCATTCATTTTTAATGCTTCGAACTGAGCTCGATGTGTTTGTAACTTGGCCTCCTTGATCTTATCATTTCCTTCATGAATACTCCTCAGTTTGTCCCATATCTCTTTTGCCATTTTACAACTCATGATCTTTACTAGTTCACTGTCTGCTATTCCGCTCATGAGAGCATTCGTTGCTTTTGAGTTATTGTCAAACAGTTTCTTTTCGTCAGCCTCTTCTGGAGGAGTGATGGGTATTGTGTATCCACTAACTACTGAACCCCAGATGTCGTATCCCAAAGCACAGAGATATGTCTGCATCCTGATTCTCTAGAACGTGTAATTAGATCCATCAAACAATGGTGCTTTGTTTGATGAGAAGCCTTCACCACCTGCCATTGTGTTACTTCCAAGATCACCCTAGCCGGTTAAGCTTGTACAGGAACTTAGCTCTGATACCAATTGTTAGTCTTACAATGGCACTGAGAGGGGGGGTGAATCAGTGTAGCTCTTTAAACTTGAATTTATAGCTCTTAATATCATAGCAATTAAAACTTATTACTAGATACAACAAGTATAACACAAGAGCATCACATAACACAAGATTTAACGAGGTTCACCAATGTGGCTACTCCTCAAAAATTGACTGCTTGGACTACCATCCAAATCCAGCCTTTGCAAAGCACCAACTTTACAATCAATTTACCAGCACCCACTGGAAGGAGCACCAACCCCTTATTTATCTGCACCAATAGAAAGGAGCACCAACCCCTAATTTACCAGCACCTACTAGAAGGAGCACCAACCCCTGATGCCAAGCTGCAACCTGGACTTCAATTTTGAATCTATAAGTTTTACAGTAAGATACCTTTGCTTTTGCAAGACCCTGACTGGTCTTCTTCACCTTTGCGATCTCTACGCACTCTGCTCTCTCTGCAATCACTTCGCACACTCTGCTTCGTTACAGTCAAACTTCATGATCATCTTCTCCCTTTTGTGCACTCTGCTCTCTTTGCAAATTTTGCACTTAGCATGATTCGATACGACTTGCTCTCTATGCACAACGACCATATATCGCATACATTCAACACACTACAATTCTCCAAACAACCCTCCTTTTATAACAATATTTTTTATGATGAAAATCCTAATCTTAGTCGGTTGTAAACCCTAATCTTGGTCGACTTTCATAACAACTATAAACCCTAATTTTAGTCGATTGTCATACTTCTCATTTTCATCGAGTTCTCCTTCTTGACTTGCGCATTTACGACCTATCATGAAATCATGACATTTCTACCTCTGTAGCTTCTTTTGTTGCTTTGCCGCGAAACTACAACATGTCGCGATATCGCGACACTTTTTTCTCTCTCCTCTTTCTCTTTGCTTTGGCCCAAAAATACATGTCGCGATATCGTGACACTTTTTCTTCTTCCTCTTTCTCTTTGCTTAGGCCCACAAAAATCAACATGTCATGATATCATGACACTTTCACCTCCGTACTCTTTCTCTATTATTTTTTCACGATATCACGACACTTTCTCTATACTTCATCTTTCTTTTGTCATATATCACACATTTCTTCCATAACTTCACTTTGCTTTTGTCATGATATCATGACACTTCTACTTCCATAGACTTCAACTTTGCTTTTGTCATGAATATCGTGACACTTCGCCTCTAGTCTTCAACTTAGCTTTTGTCATGAAATCATGACACTTCTACTTCCTACTTAGCTTCTTTGCTTTTGTCATGAAATCATGACACTTCCTCTTCAAAGTCTTCTTCTCTGCTTTTGTCGTGAAATCATGACACTTCTACTTTCAAGTCTTGCTTTCCTTTTGTCATGAAAATACATGACAGTTCTACTTTCGTACACTTCCTCTCTTTCTTTTGTCATGAAAATGCGACATGTCACGAAATCATGACACTTTTCCAACTTACTTTCTCTCTCCTATTTTAGTCGCAAAAATGCGACATGTCACGAAATCGTGACACTTTTCCAACTTACTTTCTCTCTCCTATTTTAGTCGTGAAAATGTGACATGTCACGAAATCGTGACACTTTTCCAACTTTTTCTCTTTCTTCGAACTTGTCACGAAATCGTGACACTTTTTCTTGCTTTCTCTTTCTCTTCCAACATGTCACGAAATCGTGACAATTTTTCCACTTGCCTTTTTCTCTTCCAACATGTCACGAAATCGTGACAATTTTTCCACTTGCCTTTTTCTCTTCCAACATGTCACGAAATCATGACAGTTTTTCCACTTGCCTTTTTCTCTTCCAACATGTCACGAAATCGTGACAGTTTTTCCACTTCCTTTTTCTCTTCCAACATGTCACGAAATCGTGACAGTTTTTCCTACTTCTTTTCTCTCTTCCAACATGTCACGAAATCGCGATAGTTTTTCCTGCTTTTTCTCTCTTCCAACATGTCACGAAATCGTGACAGTTTTTCTTGCCTATTGTATATGTCGCGATATCGCGACACTTTTCTTACTTGTCTTTTTCTTTGATCTTTTGCATATGGGCCACTTCGGTCTTCTTGGAAAATCACTTGTACATACTCCGAATAACCTTTGAACTCCTGTCTTCTGCATCTGAATAGCTTTTGAACTTCCTGTCCATTGCATCAACAGATCTATCTGACTGTGTTGACAACAATGACAATATTGTTGCTGCACCTTGCTCAACACCTCGTGTTGAATTATCTCCACTGATGCTCGTCAAACGACATTTAGGAAGCACATGTGGGTGTGGGTTCAACACATTTTGTTATGAATTTTGTGGGGCTTGGTAATTGGGATCAAGATTTAGCCTTTTTTGACCTCCCCGTGTCTCCACCATGGTGTACCTAGTGTCTAGATTTATCTTTTATTATGCAAACAAGGTATACAATGGTGATTATCTTGAATTTAAATTTTAAATGTGAGCCTTAAACTATTTAGTGTTGTTTCATGATTTTTTGTATCAGTATTAGAAACTCTTATCATGTTTGAAATCTTGTTGGATGATAATCTCAGTTTAATTAACTTTCACTTGTATACTTGTAGCTCAAAAACTTGGCTATAAACTCCAAGTCACGTAATCCAACCTATAATGTGTGGTAATGAAGCTCACACACGGTCAGGGAGCACAAGTCCTCCCATATCCTCACTTGTTTTCACCCAGTCAGCTTCACACCCTCTGAAGCGGAGTATATGCAAATTTTCCAGGCTACAAAAGGTTCTTGGATCCGATATTGGTCTAGAACATAAGGTACATGGGATTTGGACCAACAAATGGAAATCACCTCCACCATCATTGAAACCCTACTAGTGGTTGGATGTCACTTACAACTCACTAGCGTTTAATTGAAATGTGATGTGTGTGGTTCATTTTAATTGTTGCATGAAAATAAAATGTATCATACAACATGAATTCTCATTTCCTATGTGTTATGCAACGAAAGAACTTTTCAAATTCAAAAAATGCTAGCTACATCTTACATGCTATTTTCAACAATGTACTTTACAATGTAAATGGCCATTGATTAGGCCTTATACATGTAAACCAACACACAAATTAATCTAGCACGCTATATTATAGGGTGGACTTCACTCAGAGGTCCGTTGTTCCTAGTAGCACCTAGCTAAAATATAGAAAAAGAAACCCTAAGGACCTAATCAAATTTTATGTTCTTTTTATCCTTAATCAGTTTAGGTTTCAATTTCTTTGTTCTAGAAAAACACAAAGGCAAAATACAGAGACAAAGAGTGTCAGAAGGGCCTACCTCAGATCCTCATCTGATTTAGCTTTGAACTCCTATTTTCTGCTATAAATCATAGATATTTTGCATGGTTGCTATTGTAGACCACGTCTTGAAGCCACGGGCCAACAATGAGACTGCAATTGTCAACCACGGTTTGCACCTAATATCAAAAAACATAAAAATGTGAGAAATCAAATGCTAAAAATGTGGATTTCTGCCATGATCATCTACTGTGACCACCAAAATAGCCTCACACCTATGCTTCCTACTGCGTAAAATAAAACAAGAGAAACAAAATAGACGCATGCAAAATTTACAACAAATTGGAAGACGAAAGACACTTTTTTTCCATTATAAAGAAGCCAATCCTAGTTATAGTTACGTCCCTCTTAGGGATACCATTTTGATACTCTTATTACAATAGAAAAAGCAATGTTCCCTCTCAAGGGTGAATGTGAGTTTTAGGCCCTTCGGGGTGACACAAACTGCTCTAGGGTGGAGTTGACCCCCTTCTATGCATTGAGGAAGGAATTGGATGGTTGAGTCTCCTTTGAATCTACTTTCCTACAGTCAAGAAACAACATAAAAACATTAAAATCATAGGCAACCTCTCATGATGAGACCCTTTAAATAATGTGCACATGAAGATACCATAAAACTAATGAAATCAAGAAAGTAACTAAAGCATGTTAAACCTATGCAATACTTGAAAATATTTATGGGAACATATAACTAGAAAGCATAGCTATCTATCTAATGGATTAATTGCATGAAATGAAGCAAAATAACATAGAAATGAGCTAATTATATCCTACTTGCCATAATGAAGTAAACTTAATGAAAATCCTAATTCTATCAGTTAGAGTCTCTACAAATGCTAAATAAACCACTAAAATGCTAAATCTAACCTAATGAAATACAGTGCAAAGTAAACAGTAAGGAGATATCCCATTGATTGCAAACTATAGCTCAAATGAGTGGTTTGCACTGTACATCGTGGTTGTGAGTCATGACGGGCAACAAAGTAGTTTTGCCCTCCAAATCTAGGTTTATGGGCTTGATCCTCCTTGTCAAATTAATGATCAAGGGTCATCTTGATGTCCTATGGCTGGTTTTGTGGTTGAATTAGATAGTTGGGTCACTATTTGCTCAAATTCATGTTTCTTGGCATTCTAGCTCCTTAGGGCATCCATGGCACAATTTGACATGATGCTTAATGAATTGGAAAATGAAATGGTAACAAATATCTCTCAATGCACTCTAGTGAGTCTACAATTTGACAGGGCTTCACTGCTCTAATCTCCAATGTACACTTCCTTGTTTGCCCTAATTTTGAGGGGTACTTATAGGATTACCCAAGGTCTAGGGGTGGATTCATGGAGAATCCAAGATCAAGAAGAGGATTTTGGGACAGTTGGATTGGAATCCTCTGGAATATTTTGTCCTTCAACTACCCTCTTCTAGAAAAATGGCCATTCAAAACCATTTAGCTCGGATGAAGGTCAACTAAACTTCATTTCTAAACCACAGGTGATAGCTGTGGCCTAGACTGTGAACCACAGGTGTCAGCAACGGTTCAGATTGTAGATTGTAGGTCTCAATAATAGTTTAAGCTGATTAGGCCAAGTAGACCAAATTGAGTGGTTAAAACCACTTCTCTATCTTGGAGTCTGTCCAAGATCTTCCATATGGTCTTGTAGCATATCCCATATGAGTAGTCACCATCGACATGACGCGTTTTAGGTGTCTACACTATGATAATAAAAGAACGATGCAAAACACACAAGATGCAAGAAGACAAGAACTAAACCTAGTATAATTCTATATTTCAATGATGTCTAACCCTAGGATTACAAAATAAATTCTTTGAGTAAGGGTCCATTGGAATGCACAATATTAAAATCCTAGATGCACACTATGTGCTTTTATTCTTTCAAATGTCTAGAAATTTAATCAAATGCTTTTCCTTTACTTATAATCTTGGTTTTGGAGAGAAATGAACAAAAGAAAACACCAAAAAACCTAAAAATCTATTAGGGCACGTATTTGATCTGTTGGTTGATCCAATATTTATCTTGCATACATAATATTCAATGGTTTTAAATCTTGCAAAATAACTTCACAAACCTTAGAAAATTTGATAAATATTTGGGAGTTTGCTTAGACTGCTATATGAATGAGCATGGAGGCACATCAGTCAATCCCCCTTGGTCATTTTAGTTTACCATTTAAAAGTAAAATGATATTTTACCTTTTGAACATGCACAAATAAAGTGAAACAGATAGATAACATCATAATATAAAGCAAACAGGGTGGACACAATAGAACACAAAAATGCAAGTGTGGAATTAGGTTTTTGGGATACAAAACTTACCCCCAAGCCCTAATTTATCAAATTCATACCCTATAAATGGGGAGAATGAATTTGTATTACCACATTTGTGCCCTGTATTGGTGGGGCACGAATTTGGTTTAGATGCCCTTTTTGGGCATTAAACAAATGAAAAATAGAGTGCAAAATAGCAAAAAGTAGACTTGAAAAGTGACTAAAGTAAATGCAAAACCTGTTAAACTAATGGAGAAAGGAAGGATGAATAAATATATGGATGAATAACTCCAAGAAGTTTGGTCTATCTAATCACCAAGGACAGCCAACACCAAAGCATAAAAAAACAAAATAGTGACTTGTAGCAGAAGGGCACTTGTTAGTATGACAAAATGAGCGAGTCAAGAATTAGAAAATTTTAAGAACTTATTGGGGTTAAATATGGAATTCGATACTCTATTTATAATATTTTTTGAGGGCAAATTTGGCAAGAAAGTTAAATTTCACCACAGGGAAAGGTTGACCCTAAAATGGCTCGATGAGGGGGGGTTTAGTGAGAAAAACCTCTAGAAAACAAAATTCATGCCTAGTAATTATAGGGTATGAATCTGGTAAGCCAAATTCATGCCTCATATGGAATGAGCATGATTTTTGTAAAGCTAAGGAAACAAGGCAAAGGGATATGGCAAAAGGATCCCAAATTTACATTTGGTAAGTTTGGGTTGCTGACTAGGGATCTAAGGAAGAAATAAATCTTTCTAATGGGTCAATTTTTCATGTCTACATAATTGTAAAATATGTAAAGCTCTCCATGTTGTAACTTTGTCAAAATTTTCTTTGAGATGTTTTCCAAGGATGCAACCATGGCAAAATCCATCTAAAAAATGAATAAAAGGTAATCCAAAAACCATACTGTTTGTGCTAAGCTATCGAAGGTAGCAATAGTTCAAGTGGTCAAACCGCTTATGCCATAACTTGATCACATTTTCAATGTGAGTTAAAAGTTCCAATGAGATATAATCTAGTGTAAAGTGTGTAAATGTGTACAATCTAGTCCACTAATATGTTATCCCATGTGTAACTGTGGCATCACTATGTAATTTTTGAATAGCCACTAAATCAGGATAAAACTCAACTCTCTTCCCTGTTCCTATATGTATGATTTGATAAATAGATAGGATATTGGTTAACAATGAAGGCACATAAAAACATCATGAAATGTTTTCACACCCATGTCAACAAACCCTCTCCCTGTAACATCAATGGAGGTGTCATTACCCATCAAAATTTGAGCTACAAAACATGGCTCCAAAGAGGAAAACTCTTTGAAAGATGAGGTCATGTGATGAGAAATAACCACATCTAAAACCAAAGTGTTGGATTTTGGAGTTTGTACTACTACAAGTGCTTTACCCTTAGCTTTATATTTCTTTGACAATGATGATTTTTTCATGATGTGTGAAGGTGTGCTAATGTCATTCTTATGAAGAAGCTCCTTTAGTTAATCAATTTCTTTCTTCATACAATTAGACTCATCATGGTTATTATTTAAATAATAATAAATCACCTTTTATATTATAGGTCTTTCAAATTTAGAGTCAAAGGTGTTAGAACTTTCCTTAGGAGCACCAGAGGACTGATGTTGTTTCTCTTGTAGAAATTTTTCGTGCCTTTAGATTTGTTGTTTTTTCTATATTTTCTACCCTTCTTATCTTGAGTGCTTTGGTTAGAAATCAAGGCATGACACTTCAAATATTTGATAATATCTATTTGGATAATTTTATCTTGATCCTTATATGTCTCTAGTGAAAATGAATTAAAAGAACGTAGTGTGTAAGTTATCCCCATGGCTACCCTTGTAGCATGAAAAGTAGACATAAAACCTAAAATATCAGGTCCAAGCTTTGATAGCACACTAAGAACCAACTGAGAGTCCTTCGTCTCTATGTCGTAATCCCTAAGATAAGTTTTGAGATGGTTGAATTTTATAATATACTCATGAATGTTATCAAAATCACTAGGATTTAGACTTATCAATTTATTTTATAACAAGTGATTTTGGATTTCATATTATTTTTCAAACAAGCCTTCTAAGGTGTCCCATGATTTTTTCGGAGTATCAAGTGTTACCACATGAAATCTAAGTTTTGGAGACACACAACTACAAAGAAATCCTAATGCCATATCATATTTATTCAACCATTTAGTCTTTAAAGGTTCATCTATTGTTTTGATATTGCATCCTTGAATTATCCTTTGAAGCCATTTTTTTTCTTAGTTTACCCAAAACATCCATTTTCCACTTAAAATAATTATAAGGAGTTAAAATAGGAAATGTGGACTCCATAATGCATAATAAATCAAGACAAACCATAATTAAAAACCCTTCCTTTGATTACTGAATTTTGTACTCGTCCTCAAATGTTGCAAATGGCATTTTACAAGTAGTGCATGTACAATAATCAACCTATAATTTTGATGATATAGAGGTTTATAAACAAAAATCTGAATTCACCAATGCAAAGCTCATGAAAAAACAATCATAGTAAAAAAAAATCCACTAAAATCAAAGCTATAACAAGGGAGAAATAGTTGTTTGAAAAACAATAATAAATTCATGCTCTTCAATGGTGAAGGCAAGCTCAAATTGATGAAAAATAGCCCTTGTGAAGATTTTTCACTTTCTTGGTGTTAAATACATACAAAATGGAGATTTTTGAAGGTTTTGTTAGGGTTTGGAGCAGCACTAGATCCAAAGGTTGGGTCAAAAAATGGCCCTGAATGCTTTGAAAATAGGTTTTTCATAAATCCTAATATGCTTGAATCTCTTCACTCCCTTAATAGAAACCATCAAACAACACATGGAAATTATCCTTGAAAGGATTGATTCTTAAACCTACAACAATCAAGAATCAAAATTCTCCATAAATCTCAATACAAAGACAAGGATTAGATTAAGACATAACCAGCTTTGATACCATGTAGGATTGCTCAACCAACCATGAAAATTAGAATACAAACAATCAAACCAAGATCCAAATATCTCAAAATAAATCACATAAGCTTTCAAAATAAAAAATTAAAGAATATAACTATCCTCAAATATTTTAATCCCAACCTTTAAAATGGAAGAGGAAGGTGTGCATATATAGACATGAGTATCATCATGCAATGGACACTTGGAGTGCAACACCAATATGGAAACTTAGAGTGCAACACAAATATGGAAACTTGGAGTCCAATAAAGACCAATAAGGCAACTTGGAGTGCAACTTAAATATGGCAACTTGGAGTGCAGTAAAGTCTAATATGGTAGCTTGGAGTGCAACATAAATATACCAACTTGGAGTGCAATAAATTCCAATATGGAAGCTTGAAGTGTAGAATAAATATTGCAACTAAGAGTGCAACAAAGTCCAATATGGCAGATTGGAGTGCAACATAAATATGGCAACTTGGAGTGCAACACAAATATGGAAACTTAGAGTATAGCAAGGGCTATATGGCAACTTGGAGTGCAACATAAATATAGAAACTAACTAGTTCAACTAGAGTAGACTAACCTAAGAAAGCTAATCATAGGTGCACAAATAATGCAATAAAATAAATGTAGAAATAAATATATTCACCAATAATTTATGGACTATCTCTATGGAGGTATTCATCATCATACAAGGAGTATTTGCAAGAATATGATGGAATGAGTTTCGATTTCAACTAGAATAGTAAAGTACAAATAAGTAAATGTATCTTATAAAAAATAATAATCATGACATTCACCACTCATAAATCAATTATATAGCATTTCACAAACTTTTCTCTATAATAAAATGTAAATTTATATGCAATGAGATGATAAATATAAATTAAACAATCCACAAAATTATTGCTAATAAAATTCCATGATATTTTCTACCAATTATCTTTTAGATTTAAAGTGATAGTAAATTGAGAAAAAATAACAGAATCAAGTACCACTTAGGTAAGACAAATTTAGCAAATTCACACATAAAATAGCAACAAGTATAAAAAAAGTATTAACATCTATAGATTAATGCTACAATGCCACTTTTTTTTGGTCAGTTAAATTAAATTAAAAAAGGGTTTTTATCAAGGATCCCAAAAAATGATTACAATAAGTCATAATACTAAAATCAAGGTCCCAATGCCAAAGAAAATGACACCAAAATCCATAGGAAAGACATAAATAATGCTTTTCAGGACAGGCTAAGGACAACCTTACAGGAAAGGCTAGAGGATAGCCTTAAAGGATAATTTTATTTTTGAATGTTTACATTGAAATCTGGGACAACACCATCCCACCTAAAACAACCCAAAAACACATGTGCAAAAGGACCACCCAAGAAGCACATGGTAAGGAAATTTAAAAAAGGTAATCCTACCCAAAAAAAATTGAAACAGGGCTATCCCGCCCATTACAATGATTTAAAAAATTTAAATTTGAACTTAAAGCAGGAAACACAAAAAATTCTTGCCTGAGGATGCACAGGGATGTAGTAGGAGGATGCAATAGTAGGGACCAACATCCCGAATATTCCTACAAGAGGAGCAATAACCATGGGACTCCAGAGGCCATGAAATCCCGTTGCAACAGGGAAACTACTCAGAGGCCAAGGGACACAGAGGAAACAACAATGTAGAAATGGAAGCCAAGAAAAATGGTGGGGAGGTCATAGGAGACCTCAATAGAGGAACTATGAAGCATGAGATGCCACCTAAAAGTGCAAGGTCCCCCTCTAGGCTAGAAAAAAGTAGCAAGAGCTCCATCGCAACCTCCAACACCACCGCCGAGTAGCTTCAGGGAACCAGAAGAGGTTTACCCATAAGAACACAACAACAATTAGCATAGAGCCCCCCCAAATCCATGAAAAGCTGAGACCTACCATCAAACCTGCAATTGGAAACCCAAAAAGCAACACCACAAGAATAAGCACAAGGTCCCTTCCAAGCCAAAAGATATTATGAAGAGTTGCTCATGAAGCCAAAAACCCTAGCCACACCACACTACACCAGAAGAACCTCTGATCCTTAGCACCAAATAGGACCTTGCAAGAAAAAAGGAAAAGGGTTTCTGAAGGAACTCAAAAAACCCAAAGGATGAACCAAGAAAAACTAGGAACATCCCAAAAATTCCCAAGGATATCCCAGTTCATAGACACCAAAAGGAAAACCCTGCCTGAAGGCATGTAATGGGACATATAAGAGAATAAGGGACCTCCCAACCTAGAGAGATCTTTTGCAACACCAGCCAACCAAGAAGGAGGGCAAAGGGGTTCCAAGGAACCAGAATAGGACCCAGGAATGTCCCAGATAAACTTAGGGACATCCTAGATCATAGGCACAAAAATAAAACCCCACCAACTAGCAAGAAAAGGGGCAAAAAAATGAATCAATGATATCCCACCCTAAGGAGATCATCTACAGTGCCTACCAGCCAAGGAGGAAGGGCAAAGGATGTGCTAGGGATCCAAGACAAGGCCAGGTATCTGGGATAGGTCCAAGGATGGACTGTAGGGAAGAGGAGAAGGACTTCCCAGCTACAATGCTACTTCAATAGCATATACATCTTACAATACCAATATGGGTCACCATGTTTCATTGTTTGCTCTTAAATTATAGAAATATTAAGGTGCACTTGTGTATACATGCAAAGTAATCAATCTAAAACTAATACTATTTTAACCCAACCTACTATGAATAATGTAGTAGTCGCCCTTAAATAGGTTATTATAAAATTAGACAAATCACCTTTGCCTTTATGAGGGCTCATTCATAATTACAAATCCTTGAAAATAAAATAGATAAAATCCAAAATAACTTAAAATATATTTTAAGCTTCCTAAGAGGAATTTGTAAGATCAATAGGTTGATTTTGTGCCTTTGCATTTCATTATATGTCTTTCTTTTTAGCTTCAATCTTTCTCCTTTCCATGTTAATATTCTAGTACATAATTTGTTCATTAATTTGTTTGTTGTCAAGCATCGATGGTTCTTTGATGTTTAGAAAAGCTAATTGTATCTTTCTCTTTTTATGTTGGAATTTAAATCTATTTCAACAAATAAAGAGAAATAATCCATCTATTCAAATATTATATAAAAAACATAAAAAGGATGAAAGAGTAATTTTTTAAAAAAACATCAATTTTTTTAAAATTCCTTCTGATTTTTATGCAAAGAAAAATAATAGGAAATAATTTACTTTTATTCCTTACATCAAAATGTAGAATACCCTTATGCCTTTCCCATATAGCTTGACTATTTACATCACTATTTGGGTCTAAAAGTGTTCCTTATCCATTAAGAAGGGTATCATAATCCATAATAATAAAGAGATCCAACCATTTAAATAGAAAATATGTGCAAGATTTCAATCTAGGCAAATGAATACTTCTCATTTTCCTTCTTCGAGCCAAGGCACCAAAGCTCCTAAGTGGAAAAAAACATCATAATTCTCCCTCCTTTGCAATACCACCAAGTCTTATTTATGATAAAACAATGTTTGACTCTCCATGAAAAAGACAATACACCCTTTTGAATTCAATGTGACAACACTTCTTCTACTATAAGTGGTTTGGATCTATACAAAATAGGTATAAAATATTCCAATAATAATGGAACATAACTTAGAGTAGGCATAAATTCTCCAAAAGAATAAGAATAATTGGAGAAAAAAAAATTGATCTTCCTTATGTCTCTTTTGTTGAAGGTGCTTATGAAAATATGAGAAGTAATTCATCCTAGAAGTCAGAAGAAATATTAAAGCCTTTGAAAAATATTTCTACGTGACCAAGTGATGAAGCTCCATACCTACTTTACTACCATATTAAAATTTACATCTATTTTTAGAAATAGACGGAAGCAATCCATACACCCAAATCTTATATAAAAAGTGTAAAAAAGATAAAAAAGAGAAATATATAGTGGGCACTTGTAGGCACCATAATTAATCACATATTATCCATAGATATTGATCGCACCACTTATACATTGGATGGAGTGGAGGGTGTATTTATACAATACCAAAACCCCAATTACATAAAATAATTTAACCAAAGTCATCATAACAAGAGGGCTTAATGTTAATTAGAATTATAAAGTGGGTTTAACCATAACAAGGTTAATCGTGGCTCATAGAACTTACATAATAAAATATTACAATAAATCAAATAAAATTATACAATGATTACCTATAGGCCTATACAAGAATACATTATACTATATCATCCTTAAACATAAGCCATATTACACTTTCAACACATTGGGTGGATTATTCCTAAGGTTTATTTGACCTCTCTCTATATCACATAGATAAATAAATTATTTGAATGAAGGCCATGATAATAACTTTGGTATAGTCATAAATAGTAAAGATAGTATTGCTCTATTACTTTTCCATATTCTCAAAAAAAAAAATTTAGGCTAATTTTATTACCACATCTTTTGAATTAGCGGTCATACCCATGCCCGTGGCATCCAAAAAAAATATTAGATTATTTTTTGTTTTATTTATCTAATAATTTATTTTATTGTAATATGTAATCACTTTATCAAAATATATATTCATTCTCTTAACCCAAACCATCCATTTCATAGGGTTTCCCAATTCCTTAAATCCAACTTAGATGCTTCTCACTCTTTCCCAATTCCTATCTTTAAGTCATTTTCAAAGCTCTAATTTATCTATTTTAAATTTATGCTTAGCCTAGTTGACTTCTTTTCAAAATTGATGTGGTAAAAATGTTTTTGGACCAATTCTACTAGTTCAGTGGCTTCATCCCTTTGGATTTTTATTAATGAAACAAATAGTCTATCAACACCTAAAATGTTGTGTACTTCAACATAATCAATTTTCATATACTATCTTTATGGTTTCTACAATATAGCACCATTGGTGATGTCTTGACTTTCCATTTGGTCATCTTCTTGTTCCACTTCCTCTAGTATTTGAATGACTTTCAAAGTGGTCTTGATGACTACAAGAGTATTTGAAGTCTTTACAAATTTCTTAGGTAGTTCCTTTAAGTACTCAACTTTTTTTTTAAGTTTCATATTTTCTTCCTCTAGTTCTTGAATAGCATATTTAGCTACCATTGAACTAGCATAAATAATGTTCATGATCCCTTAATAATCCATGAGATGAAGAGAGATAGTCATAAACTCAAACCTTCTTTAACAGGTTCCTTCCTAAGAGGCCCTTCATCCCTGGGTTGTGTGGTTCTATTTGAAATCATATTTTCCATACTATCAACTTATTACTGATCCCTATTTCTTCCCCTCCTCTATTTCTTTAATTCGGTGTTAGGAGCAAAGAGAGTAGACTTGTATACTACTTATTTTATTTGCTTTTTTATTTTTTTTACTTTTAAAACTTGACAAAGAAGTCTTCAAGGTCCTTGAAGGAATCCATGACATTGTAGACTATTCTTGTTTAAATATTTTAAATTGGGATTTTTTAGTTGATAGTCCTTCCTCTTTTGTAATATATTCTTTCAACATAGTTTATCATCATATGTCATTTTATCCTTTCTTGGGAATAAATTTGAGAAGTTAAATACCTTTTCTTTCCTCCTTTTGAAAAAATCTATAATAGTAGATATCATCTCCTTATTATTTTCTTGTTCTTTTTTATATCATCAATACTCTAGGAAGTGTATATCCTTAAATGGTTGGTGGTTCACTCATTTATTTCTTTTTATCTATTGAGGTTAGTACTTTGAATCTCACTAGAGTTTTCCTTTCTTGTATGACCTTCACGACTCTTGGGTGTTCCTCTAAAATTGATTATTTTTTTTACTTTGTGATGGAGCAGTAGGCATAGTCTATTCTTTAGGCATTCTACTAAAATTATAATAGTCAACAAAGCCTCATGAGTAGGGCCTTCAAAACATCTTCCTTTTCATATAAACTTAGACAACTAACTCAGAAATGACTAAGTATTGTAAATTACTATAGACACGAAAAATTGACCCACTTTGAGTGGGAAATCTTCCTTATGCCCCTAAGAGACCCTCAACCCCTACCAAGAGCAAGGGAAGACCTCTTTACCTTATTTTTTAATTTTTTTTGCCTTTTAGCAAAATCGTGCCTTGTATTTATGAGGTAAAACTTTGCGCTATAGATATCGTGCCCTATCAGGATGGGGCACAACTTCGTTGTTTAACCTAATTTTTAAATTTTATTTTATTTTATTATTTTTGAGCCCGCTTAGACCCAGGTTTAAACCCTCTAGTGTGTTTTGGCATCGACTGTAAGTTTATTTTTGCCCATCTTCTTCCTCCAGTTTCATCTATAAAAGGAAGAGTGTATTTGCCAAATTAGATATAGAGGAATATATGTGAAAAATATTATGTGTTATGTGAGCTTTTTATGTGCAATCTTGGTGCGAATTTCTTCTTCATTTTGTTTTCTCTATTGCAATCTAACCTCAAAGTGTGAATTTTGAATTGATCTTCTTTTGTATGGATTGGATTGATTTGTTGTGTGACTTTGTGGATCCGTGGTGTAGTTTGGAGAGATAGAGTGCTCGCTTGGATACTTTTATCTCCCTTGCTTTCTTCTGTGACATCCATTAGGGTTTGATCACTTTGTTTTTTGCATTTATTTTTTCTATTGCATTCACTTCTTATTTTTCTTTAGTTTGCAGTGATATCATGCCTGGCCTTAGTGAGGCGTGACTTCTCCTACCCTAATTAGGGAAAATTCATTCGTAGAAGTGAAATTGTACCCCATCTAGGTAGGGTGAAACTTTGCTACCACATTATCATGCTTGCTCCAAGTGAGGCACAATTTTACCCTAGGGCACATCGAGGTAAATTTCCAAATTTTGCTTTCATTGTTGCATTCCATTCTATTTCTAGATCATATTGCTACACTTTTATTTCTATTCTCTGTTACTGTATTTCTGATTTATGATTAATTCTCCAAAGGTCAATTTCATATTTTTTGTTAAAAGTTCATATAAAAGGACCTAAAGGACTTGACTGCTACACCTCCAAGATCTGTTACACAATGGCCTAAGCAGGCCCCCTAATGCTAATTCTATTTTTTAGTGTTTCATGAGTGATATTGCAAAAATAGGTATTCTTGATATCATTGGACAAGAGGCAGAAAAAGCTAAGTCAACCACCAGTCTAGATAAGTGCTCTACTCATTCTATTGGTTGAAAATATGATTTTATTATTGATTTCTAGGCATATGAAAGTGAAAGGTATTTAGATTGCATCTAGGGATAATTTTTGTGCATTTACTTTGTGTGTTCTCTACTTTAAAGGTTTTTTGAAATAAACTCTATGTTAGTGAGCGTTCAAATAAAAAATAATTCCAAGATAGATCTTCTATGCCTGCATTATGTTTTTAGTTGTCTTATTTTGTTTATGCATTGTCCTTTATCTCTTCTAGATTAGATATGAAAAGGCCAAACTTAGGTGCTTGTCTTGAAACTGAATACATCAAACTATCCCAAATATCTTAAGGACTTGGAGCGAGTCCTTAAACCATTCCTAGTGAACCCTTCCCCTAGCACCGAGTGTAGAGTACAACATACCCCCGTGGTTCACCCCATAAAATGTTCCCTCCTTATGGATTTAGAATTTTGTTTGGGAATTGTATGTGGTAGGGCAATTTTTCCCCTCTACATCGTTGGTGAAACCGATGTGAACACCTCATTTTATTTTAAACACTAATCAAGATCATTAATTATGTTTGGAATATATTTAAGTAATTAATTTTTTTTTGTTAGTTTTTTCCCCTATTTGTTTTTCACTACTTCTAATGGCTCCTTTCCTTAGAAATCAGGGGAAAAAATTAGAGTTTTATTATGTTCCTTTGGAATATGATCAGATTGATAGGGAAAACTCTAATGTAGATCTAGAAGAGCAAGAAGAGGTAGACAAGGAAACTAAGACCAATTTAGATCCTTTTTTTGGGCCTAATGGGAGTTATGTATTTTCATCATTTGATCACATTTGGGAATTCATGAAAGCTCATAAGGAAAAACTATTAGAAAATGTGGAACAAGAAGATCATATTGAAAAAGAGGATGCCACTTGTTCCCCTCCTAATAGGTCTCCTTTGCTTCATCATGATATTCCTACATCTCAATCCTTCCATAAATTTTTTTTTAAGAACCAAGTGACTTGTGCCAATACTAATACCACCAATGTTGGAGGGAATTTGCAAGTCCCTCTAACTAGTAGTGGCCCAAAATTTCATTCTCAATTTCCTCTTGTATCCTCTAATATCAACACTATTTATTTTGATCCACCAAATGTTAGTTATCCTCAAAATACCACATACAACCAAGGTATCCTAAGTTTGAATCCAACATCAAGGTTTCAACATACATACATTCATTTTTTGGGAAGTCTGGGAAACATACATAATAATTTAGAAATGCAAAATTTGGCAATTTTTGTGAATCAATTAGTTTCTAGAATGGATATGATTCAATCATTAGGGTTTACATACAACTATAAGGAAATGTGTAGTCATCCATTGGGTCATATTGTTGCTGCTAGACCTTAATATAAGCATTTTTCCATGCCAGTATTGCAAATTTATAAAGGTACTAAAGATCCAATAGAGCATTTGAGAGGATTCATGATAGCTTACCATGATCTTATTTATGATGATATACTTTTATTGAAAACTTTTCCAGAGAGTCTTGTTGGAGTGGTATTAGAATGGTATTATTGGTTGCCCAATTATTCTTTGAAGAGTTTTGAGAAGACTTTAGAGATGTTTGTTCATCAGTTTAGTGCTTATATTGAAAAGAAAGTAACAATGAGAGATCTATATGATTTAAAGCAAAGTAAATAAGAAATATTTTTAGAATTCTTAGCTCGTTGGATAAGTTTAGTTGGTCGCTTAATACACCTTGTGTCTTAGAAATATATGCTTGATATATTTATTGGTAATTTACAAGAACCACTATCTTATGCTCTAGAAACTACTAATGTCACATATTTAGACCAAGTGATTCAATTAGCAAGGAAATTGGAACAAGCTCTCATTAGGAGAGGTCAAATCAAGGTTAAGGAATATAAGACAACTAAGTATCAACCTAAGAATAAGTATATAGGAGGCAATAGTGATAGTAGGCTAGTTAACAATGTCAATAATAACCTACAAAAGATTATGCTTCAAAAACCTTCTTAAGGAAATTTCACAAGGGTTAATATCCCTATGGAAGTAGTTTTAAAGCAACTGTTAGATGTTAAAGCAATAGAATTACCTCCAGTAAGATAGCCGGATACTATAGCTCATTGGTATAAGGTGGGTCAATATTATACTTATCACAGGGTAGAAGGATATTGGATGAATACTTGTAAGAAATTGAAGCATGCGGTTCAAGATTTGATTGATGTGGGATGCATTGATTTAGGAAATATCCAATCAATGAGTAGTCAAACTCCTACTCAACAAGCTCTGACAATAAATCAAGATATAGAAATATTTAAGGATCCTTTACCTAAGCATGAACAACAAGTATCTAATAAGGTGGCTCATCAAGATGATTCCCTATGACATAGCAATGTGGTTGGTATGGTTGGGATTACTACAAGAAAACATGTTTAGAATCAACAACATAAATAAGAATATATTTCAGTATCTCAACCTATTATATTTTTAAAGGAAAGTTGGAGAAAATATTTAGCTATAAGAATTCCACCTATAGTATTGATATCACAATCACAAGTTTCATTTGATCCTTAGAAGCAGTTAGCTAGTACTCCAATGAAGATATCAATGTTAGAAATTTTACAGGCTTCTCCTGATCATAGAAATGCTTTAGTGAGATTTTTACATCAACGATCTGTTTCCCCAGACATCCCTCTTGATGCTATCGTTGATATTGTAGGTTCTTTTGAGATACATCATGTCTCATTCTTAGATGATGATAAACCTTCCTCAAAATTACATGGAGATTCATCACTGTACATCACCACACTTATTGGGGATACCCTTATCAAGTGAGAATTGATTGATAATGGTTCATCCCTCAATTTATTTACATATCAATTATTTCAAAAATTTGGATTAAAAGAGGAAGATTTAACAAAAACTGATATCATCATTAAAAATTTCAACAAGTCCCAAGAGGCCTATGGTGTCATATATCTTCCCTTATATGTAGGGTTGAGAATATTGGATACTTTGTTTTATGTGGTACATTGTCCTGCATATTTTAATATTCTTCTTGGGAGACCTTGGATTCATGCTATGAAGGTCGTCCCTTCTACTTTTCATCAGTGTCTCAATTTTGAGTTAAAGAATCAAGTCATCACCATTCTGTTTGATCCTCGACCATTTAAATTTTGTTCAAATATATATTTAGCTCAAATAGATTCTTATTTGTGTCCTCCTATTTCTTCAATGACTTCCCCATGTTCCTCCTCTCAGATTTTTGAGCATTTTCAAAGTTTAAAAGTGATTGAGGAACATAGAACCCATATTTTCTCCTCGGATCATGATAATTAGTTTATTCAAGAGCCTCTTTTGGATCTACCTAAGCTACCAACTTCACCTCATTCTATGGGCTTGCCTCATAAGAAGGGTGATGTTGTACATGTAACCAAAGAACTGAACACAATTTATTTAAATAAAAACAGAGAGAGAGAGAAGTAATTTTTCCAAAATACTCCTTTTTGTATTAATGGTGATACAGTGTGTTACAAAAAGGATTTATGAATTGCCCCAAGCATGTTGGGAGCAATGTTACAATATTTCTTCTTGTCTATCTGATATTCAAATTTTTTTGTGTTTATGACATATTTAAATTTTTTGTATTTTATGTGTAGAATGCCTTTAAGTGAATGATATTGAGAGGCTCAGGCTCCTCAACACCATCTAATGATATAAGGCGATATGCTCTAGGCCCAACCTTCTATGAAATCATGTATGGGCCTATCCAGTTTACCACAAACTTATCTCGCAGATGCGATGATAGATTCAAATTATGTTGGTTTTATTTGAGCACTAGATCTCCAACCTTGAATTCCCTTAGGTGGACTTTACTATTGTAAGCTTGCACAAGGTGATCTTGGTAAACATGAATATTCTCTAAAGCATTGACTCAACGTTCATCAAGAAGCATAAACTGATCAAGGCCACCTTGTCACGTGATATCATCATCTATGAAGTCATTTAATACTATGCGTAGAGTTGGAATTTCCAACTCTAATGGCATGATGGCCTTAGTGCCATATACTAGTGAAAATGTTGTTGCCCCAGTGGGTGTCCATATACTAGTCCTGTATACCCATAGTGCGAGAGGCAACTACATGTGCCAATCCTTGTGATTGTCTTGCACCGTATTCCTCAATATGGAGACTATTATTTTGTTTGAGGCTTCTGCTTGCCTATTTTATTGCGGATAATAAGGCATTGAAAAATTGTGTTGAATATGATATTTTTTCATTAAAGCATGCATATTTTTGTTCTTGAAATATGACCCATTATCCAATATTATCTTCGAAGGGACCCCAAAATGACTTATGATTTTGTGAAGTATAAACTCTACAATCCTTGGTCTAGTTGTTGATGTTAAGGGGATCGCTTCCACCAATTTAGTGAAGTATTCTATGGCCATTATGATGAATGTGTGTCAGCCTAAGGACGGGGGTGAGGTCTTCCCAATAAAGTCCAGTCCCCACTACGAGAATGGCCATGCTGCCTGGATGGGTTGCAACGCTTGCGATGGTAAGTGTATTAGATTTGTATGATGCTGGAACTTACTGCATTTCTTGACATACTTGTAGTAGTCCTTTTCCATGGTAGGATAGTAGTAACCCATTATTAATATGCACTTAATGATGGCCATGCCACTGAAATTCCCTCCACATGTGCCATCGTGAGCTTGTAAAATTTCCCAGGATGCTTCCCAGGGCTCAAGACAACGGAGTAATATTCCATCATATCCTCATATGTAGAGGATTTATACTAGCAATATGTATCTTTTTGCTTTCTATTTGAACATTCAATTTTTAGGATGTGACAAACCTTGAGGTACTATTCCAAGCTTTAGGAAGTCCCATAGTTGGGAAAGCCAATCCTGATAAGTCATGGCTTCAATAGAAAATATGACTTGTTTTTCCTATATTTATGATCTGGTGAAGATGAATTGAGGAACAACTCTATGGTGTATGGTTGCACCACACTCCATATGTACTTGGGAGATCAAATACCCCCAAGGTGTTATTTACAAGAAATCTCTGGCTGTGAAGGACCAATCCTGATTTGGCTCGATGTTGATCATGTTGATTGATTCTTGATTGTAAAGAGTTTCATGACATATTGCTGAGTGTGAAAGCACTTTCACATGAAAGGTTGTGAAATAATCAGATGGATTATAAGGTATTAAGGATACCAAAGAGGCCATAGTGTCTACAAATCTATTCGATGTACGAGGGATTACCTCAATGTCATACCATTCCAACTGAGTTAATTAGGTGTCAACAAGTTCCTTATAAGTTTTTAGGAGTGGGCACCTGCATTTAAATAGTCCTTTGACTTGGTTTACTATGAGCAAGGAGTTACTAAAAATATTAAATCTTTTAATACCCATTGCTACGGATTTTTGGAGTCCTAGGATCAATGCATCATATTCTGTATTGTTGTTTGTGCATAGGAAGTCTAGTTTGAATGATAAGGGCAATGGAGTGTCTTACAGTGTTATAAATAAAATCCCTACTCTGCCCCCTTGTTCACACTTTGAACCATCAAAGAATGATGACATGTCTCTTTCTTTCTTAGGTTCTTCAAATTTTGGTGGATCTAATAATGCAAAGACCGCATCATCAAGCAATTCTATAGTGAGAGGTTTGTTATCCTGAAGAGGTGCTTCTGCTAATTGATCTGCTATGACTTTTCCCTTGATGGAATTTTGGCTTATGAACTCTATATCAAATACTATCAATAACATTATCCACTTTGCGGTACATGTATTATGATATGTCTTACTCATCATGTACTGCAAAGGATTTTGTTTTGATATGACGTAGGTCGTATGGCTCAACATGTAGTGTTGCAACTTTCAAGTTGCAAAGACCACTACTAAACACAACTTTTGAAATATGCATATCTTAGCTCATAACTCACCAAGGTGCGACTAATGTAATAGATGGATTGATGTCTTGTGCATCATTTTGGGCTAACATGGTGCCCAATGTAAAATTAGTAGCCAATATATAGTAAAAATGGTATGTCTGGCCTTGGTGGATCCAATACTGGCGGTGTTGCTAGATAAGTTTTGATCTCTACAAAGGCTTGATGGTATTCTTCATCCCATTGAAAGGGTACCTCCTTGCGTAGCAACCGATTCATAGGTCAGCATTTGTCTGAAATTGTGTGATGAATATTTTTATGGATGCTATCTTGCCTTGTAGGCTCCTCAACTCCCTAATGTTGGTAGGGGTCACCATTTCCAATAGATCCTTTACCTTTGCAATATCAACTTTGATGCCTCTCTTGGATCCTATGAATCCCAAAATCTTACCAAAAGTTATGCTAAATATGCACTTCTTAGGATTCAATCGGACATTGTGTTCTATGAGGCGATCAATGACTTGTCTAAGGACTTCAACATGCTCTTGCCACAATAGGGACTTGGCCAGTAAGTCATCCATGTAATCCTCCAAGATCTTATTCATATAGTCATGGAATATGTATGCCATGGCTCGCTGATATGTGGCACCAGCATTTTTGAGATTGAATGGCATCACTTTGTAATAGAATGTCCCCCACGGAGTAATGAAAGTGGTTTTATGTTGATCTTCGAGCTTAATACGAATTTGGTTGTATCCAAAAAAACCATCCATTAGGGAGAGCATATCATGACCTATGGTTGCATCTACAAGAGTATCTATGTTTAGCAATGGGAATTAATCCTTTGGTTTTGCCCTATTTAAATATCTAAAATCCATGCAAATACAGACTCTTTCGTTTGGTTTCCCCATGGGTACCATGTTTGACACCCACTCAAGGTAGTCTATAGGGACTATGAATACTGCATCTATTAGTTTTTGCAATTCATTCTTCACCATCAAAGTGACGGTTGGATGCATTTTCCTCGGCTTTTGCCTAACTGGATTCTTCATGGGATCCAATGAAAGGTTGAGAATGACTAACTTTGGATCTATCCCTTGCATATCTTTGTAAGTCCAAGCAAAGATATTTGGCCTTTATTTGAGGAGAGGAATTATGATGTCTTGTTCCTCTAGAGATAGACTTTCTCTAAACTTGAATTTCCTTGGTTGGATAGGATCATCATTGATGTCTACCTCAAAAGTCGCTTCTATAGCCATATGTGACCCATCCTCTAGCTGATGAGGCATGGGTATCAAATTAATATCATTGGCAAGATTTATAGGACCTACTAACTCAGGTTCCAAACCAACATGGAAGACATCATACACACAACCTGATGCAAAATGGAACAACTGTAACATCTCTTCATTGGGGAAGAGGTCATCAGGATCTATGGGAAACTTAGCATGATTCCAATCAATAGCCTCTATATCAAGATGCAATAATTTGGTAGGATCTATTGGATTATAAAGTGGAGTGGTCAAATCAATGGAGATCATATTGATGGATGGGATGAAATATCCAAGACCACATGGGTGCAATATTATCTCAAGGGTTTCCCTTATATACTTACGATGAGGCTCTATAGGAATGGGAATTTCTCGATCTAGCCCATGAGTAGGGTGGATAATGGGATCATTGGGATCTAATCTCTATCTAAATATAGGTATATGGGGATTTACCATCCGATGAATGGTAGCTAAGTCAACAGGTCTCCCAAAAAATTGTAGATGAGGGTCTATGGCATGGAGTTCTGCCTCTCTCTCCACTAGCTCGTTGACTTGTCACAAGTGGTGAGGCCCAAGATAAGCCATTTTGGTCTCATCCTCAAAGTCATCATCACTTATCTAGAAACCGTTAGCATTTGTATGTGGCTCCAAGACAAGGGGCTCATGTCTTGGCCCTAAGTTGGCCATTTCTATTTCATTTTCATATTCTTCATCACTTATGAGGAATACATTTGCATTTTTCTCTTGCCCCAAAGTCAAGGGTTGATGGCTTAGGCCTAAGTAGGCTCTTTTTGTTGAGTCTTTTGATTCATAGTCTCTTTTCTCTGATGTATATCCACTCTCATCATGGATGGACCATGTGAATATTTGTAAATAGCGAGGCCCCTGGTAAGCTAAGCCAATTTATGCCTCATCATCACTTGCTTCATATTCATTCTTCTCATCCCATGATTTGTACCCTATTGGTGTGGAATTGATTGAGATGTTTGGATGATAAATTTTTGGTGGCAGTATGTTTATCGTGGCCACTTTTCTGTTGCTCAAATTTCTTGTTCTTAGGGGGTGATAAGGAATGAAATCAATATCTTCTCCTAACCCTAAGCTTAATATATCCAATGCTGCTACAAGAGAGTCATCTCGACCTCCGATATAATATCCTAATCCAAATCTATCGGATGGAAGCTGATATTGTGGCTCGTATGGCTGCTTGCACCCCTGATCATATATGCCAAGGCCATAGCCATGCCAATTGCAACGCTCAAAGTAGCTTAGATCAAACTCAGGTTTAGAGAGGTAATGAAATTTTACCATGAATAATTCATCATTATCCTCTTCTATGTCTGAATACTTATGGGCACAGTCCAGGCCAACATAGACAAAATTGGTTTGGTTGGAAGGGATTCCAAGTGGAACCACTATTCCTGCTGGTGGCCTCAAGTCCTTAGGTCTTCCAATATTTTTTGCAGACTCAATGATAGGTGTGAAGGTAATGTTCTACACAAGGTACTCCCGTATGCCTATGCTTTCCAAGTGTATTGATGCATGTGATGTAGATGACCCTATGGATGACACTAGAAAAGTAAGGTGGTAATCACTATCTTCATCTAGATATTCAAGATCTTCTTCCATAGGACTTGGCATTTTAGCAATGGCTATATTTGGCACTTCCTTGGGCCTTTCTTCATTAACTAAGGGTGCCTTTAGCTTCTAATTGTCTTTTGGTTTTGATGTTGATGGTACTTTAGAAGCATTGAATATTTTGAGTGCACCAGGAAGTGTTGATGTGAATGAGTCTTTTCTTACCCGTTTGTCTTTTTTATCCACTTGTGTGGTTGGGGATGAAGGTGCTATGTATAGGTGAGTAGAAGGGATTAAAAATTCTTCCAGAATGTCCACCTGATGGACATATTTAAAAGGCTCTTCATCAGCCAGAACCACATAGAATTTGTTCTCGTGCACATACTTGACACACTGGTGCAAGATCGAAGGCACACACTTCATGGCCCTTATACAAGTATGCACTAAGAGGATGTTGTACCTCATAGATCCTTCCAAGAAATGACACATCATAGGGATGGTCTTGTGCCCCACCTTGACGGGTAGGACTATTGTTCCCACAATATTACATAAAGCATCATTAAAATCTCTCAATGTATAAGCTCCTGGAACGATATTAGACTTGGGGATATTGAGGTGCTCTATTGCTGTTGTTGTAATGATGTTTATTGATGAACCTGTATTGACCAAGACCCTCTTGAAAGGTAAGTTATTGATCACCACTACAATGTTTAGCGAAGGGTCTGGTAAGGCAATAGGAACTGTATTAATCTCATGATCATATAATTGAATTACAGGTTCTTGGAATTCTTGTACTTGTCCTATAAAGTGAGTGAATGCATTTGCATCTTGTGGTTGGAGCTCAATTGTCCTTAAAATTTCCATTAAAATATCCCTATTCTTTGGGGATAGTTGTATGAGCTCATAGATAGATAACTTAGCTGGATTCGTCTATAGATTTTGCTCCAATCTACTCGAGATAGTTACCACATGTCATGTTGGTGGACCTGGAAGGTTGTCTTGCCTTTGTCTAGGAGTTGCTGGGATGTTCATGGGAGCTTCAAGAGGTTTTGGTTGACCATAAAACCTAGTATTTGTTGTTATGTTAACAATCTCAACCATCCCAACACATACGTGGGTAGGTATATCAGCTCAAACCTGATTGACTTGGACTCCTTGCTCTCTAGGGGCCTCATGATTAGGAAATGGGTTTCTTTATATGCCCATGTATCTGTTATTGGGAGCAAGTGGGTTGTCAACTTTGAGTTCTTCCACCTCAATCATGTTTTGCACTTGATGCTTGAAACCAATGCAAGCCTCAATATCATGCCCCAATATCCTATGATAAGGTTAAAATTGATCTTCCCTATATTATTTTGGCCTAGTATGGTTGGGATCTATAAGAGGTATATCAAGAAATTTGATCCTCCTGGCCTCGCTCAACTGATTAAATATTGATTGCATTGAATTTGTTAGAAGCAAGAAATAACGAGATGGCTTGCGTTCTCTATTTCTTCCCTGATTGTTCCTTTGGTTGTAATTGGTTGGCAGGTGATATGCTTGATAGTTCTAGGGTTGTTGTGCACCCCCATACTTGGCTGAAGCAAATACAACTTGATTGACTAGAGCAGGGTTGGCCTGTTTTTGTTTGTACTTGTCATTCTTACCATTCTTGTTCCACTCTTTTTTATTTCTAAGTTTAATGGTTCCCTCATCTACTTTTATTTCTTTAATGATCTTGGCCTATGCCAAAGCTTCCTCAAATGAAGGCTATTGTTGAAGTTATAGCAAGATAGAGATGTGTTTAGAGCAAATTTTGGTGAACATGCGAATGATATCTTCTATGGGAATGGAGAATGATAATTTCACCATGAATTTTCTCCATCTATTCCCATAATCCATTACTGGCTCATCATCATACTGTTTCAAGTTGGTTAGGTCTAAAAGGTTCACCTTATTCTTAGCACCAAAGGAGAAATTCTTTAATAATGCGTTCACTAGTTGTTCAAAATTGGTTATGCTATGCTTAGGTAGTTGGTTGAACCATTGAGTGGCAGCACCTAAAAATATCATTATGAATGTTCTTAGCATGAGAGCGTCATTGTATTCAAGATGAAAATAGGCATTGGTAAAATCAGTGATGTGATCTTGTGCATCCTCTTCACCTTTAAAATTTTCTAACCTAGGCATCTCAAATTGCTTAGGATATGAAGGGCTAGGGATTGATGGGCACAATGGTTGGTTGTGTATTTTGCTCAATTTTGGTGAGTTCCCAATTACCTCTTGTTTCTCAAAGGTTTTCATATTTTTAGCAAGCTCTTGAAATGCCTTTGATGTATAGATTTCATCCTCTTGTAAGCCTACTCGTAGTGGAAATGGAGGTAACTCTCTATCCATCTGATTTTTTCCATTTTCCTCCCTCCTACGAGGGGATTCAGGATTGTGATCCTGGTTTGTTGTGTTTGCCCTTTCCCAACTAGTTGGATTTCATTCATGATTTGGTGGGGGATTTTATTGTGGGCTATCTTTTTTAGTTTTCCTCTCCTTAGGTGAGTTAGCGCGTCGAGTTCTTTGGTGGTCACCACCATTTGTCTATAAATTGTTAAGAGCTAGCCACTCAACCTGCTATCTTAAGCGCTGCTCATGTTGGTGCAAGAGTCTTTATCTTTGTTTTTCCTATTCAAGAGCATCCACTAGCTCTCACTCCTTTTGCACTGTCATAGAAGACTCATTTTTATCTGACTCTATTCTTGTTTTCTTGACTCATAGATTCCTCGTGGAGGTTTCTGCTGTATCTATACTCCTGCTAGCTAATGTGACTTGTTCAGTGTACTATTGAGTATCCATACGATCAGACTCCACACATATATGATGAGGTCACATTGAGGTGCCCATAGACTGGGAGATGTGTTTATAAGTTACAGTTCATGAGCTTCTAGATGCAAAGTTCTTAGTAGCTATAGTTCTTTGAGTTGGTCATGTAGGAAACCGATCCAACCTGTCTAGCTATCTTGTTTTCCATGGTTGGTCTTGTGGGGTGCCATTTACTCCTATGAGGTCATAGTCTACAAGAATATTTCCTTTTGCATGAAGTATTTCTTCTATTTTATTCCCATGGCTAGATGTAGCTCTAGTTTCCTGCCATTTAGTAGGCAGACATGTTTTTATATGTTTCTTGAGAATCTTAAGGTTTTGTAATTCTTGCGTGCCTTCTTGATGAAGAGGGATTTGTGACATATTTTCTCTATGTGGATGGAGATGTAGAAGTATCTCAATCCCTATGTGAATAATGAGTCTTATAACCTTCTTTATGTCCATGTGAGGAGGAGGCCCTTGAGGCTTCCTCACATCTTTGATATATTTTTGTGTGTTTAGAGGAGGCCTTTGAGGTCTCCTCATGTCTCCTTGATGAGGATGGTTGTGAAGCCTCTTTTTATTTATGTGATTTTATTCCATGATGTGGTTCCTTACTTGGGATTTCTCGATGAGATCCCCCAAGGGTTGAGTTATCACCCCTTAGGCTTATGGAGCTACATCTCATGGTATTATGGATAGGTCGTTCAATGTTACTACAACTCTTCCTATGGGTATAAGTTGCTTCAGTCTCTCCCTCGGTATCATACCGAGGATATTTTCTTCTTGTTTTTATCATGTTGTCTAAGAATTGATCTTTTGAGTTGCATTTTAGGAATAGCCACACAATACCAAACAAATGTTTATCTTGATTATCAATTTAAGTGTGCCCTAAACTGTTGGGTGTGTTTTTATGTGTTGTTCTTTTGATTTATTACTCTAATTATTGGATTAAGAATGAGAAGACTCATCCATAGTGACAATCAAGTACACCCATGCCAAACATGGTTTTATCAAAAGAATCTAGGGTACACCGCTAAAGACCCAGTGAGGGTTCACCTACCTCTTCCATTCTGAACCAATGATTGTTTCTCAATCCATTTCTAGGAAGCTCTAGGAGGAAAACCAGTGGAAGGAGATGAATTCCAACATCACTGGACTGAATTGAGGGTTGGTGATGAAATCCAACTTCCCAATGTTTAAATGAGACGTGCGTATGTGGTGTTCATTTTAAGTGTGTGTAACATAAAGTGCATCATATAGTAGCAATGAATCTTTCTTATATGCCTAAGTGCAAAAGTACATTTCAATATTCAAAAAGATGCATGAACCACTATGATTTTGTATGAGTGTACTTTATTTCATGCATCTATGGCCTCTAGTAGGGCCTCAAAGCAAGCAAATAACATACAATGTCTAGCATGTTGGATTCTAGGGTGAACTTTTCAGGCATAAGCCACTATTCCTAGCAATGCCTAGTAGAAAATTAAAAGAAGATATAAGATATGCAAAATGTTTAATTCTTTCTCCTTTTATTATTTCAATTTCCAAACATAAATGTGCTTTAAGTTCTCTATTTTAGGCACACAAAAGTAGATAGAAAACTATAAAATATTAGATAAGCTATACCAACCTTTGATCTAGCTTAGAGAGTTAGTGTTTTAACCTCTACTGCATTCCAGATCTGGCCACTGTTGACCAGAGCGACTGGTTCTTGGCCATTGTAGCTTAGAGAAGCTAAAGCTCTATTGGTCGATGTAGCTTAGAGCGGCTAGTTTTTGGTTGTTGTATATTAGAGCGGCTAGAACTACACATAAAAATAAGTTAGTATTCAATAGCAAATGAAAAATCAGTGGAGGTCCCACCGTGATCGCCATATGTAGCGACCTCGGGATGCACGCACTGCTCTTTACTCTACTTGCAATGTTATTAAAAACCCAAGATGAAATGGAAGATAATGAAAAGCATATAACACAAAAATAACAAATATGGATCTTTGTATTTGTATTGAAACTCGGTTACATATTGGTCCCTCTTAGGGATACCCATTTCGATACAATAAGTTTACAAATAGGCAAAGAGCACCCCTTTTGTGAAGAGGTGGTGCGCTTTCAAAAATATTCCCGGTTCCACACACAAAAATGTATGAGGGTTTACAGATGCCTCCTTCACTAAGTCTATTTCCTAGAGGGATCCCTTTTGCTCTCTTATGTTGCATATTCTATCCGATCAACCTGTGGCCCTATAAGCAATGAAACAACAACACATGCTTAGATGTCCGAGAATGCCTCCCCGGATGAGGTTGTTAGTACTTGAATATAACAAATGAAAGCAAATGAAAATTAGACTAATGCTATGGATGCAAAAAAATGAAATGATGCTATGCTAATGATATGCTAAAATAATGAATCTAATGTCTAAAACCCTAAGCTAAGCCTACGGGCCACTATCCAAGATAGCGGTCGCTAAAGTGACTCTCATCATTTTTGCTCCAAAGCTATGGACCAAAGCTTGTATCTAATGTTGAAATAATGGTTGCTATGTTCTCCAATTCGTCAAGGCTTCATGATACTTGTGATCTTCAAGGAATCTCTCCATGTCTCGAAAGCTCTCCTCAATGACCAAGATTGATAAAAGATTGATTCTCTAATAAAAGGATGTCCCTTTGGTGCTCTTAGGCTTACACATTTTATAGTGTGAAACCCTAGGTCTATGTCCAAGCCCTAGAAATGAATTTCTCATGTGTAGTGTAAGTTAGCATGAGAGGCTTCTTGTCTTTTCTATGTTTGAAAGCAAATTATATGAAATATAACTGCCAACTTGAGTCTCCTATATGAACTGGTTGTTAGCATGAGAAGTTTTTGTCCCTTTGTTAATGCTTAGAGGTTAGTTAAATCAAGTCTAAATGCAAAATCAAGTCTCCTATGTGAACTAGTCATGAAAAGGAATGCAAAGTTACTCTCGCTCACCTTTATTGCATGCAGATTGCCACTTTTTCCTGTGATTAGGCCTGTTTGTCAGTAAAATTACTTCTTATGGCTTAGTCATTGTCATCTGCAATGACTAAGATCTGGTCATTGTCATCTACAGTGGCTAATATTTGGCCGCTCTAGGCTTGAGCGGCTAGGATCTGGCTACTCTTGGCTTGAGCGACTAGGCTTGGATGGCTTGAAAATGCCCGAAATGAGTGGTGAGAACCACTATTGATGCTTGGAAAGTCCAAAATTATGTCATTTGATCTTATTAATATGTCTATGTGAGTAGCTCCCCTAAGCATAACACAATTTATGTGTCTACATTTAGCACTCACTCCAAGTCCAATGTGGGAATGTTGATGTTCCAATTAATCATACACCTATTGTTTGGCCTTTCTAAACTAAACTATGAGAATGAAACAACAATGCAAAACACACAAGATGCAAGAAGACAAGAACTAACCCTAGTATGATTATATATTTCAATGATATATAACCCTAGGGTTGCAAATTTAAGTCTTTGAGCAAGGATCCTAGAGAATGCACAAATAATATTAAAACCCTAGATGCACACTATATGCTTTTATTCTTTCAAATGCCTAAAGATTCAATCAAATATTTTTCCTTCACTTATAGTCTAGGTTTTGGAAAGAAATGAATGAAATAGAACACCAAACAACCTAAAGATATATTAGGGAAATTATCTAACCATTGATCCAAGATTTATCTTACATCCAAATATCCAATGGTTTCAAATCCTATAAAATAAATTCACAAACCCTAGAAAATTTGATCAGTGTTTGGGGGTCTACTTAGGTCTCTATAAGACTAAGCTTGGATGTGCAACAGTCAATCCCCCTTGGTCCTTTTAGTTGATATTTTGAAATTAAATTGATCTTTGACATTTAGAACATGCAAAAAAAAAGTGAAATAAATAGATAACAACAAAATATAATGCAGACAAGGTGGACACAATAGAACACTAAAATGCAAGTGTAAAAGCAAGGTTTTCGGGTGTAAAACTTACCCCTAAGTCCATTTACCAAATTCACACCCTATAAATTAGGAGCATAAATTTGGATTACCAAATTCATTCCCTGTATGGATGGGGCATGAATTTGGTTTAGATGCCCTTTTTGGGCCTTAAAACAGTAAAAAATAGAGTGCAAAAAAGCAAAAAATAGACTTGCAAAGTGACTAAAGTAAATGCAAAATCTGATGAGTTGATGAAGGAAGCAAGGAACAATGAAGATATGGATGAAGTAATCTAAGAAGGTTTATCTATACAATCACCAAGGATCCTCCACTCAATCCCCAAGGGTAGCCAACACCAAAGCACAAAACATCAAAATGACTTGCAGTAAAAGGGCACTTGTTAGCATGAACAAATGAGTGAGTCAAGAATTAGAACCTTAAAAGAACTTGTTGGGGTTAAAGAGGAAATCCAATATTCTATTTATAATATTTTGGAGGGTAAAATGGGTGAGAAAATAAAATATCACTACGAGTAAAGGCTGACCCCAAAAAAGACCAATTAGGGAGGGGGTTTAGTAAGAAAAATCTCTAGAACACCAAATTTGTGCACAGTAATTACAAGGCATGAATTTGTAAAATGCTATCCCCAAAATGGATTTATGAGGGGGGTTCTAGTGAGAAAAACCTCTAGAATGCCAAATTCATGCCTAGTAATTATAGGGCATGAATATGGTAAGCCAAATTCATGCCTCGTATGGATCGAGCATGAATTTGGTAAAGCTAAGGAAACAAGGCAAAGGGAGAAGGCAAAAATGCCCCAAATTTGCACTTGGTAAGTTTGGGTGGTTGACTAGGGATTTAAGGAAGAATTAACTCATTTTTATGGGTTAGTTTTTTCTGACTATATTTTACCCCCTCTTTGATGTATTTATGACCAAATAAATGCATCAAAGAAACATGTATACTCCTAAGGGTAAAAAAAGTGAACACAAAAAAGGGGTGGTTGGATTTGGACAAACAGGTGGTACAAAAGGGGGTGTTAACCTGAACACCAAAATTACACACAATGTGAGGAACTACTACTATTAATGCCTCTAAGGCTAGGGTACTATTGGATCCAAATTTGACTCAACTTTGAAACCCCCAAATTTAAATTTTTGGTTTCAATCAAACTGCTTATACTGTTGGTCATTGCTTATAGTTGTTGTGGGTAATTCAATTTTTCATTGGTTGGTTTGATAAAGTCTAACCTTAGCCTTTTTAATAATGTGGGCTTCATTGTATAAATCAAAGTACCTCAAATAGTTAGGGAAGAAAATTTCAAATTAAATCCCCAAGTCAAAGTTCGACCTTCCTAAATATTTTCCTTGGGCCTAAACCGATAAATAAAGTCCCTAAATCTAAAGTCGGTTAAATCATTTCACTATGGTCTCAAAATCCAAAAAACCTAAGGTTAAAATAAATATTAATTGATTAAAAGCCTAAGGGTATGCACCCCGCTAAGCTAACTAGTGAGCACCTCAGATTTAATCCAAGGGCCACGCACGATCCAGAGAAATCGGATGATAGCGCTTTAATAAAATCAAACCGAAGATAAGTCAAAAGTCAAGCGTAGTCAAGAAGTAAAAAGGTTGCACCTTAGACTTAATCGGATGGAAGCGCATCACCTGAGAAAATCTGATGGATGCGCACTCATGAAATAGTCCGAAAGATAAGTCAAAGGGTCAATAAAACTTAACCTAAGATTTAAAAATCGAGCAAGTTGTCTTCAATCTAATGGCAGCGCTTCATCGAGGACCAAATCCAATGGATGCGAGCTCACTAAAGACTCCAAAGGTTAAACCTAAGGCTCTAATAAAGTTAAAATCCTTGCACCTTTAACAAGATCAATGATAGCGCTTCATCGAGGATCAAATCAATGGTCGTGCACTATCTGAAAAGTCAAAAGTTTAAGCATGAGTCATAATGGTCAACGTTTCGATTAAGCAGTGAGTAAGTATAAACAAATCGGACGACCGCTCTCAAACAATTTTTTTAATCTAACGATGGCGCACTAATTAAAGATGCATTAAAGAGGGTTAAGGATCGAGAGAAATTAATTAAAGTTAATCATGATTAGCAAGGGTTTAATACGTCAGCTAATTTTCCCCCTTTTGCCCTAATCATGATTAATATTATAAATGCTTGATTAAACTAACGTGCAAGTTGATTAGATCCAACGATTGCACTTGTCTCCACTCAGATCCGACGGCTACGCCAAAATCGTAGGATGGAAGGTAAAAGGCATGGGTAAGGAAAAAATTAATTGATATTAATCATGTTTAGTAAGGGTTTAATACATTGACTAATCTTCCCCCTTTTTACCTTAATCATGATTAATAGAAAAGCAAAGGTCTATAACATCATTATCTAGCATGCATCTTGTTAGTGATCAAATGGCGACGCCCAAACTAAATCGAGAATCAATGGACGCGAAGGCCTGTAACTGGCGACAAAGATCCAAAGGCTAAATAAAGACCTTTTTATAACACACGAATCGAATGATGACAGACATTGACCACCCAGATCCAATGGTGCGCATGTGGGAAGATAATCAAAGGTTAATCTAAGCATTAGGTCGATTAATTTAGTCGAGGTACGTATGAATTTTTCCCATTTATTAAAGAATACGTGCATATGTATGATCCAACGGTCGTGCCTCACCACCATAAGATCCAACGACGATCACAAAAGAAAAGTAAGTGTTTTATGATTACCATCGATTAAAACAAGTTATTAAGGTTTAACAATATAAGGATTAACATCGGATAAATATGATTAATTGAAGACCAATAAAACATGTTATTTCAAGTGTTTACATGAGAATAGGTACACTAACTATCGTACAGGTTTTGGGAGATCAACGGATGCGCTTCATCTCAGATCAATCCGATGGTTGCGATTAATCATGGTTGACTTAGGGAAAAAGGGACATCATAGGTAAAAACCTACACTCACACCAAGAGTCGGATATCATGAAGACCCCAAGGGAGACATAATGGATCCCAAAGATATAGTTATCACTCGGATCTGAGATGGCACGAGGCCCAAAACATACCATTCCACGTCAGATTAAAATATCCCCATTGATGAATGAATAGAAAGCATGAATGATTGTAGGCACACATATCAAAGGGACCCAGGCTCGCAAGTTAACAGATATCACCCATCATAAAGCACAAAACTCCAGAAAATACTGAGTTGGCATGATTCCATTGGCCAATTTTGAACAACGGTTGGTGGCATCAGGTCGATAACGAAACATGTGAATTTATCAAGTTCAATCCACCACCCTGTATATGAACTTACGAAACCAGTCAAGGCCACTCCACTGGTATACCAAGAATTAGAATTGATACATCAGAAGCACAGAAGGAAGAGAGTATTCATTTTTTGAGAACTCGAAGAAGAACTTGACCAGCAATCATGAGGGCAATGGCATCATGGGGAGATGTGTTCGTACCTATAGATACACGAGAAGCCATAAAGTTTATCATAGATAAATCACCCTATTCTATGATTTTTGGACCACCTGTTCCTGGTACCACTATGTATGATTTTTCCCAAAAATGTGGGGCAGATAAAAAACCCAACTCAGCTCAACTGTACGAGATCGACAATGCCTGCATTAAGAGTTTCACCCGAGTAATGGAAGGTGATAATAGAACCCCATGGATAATGGTAGATTTGTTCCATAAAGCTCAGAACTGGCAGTACAAGGGTTTCCCCAGAGACAACAGATGGAACAGTAACCTTGGAAAGCTGATATGCCCAAAAGTGCATTTCTCCTCAGATTTGATGGCTTGGTTAGTAGTGGCATATGACGAAAGAACAAGGACCTTTCGAGACCACAAGAATCGAAAGGTGTTCAGCGCCAAAGTCGAAGATATCCAGGAAGTGTTCAATCTGATGAAGTATACCACATTTTTGGTGGACCAGGTAATCGAACACCAATCTCGCATGTTCACTGATATGGAAATTTTAAAAAATTGTTTGATACATATGCAGAAATAGAGAAAAATTTCCCAATTAATAAAAATGCTTTTAAACCCTAGGTACAAGACTTCTATGACATGATAAACATAGTATTGGGAGTACAGGATATGAGTAGAATAACGAAAAGAGTTTTGTATTTAGTTGCACAATGTAATAGAGGACATAACACCCCTATCTACGCCTGGGAACTAGAATTGAGCTCACAAATACACAGAGAAATGGTAGAACTAAAGAGGGCAATATTCGAACAGAGGCAGGAGATGCCTCGCTTTTCACAATATTCTTTTCTCACTCACTTAATAGTGGGCCAATTGGGGGAAGAAGCCCGTAAGATATTAAAAGCCATAGATAGCCCCTATGTACAGAATAGCTTCTGGAGACTTCATGAAGGACGAACTCACATGGGCTGGTTTTGTGATCGCTTCTTGGTAGAAATCCATTGGGCCTTAACTGGGCTAATTCTAGAAATATTAGGGCCAGGGGTAAGGGCATTCATTAAAGAAAAAGAGATAGGATATTTCTTCTTCATAGAGGGTTTTACTTACATCAGATTATATGGAGCTAAAATCCCTCCTAAGGTGTTACCCTAGTACTACCCACTGTCCATAGCAGCCCTAGAATTATGCAGACAAGTGGTAGAAGAGGCTAAAATGAGACTGGTTAAGAAGCATGGGAAAGTCCCCTGGCTTGATGTTCCTTGCCATTTTGGAGATTATGTATTTGTTGGATATCCTTCCCTACTCAAGGGAATGTTTGAACTGGACAATATGGGATTCGATGAAGTGTCATGGAGGTTTTATGACCCAAAAGGAATTTACAGCAAGATGATGGAGAAGAGGGAGTATGCTCGAATCAATCATCGAGAAGATGCTTTTGAAGAGAACTTATTAGAAGCTATAGAGAAAAAATCAGATTTACAGACAGTATGGGATAATTTCCCTCCAGAAAAGAGAGGTAGCACACAGGTTTGTGAAGCCTATGACTACCCAACCGAACTAAGAAGGCTTCGGGAGATTTTAGTGGATACTACAACACCTGTTATGCCAAGGACACACCCAACAATTAAAGAAGACCCTTTGCTAGAATTGATAGAGGAGCAAGACATAGACTTAATGGAGGTCACTGTTAGAACTATTGATATAGTAGAACAACAAGTTAAACTCCCAGTGAATGACCAGCCCAGAATAGAGGCAGCACCAAAAGAAGCTCCTCAACAAACCTGTACAGATAAGGGCAAAGAAATAGTAACTTCATCCTCTCAAAAAGCACCATCAACAAAGCAAGTTGTAGTTCCTATACCTGATAATGTTTTAGCTATGACCAGTGTGAAGAAATTGGCACCCATGGCCGTCCCGACTTCTATAAACATAAAGGGATAGGAGATAAAAATTCCAATAGTAATACAAGTAAAAGGTGGACTGGGTGGCCTCTTCCGAAGCTACTCAATAAAAAGTCAAACAGAAATAGCTCCAGTAGAAGCTAAGAAACCCAGATTATCTCTACCTGTTGCCAAGGTTGTTTTGGAAAGAACAGATGAACATGCGGCCTTTACTACTATAGATGAACAAGAGTTATAGTTAGTAGCAGGAATGGGAAGTACAGAAGAACAATCTTCAAAAAAGGTAGAAATGGGGACAACTATGTCAGATATTGCTAAGGTTGATCTCCCTCCCCTACAAAACCCACTAGTCTTTAGTACCAATGAGGAAACAGGAGGATCATCACTACTGGGTAAAGAAGTTGATATGGCAAAGCTTGCCAAAACTATGAGTAATCAAGTCATAGACCAATTTGTTGAAAAAATTGAAACACTCAAAAAGCAATTGAGTCAAGAGGAAGAAGAAAAAGTAGAATTGAAAGTTGTGATAAGTAAGCAACAGGAAGAATTAAATAAGAAAAATGCTTCAATTGCCCAACCACCTGTAGTGACCAAAGTTCAAGATCATGTATATTATTTGAATGTAATGAGGAAAGACATGTACAAAAGAATAAAAGCTCAGGCCAAAGGTTTTACTGAAATGTTCAGGAAAATAAGGGTGATTCAAATAACTGCTCAAGAAATCATGACCTTGATGAAGGAAAGAGAAAAATATTTTAAATCATTCACCCAACCCTGGACTACATAGGGGATCATTTTGAAGAACTGCAAGGACAAGAAATAACAACACCTGAAGGCAATAAAATTCAAATCAATTTTGAATTTTTCAAAGCAGCCCTATTTGGATCAAACCGAGAAAAATGGACAAATTCTATGATTGAGATGAATGATCTGATAAAAGATGCTACAGATAAACTTATAGATATTGGCCTGTCCTTAGATCAATGCCTGGAAGCATCAGACATAGAAGGAATATTCAAAGAAACCCTTGAGAGATTTGACTGTGAACAAGGTGATGAGGAGGAGATGATTAAACAAACTACACTCATGGTGAATGCTACATAAGCCTTACTACTTTAGTATGACAGAAACATGCCTGTTATTGTTATACAAAAAAACAAATTCTGCAAGAAATGAATATGCTCAAGATTGCAGCCACTTTTGACATAGAAATATGGAAGTTGATTGATGAGCATATTAAAGGGTTGCAAAGGAGTTTAAAGGGAAAAAGGGTCAATACCTGCACTCAACAAAAAGTAGATTCTGCACCACAGACAGCTGCAAAAATAGGAGATATATCTAGGGTAGTTAAAGGATCAAAGGATCAAGGAAAGGCAACTCAAAAGAGGCCAGTTCAGAAAGCAGTAGCTAAACGCACCAAGAAGTAGCTGAATCAAGCAAAAGTTCTCCTCATACTTAAATCACCAGTTGAGTGGGAATATGTTTGAACAAGTCAAAGAAGAGAGCACAATCAGTTCAGAACAAAGCCAGTTGGACAACATCAATTTTGGAGATTCAATCAGAAGCTGCCAAGTGTACAGTTAGAAGTAAACCAAGAATAACAGAATCAAGAACCAACAACTATAAAAGGAAGCAGGCAAGTCTAGATTCTACATCAAGCAATTAGAGAATAGCATTTTTGCTAAGAGGTATACTTGAGTGCCCTATTAGTTGTGTTGTTGTATTTTCTTTGTGTCTATTTTATTTTATTCATTCTTTCTTCCTCCCCTTGTTATGCAGGATTGTATGATAGGAAAGCGTTCAAGAAGCTGAGAATATTTCCAGTCTTATTGAGCCTAGGATTCAGAGATTCTTCTATTACCATATTGGAACAAGGAGAGTTGGAGAGACCTGTTACATTATTTGAATAGAGTCCTCTTCATTGTATTGATGTATTTCTTTAAGAAAAATAGAGTTAAAAGGCATCCCGCCCACTCTGCATGTAATATTTTATGAAATCAATACAATTATAGGTTTTATTCCTATCATTTCTTTGTCTTAGTATTGTGTGTATCTGTATAATGGGTTACATTATTTGAATGCATTATATACATTTCTTTCATTGGTTAACTCTTGATTTTATTACGATATTCGAATGAGATTAAGAACGCCAATTTTCTTCTCCCCTTCTCTCTGTTTCATATTAAAATTGTTGTTAAATTGCTATAACAACCCAATGAATCTAGGCACCGGTCTACATAAGGCATAACAGTTGGTTATTTTCATGCTTGGTCATTTTAATAAGAATACTATAGTTTAATATAAATCTGGAGCATGCAAATTAGAAGTTTAATTGTAGAATTGTCGTTAGGGTTTCCTTACCCATTCTGTCATCTTTTATAGCAATATTCGAGTTTAACAGAACATGAGGCAGGTCGACCAGAGCCTGTAATAGCTCATTGGTTTCAAATGGGTTCTTGTAGCATGACAATTGATTTCCTACGGATGCAAGAATCGGTTCCAACAGTTTTTGGCTTTCGAAAGGACTTCTTAGAAAGATTCAATTATCTTCTTAAAAGTTTTCTTCAACGATTATTTTTAATCAACGGATGACCAATTAAAGTAAAGAACCAACATTTTAATTTTCACTTTGTTAGAAGTTCTTTATTTTTCCTATGTCCGTAGTTTATGTTTTGAAGTAAGTTTTTACGTTCTTGATTTTCTTGAAAATTTTCTTTTTCTTGATTTTCTTGATTTTCCCCAAGAACCCACTCCTGTGAGGATGAGAGATAATATCAAGCATTCTTGATAAGAGTATACATTATTATTTCTGCACCCCAATGTTGGCGACTCTACTGGATGAACCCAGAAGAAAAATATAAAAAGGAGAGAACAGAACGTGTTGGCGAACACTAGGAGAAGTGGTAAGGAGCTATTTCTAGAACTCGAGAATCTAGAGGTATTTATACATACCCAAGAAAACTCCACTTTTTAAGAATACCATTTATAATAGTAGATTAAATTCTAGTGGTAAAAGGTACATGAAGAAAATCTAGAATACTATTACTATTGATATTACTGTAGATGAACGTTTAAAATCAGTAGTAGAAGATATATGTGATTATTCTCATTTAAAGGTAGATAATTCATCAATCTACGTTCAAACTGCCTAGACCCATACCACCGTAGGTACTACATCTATGAAATTAAATACAACATTAGCTATGGCTCAGGGTAATGTTCATTTGTGGAGAACTAACAGATATAGACCTTTTGTATTACCAGTAAATTTAAATGCCTTACCTAGTAAAGCTCACAAATACCTCCCTAAGTTTTTAGGAAATAGTGCAGTAACTGGAGAGGATCATATCAAAAGTTTCTTATATGCAATGGACAGTCTGGAAGTTGAACATGAAGATGTAGTATTAAGACTGTTTCTGCAGACTTTAGAAAAATATGCTAGAGAATGGTTTAATTCCCTTCCTAACAATGATATCCTAGACTTCACCAAAATGGAAGAGGTGTTCCTAAAGAAGTATGGTGAAAGGAAAAATGAACAATCATTGTTAACTGAGCTAGCCACTATGAAGAAGAAAGAAAATGAGGTTGTTAGTGATTTTAACAGAAGATTTTCAAAAACAAGAAACAAAATCCCTGCCAACCTCAGGCCTAGTGATATTCAGTCTATTTGTTTTTATAAGAATGCTTTTCAAGGAGAGTTTAACTATGAATTAAGGCAAGAACAAGCCACTACCATTGATGGTTGTATGGAAAAAGCAATGGATATAGAAAGAAATATGCTTGACAGTGGTAAGATGAAGCCTTATTCTTTAGAGGTTAACATGCCTGAGAGAAAACCTAAGAGAGTGGCTTTTGATATACAAAGAAGAACTGAAATTGATCCTATGGAGAAGTTGACCAGTCAAATGATAGAAATGTTCAACAACATGAGTAACAAGTTAGCAAGAATTGAAAGAAATGGAAATAGTGGTGAATCTTCATAGACAGAGTGACCACATGTTGATAACCGTCCCCCATTTAAGAAAAATTACAACAAGAATTGGGGAAACAACAATGGTTTTGAAGAAGGGAATAGGAATAGGGGTAATGGGAATAACAACTGGAAAAATAGAGATTCTGATAGGGATCAGAACAATGTCCCTAACCCAATACCATCTGCCAATGTAGCTGAAGGTTTTCCCTATTTTTGCTCTACTTGTGATGCACCCCATAACCCTGATGCATGTGGAATACACCTGAGTGATCAACGTAATGTAGATATGCATGCAGAATCAGAAGAGGATATAAGAATCAATGCATGTTGGTCCATTGAAGATGAATCCAGAGAAAGGTTGTTTGAAGAAGACATGGATAAATATGCTTCAAATCATCATCCTCAGATCTTAGTGACTGAAGGAACTAAAATCTTGCAAAAATCACATGAGTCAAGATATGATAAGATGAAGCAAGGGAAATTGATTCCCACTGCTCAAGAGGTTGAAGAATTAGAGGCAACCCATGTTTTAAATTTAAGGAATAGAACAGTCCCTGAAAGAATAGAGAAATTATCTACAAATGAACCAAGAAGATAAACTTTCACCAATAAAAATATCAGTAAAGAGAAAACTGATAGGAACCCTAACAAAATTACTCCTGAGGTAATAGAATCAACAGAAGAAGTTCCCAAAGAAGAAAGTAATAAACCATTGGATATAAAGAAGATAGAATTTGATGTTGGGTTAGAACTCAGTAAGCAAAAAGTTAATATCACATTTGGTGAACTTATGAAAGTTCAAACATACAGAGAACAAGTATGCAGAGCTTTTGGATTAGTAGAGCAGAAAGAAGACCCTACTTGTCATGTTGCTAGACAAAATCAACATGATACAAGATCACCATCTTCTATCAGACCCTTCTACGTGTCATTAAGATATAATTCAGATGAAGGGGAAAGATATGTGATTCATAATTGCATGCTTGATAGTGGAGCTTCACATAATATCATGCCTAAGTTAATAGCTGACCAAATGGGATTAATCTGTACTAGAGATTCTGCCCCTATTTTTGTAATGGACAGCAGACAAATTCCCTATGTAGGGGTGATAACTGGATTATTAGTTTTCCTAGACCAACACCCCAAAAAGGGCATTGTCATGGATGTAGCAGTAGTTGATGTTGACCCATTCTTCTCACTATTACTCAGTAGGCATTGGGTAGAACAACTAGGGGGATCAATACAACTAGACTGGTCTTATGCTACCATCCCCATATCAGATAAGGAGAATATAATTTTAAGAAGGGAACCATTCAATAAACACTCCGTAGAGTTAATTCAAATAGATGAAACCATGATTAACTTAGTTAACTCTATGGAAGAAAAAGGGATGGGAGTCTATTCAATATGGCACAACCCATTCCTGATGGAAGTACCAGATGCAAAGAACATGGATCCAGAAGATATGAGAATAACTGATGCTGAATCAAATCGAGTATTAACCCAAGAAATGTGGACCATGTCATTTGATGGGGCTAAATCCCAATCTGGAGCAGGTGCAGGTGTAAATTTGACTGATATTAAAGGAAATTACCTTGGTATACCTTACAGATTGCAATTTCCTTGCACAAACAATGTAGCTGAGTACGAAGCTTTACTATTAGGGCTAAGGAAAGCAAAAGAGTTAGGTATTAACTACTTAACTGTAACAAGGGATGCAGAACTTATTATACTACAAATAAAAGGCAAATATCAGACCAAGCATCCTAGACTTAAGCAATATAGAAATGCAGTACTAGAAGAAATTGATAAATTCTTGGCTTTCAATATTTCATATATTCCTAGAGAACAAAATCATGTTGCAGATCTCTTAGTTGTGAATGCCTCAGGTCTAGATCACCCAGAAATAACTATAGAGTACATGGACAGATTTCCAACTATCTCAGTCTATAAACCTTTTGTGCTAGATAACATAGTCTATCTTCAGGTTTTTCAAGATGATATAGATATTAAGGATTTTATGACTTTGCAAAATCAATATGCAGATGTCATCTATGATGAAAAAGATGAAGAAAAGTTAAAAGATCAAATAGGAGAACCAAGTAGAAGTAATCCAGTTGAAAACTAATAGAATACCCAAAGGATTGGTGTCTCTTGAAAGCCTATTTGATGATTTTGACAAAGCCTATAAACCTATACGTAGAGAAGTGATATCTGAGGATATTAATATTGGCTCAATGAAAGAACCCAGAATAGTGAAAGTAGACATGGCACTACCTGCTAAAGAAAAAGTTGGATATATCAGTTTCCTAAAAAAGAACAAAGAACATTTTGCTTGGACCTATGAAGATCTCAAAACTTTCAAAATGGATGTGATGACACATATAATACCCTTGAAAGAAGAGGCCAAGCCTTTTAGACAAAAATAGAGAAAGTACAATCCAACTCTGCACCTAGTAATGCAAAAAGAAGTTCAAAAATTGTTGGACTCCAAGATAATAAGAAAAGTTAGATTTTCCTCCTAGATATCCAACTTAGTACCGAGTTAGGAAAAAGAATGGGGACATTAGACTATGCATGGATTTTAGAAATTTAAACAAGAGCTCACTAAAAGACAATTACCCATTGCCTAACATGGAACAACTACTGCAAGCAGTAGTAGGTTCAACTAGATTGTCCCTGTTAGATGGATTTTTAGGGTACAATCAAATTTTGATAAATCCAGAAGATAGACACAAGGCAACATTCACCACACCCTAGGGCACATTTGAATATTTAAGAATACCTTTTGGATTGATGAATGCAGGTGCTACTTTCCAAAGAGCGATGGACTTTGCTTTCAAAGGACTAATGTTCAAAATTGTAGTAGTGTACTTAGATGATATTATAGTTTTTTCTAAAAATCCAGAAGATCATCTAGAACATTTGACTACAATTTTTGCCCGATGCAAGGAATTTGGAATTTCTCTAAATCCAAAAAATGCATATTTGGAACTACACAAGGAAAATTGCTAGGTCATATAGTTTCAGAAAAGGGGATAAGCATTGATCCAGAAAGGATAGAAGCCATTTCTAAAATTCCCCCACCCAAGAATCTAAAAGGAGTAAGGTCATTCTTTGGAAAAATAAATTTTATCAGAATATTTGTCCCAAATTTTGCAGAAATGACCAAACCCATAAATGATATGGTGAAGAAAACTGGAGAAATAAAATGGACATTAGAAAATATGGAAACATTTAACAAGATCAAAGAAGCCATATCAACCACTCCAGCTTTAAGTTGCCCTGATTATGCAAAGGATTTTAATATCTATTCATATGCATCTGAACATTCTATTGTTGCAGTCCTTTCACAAAAAGATAATGAAAATAATGAAAGGCCAATAGCCTTTATGAGCTCAGGTCTAAAAGGAGCAAATCTTAAATACACCCTACTGGAAAAACATGCCTATGCAGTCATCCAATATTTGGAACACTTTAAAGGTATATTTGGCTCAAACAAAGTTTACTATTGTATTCCCTTTATAGCAATAAAAGATATCTTTTCTCAATCAGAGCCATTGGGAAGACCAGCAAGATGGATGGTAAAACTTTTGCAATATGATGTTGAATTCAAAATAGTTAAAATAGTCAAAGGGCAGGGTTTAGCTAAATTGTTGGCTAACAAAGAAGAAGCAGGATCTGAAAATATTCTTACCATAGATCAGACATATGATGATAGAAGAATAAAAAATGAAGAATGTAAATGGTATGAAGAAATTTTGTCCTATCTACAAACTCTGTCATTCCCCAAAAACATGTCAATAAATAGAATGAGGTCAGTCAAACTTCAAGCTCAAAAGTATTATATACAAAATGGAGTATTATATTGGAAACATCCTGATGGAGTATTATTAGTCTGCTTATATGAAAGAGAAGTCCCAAAAATAATTAATGAATTTCATAATGGTTTCTGTGGGGGACATTTTGCTCCAAGAGCTACAACTAATAAAATCATGAGAGCAGGATATTATTGGCCATCCCTTTTTAAGGATGTATATAAATATGTAAGGAATTGTCATAACTACCAAGTTTTTATAGGGAAAAAGCATCTACCAACCATGCCCCTCAAGCCAATAATCATTGAAGCACCTTTTGCTCAATGGGGTATTGACCTGATTGGAGAGATCAAGCCTAATTCATCTGGCCAGCATAAGTGGATCATAACTGCAATAGATTACTTCACCAAGTGGGTGGAAGTTGCACCTTTGAGAACATCTACATCTGTTGTAGTCATCAGATTCATAGAAGAAAATATCTTGACCAGGTATGGAGTTCCTAAAAATCTTGTAACTGATAATGCTCAATATTTTGTGTCATATGAAATGGTAGAATTTTGTGCTTGAATATGGAATTGAATTATCTCATTCTGCTAATTATTATCCCCAAGGAAATGGTCTAGCCGAGTCATCAAATAAAAATGTAATAACAAGAATAAAAAGGTCATTAGGCAAAAACAAAAGGGGATGGGACAGTGAACTTAAATTTGCTTTATGGGCTGATAGGTTGTCTGTTAAAAGAAATACAGGAAGAACCCCCTATGAGATGGTTTATGGAGAAAAAGCCCTACTGCCCCAAAAATGGAAAAAATGGCACTTTCCCTTTTATTGCAAGATCATGAAAACCCTGATCCCATTCAGAGAAGGCTTGACCAAATTGTCTTGTTAGAAGAACAAAGAAGAGAGACCCTCAATAGAATGATGGAACAAACCCAGAAAACTATAAATTTGTTTAATAAGAAAGCCAAGGGTACTCCTTTTTCTCAAGGAGATATAGTCATCTATTGGGATCCTAAAAATGATAAGCATGGTGAAAAGGGTAAGTTTGAACCTAAATGGATTGGCCCATACCAAATTGCCCATGTTATCAGTTAGAATACTTACAAGCTACAGACTTTGCAGGGAGAAATAATGGCTATCCCTATTAATGGCCAACACCTCAAAATGTACAATCCCTGTTGAAGGTGTACTTTAAAAAAAAAATAGAAAAACAAAAATCCAAAAATAGAGTGGTGTATTTTGTTTATTAGTTAAAGCTTCCCTTTTGTTCTTGAATAATTTTGAGTTTATTGTATACATGATATCTTAGTTTGATGAGTATATCTAACTATTGATTCCACCAAAAACAATAAAAGGAAAAAGGGAATTTATTTTAGATATTGATGAGCTTTACAATTATGTCAAAAATGAGTGTTTATGCAATAGTTGTTTGATATGAGATAAAACAGACAGAAAACAAAGTTGATTGAAACATCATGTCAAGCCTCACATTACAAATGATACTTAAAGTGACTTCAAAGGTCCAAAGAACTGAGTTATCTTTGAGAGGGTAGTTGAGCCAAAAATTATTACACTCATATTTTATAGCCGAAAACTAATCCTCAACTCAGGCATACTTATTGCACAATTTGCTTATATATCCAAACACTTCTCTCACGAGAAAGAAAAATAAAAAATAAAGTAAAATTGAGTCACTGCCTGAGATATCTTGGAAAACCTCTACCGGGGCTATAGACGCTTGACTGGCAGTAGGGTAAAACTAATATGGGATTAGAAGCAACTCCACCGAGGCTATAGATGCCTGACTGGCAGTGGAGCCCTGCAGAATGGTGAAAATTTTTAAAGAGTGAAATCACATATTAGGCTTGGCTATTTTGCTCAGATATGATAAAGTTCTGAAAGATTTAGAAATCCAAAAAGAATGCACAAACACACACATGGGCAAAAATATGATGAGACAAATGGTTGTGACAAAATCTGTGTAATCATATCTTATGACTTAGCTAAAACAAGCATTACTATATTTCAAAATAAAACTCATTGATTTCTAAAATTTCTAAACCTTTGTTTCCAAATTGAATGAAAAGGGATCTACAGTTTTCCATACTCTACTTGCTTTGATATCATGTTTTTAGTATATATATAAAAAAGAATGATGAAGAAAAGAAAGAAAAAGAGGAAGGAAGTTTTTTTATTATACATTTCAAGTTTTGTTTAGTAATCAAAATTTTGTTGTTTTTTGTTAAATTTTTGCAAAATAAAACCAGGAGATTCTGTGGTTCTCAAGTGCTTCATGTTTTCAACACATTGTCCCAGTTAGAGCCTATGTTGGAGCCAAATTTGACTCAACTTTGAAACCCCCAAATTTAAATTTTTGGTTTCAATCAAACTGCTTATATTGTTGGTCATTGCTTAAAGTTGTTGTGAGTAATTCAATTTTTCATTGGTTGGTTTGATAAAGTCTAACCTTAGCCTTTTTAATAATGTGGGCTTCATTGTATAAATCAAAGTACCTCAAATAGTTAGGGAAGAAAATTTCAAATTAAATCCCCAAGTCAAAGTTCGACCTTCCTAAATATTTTCCTTGGGCCTAAACCAACAAATAAAGTCCCTAAATCATAAGTCGGTTAAGACATTTCACTATGGTCTCAAAATCCAAAAAACCTAAGGTTAAAATAAATATTAATTGATTAAAATCCTAAGGGTATGCACCCCACTAAGCTAACTGGTGAGCACCTCAGATTTAATCCAAGGGCCACGCACGATCCAGAGAAATCGGACGATAGCGCTTTAATAAAATCAAACCGAAGATAAGTCAAAAGTCAAGCGTAGTCAAGAAGTAAAAAGGTTGCACCTTAGACTTAATCGGATGGAAGCGCATCACCTGAGAAAATCTAATGGATGCGCACTCACAAAATAGTCCGAAAGATAAGTCAAAAGGTCAATAAAACTTAACCTAAGATTTAAAAATCGAGCAAGTTGTCTTCAATCTAATGGCAACGCTTCATCGAGGACCAAATCCAATGGATGCATGCTCACTAAAGACTCCAAAGGTTAAACCTAAGGCTCTAATAAAGTTAAAATCCTTGCACCTTTAACAAGATCAATGATAGCGCTTCATCGAGGATCAAATCAATGGTCATGCTTAACTAGGTCAAAAGTTTAAGCATGAGTCATAATGGTCAACGTTTTGATTAAGCAGTGAGTAAGTATAAACAAATCAAACGGCCACACTCAAACAATTTTTAATCTAACGGTGGCGCACTAATTAAAGATGCATTAAAGAGGGTTAAGGATCAGGAGAAATTAATTAAAGTTAATCATGATTAGCAAGGGTTTAATACATCAACTAATTTTCCCCCTTTTGCCCTAATCATGATTAATATTATAAATGCTTGATTAAACTAACGTGCAGGTTGATTAGATCCAATGCTATGCTTGTCTCCACTCAGATCCGAATGTTGTACCAAAATCATAGGATGGAAGGTAAAAGGCATGGGTAAGGACAAAATTAATTGATATTAATCATGTTTAGTAAGGGTTTAATACATTGACTAATCTTCCCCCTTTTCACCTTAATCATGATTAATAGAAAAGCAAAGGTCTATAACATCATTATCTAGCATGCATCTTGTCAGTAATCAAATGGCAACGCACAAACTAAATCGAGAATCAACGGACGTGAAGGCCTGTAACTAGCGACAAAGATCCAAAGGCTAAATAAAGACCTTTTTATAACACATGAATCGAACGATGACGGTCATTGACCACCCAGATCCAACGGTGCGCATATGGGAAGATAATCAAAGGTTAATCTAAGCATTGGGTTGATTAATTTAGTCGAGGTACGTATGAATTTTTCCCATTTATTAAAGAATACATGCATATGTATGATCCAACGGTCGTGCCTCACCACCATAAGATCCAACGACGATCGCAAAAGAAAAGTAAGTGTATTTTATGATTACCATCTATTAAAACAAGTTATTAAGGTTTAACAATATAAGGATTAACATCGATAAATATGATTAATTGAACCAATAAAAAACGTTATTTCAAGTGTTTACATGAGAAAAGGTACACTAACTATAGTACAAGTTTTGGGAGATCAACGGATGCGCTTCATCTCAGATCAATCCGATGGTTGCGATTAATCATGGTTGACTTAGGGAAAAAGGGACATCATAGGTAAAAACCTACACTCACACCAAGAGTCGGATATCATGAAGACCCCAAGGGAGACATAATGGATCCCAAAGATATAGTTATCACTCGGATCTGAGATGGCATGAGGCCCAAAACATACCGTTCCATGTCAGATTAAAATATCCCCATTGATGAATGAATAGAAAGCATGAATGATTGCAGGCACACATATCAAAGGGACCCAGGCTCGCAAGTTAACAGATATCGCCCATCATAAAGCACAAAACTCCAAAAAATATTGAGTTGGCATGATTCCATTGGCCAATTTTGAACAGTGGTTGGTGGCATCGGGTCGATAACGAAACATGTGAATTTATCAAGTTCACTCCACCACCCTGTATATGAACTTACGAAACCAATCAAGGCCACTCCACTGGTATACCAAGAATTAGAATTGATACATCAGAAGCACAGAAGGAAGAGAGTATTCATTTTCTGAGAACTCGAAGAAGAACTTGACCAGCAATCATGAGGGCAATGGCATCATGGGGAGATGTGTTCGTACCTGCAGATACACGAGAAGCCATAAAGTTTATCATAGATAAATCACCCTATTCTATGATTTTTGGACCGCCTGTTCCTGGTACCACTATGTATGATTTTGCCCAAAAATGTGGGGCAGATAAAAAACCCAACTCAGCTCAACTGTACGAGATCGACAATGCCTGCATTAAGAGTTTCGCCCGAGTAATGGAAGGCGATAACAGAACCCCATGGATAATGGCAGATTTGTTCCATAAAGCTCGAAGGTGGTAGTACAAGGGTTTCCCAGAGACAACAGATGGAACAATAACCTTGGAAAGCTGATATGCCCAAAAGTGCATTTCTCCTCAGATTTGATGGCTTGGTTAGCAGTGGCATATGACGAAAGAACAAGGACCTTTCGAGACCACAAGAATCGAAAGGTGTTCAGTGCCAAAGTCGAAGATATCCAGGAAGTGTTCAATCTGATGAAGTATACCACATTTCTGGTGGACCAGGTAATCGAACACCAATCTCGCATGTTCACTGATATGGAAATTTTTAAAAAATTGTTTGATACATATGCAAAAATAGAGAAAAATTTCCCAATTAATAAAAATGCTTTTAAACCCTGGGTACAAGACTTCTGTGACATGATAAACATAGTATTGGGAGTACAAGATATGAGTAGAATAACGAAAAGAGTTTTGTATTTAGTTGCGCAATGTAATAGAGGACATAACACCCCTATCTATGCCTGGGAACTAGAATTGAGCTCACAAATACACAGAGAAATGGTAGAACTAAAGAGAGCAATATTCGAACAGAGGCAGGAGATGCCTCACTTTTCACAATATTCTTTTCTCACTCACTTAATAGCGGGCCAATTGGGGGAAGAAGCCCGTAAGAGATTAAAAGCCATAGATAGCCCCTATGTACAGAATAGCTTCTAGAGACTTCATGAAGGATGAACTCACATGGGCTGGTTTTGTGATCGCTTCTTGGTAGAAATCCATTGGGCCTTAACTAGGCTAATTCTAAAAATATTAGGGCCAGGGGTAAGGGCATTCATTAAAGAAAAAGAGATAGGATATTTCTTCTTCATAGAGGGTTTTACTTACATCAGATTATATGGAGCTAAAATCCCTCCTAAGGTGTTACCCCAAGACTGCCCACTGTCCATAGCAGCCCTAGAATTATGCAGACAAGTGGCAGAAGAGGCTAAAATGAGACTGGTTAAGAAGCATGGGAAAGTCCCCTGGCTTGATGTTCCTTGCCATTTTGGAGATTATGTATTTGTTGGATATCCTTCCCTACTCAAGGGAATGTTTGAACTGGACAATATGGGATTCGATGAAGTGTCATGGAGGTTTTATGACCCAAAAGGAACTTACAGCAAGATGATGGAGAAGAGAGAGTATGCTCGAATCAAGCACTGAGAAGATGCTTTTGAAGAGAGCTTATTAGAAGCTATAGAGAAAAAATCAGATTTACAGACAGTATGGGATAATTTCCCTCCAGAAAAGAGAGGTAGCACACAGGTTTGTGAAGCCTATGACTACCCAACAGAACTAAGAAGGCTTCGAGAGATTTCAGTGGATACTACAACACCTGTTATGCCAAGGACACACCCAAAAATTAAAGAAGACCCTTTGCTAGAATTGATAGAGGAGCAAGACATAGACTTAATGGAGGTCACTGTTAGAACTATTGATATAGTAGAACAACAGGTTAAACTCCTAGTGAATGACCAGCCCAGAATAGAGGCAGCACCAAAAGAAGCTCCTCAACAAACCTGTACAGATAAGGGCAAAGAAATAGTAACTTCATCCTCTCAAAAAGCACCATCAACAAAGCAGGTTGTAGTTCCTATACCTGATAATGTTTTAGCTGTGACCAGTGTGAAGAAATTGGCACCCATGGCCATCCCGACTTCTATAAACATAAAGGGACAGGAGATAAAAATTCCAATAGTAATACAAGTAAAAGGTGGACTAGGTGGCCTCTTCCAAAGCTACTCAATAAAAAGTCAAACAGAAATAGCTCCAGTAGAAGCTAAGAAACCCATATTATCTCTACCTATTGCCAAGGTTATTTTGGAAAGAACAGATGAACAGGCAGCCTTTACTACTACAGATGAACAAGAGTTATAGTTAGTAGCAGGAATGGGAAATACAGAAGAACAATCTTCAAAAAAGGCAGAAATGGGGACAGTTGTGTCAGATATTGCTAAGGTTGATCTCCCTCCCCTACAAAACCCACTAGTCTTCAGTACCAATGAGGAAACAGGAGGATCATCACTACTGGGTAAAGAAGCTGATATGGCAAAGCTTGCCAAAACTATGAGTAATCAAGTCATAGACCAATTTGTTGAAAAAATTGAAACACTCAAAAAGCAATTGAGTCAAGAGGAAGAAGAAAAAGCAGAATTGAAAGTTGTGATAAGTAAGCAACAAGAAGAATTAAATAAGAAAAATGCTTCAATTGCCCAACCACCTATAGTGACCAAAGTTCAAGATCATGTATATTATTTGAATGTAATGAGGAAAGACATGTACAAAAGAATAAAAGCTCAGGCCAAAGGTTTTACTGAAATGTTCAAGGAAAATAAGGGTGATTCAAATAACTGCTCAAGAAATCATGACCTTGATGAAGGAAAGAGAAAAATATTTTAAATCATTCACCCAACCCTGGACTACATAGGGGATCATTTTGAAGAACTGCAAGGACAAGAAATAACAACACTTGAAGGCAATAAAATTCAAATCAATTTTGAATTTTTCAAAGCAGCCCTGTTTGGATCAAACCGAGAAAAATGGACAAATTCTGTGACTGAGATGAATGATCTGATAAAGGATGCTACAGATAAACTAAAAGATATTGGCCTATCCTTAGATCAATGCCTGGAAGCATCAGACATAGAAGGAATATTCAAAGAAACCCTTGAGAGATTTGACTATGAACAAGGTGATGAGGAGGAGATGATTAAACAAACTACACTCATGGTGAATGCTACAGAAGCCTTACTACTTCAGTATGACAGAAACATGCCTGTTATTGTTATACAAAAAAACCAAATTCTGCAAGAAATGAATATGCTCAGGATTGCAGCCACTTTTGACATAGAAATATGGAAGTTGATTGATGAGCATATTAAAGGGTTGCAAAGGAGTTTAAAGGGAAAAAGGGTCAATACCTGCACTCAAAAAAATAGATTCTGCACCACAGACAACTGCAAAAATAGGAGATATTTCTGGGGCAGTTAAAGGATCAAAGGATCAAGGAAAGGCAACTCAAAAGAGGCCAGTTCAGAAAGCAGCAGTTAAACGCACCAGGAAGTAGCTGAATCAGAGCAAAAGTTCTCCTCATACTTAAATCACCAGTTGAGTGGGAATATGTTTGAACAAGTCAAAGAAGAGGGCACAGTTAGTTCAGAACAAAGCCAGCTGGACAACATCAATTTTGGAGATTCAATCAGAAGCTGCCAAGTGTACAGTCAGAAGTAAACCAAGAATAACAGAATCAAGAACCAGCAACTATAAAAGGAAGCAGGCAGGTCTGGATTCTGCATCAAGCAATTAGAGAATAGCATTTTTGCTAAGAGGTATACTTGAGTGCCCTGTTAGTTGTGTTGTTGTATTTCTTTGTGTCTATTTTCTTTTATTCATTCTTTCTTCCTCCCCTTGTTGTGCAGGATTGTATGATAGGAAAGCGTTCAAGAAGCTGAGAATATTTCCAGTCTTATTGAGCCTAGGATTCAGAGATTCTTCTGTTACCATATTGGAACAAGGAGAGTTGGAGAGACCTGTTACATTATTTGAACAGAGTCCTCTTCATTGTATTGATGTATTTCTTTAAGAAAAATAGAGTTAAAAGGCATCCCGCCCACTCTGCATGTAATATTTTATGAAATCAATACAATTCTGGGTTTTATTCCTGTCATTTCTTTGTCTCAGTATTGTGTGTATCTGTATAATGGGTTACATTATTTGAATGCATTATATACGTTTCTTTCATTGGTTAACTCTTGATTTTATTACGATATTCGAATGAGATTAAGAACGCCAATTTTCTTCTCCCCTTCTCTTTGTTTCATATTAAAATTGTTGTTAAATTGCTATAACAACCCAATGAATCTAGGCACCGGTCTACATAAGGCATAACAGTTGGTTATTTTCATGCTTGGTCATTTTAATAAGAATACTTATAGTTTAATATAAATATGGAGCGTGCAAATTAGAAGTTTAATTATAGAATTGCCATTGGGGTTTCCTTACCCATTCTGCCATCTTTTTTAGCAATATTCGGGTTTAACAGAACATGAGGCAGGTCGACCAGAGCCTGTAATAGCTCGTTGGTTTCAAACGGGTTCTTGTAGCGTGACAATTGATTTCCTACGGATGCAAGAATCGGTTCCAATAGGTACCTCAAGTTTTTAGAAGGAATACAAAATTCTAGATAAAAACTCAAAAAGGCAAATGAAGGGCACAAAAATGCAAGAAAAATCAAAGAAAGAGAAAAAAATAAGACAAGAAGAGAGGAATGGAAGAACGAGGAGGATACAGAAGAAAAGGAGGGAAAATAAAAAGGAAGAGAGAAGAAAATGAGAGAAAAAAAAAGGAGGGAAGAAAAGAGGAAAAAGGAGAGAAAAGAGGCTCATTTTCATAGCTAAGGAGGAGAAAAGAGCTTTGGGAAAGAAAGAGGAGAATGGAACTAATGACTCACTATGCTACCATGACAAGGGGTAAGGTTGGAATCATTTCTAACCAGGTGAAGGTACAGATCAAGACCCACTTGGTAATTTTGGATTTTGCACTTGCACACAAAACATTTAGTAGTTTTTATATTTTTTAGGTTTTTTAGTCAATTTTTACCAAAATTTATTGTGGGGCATGAATCTGATCATGGAGCATGAATTTGGTAGTTTTCCTAAGCTAAATTCACATTATATACATATGGGGTGTAAATTTGATTGGTAGAATTTGCCAAATTCATGCTTGATCGTTCCAAGGCATGAATTTGGTGAATTTTGCACAAAAATACCTTTATTTGAATTTTTAAAAATTTTATGATTTTGATATGGGTTATATGATGGACTGATGATAGAATTATGTTGTTATGCAAGTAGATGTACTCAAGTATAGAGAGTAGTGATTGGGCATGCTGGAGACTTCCTTGGAGTAGATTTTAGTGGAGGAGTGGGAGACACTAGAGAATGTGGTGCTATCATACTTAGTAGAGATGCCTCACATTGAGGTGGATCGAGCCCTATTAATGGCTCTAGAAGAGCAATAGTATCCAATATTTTCCACATTATGACTATCAAATAGGGATATGATGATCACACTGGAGGATATGTGGCACATATTGAGGATCCCTATCAGGGAGAGGACTATTTACATGGTACATGTGCTGATGGTGGAGTCAGAGATTATGTATAGAGACTTGACACATGTAATCCACTAGATTGGAGTCCATATTGATGAGATGCCATGTTGATATGGGGTTGGAGCACTAACATTCATACTATGTGGAGTGGTGGTAGGGATGTTGGTGTGCCATACCAGTAAGGACACCTACCATAGGCACGGGTGGTAGTAGTGGCAAACATACAAGATCATGGAGTGAGATTCGCATGGGCATCATATGTGCTAGCTAATTTATACAAGATGCTACATAGCATTGCTTATAAGTGGTAAATATGATTCATCTGTATGACATTGCTCCAAGTATGGTGCTAGGAGCACACAGCAATTTGAAGACCGAATGCACTACTAGGACCATTGTCCAATGTGGAGCAAACAAAAACATACATGTGAAGCTGACACTATGAGCATATACATAGGTTGCACACTAGTATCTTACCACTAGGGAGGTAGGTGATAGATGAGCCATGGGAGCACCAAATCATATGGTAACCATGGTGTCTACACCTAGGCTAGAGGGAGGACATGAAGGAGTTGTCTCAAGTAAGGAGGATCCAGTGGCTTGTCATTGAGAAGGGCAAGTGAGAGCTATTCAAGTGTAACTGAGTACAATGCTAATTTAGAATTCTACAGGATATTTCATACCTAGGAGACTACTTGTTCAAATGGGTGAGGAGGGAACCATCAGTATTTGGAGGTGCTCTTGATGTAATGATGTGGGTAGAGAAGGACTTGGATGAACCACTATACATAGATCCAAGGATGGATGACATATATATGGCCTTTGGGTATAAGAGTTGGTACAAGAGCATTATACTCCCAAGGATCTTCCCACCAATGCCAATGTAGAGATGCTAGGTGATGAGTTGATGAGTGTAGTTGGCACTTCGAGATACCACTCGATGTGCCACTAAGAGGCAGTAGAGAGGAATAGTCCTATCCAAACTATCATGGAAAAAATTTTAGGTGGAGATATTGATAGCTATAAGGGGGATCATCATGATCTCTAGCTCAAGATGAGGGGGAGCCATAGGGATTACCCCAACTATGGCACAGGCAAGACCTAAGGCAATAGATCTAGGGGAGGCAAAGGGGCTATGAGCCATAGTAGAAATGATGTAGATAGAGATGGAGTCAATATATAGTGTATTGAAGCAGGCTTGACTAGAGTGAGACATGACATAAACTAAGGTAGAGAACCTCAAAGGGGATATGGATTGAAAAATATAGACAGAGGGATGGTTGTCATGGTAGACATCCAACAGAGTGAGGGATATCACCTACTAATGATGGAGTTGTAGAGGATGAGGGAGTCATATGATGTGGTAGTATGAAGAGTGTCCCACTACTAGATGGTCTATTACCATATTGTCCTAGTTTATTATAGGGTTCTAGAATCATCTTCTCGATGGTCATAGAGTCATCATAGTTGTAAGCATAAAATAGTTCATGATCTATGAAATGACATCTCCACCACCTCCAATGGGTAGAGCAGAGGGGATAGGCTCATAAAACTAGGGTTAGGATTGGGAGGACATGCCAATTTTGATTGTGATATGTACCCCTAGGGATGGTCATGTGTGTCAAGATCTCTTTTGTGGCACACCAACAGACGAGTAGACACTTAGTGCTATCGAGTAATGATAGTTGTGGTTTTTTAAGTGTGTGCTTATGTGTGATTAATTTTACTTTTGTATTTCTTTTATATGCATAGTGAATACAAGCTTAATGGATGCAATGAATTAATCATATATGAATGAGATGGAAAATATGAATCTAACTAAATGTAATGCATCTAAAATTTAAACCTAAATGAAATGCATGGGTGAACGAAACAAAGCTCCAAAAGACCAAAGAGAAGAAAGAAATAAAATTACAAAACCCTATGAGGATTTATGCTCACAAATGACTAATATGGAGGCTGCCCCTTATGTGTGGCCATGAAGCTATCTTGTGAGAAATGTAAGCTTTCAAATATGGACAAGGTGGAGCTATACCAAATATGGGTGTAGTGCTCACTAATATGGATATATAGAGAGATATACTTGCTAGGATGTATGCTCGCAAATGGTTGAATGGATATTACCCCTTGTTTGTGACCATGAAGCTATCTATTATGGGGTGTTGAAATTATGTGGTTGATTTTCCAAAGTGATTACTACCTGATAGGGATATGGTATGTGTGAAAAGATGTGTGGACAAAGCCAATGGAGCAAAAAAAAGACCATATCCCTTGGCTTGGAGAGATATAATAAATGAAAGACTTTCAAGGTCAAGTAATATAAGAAGATAATGAGATAGATGGATGCAATGATGGAAATACGTGGATATGAACCCTAGTTTGGGAATTTTCTAGGAATTAGAGCCCTAGTGAGAGTGCAATGCATGTGAGGAATGACCTAACTAGGTGTCATCACTTGCCATTTTCACAAAATTCCCAAGAATTTATATGATCAAGAAGCCATGCAAATATGAACAAGCATCAATGCAATTATGACAAGTAGAAATGCAGGGAATAAATTCTAGGAAAATAATGCAAAATATGATAGGTATTCATGTAGTATGAAAAAGCAAATCAAATGCAAACTAGATGAAAATATAACACCGTGCATAATTTTTTTATTTTTTTTCTATTTTTGGAAGATGAATTACATTCATTGGTTTTTAAAGTTGGTACAAATTCTAAGTGTACCACCTATTTTAACAAACATGATGGTAGTGCAAGGATCTAACCCATCAAATAAAGGACTATGATGGAGGATATCCTCATGATTCTCATCACAAAGGGAATCATCCAAAGTACCTTCTCTAGGAGATGTTGCACAAAATTCAGTGCAAACTCTGACTATACAATTTTATTGGATGAAAGGGGGAGCAATTCCCAACTTTACAATATATTTATAAGATAGAGGAATAGGGTATTTGGTGAGGATCGCCCAAAATGATGACTAGTTGGTCTTTGAATTCAAACTTCAAATGTTGATGGAAAGTGGAAGGTATCACCATCATTGTGTGAATCCAAGGAATTCCAACAAAAAGATTAAAATATGCAGGGCAAGACACCACATAGAACAAGGTATTTAAGATCTTAGGTCCAAACCTAATGGGAGAGATATAATGTCATAAGCCTCTTAGGACTCATTGTTGAAATCTTTGATGATGATATCGCACTTAGTTAAGTCTTCTTCTAGTCCAAAATTTTGGAAGAATTTATAAGTGCATAAATTGAAGGAAGAACCATTATCAATAAGAATTCATTTGATAAAAAATTTTCCTAATAAATGCAATTATGTAAAGGGAATAATCCCCTCGTAAGTTTGAGAAAGGCATATCATCATTCAAAAATATGATGTGATGTATCCCAAGAGAACTTACAAAATTAGTCATAGCACTAGGGGAATTGTTTTGAGGAATAGACTATTGTCTTAGAAATTTTAACAAATTTTTCCTATGAATAGGAGAAGTTTACAAAAACTCTAAGAGAGAGATCTTGGCTAGGGTACTAGCTAATTGTTGTTGAATGTCAAAGGAGACTTTAGGTTGTGGCTTCAACACTAAAGGTGTATTTTCTACTCTCATGCTCCTTTTTTGAGTATTCTTCAATACTAAGGTGGATTTTGATGTTGGGTTAGATGAATAACTCCTATTCTACTAATATTGTTTAGTTGTTTGATTATGTGCTTGTTGCCTTGTAGTTATTGCTATAATTCCAACCATATTATCATAGGGAGGTGTTACATTTTGATATGACACTTAATTAATTTCTTACTGATGATGCTTAGGGAGGTGATCTTAAAATATTTCCATGTCTTGATTAGTTGTGGATACTTGTTGGGTAGGAGGTTGATTGTTTTTAAGAGGATTGGGTCAAGAACCTTCTATGACAAGTTGTACTTCATCAATAAAATATTGAACCACACGTTTCAACCTCTTACAAGATTTTGTCCAGTTCCCCTCCACTCTGTGATACTCACGATGCTGACCAGGATTATACCAATCATTCATGATATCAGGTTGCCTTATAGGAGGTAACTCAATCATATTAGCTTCTAAAATTTATTGTAGGATCACATTCATAAGTGTGTTGACTTTGTAAAATTTCTTGGTGGGTTGTTTTGAGGCTGGTGAAGCACCATATTTTATAGGGTGTTAACAACACTATTAATAGATCTACTATTTTTTACCCCATCATCAACTACATGCTTGTTATTATACTAATTTTTAGTGGTCCTATCCTCTTTTATCTTAAGTTGAGCTATTCTGATAAGGGCATGCTCTACCCTTCTTTCTAGATCTATAGATTTTTTTGGTAAGTTAAGTAATTTAATTAAGGGGGCATTTGAAAGGTGCCCTAATGCCTTAGTACAACAAAAAATAAAGGGATGAATTACTTACCAAAAATACATCCTAGAGGAAAAAACAAAAGAGACAAGGATGCAAGGATTACCAAAAATTCATCCTAGAGGAATAGAAAGGAACACAAAAGGACAAACAAAAATGAAACCAACAGAAGGAGAAATCCCAACGGGTCAACAACATCAACTAGAAAGTCATTCAATCAATGATAGGCACCTTGATCATATCATTTTTACCTTCCTTGGTCTCTTTCTTAGGGACGTCCTTGGTCTCATACTTAGGGACATCCTTGGAAACTTTCTTGTCTATCTCAACAATGTTGTCCTCTTTTACCTTGGATTTATCGACAGTAGTGGAATTTGTAGGGGCCTCCTCATAGAATGTGTCACATAAGAACAACAAACTAAGTGCATTCCTTTGATCTTTCAATTGTGAGATAGCACTCCCTATGGCAGCCCAGTATCCAAATGGGCAATAGTAGCAGACGTAGCTTTGATGACAAATTTTTGCAAATACTTTTCCACAGGGTCATTGAAGTCATCCTCATCCTCTTCCTTAGCCTTCTCATGGGTATGAATTTATTTGTTCCTGAGCCTCTGGGAACTCCTTGTGGGAGTAACCTCCACTTTAACCTTCTTCCTAGCACTATGAGGGCCTTGAAATTTTTCTTCCTTTCCATTTCTTTTGGCATATCTCATCTTAGGAGTAGGTGTGGAAGAAGTGTTATCTTTTGTGTTGTCCTAAATAGTGATATTACCCTTGAGAAACTTCTACAGTAGAAATGCATAAATGACCTTGAACAGGCCTTGGTGAGAAGGCCAAGCTTCTTCCTTCTTGGAATGGGTTGAGGTTATAGTGTAATCCATAGAAAAGTAAAGAAATTATGGAATGTTGAGTAATTTTGACTCTCTGAAATGATTCACAAAGGAAAGGTGAAAGATAAAAAGTTGAGAATTAGGATCATAAACTATTATGTATTCCATAATAGGTTTCATTACCTCCTTACATGGTGTAGGTAGATACTTGCGATATAACCCTTTCTTTATGAGCTTCCTTATTGGTAACGTAGGTTCGAATTGATTTATCTCCACTTCCCAATTGTGTTTGTTTCTTCTCACCATGTGGCCAGTAGTAGGTTGTCCAATCAACTCTGCTATGAGGTCCACATCCACCTAGAAATACACACTATAGATGATGACAACTACCTTATCTCATGTTGAAGTAAATGCCATGTTGACGTCCCAGTTAGATCTTGAGAACAAATTGAGAAAAGGAATAAATTCTCTATCATTGAGGATTGATTCAGCAATGGGCTCAATGGAATAAGTGTCGAGCTCAATGAAAGACATCCTAGCAACTCTCAGAGGAAGAAGAAAAGAGCTTTTATAAATGTCACATAAGATAAAATGATGAATAGAATAGATTCTATGAATAGCCAAGGGAATTCTGAACATTTTGGAAGACCCTTCACAAATCCTCTTGAAAGAAGACATTGTCTAGGAAAGCTATCATGCCAGAAAGGATGGACCAATGGGCTCGAAAATTTGCACAATAAGGATTTCTGACAAAAAGGATCAGTAATGAAAATAGAAATGTGTTCCTAGATATGGAAAGGTTTACTAATAGAGAAACATTGGGATCTGAACATGGAAAGAGCAAATATTAGTTCAGAAGCCCAATAAATTGAGATGCAAAAAGGAACAGAGATGAAAATGGATCTTGGAACTGTTGGTCATCAAATCTGCACAAGAAAGGGCTTTCGGTGGGTTTGCATGCCCTGGACCTGCGACTAATGTTGAAAAGCTGAGGGGAAGATATGCCCCTCATGCCAATCTTCGGAGAAAGGCTGGCTCCTATACTAATATACTTCTGGGGTTTGAGACAAGAGTGTAGGAAAGAAATAAATAGGGTAAGGGTTAGAGAAAGAAATAAAAAGGGTAAGGGTTAGAAGATGATGATTTAAGGTGGGGAAGAACAGGAAGCACGATCACTCACTAATAAATCGAATAGCAGCAAAGAACACCAAGAATAGATGAAAGAAACGCGATACTTGCTTTCCTATGTATCCTCTGGACGAGTTCACAGGGTTCTCCTTTCTCTCTCACTAGAATTCAGGGTTCAGAGTAGCAGCGATTAAGGCAAGGGAATAACAGAAACCACGACCCACCAGGCAGCATAAAAGAAAGCTTATACAACATTTTTCCTCTCCTATGTATCCTTCAAGGTGAATTTTAGGGTACAGTCTCCAATCGCACACTGGATTCAGGATTCAGAGTCTCAGTATACGAGTGCAGATAGACAAAAGAATTAAGCATAGAAGGTAGCATAAAAGAGAGAAATGGAGTACAAAAATCTTTAGTATTAGACGTAGGACATCAAGTTACAATAGCTTTCTAGCAGAAAGTTCCCCCCCCTTTTACATTGTGAAGCCTGAGTTTTTATAGAGGACCCGACCCTCTGAATCTTTATTACAAAAATGGCAGAGTACACCCTCGGGCCCTAAGAAATTGGCTCCTCGCTACTGCTGTGGATGATCTCTCAAATCATCTACCAAAACTGGTAATGGTGACCGAGTCAGTCAGGGAAAGATGCATTAAATGAGCCACTTGGGTGTCCTTGGATTGCAGGTGCGGTGCTCGAGTGGAGGCCATGCTTGCTGGGTTCTTTTTTTCAAGCTGATACTTCGCATCCAATTGCCAAAAATGTGTAGCAGGCTTATTAGGCAAGAAAATATGCATTTATGAGGCTTTCTGATTGCCTCGAGAAAATACCCAACTTGGGAAGCATTCCTGGGAAGTGCCTCACTGATTTCTGCTTTGCAAAACTACTTCGGGGGTGTGGAGTGCCGAAGCTGATCCTCCTCTATCCTTCGTTGCTTCGCTGCCAAAACTGCTTCACTGATGGGTTGGGACAAACACTTCAGGCCGATCTTCTTTTGAAATGGTGGTTCGGGGAAGTTTTGGTCGAAGCACTTTCTCGAATTATACTGCTTCAAGAGAAATCTGGCCTAAGTGGATTTTAGAAATACTTCGGGCCCGAAGTATTTTCTTTGCCTTAGTCGATTCGGGCTATCTTTTCTTCTTCGGTGAACTTGCTTGGATGCCGCTTCGCAAACTCTTCACCCAAAGTAGTCGCTGGGAATGCTTCGGGTGTGAAGTGTTTCCTTCGTCCCCTTTTCAACAAATTTCTCGCCCGAAGTGATGATTTGAAGCGCTTCGGGCCCAAAGCTCTTTTCTTTTTCATTTTTTCCACTAGGGGGCGATAGGGAAAACCAAAATTGTTATAACTTATAAACAAAAGAAAACTTTGAACAAAACAAATATTATACAAAGTTTCAATTTTTCTGCCCCTTGGTGGAATGTGACAATATTGTCAACATTCTTGGCGGTTTACAGGGCAATGAGCTTGTCTCGATGGTAGAACCCTCAGCTTTTATCCATTGGGCCAGAGTTACCTCCAGACCCTTCTCCTTGTTCTTTTTTTAGGGGTGCTTCCACAGCTTGTCCTTTCTCTTCCTCTTCTTTCTCCTCTTCTTTCACTACTGCTTCTTCTTCTCTTACCGCCATTGCTTCTGCTACGTCCTTAGCTATTGGCAGTGGGGCCAGGTAGATGCGGATGTCTCTTAAGGTTCGACGAACCTGAGACCAGACGCTTTTTGTGAACAACTCCTAATCCTCCAAGGATTTGACAAAAGCGCATAATCTATCGATCTGCCTGATTTTTGCATGTTGGGACCTAGTCTGCAGAGAATTTAGGGAAGCAAAAATTCTACAGTATTTCAATATGTAATCAGCAACCTACTTCTCTGTTATTGGTTTGGCCCACTCGTCTATCTTCGAAACGTCGCCTTCAAACTACTGCCACTTCAGCATGATATCTTCCTTGGCTAAGGGCTTCCCATCATTATCCGTGAAGCTCGAGAAGCCTAAGGAGAAGAGGTCCTCAAAGTAGCCCATTGACGTGCACCTCGTGCTTTCAAATGCATCCAATAGGATTTTTGCCTTTTGAGCTTTCTTAGCTATGGAGAAAAGGTGTGAACTGTGGCCTGGGCCATTGACCAATCCCTTGTTGTATGACTCATCGCTGCGAGCTTCAAATCTTGATACCTTGCACCATGGATCTTAAGGGCTAGCTTGAGTTGGGCTCTAACATTCTGAATGACTTCTTCGACGATTGGCCCTCCTTTTGCGGTGGCAACCTGGGCTTCTATGGTGTAAACTAAAACTAAAAGGGCACTGACAGCACGAGGCCTAAAATTTTTGAGTAGATATGAGAAAATCTCCTTGATTTTGCTCCTGTAAAATAGCCCTAGGCATTCCTTCTCATGCAGTTGTATCTGAGTTTGCAAGATCTTACTTTCAAGTTCCTTGGACCTTAAATCATTTTCGGCTTGCCTTTGTGCTTGATTCTTAGCTGTGCACTCCAACTGGGCTATCCACAACTTTAGGGCATGTGTTTCTTTCTGCATTAGCTTGCACTGCTCCTCGGCCTCTGCCAATTTGGAGCAAGCCCTTGCTAGCTCCTCCTCCAATTTTATGTTAGCACTCTCGGCTTTGAACCTGCACTTGTTGGCAATGTTGGCATGTGCCTTGAAGGTCTCGATTTCAATGTGCATAAAGGCAGACTCCTTGTCCATGTTCAAATGTTCCAAGTCCTTCTCTTTATCCTGATATTCATAGTCCACTGGAGTCATTTCATCCAGGGGTTTTTGGACTTTGGGTATCTTTTTTACTTTATACAACTTTCTCGCCTCGAAATCGAAGACGACATATTTCTCAACTTGAGCGAGTGAGTGCCCTCTCTTCTTTCTTGCCTCTTTTAACATTCTCTTCGTGTTCTATCAGGATTGGAGGAGTTTTTTGGCCAAGGGGGATTCTCGTATTGAGGACAGCTCAGAGTCAAATGCGGTTGGGTCTACAGCCGAGGGATTGAACAAATATAAGGAGTTGAAGGGGGTAGCCTCACCCGAGTGTTCTACAGTAGGGGTTACGGGGGCTTCAATGAGGGGGAGCACATTATGTACAACGAAAGGATGAGCCTCAGGGTTTGGCATTGGAATATTAGCTTCGCCCTAGTTGATGACTAAAGGATTGGTGGTGTGGCTGGGAAAAGTAACTTCGATAGGTTTGTCTTGGCTAGAAGACTCGGGGGGAGTAGTTAGGGACATGACGTAAGAAGGTGACTAACCTTGTGGAGGCAGGGTGGACAGGTGAGAGCTTTCGACCAGGATCGGGGTGGACTTACGAGCAACCAGAGCATAAGGTGAAGAAAACGTACCTGCTTGCCCTCCTGGCAAAGTGACCATGGTGACCTCCTGGGTGATTGGTCTTTGTTCCTCTTGGGCCTTGGTACTCTCGGCTTCAATGACTTCCATGAGTTCCTCCACGTCAATGACATCTATGTTTGGGATCATTTCGACACTTGGTAGAGTTTCTCCGTTGTTTGATTCAGCTGAGCCTGATACTGATCTTTTGGCAGGAGCACTCGAAGTGCCTGTACGCGATCGCTTTGGGAAGTTCGGGGGTGCCTGTGTAGGTTCTTGCTCCTTTATTTTTCTCCTCTTGAGGGGTTGCTCTGATTCCTCTATTGCTGTCTCAAGATCTTCGGATGGACTTTGTAGTACAACTTTTGGTGCAGCCCTAGTTGCTTTTTCTTTGGGGACATTATCAGTCCTCCTGAGGACTTTGTATGAACTTGGGGTGGCCAGTGGAACAAAATCGGCAAAAGACAAGGGTTTCCAAGACCCAATATTGGTCTGGTACACAATTGCAAATTCCCTGTCCATTGTTAGAAGCCCGTAAGAATTCATATTTCGGCGATGGACTCTCATAATCCACCATTCTCTTAACTGCTCCTCGTCCCAGTATTTTAACTCTTCTTTTAAATCGTCGCTTGCTTTTTTCTAGAAAGTGGAATTAGGAGTTGGGAATGGGTACTGGTCTGGGTTGAATTTGACCTCCATAGGATAGAAGTCATGCCAAGGAGGCAACGTCCTCATCTCCTCTAAGTGCCACTCCAGGTCCGTACCATTGGGGTTATTCCTCTACTCCAAAATTTTGGGGCGAGGATAGACATGGAAGTTTTTGCTTTTCAAATGGTCTCTCATCACCCCCAACGGGTCGTAGAGCCACCTTTGTGGTATTTGAAGTAGACCAAAATCGGTGAGCTTCTCCTCCAGGTATATGTTCTGCTTCAGGACGAAGACTTCGATCACTCCCATCTTGAAGGGGAAGTCATAGGTGTGTGCCCACTTTCATCCGTGGCCATAGGTTTCATCGGTCACGTTGCTTTGCCAAGCAACTTCCAAGGCAAATTGGTACTTCGAAGGGAAAAAGGGCAGCAAGAAGGGCTTCCCTGTGAAGCCAAAAATGCGGATCACAAGCCCTTGTGTCAATTGAAACACGTCCCCTCTTCTCTCCAGTACCACTTTATCTTTAAGGCAGAGAGGCACCCGAGGGCTAGACCCCGTCAGAATGTGCATCGTAGGTCCCAAAAACTGCTGATTGAAAGGGTAATAGGACTCCGACCTCAGCAAGATACGGGTCCACTGATATACAGGCAAAGGGATCCCATCCTCGTTGACTGGTGAAACATCACAATGGTGGAGGGTTTTATGTACATGAAATAAGAAAAGCCAAACCAAGAAGGAACAAGCCTGGAAGTGCAGCTCCTTGCTAGCATCCTTCATGGATGTCAACCGCATATGTAGGTTTTAGGCCACCCATTCTGCCCAATCAAAGAAAACTGGGTTGGTGTTCGATCGCAAAGCATCGGGGGCATAGAACTCTCCTCTGCAAATGCATTCAGCTAGCGACACCTACCACGGGTATACCAAAGTATTGCTTGATAAGCCTCACACCCACACAATGATAGAGAATATATCTATGTTCTTGAAGGCCTCCAAGGGCAGGGGCATCTGGGGTCGCTTGTCGAAAGAAAGTCCGCTTTTGAGGTTTTCACACAAAAATTTTAGGATGAAGGGATTAGAAGTGAACTTATCCATTTGTTCGCTCAAGCTAACATTACGAACAGTATAGAATTTTAGTGGCATTTTTTGTGGTGCGAACGCTGCCTGCACATCTTCCTTCAGAATGGAAAACAATTTTTTACCCGAGGCGTCCAACACCTGCCTGGTTTGCGGTTGATAGTTCTGAGCAATGGCGTATATGAGCTCGGGGTAGTGATGTGTAGGAGGGACTAGATACTAGTATATGTGGGAATAATACATCGTGGCCCTCTTGTTCTCTGCTGAGAGCCTACTTTGCATGAAGTTGATGGTATACTGGAGCTCAGCCATGGTTCTTGAGAGCTCTGGGTCTCTGATTTTTGCCCACTTATCGACAAGCGGTTCTATGCTGGGCTCGTCATCAGACTCTTACCTTTCTTCCATCACTTATTTTCTTGGCCATGGGGGAGGATTGACCCTCCTAGGTCTCTGCTTATTTTCTTCTACGGCTTTTGCCTTCTCTGGAATCATCGTCTCTAGTTCTTTTCTTTTCTGAGTGGGGTTCTTCCTTCCCATTATGAACGATCGCAGTAGAATAACTTGTGATGTAGAAGAGTTCAACACCTCAAAAAAAGGGATGGGATAATCACGACAAACAATAGAGCCTTTGATGAAAAAGCTCTTTGAGATGACAGAATGCAGACTCGACTCTCACACTTGCAAATGGTTTGTTCTTAAAGCGCATCTGCATTTTATAGCTTTAGAGGGCAACTTTCAGAATTTATGGCAACCATCGTAATTACTTCGTGGGCTTGGCCTAAAAGTATTGTTGTGGCATCTAATTGGCCATATGGCGGTGTCGTACGTGGGGCCATGCAATTCGACGATTGGATTTTGCATTGGGAACATGAATCGCTACCACCGGGTATCTTGGCATAGCTTTTTGATTAACAAACTACCTTGGGATGAGTGTCGCTTCTTTCGTATTGAGTTCATCTACTTTGGTCCCCTTTTGAGGCTGCTATCGGCATGTTCCCCGAGGCACATCCTAAATGTGTTTGCCTAACATGCACGATTCGGCGATATAGGGTTGGCAAAGATAATACTTCACCGCGAAGTTCTTCTTTGGGCTAATTTTCTTCATTTCGGGCCCAAATTTCCCCTTTGCCATGCTGTTGCTTCGGATCACGAACACCGCCGATCGAAACCTGTTTCATCGAGGAGGGCCTCACCAAGAATTACTTCAGACAATGCCTTCGGCACATTGCTTTAGCGAAGCATTTTCCACATCCTTGATTTGCATGTGGTTTGGTTCTACAAGGATGAACTGCTTCACGACGAACTTCCCTTCGTCGGCTACTTCGGACCGAAATCCCTCGAAGGCGATTTCAATCGTGCTTTGCAAAACCGAAGCCAGGAACCTGGCTTTTGTGGTTGAAGTGGCACCTGCTCATCGTGATATTTCAAATAGAGTATAGACAAAGAACTGAAAACCTTATATACAAAAATATATACAAAATATTTTTCTCCTTTTTTTTTTGGAGTTGATAACTCAGCGATTGAAGGTCTTTAGGTGAAGACCATTGACGGAGATTGGTAAAACTTGGCCATTCACATCTTTGAGGATGAAGGAATTAGCCAAATTCACTTTTACTATTTCAAATGGTCTGTCCCAGAATGCATCCATTTTGTCATGATTCCCAGGCTTGGCCTTCCACGAATCCCACCTCCATACCAGGTCTCCTACTTTGAATGTGCGATCAGATGATTTCCTTTTGAACCATTCTCGGGTGACCTCAGCATGTTGTGCGAAGTTCTGGTAGGCCTTTTCACGTTCCTCTTCTAGTTGTAGTAGCTGGACCAGGCGTTCCTCCATTAGGTTGGCTTCATCTTCTTCTAGCAACTGTAATGCAGGGATCTCGAGGTGAGTGGGCAGGATGGCCTCCTTGTCGTAGACCAGAGCATAAGGCAAAGTCTTGATTGACCTTTTGACAGAAACCTGATCGGTCCACAAGGCCCGATCCAAAAGGAGATGCCAAGTTATTTTGTTTCGATCGATCAGCTTTCTCAGTATCCTCAATAGGGTTTTGTTGGTGGATTTTGCCAATCCATTGCCCTGGGGGTAATAGTTGGAAGATACCTTGTGATATATCCCATACTTATATAGGAACTCATTGATATTTGCACCCATGAAACCAGGACCATTATCTGTAATAATTACTTCAAGGATGCTGAAGCGGGTAATCAATCCTTCCAGGAAGGTGACAACAGGGTCTTGATCGGCATGTTTTGTGGGGACTGCCTCGGCCCACCTAGTGAAGTAATCAGTCACAGTCAGAATGAATTTGTGTCCAGTGGAGGAGTTTGGCGATATGACACCTATGAAATCCAGTCCCCATTGCTAAAAGGGGGCTTCCACTTGTATCGGTCGGAGTGGCATCAAAGCGTTTCTGCTTCGGTCGATGAATCTTTGGCATTGCTCGCACCTTTGGAAAATGGAGAAGACATCGACAAAGAGTGTGGGCCAATAGTAACCTACCTTGATTATCTTTAGCGTCGTTGCTCTTCTAGCAAAGTGTCCTCCAGATAGTCCTGAATGAAATTCGCCTAGGATTCTCCTCTTATCATCATCTTTTATGCATCTGAGGAGGATGTCGTCGATGTTCCTGAAAAATAGGCCTTTTGGGCGCATAGCGTATCGGGTGGACCACATCCTGAAATGCCTTCGCTATGAAGCATTCAGATGCGAGGGGCATCTATCGATGCTGAAATATTCCACTATTTTGCTGACCCAATATTTCTTGGCCTCTTCCTGATTAGCGAGACATTCTCCTATTGGCAAGTCCTCCGACTGACAGTCTGTTATTTCGGCCATTGCGTTCTTCGCCAGCTCTTGACATAGTGCATGACCATGAACTAGTTTGGTGGGCTTGATCTCAATATCGAACTCTTGGATTTTGCTTACCCAACCAGCTCTCTTGCTTCCTAGTTCCCCTTGAATAATGAAACTATGCACATCGGGGTGAATGACGAAGATTGTGGTTCGACTCTGAGAAATGAACTGTTTGAATTTCCTGAGAGACTTCATTACTGCATGCACTTGACGCTCGATGAAATTGTACTTTTCTTCATGGGGATTGATTATCTAGTTGAGGAACGCAATGGGACATTCCTCTCCATCTTCCCCATTTTGCGTCAAGACCACGACATAGCTTTCAAGTTCTCCTATTGCATACAGGATAAAATATCGACTGTAGTCGGGGTTGATCAAGACTGGTGCCTAAACAATTCGGGCCTTGATTTATTTGAATGCTTTTCTCCTCTCTTCTATCCAGACGAATTCTACACCCTTATTTAAAAGCTCAGACATTGGCTTAATGACTTGGGTGAAGTCTGGGACAAACTTCCTTATGAAGTTAATCTGACCGAAGAAATATTGAAGGCCCTTTTTATCTGCTGGGATTGGGAGCTTCATCAGAGCTTCGACTCTATCAGGATCCACGGTGAGACCCTTTTCCAAAATTGTGTGTCCCAGTAGCTTTCCTTCGCTGACTGTGAAGATAGACTTTTTTGGATTGATTGAAATGCCAAAATCTTGGCATTTTTCAAAAATTTGTTGAAGATGTTATGGGTGGTTTTCTCTCTTTCGGGAGAAGATGGTCATGTCATCCAAATAGATAACAATAACCTTGTTCAGAAGCTCGCCAAAAGCTAGATCCATCACCCTTTGGAAAGTAGCTCCCGCATTTGAGAGGCCAAAAGGCATTCGCTGGTAGGCGAATGTGCCCCACTTGGTTGTAAATGCGGTCTTGTGCTGGTTTTCATCCCTGACCTAGATTTGATTATATCCGGAGAAACCATCAAGTAGGGAGAATCGTTGGGCTCCAACCATTGAATGCAAGATCTGATCGATCTGCGAGAGAGGATAGTGGTCTTTGAGGGAAGCATGATTCAGGTTGCAGAAGTCCACGCATAACTGGATGTCTCTGTTCTTTTTTCTTACAGGGACCAAGTTCGCTACATAGGAAGAATGCTTGATGGGATAAATGATCTTTGCTTCAAGCATTTTTAGCAGTTTGGCCTTCATCAAGACCTCGATCTTTGGATTAACCAGCTTTTGCTTTTGTCAAAAAGGTTTGGCCCCTTCTTGTAATTCGATTGTGTTGGCAATTTTGGGTACCTTGAGTACATTGCCTTTGCTCAAGTAGTTGTTGTCATTGATGTCAAGGAGCTCTTGGTAGTTGTTGTCTTTGATGTCAAGGAGTTCTTGAAGCAATTTGTTTTTATGTCTAAGTATGTGTTTTTGTTGAAGGTTTCAGCTGGTCAGTAAGTCTCCAAGAAAATCAGAGTAGCCCAGTTGCAAAAGATCCAGAAAAAGATAAGTTAGAAAAAGTTTGTAGGCTGCTGGAAAAACTGTCGCGATTTCGCGACATGTTTTAGGAGAGAGAAAGTGCTGGCAAAACTGTCACGATTTCGTGACATGTTTGAGGAGAGAGAAAGTTCTGGCAAAACTGTCATGATTTTGCGACATGCTGGAAGGCAGAGACGAAGCAGGCAAAACTGTCACGATTTCGTGACATGTTTGAGGAGAGAGAAAGTTTAGGCAAAACTGTCGCGATTTCGTGACAAGTTGAGTTGGCAGTGTTGAGTTGCAGGAAGTGTCGCGATTTCGTGACAAGTTTCAATGAAGTTGTACGGATGCAGAAAGTGTCACGATTTCGCGACAAGTTGAGTTGGCAGTGTTGAGTTGCAGGAAGTGTCGCGATTTCATGACAGGTTTCAAAGAAGTTGTACGGATGCAAGAAAGTGTCACGATTTCATGACAGGTTGAGTTGGCAGCTTGCAGTTGGCAAAAGCGTCACGATTTCGTGACATGTTCCAGTTTCACGGGCATATGGCAGAAAAGTGCTTAAGGCAGCGAAAGCGTCGCGATTTCGTGACATGTTCCAGTTTTGCGAGCATTTGGCAGAAAAGAGCTTAAGGCAGTGAAAGCGTCGCGATTTCGTGACATGTTCCATTTTCATTGGTGCAAGCGGAGAATAAGGCTTTGAAGTCTAAAGCGTCACGATTTCATGACAGGAATGCAGATGACATCAGCAAGAGGCAAAGGTGTCATGATTTCATGACAGAAGCGGAGAAGAAGGCTTTGAAGTCTAAAGCATCATGATTTCGTGACAGAAGCAAGATGACATCAGCAAGAGGCAAAAGTGTCACGATTTCATGACAGAAGAGCAAAGGAAGCAGACAAAAGCAAAAGCGTCACGATATCGCTACAACAAGCAATAGAAGGTGTACGATGGGCAAAGGTGTCGCGATATCGCGACATGTTGAAGTTTCACGCCAGAAGCTATAGGGAGGCGGTTGAGGACAGAGTTAACTTTGAGCCGACAAAGTTAAAATCTGGGCCGACGCAGCGTAGGGTTTTGCAGCTGACGCAGTGGAAGTATAACAGCCGACTAAGTTTGGATGTAATGACCATGGATCTTACTCTATAAAAGGAGGGATGTTTGAATAGTTTGATCATCGATTAAGTGTGCGTTCGAAGTGCGAATTGCATAGAGAGAGTGCGGGGAGAAGATCGATCGCAGAAGTGCATAAGTAGAAGCCTGAGCATCTGCTGTGTTTAGACAGAGGTTGCGAAGACAGTGCTATCATGATTTAGGCAAAGAGTGCAAAGGAAGTGCTACTGTATTTGTGAAGATAGTGCTACTGTATTTTGCGAAGACTGTATTGTTGTGTATACGTAGAATACGCGAAATCTATGCTACTATGTTTTTTGATCGAGAACTGTTGTATTTGCGTAGACAATAAAATATTGGTTTCAACCAAGTGCAGAAAAGAACAGAGGAAGAGGACAGTATTGTGCCAGACCGAAGGACTATGTTTGGTGCAGAGAAGAGGACCAGCTTTGCTGTGATGGAATTGAGGACAGAGATCTCCAACCAGAGCAGGGAAGACAGGTGTCTTCTGTGGACAGAATTCCACTTGCTAAGGGCAGAGGAGGTAGAGGTCTTCTAGAGGATCACCAACCAAAGGAGAATTAGGGGAAGGTGTCTCCTTTGAGCTGAGGCTCATAAACATTGTAATCGGGAAGGATTCCCAGAGGACTTTGATACAACTTTTAGAAGAAAAGTTTTATCCGTGGAGTAGCCCACCTTGGGTGAACCACGTAAATTGTTGTGTCTCTTTGTGGATTGCATTTTGTGCATTGTTTTACTACTGTTATTACTGCTATCTTTATTCTGCATGTTATTGGTTTGAAAGCTGTTTTGAAAGTTAAAGTTAAAAGTGGTCTTATACTGTTCACCCCCCCCTCTCAGTATAAGCTTGTGTTCTTCAATTGGTATCAGAGCGGGTTCCTTCGAAAAGGTTTTACAACCGAAAGGAAGAACTGGTTAAGAACACAATGGATTTTTCAGGTGGCAATGCAACACCTATTCTTGATGGATCAGATTTCGGCCTGTGGAGTGCAAGAATGAAAGTCTATCTAATGGCTCTTGGTAATGAGGTATGGGAAGTTATTGAAGATGGGTACACCATTCCTGCAAATGGTCCTTATACTAAAGAAGACAGGCTCCTACATCACAGCAACTCAAAAGCCATGAATGCAATCCTGAAAGGTTTACAGAAGGCTGATCTTACCAAAGTTATTCACTGCAAGACAGCTAGTGAAATGTGGAAACAATTGCAGGTTGTTCATACAGGTGATGCAAATGTCCGAAAGGCCAAATTGAGACATTTTAAAGGTATGTTTGAACAACTCAAGATGAATGATGATGAAAATATTAGTGACTACATGCTTCGTATGGATGAGATTGTGAACTCCATGAAAGACTTAGGTCTTGAACTTGCTGAAAATGATGTGTGTGATAAGATTTTAAGATCTCTTCCTAATAGATTTAGTGAAAAGATTTCTGCTATTGAGGAAGCCAAAGATTTAGATAAGTTGAAAAAGGATGAGCTCCATAGTATTCTTGCAGCTTTTGAGCTGAGAACTCAAGTGAATGTTGATATAAAGAAAGAGGCAGCTTTCAAAGCTACCAAGAAATCAAAAGGCAAACAGATTCAAGAGAGTGATGAGTCTTCTAGTGAGGAAGAAGCATATTACAGCAAGAAAGGCAAATTCTCTAGAAAGCACAAAAGCAAGAAAAATATAAGATGTTTCAACTGTGGAAAGTATGGTCATTATGCTACTGACTGTACTATTTCCAAAGATGAAAGTGATGAAGATATACAGGATGTTAAGAGCAAGGATTCTGAAAAGCACAGGTATTACAGAAAGAACAAAGATGATCACAGCAATCAAGGAAAGAGGTATTCACACAAGAACAAGAAGAGCTTCTATTTGGACAAAGCAAGTAAGTGTTCTAGCAGTGATAGTGAAAGCTCTTCCAGTGATAATGAAAATGAGATGTTGTTCATTTCAAAAAAGAGGAAGAACCGAAACATAAATTCACGGTCATGAAATGCTTTAGATGTGGAAATTTTGGGCACCTTGAGGATGATTGCACAAATAATGAATTGGTTGCTAGTATGTATGAGGATGCTTCAAAAAATGATAAGGAAGATGCATGTATGGTTTTTGAAAAGGGTAGCACATCTAGTAATAAGAAATCAGAAAAAGGTCTTGATAATTCAAAGTGCAATCAAATAGAGAATCTTGAATGTGAACTCAATAATGCTCTCGGTGCTTTGGAAAAGGAAAGAAAGAAGAATGATAGACTCAAGGTTAAGTTAGATGAATGTTGTATGGAGAGAGACGATCTTATAGAAAGTCTTGACTTCTCTATAGCCAAAACACAGGAACTCAAGGATGAGTTAGAGTCTAAGATTCTTGAGTATAATGAGTTAGAGCAGAAAATGGTTTCTTTGAAAGAAGAAAATAAAGATTACAAGGATAAGCTCTACAGATTTTAGGATAGCTCCAAGAAGGTTAAGTCTCTCATCAAAAATCAAAGAAATCCAACAGATAAAACAGGTCTCGATTTTGTTGAGCCGCACAAGAAACAGGTTGGGGAATCTAGCAAGAGATTTCAAAAAGAAGAAAGTTCTGATGAAGAAAGTACTTCAGATCATGAGTCTGTGAGTGATGAATGCACAGAAATAGAAAACAGATTTTTGAATGTGAAACAGAAGTTCTCGGGACCCAAGAGATCGATTAAAAGAATATTTCACGGCAGATGTTTTGCGTGTTACAGGTTTGGACACATGGCTGCACATTGTATGTCTCAAATCAAGAAGGGTAACAATAATTTTAGAAGTCGTAATTTATTTCAAGGGTATTGCTACTCTTGTAATCAGTTCGGGCACAAGGCAATTTTTTGCAATGCAAATAACAGGAATTGGGTTAGTCAGAACAGGCGGATTCAAAGAACAGCTATGCCTGAAAGAAATAATGTTGTTGTTTGTTACAAGTGCAACAACACAGGTCACACAGCCAGACAGTGCAGAGCTGATCTTCCAAGGTACAGGAACAGGAACAATGGTATAAACAGGTCCAAGGATCAAGGTGTGGACAAGAAAAGAGATGAGAACAAGAACAAGAAAAGTGCCAAGAACAGAAACATTAACAAAGAGCTCAAGAAAAGGCCCAGCAAAGAAATTGTAGACACTGATGATGATGAGTGTCTAATGGGAGTTTCACTCCCAACCCTGTTTTAAATCACCTCAATAGGAGGTGGGGGAGGGACTAAGCTAAGAGACTCATTCTTAGTCCCAAGCCCCAAAGGTGACCCTTTGCCATTGATGACAAAGGGGGAGAGATTTAAGTAAGGGGGAGAGATATGAGTAAGGGGGAGAGCTTCAAGTGAAGAGGAAAGCTTCAAGTCAGGGGGAGCAAAACTTCAAAGAGATTGATTTCAGTTTTGGCTCTTGAAGATGTGTTTTTAGTAAAGGTTTGCCATCAATGACAAAGGGGGAGATTGTTGGCAATTTTGGGTACCTTGAGTACATTGCCTTTGCTCAAGTAGTTGTTGTCATTGATGTCAAGGAGCTCTTGGTAGTTGTTGTCTTTGATGTCAAGGAGTTCTTGGAGCAATTTGTTTTTATGTCTAAGTATGTGTTTTGATGAAGGTTTCAGCTGGTCAGTAAGTCTCCAAGAAAATCAGAGTAGCCCAGTTGCAAAAGATCCAAAAAAATATAAGTTAGAAAAAGTTTGCAGGCAACTGGAAAAACTATCGTGATTTCACGACATGTTTTAGGAGAGAGAAAGTGTTGGCAAAACTGTCACGATTTCGCGACATGTTTGAGGAGAGAAAGTTTTGGCAAAACTATCATGATTTCATGACATGCTGGAAGGCAGAGACGAAGCAGGCAAAACTGTCACGATTTCGTGACATGTTTGAGGAGAGAGAAAGTTTAGGCAAAACTATCACGATTTCGTGACAAGTTGAGTTGGCAGTGTTGAGTTGCAGGAAGTGTCACGATTTCGTGACAAGTTTCAATGAAGTTGTACGGATGCAGAAAGTGTCACGATTTCATGACAAGTTGAGTTGGCAGTGTTGAGTTGCAGGAAGTGTCGCGATTTCGCGACAGGTTTCAAAGAAGTTGTACGGATGCAGAAAGTGTCACGATTTCATGACAGGTTGAGTTGGCAGCTTGTAGTTGGCAAAAGCATCGCGATTTCGTGACATGTTCCAGTTTCACGGGCATATGGCAGAAAAGTGCTTAAGGCTGCGAAAGCGTCGCGATTTCGTGACATGTCCCAGTTTCATGAGCATTTGGCAGAAAAGAGCTTAAGGCAGTGAAAGCATCACGATTTCGTGACATGTTCCATTTTCGCTGGTGCAAGCGGAGAAGAAGGCTTTGAAGTCTAAAGCGTCGTGATTTCATGACAGGAATGCAGATGACGTCAGCAAGAGGCAAAGGTGTCACGATTTCATGACAGAAGCGGAGAAGAAGGCTTTGAAGTCTAAAGCGTCATGATTTCATGATAGAAGCAAGATGACGTCAGCAAGAGGCAAAAGTGTCACGATTTCGTGATAGAAGAGCAAAGGAAGTAGACAAAAGCAAAAGCATCGCGATATCGCTACAACAAGCAATAGAAGGTGTACGACGGGAAAAGGTGTCGTGATATCATGACATGTTGAAGTTTCATGCCCAGAAGCTACAGGGAGGCGGTTGAGGACAGAGTTAACTTTGAGCCGACAAAGTTAAAATCTGGGCCGATGCAGCGTAGGGTTTTGTAGCCGACGCAGTGGAAGTATAACAACCGACTAAGTTTGGATGTAATGACCATGGATCTTACTCTATAAAAGGAGGGATGTTTGAATAGTTTGGTCATCGATTAAGTGTGCGTTCGAAGTGCGAATTGCACAGAGAGAGTGCAGGGAGAAGATCGATCATAGAAGTGCATAAGTAGAAGCCTGAGCGTCTGCTGTGTTTAGACAGAGGTTGCGAAGATAGTGCTATCATGATTTAGGCAAAGAGTGCAAAGGAAGTGCTACTGTATTTGCGAAGATAGTGTTGCTGTATTTTGCAAAGACTGTATTGCTGTGTATACGTAGAATACGTGAAATCTGTGCTACTGTGTTTTTGATCGAGAACTGTTGTATTTGCATAGACAGTAAAATATTGGTTTCAACCAAGTGCAAAAAAGAACAGAGGAAGAGGACAGTATTGTGCCAGACCGAAGGACTGTGTTTGGTGCAGAGAAGAGGACCAGCTTTGCTGTGATAGAATTGAGGACAGAGATCTCCAACCAGAGCAGGGAAGACAGGTGTCTTCTATGGACAGAATTCCACTTGCTAAGGGTAGAGGAGGTAGAGGTCTTCTAGAGGATCACCAGCAAAGCAGAATTAGGGGAAGGTGTCTCCTTTGAGCTGAGGCTCATAAACATTGTAATCGGGAAGGATTCCCAGAGGACTTTGATACAACTTTTAGAAGAAAAGTTTTATCCGTGGAGTAGCCCACCTTGGGTGAACCACGTAAATTGTTGTGTCTCTTTGTGGATTGCATTTTGTGCATTGTTTTACTACTGTTATTACTGCTATCTTTATTCTGCATGTTATTGGTTTGAAAGTTGTTTTGAAAGTTAAAGTTAAAAGTGGTCTTATACTGTTCACCCCCCCTCTCAGTATAAGCTTGTGTTCTTCAGATTGTATGTTGGATCAGTTATCGATCATATCCCTTGAGGTCATGATAAGACCAAGCCATGATATCTGGGTACATTTTACACAATCATCGGATTCGCTCTATTTATTTCAAAGTACAATCGGTCCTGACCTCTATTACTTTCCCTGGTTCTAGTTCTAAATCTTGATATTGCTACGCACTGATCTAAATCCTGTGGGAGAGCGATCGATCATTTTGATCGAAAAGGCTTTCAAGCATGATCAATCCTTTGGGAACGTGGTTGTTCTTCAACTAGACCAATCCTTCATATTCTTCCTCATCCGAGCTTCGGTCTTCGACTGTAGTGGCTTCTTGGATCATGAAATTGATGATCTGCTCGTCGTTGTCAAAAACTTGCTAGTGTAAATCTCTGTCAGGGACAGAGGGTCTATAGATCATCCTTACAGCCTTCGGCTTATGCACCATATCATCCACTGGATAATATCTGGCTACGATGGATGCTAAGACATTTGCATGTCGATTATTTTCTTATGGAACTGACTATAGATTGAGGGATTCAAACTGGTCAAACAGGTCCCATACCCTATTTTGGTATGATTTAAGATAGTGCTTCTTTGAAGAGCATCTGTTGGTGACCTGGTTGTAAACTAGTTCAGAATCTTCGAAGATTTGAAGATGCCTTATGCCTAACTTGTCAGCTTTCTTGAGTCCTAAGCACAAGGCTTCATACTCTGCTGCATTGTTGGTGCAGCTCCATGTCAATTGGTAGCAATATTCCTTTTGCTCACCGGACGATGAAATTAGAAGGATTCCTACCATGACGCCATTTTTGCATCAGGCATTATCGAAGAACAATTTCCATAGTCCTTATTGAGCAGAAACCTTCCCCTCCATTTTGGCTGGTTTCTCGGACTTGGCGATGGTGTAACACCCCACCTCAGTCTCTATCATGGCATTGAAATCTGCCAATGAAAATTCATCTTCACAACATAACTATGCAAGGGATTCCTGGACCAGATCCACTTGCTCTAGCTCCTCTGCGATCGTATGCACAGGGCCGCTGCTCTCTTCTTCGAACATCTTCTGAACTAGGAATGTAGAAGGCTTTTCATTATAGATCTTCACCTTCTTCCCTTTGAAGGGGATATCCAAATGAGTGTAGTCCATGGATAGATATCCGTCCAGATTTTCCATGAATTCCCTCGATAGGCACATGTTGAAGTAAGGCTCAAGGTCCATGACTACCACCTCTTGTATGACTATGATTTGAGGTGCCTTATGTAGCCGAATAGGAATATCTTTGATGACTCCTACAATTTTTACTGGGGTACCGTCCAAATGGAGGACTCTGTGACTGCTTTGTGTGTATTCCATGCCTATTTCCTCGCATACTGCCTTTGGCATTATTGTTGTCGTAGCTCCCGAATCTATCATACAATTATGCACGATATACCCTTTCATTTGTAAGGATAAGTAGAATGATGGTGGTCTATTTTTCCCTATGATGGATGTGGATAGGGTCTGCACCAGGGTGAGCGGTTCTACCTTCTTTGTATTAATCCTCTTCAATGATTCTTGTAGCAGGTCCACTTGTCCAGGAAGTTGCAAAGCATCATACAGACTGCTTTTTGCTGGAATCCTCTTTAACTCTTCTATGATGTTGTAGGCTGGGGAGCCATGCACCTCAGGTTCCTTTCTTGGTTTGTACTTGGTGTGATATTGCTCTGTCACTTCGACCCTTTGTCGCTTGGTGAGCGAGGGAAACTTGAGTTTCTCCTTAGCTTGTTCTTTGGTCTCCACTTGAGGTGGTTTGGCAGTGGCCTTTTGGGCCTTTTCTTTGATCGGAGCTGGCGGAGGAGTTTCACTCGGGGCTGAAGAGGACGTTTTTCCCTTCTCTAATCAAGCATGTACCTTCAAAGGAGCCATCTAAGTAGCATCCACCTCTATTGACCTTTTACCTCCCCTGGTAAGGACTGCGACTGGCTCTTCCTCGCTGATGGACAAGTTCTGATCCAATTGTCTAATGACGTTGACTTGGCCGCCTTGACCGCTACTTTTTTGTGTCTGCATGTAGTGTTGGTGCAACATGCATGTATTCTCCTCGTGAGGATCATTACATGTAGAGCACCAATATACATGATCAAAAGTGCTTGGGGCTTCATTTATCGCAACATTTCTTGCTGAAGCTTTTCCTTGATGGACCGCTTGATCTTTGGTAAGTGCAGGTGTGGGATAAGACCTTCTTGGTAGAAAATCTTGTCATGCTTGCTTCTTCTTGACAATGGTCATGTCGTTGGACAAGGTTTGCACTGTGGCATTTAACGATTGCATTTCTTGCAGTATTTTGGCTTGCATATCATCGACCTTGGGAACTGATGGTAAAGAAGCCATAGTCGATATCGGAGGCAAGGCAAGATGTTGGAGGGGTGCTGGAAACATCAAAAATGTTGGAGTGATAGTGGGGGGCATAGTTGAAAGTGTGGGGAAATGTATCTGTGGAGTGGTGATCTATGACACAATGGGATTTTGGTTCTAGGATGAGATCAGATATGCAGGGGTTGTAGAAATCTACAGAGCGACTGCGCTCACGTACTGGGCTTGAAGGAACTCAAGGATTATGGGCATTGGTATTCTTTGAAGGATTTTGCCCATGGCTATGAGGTCCGTTTCTGCTTTCTTGGCTAACCCATACAACTCTGGAAAGGTATTGACATTTGAGTACCTTATCATAAGATCGATATCAAGGTTGAAGGCCCGAAGGAAGTAGTACGTCGTGGCTTTGTTAGTTGGGTGAAGTCCAACTGGGACTCTTTGCCAGGTTCGAGCGAACCTAACATTGAAGTCTGCAATCTCTTCTTATGGATGTCTTTGGATTGAAGTGAATTGTTGTAGAATAGAAGTTGGATCGACAGACTCGTTGAAGCCTTATTGCCTGGCTAACTGGTCCCATCCTGTAATAGTGCCGAGTGGCAAAGATCTGTACCAATAGAGGAGTTTTCCTCTAAGGGAGAGAACCAAGAGCTTCACCATCACTCGCTCTTTTGTGATATTGTGGATTGCCGCCAGGGAAATGATGTCATGGATATGTTCTAGAGCAGTCTTTTTGGTTTCGTCGAACGTCAAGAGCTTTTTGATTGTAGCAGGTGGAACTTGCCCTTGGCCCATGAGATTCAATGGTGATGAAGAATTCCATGCTGGAAATAATCTGGGCGGTGGTTGCTGCTGCATTTGTTGTTGTTGTTGTTGTTACTGTTGCTGGGCCATATTTGTGCCTGGGTTTTGTGGAACAGAGGTCCCCAAAGTCTCTCTTGGGTTGCTCGTCGGAAGGCCAATGGGAATGGATGCACTAGGATGCTTTGGTGAGTTGGGAGGATTTGGAGGAAAACTAGCTGTTGTGCTATCGGAAGTTAGACCTTTCTCGTCAACAGTAGCCTCTTGCGAGGATGTTCCATGCAAGAGATATTTGAGGGTAACTAATCTAGAGCATTCTCCAAAAGTGTCAATATCAAGCTCAAATAACTCGGTTTCCTCTCCTCTATTCCTAACTCTCCATCTTGTTTGCATGAAGGCACAAGCTTTAGTACTGGTCTTTACGACTTGAAGATTGTCAGGTAAAACAGAGTTGCCAGATGCTATGAGTCTCTTAGTAATGAGAGCATCAATTCTCACTACTACTCAGGGGATGAGACTGATCGGATCTCATCGAGAAATTTGTTAGAACTACTGGCTCCGATGAAGATGGGCTAGAAATTTTCTCAAATATGGGACCTTGTGTCCCACCGGGCGTGCCAGAAACTGTTGGTCATCAAATCTGCACAGGAAAGGACTTTTGGTGGGTTTGCATGCCCTAGACCTACAAACAACGTTGAAAGGCTGAGGGGAAGAGATGCCCCTCATGCCAATATCTGAAGAAAGGTCGGCTCCTATACTAATCTACTTCTGGGGTTTGAGACAAGAGTGCAAGAAAGAAATAAATAGGGTAAGGGTTAGAGAAAGAAATAAAAAGGGTAAGGGTTAGAAGATGATGATTTAATGTGGGGAAGAATAGGAAGCACGATCACTCACTAATAACTCGAATAGCAGCAAAGAACACCAAGAACATACGAAAGAAATGCGATACTCGCTTTCCTATGTATCCTCTGGACGAGTTCACAGGGTTCTCCTTTCTCTCTCACTGGACTTCAGGGTTCAGAGTAGCAGCGATTAAGGCAAGGGAATAACAGAAACCACGACCCACCAGGCAACATAAAATAAAGCTTATACGATGTTTTTCCTCTCCTATGTATCCTTCAGGGAGAATTTTAGGGTATAGTCTCCAATCACACACCGGATTCAGGATTCAGAGTCTCAGTATACGAGTGCAGACAGACAAAAGAATTAAGCACAAAAGGCAGCATAAAAGAGATAAATGGAGTACAAAAATCTTTAGTATTAGACGTAGGACATCAAGTTACAACAACTTTCTAGCAAAAATTTCCCCCCCCTTTTACATTGCGAAGCCTAGGTTTTTATAGAGGACCTGGCCCTCTGAATCATTATTACAAAAATGGTAGAGTACACCCTCGGGCCCTGAGAAATCGGCTCCTCACTGCTGCTGCGGATGATCTCTCAAATCGGCTACCAAAATTGGTAATGGTTACCGAGTCAACCGAGGAAAGACGCATTAAATGAGCCACCTGGGTGTCCTCGGATTGCAGGTGCGATGCTCGAGTGGAGGCCATGCTTATTAGGTTCTTTTCAAGCTTATACTTCACATCCAATTGCCAAAAATGTGCAGCCGGCTTATCAGGAAAGAAAATATGCATTTATGAGGTTTTCTAATTGCCTCGATAAAATACCCAACTTGGGAAGCATTCTTGGGAAGCGCATTGCTGATTTTCGCTTCGCAAAACTACTTCGGGGGCATGGAGTTCCGAAGCTGATCCTCCTCTATCCTTTGCTGCTTCGCTGGCAAAACTACTTCGCTGATGGGTTGGGACAAACACTTTGGGCCGATCTTCTTTTGAAATGGTGGTTTGGGGAATTTTTAGCCGAAGCACTTTCTCGAATTATACTGCTTTGGGAGAAATCTGGCCAAAGTAGATTTTAGAAATACTTTGGGCCCGAAGTATTTTCTTTGCCTTAGCCGATTCGGGCTATCTTTTCTTCTTCGACGAACTTGCTTGGATGCCGCTTCACAAACTCTTCACCTGAAGTAGTCGCTGGGAATGCTTCAGGTGCGAAGTGTTTCCTTCATCCCATTTTCAGCAAAGTTCTCACCCGAAGTGATGATTTGAAGCGCTTCGGGCCCGAAGCTGTTTTATTTTTCATTTTGTCCACCAGGGGGCGATAGGGAAAACCAAAATTGTTATAACTTATAAACAAAAGAAAACTTTGAACAAAACAAATATTATTCAAAGTTTCAATTTTTTTGCCCCTTGGTGGAATGTGACAATATTGTCAATAGGAACCATACAACTAAAACGAGAAACAAGAAAAGGTCGCAAGTAAGACGAAGAGGCCCACATGTGGAAGAAAAGCTCATAATCATGGAAAATGATGGAGTAAAAATTTTTAACATGAAAAAAATTGAATCCTAGGTGAAAAGTAGTGGGAAAAAGGTGGTGACATGAATGTTTTGCATGGGGATTAAGTACCACTCAAGGGAAATGTGCCAAGGTATTATTTCCAAGATGAAGCTCCAAAAATGGGAGTGCCTAGGGAAAACAATTTGCATCATGAAAAGGGCATTAGTAATAAAAGTGATCATAATAATTGCCATGAATCAAGAGCCATCACGGCCTATAGTATTACCTCTTCTCAAAATAAAAGACCAAAAAAGGTGAAGATCATGTGTGAAAATATGAGGATTCATTTTGCTGAGTATGAAATAAATCCAACCTAGAAATTTCACTAACATGACATGGAAGGGTATTTATCCAAGTCAGCATCCTAGGGGCAAAGGTGCCAATGTTGGCCAACTTGTCAATGACAACATTAGCTCCCCTAAAGGCATGTTGAACTATGATTTCTTGTTGGAGCAGTAGTAAGTTCCTGGCATCCTCAATGAGATTTATGATTTTCCATATTGGTGTTTTGGAGTTTTTGAGGTAGTTGATGATATTCAATGAATCTCCTTCAATGATGACTTTTCTTGGGACTTATTTCATGAATTGTAATCCTCTACATAGAGCTCTTGCTTCTACAAAGTGGTTAGATTGATCCCCTAAGGGCTCTGCAAAGGCAAAGATGAAATTTCCTTGATGATATCTAAGAATACCACTGACACCAACTTTTTTAGGATTTCCTTTGGAAGCTCCATAAAAATTGATCTTAATCCACCCCAGAGGAGGAGGATTCCATTTAATGTTAATTTTGGAAATTTAGGGATGGCAAGGTGATTTTCCAAGGTAATGTGAAAATATTGGAGTAAAGAAGCCTCAAAATAGGGAATAGGTAAAGGTTCAAAAGGTGCAATTATAGAATTTTATTTTACAAAAAATATGATTCTATTGGAAATAAAATCAATATCCCAAGTTCGAGGTGTAGACCAATTGGTTCATCCAAACCCCATAAGGGGAGCGGAGGTCCAAGGTTCAAATCTCGGGCCTCGCCGAACTAAACACTTGTCCCTTTCCTGGTGTTTTCAGTGGCGTAAAAGGTTTAAAATGATTGTGGCATGGTGGTTATAGGGGCAGACTGTGCAAAGATCTGTGTGGCATATTCTAGGGCGAACAATGTAGAATACTATGGTGGCCATAAAAATTGGATAGCCTGCCCAGATTCGTGGCGGCTACCGATTCCACCATGTAAATTCAAAAAACAAAAAAAAAATCAATATCCCTAGCTTCCTTAGAAAAATGTGCCTATTGCACTCAAGCCAAATCTACCATAAATAGTTATGAAGGTAAAAGCTCCATAGGCCTTTGAGACAGGGATTTTTTAAGGGATTAGGCCATTGGGAGAAAAGATCAACTAAAGATGGAGGAGACACCCAAATAGTTTTGAATTTGAGGAAAACATTATTAAGGATAGACCTGGAATAGGAGAAAAAAAGGAAAATATGGCTAGTGGATTCCCAATAAGAAATATAAAGGAAACATCTGTTAGGGAGGGGAATGCCATGTTTTGTTAATATTTTCAATGAAAATATTTATATCTTGAATGGCTAGCTAGGAAAAAAGGCAACCTTTGGTGTCAAGTGTTTTAGCCAAAAAATATTAAAAGGGATGAGAACATTTGTGGGGGTCAGGGATAATTGATAAGCAGACTTAACAGAGAGCTCTCCTAAATCAGTGGGCTCCCAGATAATATGGTCACAAGAGCTCTCATGAGGGATAGGACAGGAAGATAGGTTGGATTCAAGGGATAATATTTCAGCGGCTAAATTGGGATGATGGATCCTTTTCCAAGATCTGATTCCATTAAAAGTAGCAAGGAAGTCCGCCACTTTGGAACCAAAAATAGGATCATTGAAATATTTTAGCAATCTAAATCTTAGGAATTGTGAGAGGGGATGATTTCCTAACCACCTGTATTTCCAAAAATTCACAGATTTCCCATTACTGACCTTTCACCTTAATCCTTTTTTTAAGAGTGGTTTTGTAGAGCAAATGGATTTCTAGAAGGTGGAACCAGTAGAGGGGACCTATCCATGTAAAAAAATAAAAAATCTAGAGGTATTTCCTTCTTACAATTTTGACCCACTATGTATGGTCTCCTGAAATCAAATGCCAAGCTTGTTTTGCAAGGATAGCAAAATTTAACAAATTGATTCTTCTAAGCCCTATACCCCCTTGCTCTTTAGGCTTACAAAATTTTGTCCAAGCAACCATATGGAATCTATTTTTATTTTCAGCTCCTGTCCAAAGGAAAATCTTCTAGATTTTTTTAATTTTATGATAGACTTTGATAGGTGCTTTTAAGATTAAGAGGAAGTAGACGGGTATGCTTTGTAAGTAGGCCATGGTCAAGATAGCTTTTCCTTCCTGGGATAAAATATTACCTCTCCATATGAAAAGTTTTTTTTGGAATATTTCAATGACATTGTCCCATAACTATTCAGTAGCATTACCCATGAACAAAGGTATCCCCAAATAAGTAGAAAGCAAGGAGGAGATGGCACACCCAAGAATATTGGTAATTTTGAATTGTCTTCACAGAGTGTTGAGAAAATATAGTTTTATTTTTTGGAAATTAACCTTTTGACCTGCTGCTTCCTCATAAATAAGGAGGATATGCTTTATGAATTTAGCTTCAACCATTAATTCAAAATTGGATAAGAGAGTATCATCAACAAATTGTTGATGGGTGACATGAGTGGTTTGGGATTTCACCTTAATACTAGTGATTAGACTTGATTGTCTAGCTGCATGAATGGATCTCCTGAGTTCTTCTATAGTGATGATAAATAGGATATGGGAAATGGGATATCCTTACCTTAATCCTCTAATGTTAGCTAGCTGGTGAACTATTAATTAAAATAGAAAACCAAGTAGAAGAAATGTATCCCTTAATAAAGTTGATCCAATCCTGATGAAAGCCAAATTTAGAAAGAACTACTAGGAGGAAATCCCAATTCAACATGTCATAGGCTTTATTCATATCCAATTTTAGAAGGAAAGTAGATTTTTTGGTAAAATAAATTGAATGAAGGGATTCATGAACATAAATAATTCCATCCAAGATGGATCTTCCTCGAACTGAAATTCCTTGGCAATGGTCAATTATGAGGGGCATGACATCTCTCATTATATTAGCTAAGGTCTTGGTTAGAAATTTATAAATTACCTTACAAATACTAATGGGCCTAAAATCATTGAAATATTTTGCGTTAGGAATTTTTGGAATGAGGGCAATAAAGGTAGAATTGAAAATTCAAGGAATGACTTTAGAATTCTGAATATCCTTGATTGCTTTGCACACATCAGGTCATATGAAGTACCAAAAAGCCTAGAAGAATCTAGGAGAGAAACCATAAGGGCCAAGAGCTTTGTCTGATTTCATGGAAAATAGAGGGTTCTTTATTTTCTCATCAGAAAGGCTAGTAGTTAACTTAGAGTTAATTTCTTCAGAAATAGAATGAGGAATGAATTGGAGTAGGAAATCCTTGGCCTCACCTGAGCTAATAGGAAAAGGGTTTTCAAGTAGTTGCATGAAATGAGAGATACCTTCAGATATAATATCCTTCATATCATAAGTAATTTATCCATCCTAGCAATGAATTTTCTTGATTCTATTGTTGCTTTTATTCCTCATGGTAGAAACATGAAAATTTTTAGTGTTAGAGTCACCTTCCTTAATCCAAATGGCTCGATATTTCTACCTCCAAAAGGTTTCTTCACACTAGAGGATGTTGTAAAACTAGGATAAAATATATTTTTCTTCTCTTCTTTGCTCAACACTACAGCTTTGGCCTTCCTGAATGTCTTTCTCAATGGCAACAAGATGATTTTTAATTTCTTGTTTGTTTTGGAAAAGATTTCCAAAAATATACCTGTTCCAAATTTTGAGATTTTCTTTAATCAATTTGATCTTTTTCCTAAGTATATATGAAGGTGATTCTTGAAAATATGTTTGCCACCACAGGATAATTTTGTCTCTGAAATTAGGATGTGCATCCACATTGCTTCAAATATGAATATTTTAGGATTATTGGTATATAGGAGGATAGGACTATGTCAAACCCAATTTTGAGAAGATATTGAAGACTGGTATACCCCCAAATAACAGTATCTTCCTGAGAAAAATAACTCTATCAAGTTTCACTTGAATAAGCTAGATACCACTTCTTATATTAGACCAGGTAAACTAATTTCCTTTTAGTTTCATATCCATCAAGTTATTATGGTTAATAAAATATTGAAAATCATCCGTACTTTTGGTAAAGGAACCCACGCCTCCTTTTTTGTTAGAATGGAACAAGGGAGTATTGAAATCCCCAAAGAGGATCCAGGGAAGGTTTGGGAAGGCTTATCTGATTGAAGATAAGATTTCCCAAAGTTTGGATATGCAAAGGATGGAATTTGGGGCATAAAAATTGGTAAGGACCCAAGGGAAGTTGGAATATTTATAAAAAAATATAATACTATCTGATTCCTCATTAGAATGGATTAATATGCACTCAAATAATGTAGGGTTCCAAAGATAGATAAGAACTCCTAAAGCCCCCCTTGCATTACAGAAAATGGATTCACTATTCTTCCAAATTTTATTGTAGATGGACTTGGCCATAGTATCTCCAAATTTGGTTTCTTGCATTAGGAAGATAGAAGGATAGATTTCTTTTCTCAATTATTTGGCTAGCCTCTATATAACCATGTCATTGAGACCTCTCACATTCCATAGAGGATTTTCTAGATTTCAAAGCTCTTTTGCCTCCATTTACCTGAGGTTGGGGAGGTTTGGTGCATTTTGTGTCACCCTTGATCTGGTTAATCCTTGTAAAAAATAGGGTTTTTTGAATACCATTATCTTTCATATTCTAATCCCTATTTCCAGTAGTCAACATTAGAGGTTTTTCCCTTCTATTTCTCATATCTACAATCAATTGGATAATTTTTGTGACTTCTAGTTTGCTTTGGGCTAAAATTGTGAGGGTTAATTTTTTGAATCACAGGACTTGAAGATTCAAAGAGAGAGGTGGGGATAGCAACTTCCTCAATGTGGGTCTAGGAACAAAGATCAAAAAAGCTTTCAGGAAAAGGCTCGACAAGAGGAGGAGGAGGGGAACCTAAACCTACAACTTCCTATATAGGTGATTGATAGGAGTTCCATTAAGAATAGAGGGAATAGGAGAATGTTTCCACCTATTTTATTGAATAGGGGATGAATAAGGATTAGGGATGGGGCCAGGATTCTAAACAATCAAATCATTCTCAACATCCCCAAATGGTAAATCAAAAAGAATTTGAAACTTATTTGGGAGGGCAAAGAAGGAACTTACCTCTTCCTTGTTCTTATCATGACCAGGTGTAGAGACCATATTGTCTTTATCATCAACATGAATGGAAATTTGTGGCTCATGTGAGTTGCCTCCCTAAAAAAGACTATTTCTATTATTGTGAGGCTTCTGGTTCTTGGTCGGATGAAAAAAGAACCTTTAAAAGAAGGATATTTCCTCTTCTCAACTTTGGAAAAAGGACCATTTTCCTTTTGCTTCTCATTGCCAATTTCCTCTTGATCCTTTAAGGAAGGGCATTAGGCTTTGAGATGTCCCTGTGTCCAAAATTAAATGCAGAAAGGAGGCTTATTTTCATATTTTATGGCCTTATTCTTGTAGAAGGACTCATATTCCAATTCCATAAAAGTAGGAAGAGTAGATTCTAAATTTGTATTGACACAAATACGAGCAGTTGTCATCCTTGTTCGAGCCAAAGTAGCATGGTCAATGGCCACTGACTCCCCAATGGTTTTAGCAATAGCACTGAGGATGTCTTCATTCCAAAGGTGCCAAGGGAGGTTTGGAAGTTGAACCCAAATCAGATCATAATTTATGCTTTGTAAATTAGGATCAAATTCAGGAGACCATTGCCTAAGAAAAACACTTTTTCTATCCAGAAACCAGGGACCACCAACAAGAATACGGTTCACGTCATCCTGGTTATTGAGTCTGATTCCAAAGAAGACATTGGAGAGCCCAAATATTTCCAAACACCCTTTGGATTTCCATTTAGAAAAGGCCCATCTTCTGATTGTATCTAAATCAGACCTTCTGCCCATAATTTTTTTGACAAGGGAAAAGGATTCCAAGGACAAATAATTGGAAGCTAAGCTTGTAGGAATCTTGAATTTGTTCCCAACTGTCTCTAAGGGGATAGAGAATATTTGGAACCAGAAGCATTTCCTTCATTTATTTTAACAAAGTAAGGGTTTAGTATAGAGGATCCCTCAACCAAGGGGGGTCCAGATGAAACTTCTTTTTCAGGTGATTCATCACCCCAAAAGGTAGCAACATTTTCAAAAACCTTATTAGAAGTTTGATCATCCTCAAGAAAATCTATAGGAATCACTGCCTGAACGTCCTTGTGACCATCCTTGCACACTCTAGAAATTTGAAAAATTTCCTTCCCACCCTCTAGATTTTGAATTTCAGATTTTATATCTTGATCAAAATATATGATAGTTGTTTCCAATTCATAAGATATCTATTCTTTTAAGTTTCCAATAAATATCTCAAGCATGTCTTGAGGAGGTAAGGTGTATCTCAAGCATCCAACTAGACTCCTCCAATGAGACAATAATTCTAAAAAACTTTCATATTTAGCTTGTTTCAATATATAGGTATCTTTCATAGTCACATTCTTTTCAACATAAGCACAAAATTGTTGAACAAATATTTCATTTGTCTCTTCAAAATTCCTCAAATAATGATTGGGTATTTCATAATACCACTCTAATGTCATACCACCAAGGATATTAGGGAACGTCTTAAGTAACATCATGTCATTTTATATGATGTCATGGTATCTTGTCTTGAACATCCTTAAATTCTCTATTGGATCTTCCATTTCCTTATAGATAGGAAAAATAAGCATTGGAAAATGCTTAGGATATGGCCCAAAGGCAATTATAGGGTCTAAAGGTTGATTGCACATTTCTCTATAGTTGTAGGTGAAACTAGGTGGCTAAATCATGTCCACTCTCAAAACTAATTGTTTCACCATATTCGTTAAACTTTGCACTTCAAGATTGTTGTTGTGTAATACCCTTAGGTTCCCTAGAGGAGGGGTATAGGTAGGCTGTTGAAAAGGAACTTGGCTTACATTGGAGGTATTGAAAATTATAGTATGGATTATGATATGTGGCATCTTGATATGGAGGATAACTAACATTCGATGGAACAAAAGCATGAATGTTGAGATTAGATGAATGAGGAGGAAATTGAACATAATCTTGAGATGCACTACTAGTTGGAGGGACTTGTAAAACCCTTCCAACATTGGTGGTTATAGTAGTAGCATAAGTTGGGTTATGAACAAGATTACCATGATGTGAAGATTCAAACAAGGGGTTGTTATGAAAATTTCTAGGAGAGACGATAGAAGGAGGAGGTACCTCATCTCTTTCAAGCTAGGCCTCCTCATCCATAACTCTAAAAAATATCTCTCTATGGTGTTTTATGAAGCCCCATAAATTATCAACTAATATAAATTTGAATCCACCATTAGGCCCCTCAAAGATATCATAGTTAGTATCAATTTCCACATTTTCTTGCTCTTCTACAACAAGGTTAGGATTCTCTCTATCAATATGATAATCTTCATAAGAAATTTGATCATATTATCGATGCCTTCACTAAATTCTAAGGAACGAAGCCATTAGAAGAAGTGAAAGGATAGAGGAGAAAAACCAAGGAAAGATACACAAGAAGATTCTTAAGATGTTTTTAATATTTTTTGATCTAAACAAATAGAATTAGTGGTCTTGTTTAAATTTTTCAAGGAAAAATGCAAAGGAAGAGGCTTCCTATCTTAGCCACTAAGATATGCGTTCACGTTGGGTTCACTAAATATGTAGAGGGGGAGAAATACCCTGCCACGTATGATTTTGTAGACAACTAAAACTTGCACATGGTCGTAAATTCATCCTTCACAATTAATTGAGTCACAAACCTTACAAATTGCACTAATTAATCCTAAAACACCTTGTATTCATAAAAGGGCTATCCATAAGCCCCTTTAGGCCATATAAGCTCTTTCCTACATCTAATCATGGTCCTCATGTGACCACCTTCAAAAATTATAATCTTGGTAACCCTAATCTTAATTTAAAAGTCACTTTATCATTAAAGTGCACTTTATGACTCAAACATGATTTATTAGGGAAAATTAAGATTAACACTAATATTATTCTCACACATGTGTGCATTTTATGACTTAAACACATGATTAGTTAGGATTAATTAAGATTAAAACTTATCTTATCCTCACACATGTGTACACCCATCACTTAGTTAAGATATTTTAAATATTTTTAACTTAACCACAACCTAACCTAGGATCTACCTAATCAGGGTTAACCTCAACCCTTTCTCACACATGTGTGCACATGGGATATTTCTAGATATTTAGAAGATTCCTCTTCAAGGCATATGAGGGGATGAATCACCTTCCACCTCACCCTTTTAACCTCACCATGGTTGGGATCTAACCCAAGGTTCATGCCACCTCACAAGGGATACCTCACCCCCCTAACCTCTCCAAATTCTATAAATAGAGGGCCATTTATTCTATCTTGATAAGGAACCAATTTTCATATCCAAACTCTAATGGAATTGGTCTAGAGGCCATTTAATCCCTCATCCATGAATCTATCTCTAGAAATTTTGTTTTACTTACCAAAACTCTATTGAAATCACTCCAGATTATTCTCCATCACTCTTACACCTATCATACATCAAGCAACAGTATCAGGACCTTATTCAAATAGAAATTTGTAGAAATGGTCAACAACTGTCTAGTTTGCACAGTACCACATGAACCCAAGCCTGAGGTTCACACACTATCATGTGAACCTAGTCTACAATAATTTTAGAGCTACAAATTAGGTAAGTATCACTTCTTGATAGTTCTTGAAACTTTATTTTCAATTTTATCATGTTTTCCTTCATTTTTAGTGTTGGAAATTTTGAGTAATAAGGTTGTCATTGATGTCAAGTTTTTGGTGCAAGGAAAAGTCCATTTTGGTACAAGAAAAGTGGTAAAATAATTGGTTATAATATTTTATATTATAAGCCAAACAGGTTGGCTAACAAGGTTGAAGGAAAATATTATGCCCATGGTTTTAAAGAGAAAAGGAGATATTATAATATTTTAAATATTATAATAATTTCGTCGTACTAAATGCTTGTCCCTTTCCTGGTACTTTAAGTGGCATAAAAGGTTTAAAATTATTGTGGCATGGTGGTTATAGGGATGGAATACACAAAGATCTATATGGCGGCTTTCGGTGGACAACGTAGAATACTGTGGCGACCAAAAAAAAGCTGGACAGCCTACCCGGATTCGTGGCGGCTATCGATTCCACCATGTTAAAAATATATATATTATAATAATGAATCCAGAAAGGCATATTACAAAGAAGTGAAAAATAATTGATAAAAAACCCATGCAAAAGTATTATTTAATACTAAATTAAATAATATTTAAAGTTAAATATTATATTAATAAATAATTAAATTTGAATTTGGCTAAGGTGCCAAAAATTCAAATTTAATATTGGAGGCATATATTTTTGTTGACGTTTTTAAAGTTACCTTGGAGCATATAAAAGGAGGAAACAAAAATTAAAAATGCAATTTGAATTCTTGAGAGTGGAAGCGCATGTGAACAAAATTGAATGAAGGAGAGAGGAGAAATGTGGAAGTTTCTCATTCGTTGAAATGGGCGCAAAGGAACAAAACAAGGGCGATGAGTGTTTTGGTGTAGCAAGGGCTAGTAGCTTGAGTGGAAGGTGGGTACAACATTAGTCATTGACAAAAGGAAGGTACAGGGTTCGATTCCCCCCAACACCGATTGAAATTTTTAATTTTCATTTTTTGAAGGCAACAAGTATAAAGGTTGTGAAGCTAAAGTTTAGTCTCAACTGCTTGGATAGCGTAAGTAGTCAAGTTCTATGCTTGGTGGGCTATGGTTGGAGGGTTGATTCTAGTCCTCAACAAAGCAATTAAATTTTTGGTAAATGTATCCGCCATGATGATTTTATAAGGTATGCGCTGCATTATTGATTGTTGGCTATAGTATATTTGGCGGATGTTAATTTGACCTATGGTTTGAAACTTAGGAGATATAAGGAAAAATATTTTTGCATTATTTTTAAGGTTTCAATGGCATTTATTTTATGAAATTGGAGTGATAAGTGTGTAGATGGTCTATGCATCATTGTGATTCTTTTATCTTTGAAAATAATTTGGAGTGAAAATTATTTTGAAAGAGTGGAGATAAAAGGTGTAAGAGTCTTGTTATTTGATTGTAATTTTTGTTTTATAAAAAAAGAAATTTTTGAGAGAATTTTTGCATTGTCCATGAAAACTAGAGAAGAATTCTAGAATATTATTTTCAAAATTCTTTGAGCATATTGTTGAGGGAATATTCATATGGAGGTTTTGAGATAGACTATTGTTATCTAACCTTGGTGTGGCACAAAAGAAATTGATTGTGAGTAAGACAGGTTTTGAAGATATATCTCCATCAAAGCAAAGAGGTATGGGCACATCATCTTTTGTTTGAAGTGTTTTTTGGATTGAATGTTGTGAAACATAAGGTGGAGTGAAAATGATTGTTTTATGAGCATTGTTAGAAATATTTGAGTGAGTTCTATGTGCTTCATTGTTGAATGTTTGGAGAACATTTGAGATAGATATTATGAATTATTTGAGTTAGGGTTTGAGACCTACATTGTGCTCTTTGTTGGAAGTAGTGTGAAATACTTGGTTAGGGTTTGTAAGCAAGTTGTGCTTCATTGGTTGAATTATTGAGTGAAATTCTTGAGCATTGATTTTGAGTGATATTGAAAGTGAATGTGCAAACATTAGAAATCAAATTTGTGAAAGTGACAGACTTAATGATTGAGTAGAAAAAATTGAGTTTTTGATAGAGTACATCATTCTCTATATGTTCTAGAGTAAATTTTTTTGAATAGAATATGTCTAAAATTCTTCAATTTAAAGGAATTACTTTGAAGGTTAGATAAAGAATTTGATAGCATTGTGTGCAAGATTTAAAATTGATTGACCATATCTTGTGAGGTGTTTTAAGCATGTGTTAGAGCAGATTTGAGAAAGTTTTTGTGAAGGCTTGAGAGTAGAATTGAGCAAGTCTTGGTGAAGACTTGAAGGTAGATTTGAGCAAGTCTTAGTGAAGACTTGAAGGCAGATTTGAGCAAGTCTTGGTAAAGACTTGAAGGCAGAGTTGAGCAAGTATTGGTGAATACTTGAAGGTAGATTTGAACAAGTCTTGGTGAATATTTGAGAGTAGAATTGATCAATTTCTTGAGGGGACTTGAAGGTAGATTTGAGCAAGTTTTGGTAAAGACTTGAGAGCATATTTAGAAATCTCTTGAGAGGACTTGAAGGTAGATTTGAGCAAGTTTGGTGAAGACTTGGAACATCATTAAGAGTAGGTTTGATTTGTTCAATATTTGTGTTAAGGCTTAGGATAGATCTAAATAGAGTTGATTGGTAATTTTATCAAGCTTTATGTTAAGGCTTGAGGACAGAGTTGAGACAAATATTTATGAGCAGATCAATGAGCACATTTATGAGTAGAGTTAGAGCATATTTGTACTACACTTGGGATAGAGTTTGGTGTAGATTTGAGACAGAGTTGAGAGCAAGCTTTGGAGGTGATAGAGTAGAGGACAACATTATCCAATGGATAGATATCCATTAACCAGGGTAGTGAGGACAAAGGTCTTTTATGGAGAGAGATCCATAAGACAGAATAGTGGGGATATAAGTCTTCTATAAGATCATCAACCAAAGTAGAGGGGAAGGAGTTATCCTATGGATAGAGATCCACAAACTAGAGTAGAGGGGAAATATTTCTCCTGTAGAGTGGGATCCGTGAACTAGCTGGAAATAGAGAGTTCTTCTATGGAGAGAGATCCATGAACTAGTTGAGGAGATAGAGGTCTCCTATATCAATTTCTATGAACCAGAGAAAAGAGGATAGAGTTCTATTATGGAGAGAGATCAACAAATTAGAGTATAGGGGATTTGTATCTCCTTTGGATAGAGGTCCATAAACATTGTAATAGGGAATTTATTCCCAAGAATATTTGTTGAGAAAATTTAGTAGAAATATTTTCTCTATGGAGTAGCCTACATTGGGTGAACCACGTTAAATTGGTGTCTCTATTGTGTGTGATGATTTATGCATTATTTTGATACTTCTATTGATATTTCCATTAATAATATTGGATAATATTGTTTGGGAAATAAAAGTTAAAGTTGATCTTATACTGTTCACCCCCCTATCAATATAAGCTTGTGTTATTCAATTGGTATCAAAGTGGGTTCCTTCGAAAGAGTTTAACAAATTTAAGGAAAATTATACAAGAACACAGATGGCATCTCAAAGTGGATCTTCAAAAAATAAGGCATCATTGTTCTATGGTAATAATTATACTTTCTAGAGCATAATAATGAAGACTTGATGGCACAAGGATATGAGACATGGAAAGTAATTGAGGATGGTTTAACACCTACAACTATTCCTCCCATAGATAAATATGGTGAGCTATTATATGCGAATAATGCCAAGGCTAAGAATGTAATATTAAGTGGTTTACATGAAGTGAATTTTATAAAAGTTATGCATTACGAATCAACAAAAGAGGTTTAGGAAAAATTTAAGCAAACATATGAGGGAGAGAAAAAGGTCAAGATGGTAAAATTACAAAATCACAAAAAGATATTTGAAGACTTGAATATGAAAGAAGAGGAAGAAATTGTTGCATACTTACTTCGTGTAGATGAGGTTTTTAACACCATGCAAGGGCTTGGATTTAAAATTGAAGAATCCAATGTTGCTCAAAAGGTTTTAAGGTCACTTCCTATGAGGTATGATGGAAAAGTTTCAACCATAGAAGAAACAAGATATATTGAAAAATTGACTATGGATGAGTTACATGGAATCTCATAGCTTATGAGACGAGAATAGTAAAGGATCCTATTCCAAATAAATAGGTAGCCTTCACAGTGACAAATAAGATAAAATATAATAAATCAGAATCAAGTGGTGAGTCAACCAGTGATGAAGAAGCTAACTATGGCAAAAGAAACAAGAAGGATTCAAGAAAAAAAAAAAGGTAAAAAAATAGTAAAGTGTTTCAGTTGTGGTAAATATGGTCACTATGCATCTATCTATCCAAAAGTTAGAAGTAGTAACAGTGAAGAGAAACAAGATCATAAGAGAAAGAAAGCAAAAAAATATAAGTATGAAAAGAAAAAGAGGTATGGACAAAGCAGACACAAAAAGAAGTTTTCAAAGGTATAAGAAGAGTTTTTATGTAAACATATAGGCAAATTTTTAAGTGATAGTGATGAAAGATCCTCAAATAGTGGAGAAGAATAAATTCTCTTTTTGGCAATAGAAGAGGAAGGAAGTCCTTCTGTTGAAGATAAAGCTAAAAAATATGGATAAGCTCTTGAAGACAAAGAAGTAGGGAAAGAATCATAAAATGAAGAGGAAGGATTAGTAGATATAGAAGTTGAACTTATTACTACTCTAAAAGAATTAAAAAATGTTAGAAAGTAGAATTCAGGATTCAAGGCTAAATTTTAAGAGTGTGATGAGGAGATAGGAAAGATTATACAAGATCTAACAAACTCGATAGCTAAGACAAGGATATTTAAATAAAATCTAGAGGGAAAAATCTTAGAATGTGAAAGATTATAATAAGAGGTAGTTTCTCTAAGGAAGGATATGAGAGAGTCTAAAGATAAGCTACACAAGTTTGGGAAAATTTTAAAGACCTTGGATAATATTATTAATGCACAAATACCTTCATCTATCAAAATAAGACTTGGTTTTGAAGAAGGACAAGGGAAATAAGAAAAAGGGGAGTCAAGCTCCAAAAGAAAGGAAATCTCAAAAGAAGAGAGTGAAGAAGAATCTAAGACTTATGATGATGAGTCAATAAATGAAAGTAACAAAGAAGAATACAATGCACTAACAAAGAAAAGGGATCATCATAGAGAAGAAAGGACTAAGAGACCAATGGGTCCAAGGAAATATTTCTTTAAAGGATGTTGCTTCTCATGTAACAGGTTTTGTCAAAGGGCTATGCATTACAGGAATCATGGAAAGGAGTATGGTATTACTAAGAAGAAATTCAAACATGGACATCTCTTTCAAGGGTATTGGTACTCTTGTAATAATTTTGGTCATAAAGCAATTCATTGCAGGGTTTATGACAGGAATGGGTATGGCTTCACCAAAAGGAACTTCAAGAAATTTGCACCTTATAGGAACCACAAAATTAAGTGTTATAAGTGCAATAATACTGGGCATATGGCCAAGTGGTGTAGAACAAAATTTCCAGGGACAAGCAAGAATAGGGATATTCAAAATAATCAAAAGGATATGTTGAGAAAGAAGGTTGACAAAGGAAAAGATCATTGTAGTAGTTTTACTCCCACTCCAAAATTAAACACCTCAAGGAGAGGAGGTGGAGAGGGGGATTAGCTAATATTCTTATATTTAGCCCCAAAGGAGTCCCTTTTCCATTGATGACAAAGGGGGAGATATTTGAGTAAGGGGAAGAGAATTTAGTTAGGGGGAGCAGAATTGAAAAAAGGGAAAAGGATTGGTTTAAAAAAAATGGGTTTCCATCAGTGACAAATGGGGATATTATTGGAAATTTTGAGTAATAAGGTTGTCATTGATATCAAGTGTTTGGTGCAAGGCAAAGTCCATTTTTGTACAAGAAAAGTGGTAAAATAATTGGTTATAATATTTTATATTATAAGCCAAACAGGTTGGCTAACAAGGTTGAAGGAAAAGATTATGCCCATGGTTTTAAAGAGAAAAGGAGGTATTATAATATTTTAAATATTATAATAATTAAGCGAGAAAGGCTTATTACAAAGAAGGGAAAAATAATTGATGAAAACCCCATGCAAAAGTATTATTTAATACTATAATTTTAATCTAGTAAGCATTTGTAATATGATTTATAAGATCATTTCAAAAAGTATGACAAACAAGTTGAAAGGTATTCTATATTATGCTATCTCAAAGAAACAAAGTGGTTTTTTTCATGGTAAAAAAATTCTTTATGGCACAATAATTGCATAGGAGGCCATACATTCTCTTCATTCCATGATAAAATGGTTGGCCTTTAAGATATATTATCTTATTAGAGCATACAACAACAACTTCAACAAAACCTACAACATTCATGATGCTTAGAAATGATAAAAATATTAAGGTAAAGCTAGGAAAGAAAGAGATGAAGCAAGCACCCAAAGTAGCCACTATCAAGGTTCCTAGTCTTATGGATGAAGGGAACGCTTAGAATCAAGTCGAGGAGGTATATCAGCCTACCTTGCCTGCTTCTTTAGTAGGGTCATCTGCATCACAGGTGACCGTCCATTTGGTTAATCCTGAGCTAGCAAAGTATATAGTATAGAACGTAACATTTATGCCTTTTATCGAGACTGCATAGAAAATGGGTCAACCTCAATTCCATCAATTTATCATAGGAATGGTGGTACCACTAAGAGTGCCACCAAACCAAACAAATTTCATCTATGGAGGGCTTGACCAACTTGTAAATCACATGCCCATAGATGAGGATGATGATGAACCATTACTTGTAAATATTCATTATTTTTCTAACCCTGAGTTCACCTTGTGCTACTTTGAACATTACCATTGGTATGGTTACAGTCTAGGCTTATTCGAGTAAGGGCGCTGAACTACATATGAACCACAATATCAGTTTCTAGCTAATAGGTTTGGTTTATGCTATCATATCAGAGGATAGTATGAGCTTTTAGCAGCATATATCGATCATCTTAACCTTAGTTTAAGGGATAATGTGGATTGGAAACCTTATCACCCTAACCCTTCCTACATACGAAGGTGTAACAGGCTAGTGACCTATGTCTCTATTGAACCACCTAAGACCTATCATGACAACATCGTGGTAGAGGTAAATCCAGTAGATATTCCAAGAGTGGACTTGGACATTGAAATTTGTGAAGCTGCTGACGATATTGGTATGTAGATCTAGACTCTAAACATAGCAATAGACATTGAATTAGAATTTTCTATCCATTCCAAGTTTATGTATGGATAAGTCCAATTTCATGATGACTAGTTCTTCCATTACACACACCTGTAACTTCTATTGATCTTGTAAACCTTGAGGACTTATGGGTTCTCCTCTCCCTTCTTCATCTTAAATATAATTCTCATATTCTCATCAAAGATACTATGGATATTAACATAGGCACTAATGCAATTCCAAAAATCCTTAAGTTTCGCACCACACTAACCATGCATCATTATGATAATTGGATATCTTATGTTAAAATACGCATGTTAGGAAAAAAGGATCCTTAAAGTTTTATGATAAGCATTTATATTATAATGGTTTTTGAGTCTTTTTTATGATATGCATATAGATGAAATGCTTATATTTTCTGTTGATTTGATGCTATATGATGCGATGTATGGATGACATGCACTAGCTAGATGATGGATGTATGGCTAGATATTGTGATCTAGATGTGTAGATGGACTAATATGGTGTATGCATATGGATGCAATGTTAGATGTTAAATGCATGTTTAATTTGATTTACTTGTATGCATTTAATTTATGATTGTTATACATTTTGTGTTATCATCCATTAAATTTTTAAACTAATATTTCATTCATTCCTTATGTTTTAAATGATTAAAAGATACAAGTTCATTTACATTAGATCACAACGTGTAAATAATGTATTACATACGTTGCATTCATCATATCATAACATCATGTAGTATTATGATCCTGATATTTTGCTAAAGGAGAAGGGTAAAGAATTACTTGCCACAATAACCGAAGATCCTATGAAAGAAGAAAAGGCTTTGCTTATAGACTTCAAAAAATTAGAGAATGTCATGCTTATATATGGAGTAATGGAGGAGCAGATTGATGGGCAACCTGCTGAGGAAGGACCTGTAGCATAAGAAGTGTAGATATTAGATTCAAGATCTGTACCACTTGAACTGCAGACTATAGAGGTAACACAAAAGGGAAAAGAATTAGAGGAAGCACTAAAGAGAAGAGAAAAAATAAAGGGGTGAGGAAATTATTCTTGTCCAAATATCATTTTATTTCCATCACTATTAACATCAAAATCCTTCTCCTATGATAAACTATCCTCATACAACTTTTCATTGATGACGATGAAGAAAGATGAATCACAGTCCCTATGACAGTCATCATGTCAAACCTTAAGTGCATAGGTTAGTCAAAACCATAAATCACACTTTATTTTCTAGACCTCTTGTTGTTCCCCCATTCATAGATGTCATAAATGGTATGTATCACCCCTCAGTTTCTTAATTTCTTACCCTAAATAAGTTTACTTCTAGATCCATTTGATTTAACAGTATTAGATCCTTTCTTTGAGTTTATTTTCCTAAATAAATTTACTTCTAGATCCATTCAAATTGGTAGTCTTTGATTCTTTTTTTGAGTCATAATTTTATGGACCACTACTAAAGACTTGCATGTTGCTACTCTATTTTTCTTCTTTCACTTTGGTACTTCAGTAATAGACCCACTATGACTAATGGCTCAATGCTTCTTAGCCACTCAAACTTACTATCATCATCATCAAGATATTGTGCAAGAGCTATCTTGTGTCTCAAAGCTAGAATTTATGCTTAATATGTTGGAGATGTTTTTAACCATATTTTTTGGGAAATAAAAACCACTAAATGTAAATTATGCCTATGTTTTTAAATAGAAAAGGAGGTATTATAATATTTTAAATATTATAATAATTAAGCGAGAAGGGCTTATTACAAAGAAGGGAAAAATAATTGATGAAAAACCCATGCAAAAGTATTATTTAATACTAAATTAAATAATATTTAAAGTTAAATATTATATTAATAAATAATTAAATTTGAATTTGGCTAAGGCGCAAAAAATTCAAATTTAATATTGGAGGCATATATTTCTGCCAATATTTTTAAAGTTACCTTGGAGCATATAAAATGAGGAAACAAGAATTAAAAATGCAATTCGAATGCTTCAGAGTAGAAGCACATGCAAACAAAATCGAACGGAGGAGAGATGAGAAATGTGTAAGTTTCTCATTCGTTAAAACGAGTGCAAAGGAATAAAAAAAGGGTGGCGAGTGTTTTGGTGCAGCAAGGGCTGGTAGCTCGAGTGGCAGGTGGGTCCTGCATTAATCGTTGGTAGAAGGAAGTTACGGGGTTTGATTCCCCCCAGCACTGATTGAAGGTTTTAATTTTCATTTTCAGAGGCAACAAGTATAAAGGTTGTGAGGCTAAAGTTTAGTCTCAACCAATTGGCTAGCACAAGTGGTCGAGCATTGCGCTTGGTGGGCTAAGGTCGAAGGGTCGATTCCAGTCTGTGACAAAGCAATTAAATTTTTGGTAAAAGTATCCACCATGATGAGTTTATAAGGTATGCACTGCATTATTGATTGTTGGCTATATTATATTTGGCGGATGTTAATTTGAACTATGGTTTGAAAATTAGGAGATATAAGGAGAAATATTTTTGCATTATTTTAAATGTTTGAATGGCATTTATTTTATGAGACTGGAGTGATAAGTGTGTAGATGGTTTATGCATCATTGTTATTCTTTTATCTTTGAAAATAAATTGGAGTGAAAATTATTTTGAAACAGTGGAGATAAAATATGTAAGAGTCTTGTTATTTGATTGTAATTCTTATTTTATCGTAAGGAAAATTTTTGAGAGAATTTTTACATTATCCATAAAAACTAGAGAAGAATTCTAGAATATTATTTTCAGAATTCTTTGAGCATATTGTTGAGGGAATATTGATATGGAGGTTTTGAGATAGACTATTGTTATATAACCTTAGAGTGGCACAAAAGGAATTGATTGTGAGTAATACAGGTTTTGAAGACATATGTCCATCAAAGTAAAGAGGTATGGGCACATCATATTTTGTTTGAAGTGTTTGTTGGATTAAATGTTGTGAAACATAAGGTGGAGTGAAAAGGATTGTTTGATGAGCATTGTTGGAAATATTTGAGTGAGTTCTATGTGCTTCATTGTTGAATGTTTGGAGAACATTTGAGATAGATATTATGAATTATTTGAGTTAGGGTTTGAGACCTACATTATGCTATTTGTTGGAAGTAGTGTGAAACACTTGGTTAGGGTTTGTAAGCAAGTTGTGCTTCATTGGTTGAATGATTGAGTGAAATATTAAGCATTGGTTTTGAGTGATATTGAAGTGAATGTGCAAACATTAGAAATCAGAGTTGTGAAAGTGACAGACTTAATGATTGAGTAGAATAAATTAAGTTTTTGATAGAGGACATCATTCTCTATATGTTCTAGAGGTTAAACAAATTCTAAATAGAATATGTCTAAACTGATTCAAGTTAAAGGAATTACTTTTAAGGTTAGACAAATCATTTGATAACATTGTGTGAAATATTTGAGATTGATTGAGCATATATTGTGAGCTATTTTGAGCATGTGTTAGAGTAGATTTGAGCAAGTCTTTGTGAAGGCTTGAGAGCAGAATTGAGCAAGTCTTGGTGAAGACTTGAAGGTAGATTTGAGCAAGTCTTGGTGAATACTTGAAGGTATATTTGAGCAATTCTTGGTAAATACTTGAAGGCATATTTGAGCAAGTATTGGTGAAGACTTGAAGGCATATTTGAACAAGTCTTGGTGAAGACTTGATAGTAGAATTGATCAAGTTCTTGAGAGGACTTGAAGGTATATTTGTGCAAGTCTTGGTAAAGACTTGAGAGCAGATTGAGAAAGTTCTTGAGAGCACTTGAAGACAGATTTGAGAAAGTCTTGTGAAGACTTGGAATAAATTTAAGAGTAGGTTTAATTTGTTCAAGCTTTGTGTTAAGGCTTGGGACATATCTAAATAGAGTTGGTTGGTGATTTGAGCAAGCTTTGTGTTAAGGCTTGAGGACAAAGTTGAGAAAGAGATTTGTGAGTAGAGTTAGAGCATATTTGTACTACACTTGGGATAGATTTTGGTGTAGATTTGAGACAGAGTTGAAAGAAAGCTTTGGAGGTGATAAATTAGAGGAAAATAGTCTCCAATAGATAGAGATCCATTAGCTAGGATAGTGAGGATAGAGGTCTTATGTGGAGAGAGATCCACAAGCCAAAGAAGTGGGGGCAAAAGTCTTCTAGAATATCATCAACCAAAGTAGAGGGGAAAGAGTTCTCCTATGGATAGAGATCCATGAACCAAAGTATAGGGGAAAGAGTTCTCCTATGGAGTGTGATCCATGAACCAGCTAGAAATATAGAGTTATTCTATGGAGAGATCCACTAACCAGTTGAGGAAATAGAGGTCTCATAGATCAAGTTCCATGAACCATATAAAAGGGGATAGAGTTCTCTTGTGGAGAGAGATCCACAAATCATAGTATAGGGGATTTATGTCTCCTTTGGATAAAGTTCCATAAACATTGTATTAGGAAATTGATTCCTAAGAAGATTTGTTGAGAAAATTTAGTAGAAATATTTTCTCCATGGAGTAGCCCACATTTGGTGAACCATGTTAAATTGGTGTCTCTATTGTATGTGATGATTTATGCATTGCTTTGATTATTGCTATTTATATTTCCATTAATAATATTGGATAATATTGTTTGGGAAAGAAAAGTGAAATTTTATCTTGTACTGTTCACCCCCCCTCTCAGTATAAGCTTGTGTTCTTCATTTAGTGTCATTTATATTCATAAATATGAGATCTGATCAATTATAGATCCCAAAATACACTAACACCTTTTTGTAGGCCTAAACAAGTACAAAAATATAGTTTCAAGCACCCAAGTGATGGCTCACATGCAAGAAGCCCTTCTACACTGATGGAAACCGAAATACATCAACGAATGCATCATATTCACATTGAGAAAAGAGGAAAACCTTGCTTGAGAGAAGCTCATGTTGTAACCCCTTTAAAATCAATAAAAAATATTCAACTATATTCCATTATTTTTGGAATGGTGGCTTCCACTATTTACATTCTGGCACGCTTGATGAGACCCCCACAAACTATTTTAGATTAGCTCCATTGTTGTCTAATTAATTTTATGACATACTTTTTATGTTGCAGATGCTATAAATCCAGAGAAGAGTTCATATCAACCCTAAGACACACTTCAAGCCCATCACTACAAATATTTAGCCTTCTACAACCATTTTGCACACTGCCATGAAAACCTAGTTTGGACACTATCATGCAAACTTGGTTTGCACACTTCCATGCAAACCTATCAAAATCGCAAAACTCCACCCAATAGAGAAAGGAAGGATCATGCAGTATACTTGGCATCAAGTATTTTACTCAAAATTATTATTTTTCTTTATTTTTCAAAGACTTCTAATTTCTTGTTCATATTGCAAGCATTATATTATATTTCAAATCTATTTCAAAAGCATTAGGTTAGCTTTCAAATTTATTTTTGAAAGCATTAAATTAGATTTCAAATCTCTTTCAAAAGAATTAGGTTAACTTTCAAATTCTTTTTTGAAAGCATTAGATTAGATTTCAAATCTCTTTCAAAAGCATTAGGTTAACTTTCAAATTTCTTTTCAAAAGCACTAGCTTAGATTTCAAATCCCTTTCCAAAAAACTTAATCAGATTTCAAATCTCTTTCCAAATAATTATATTAGATTTAAAATCTCTTTCAAAAGCATTAGCTCATATTAAAAATTTCTTTTCAAAATCACTAGCTCATATTTCAAATCTCTTTTCAAAGTACCTAATTAACTTTTAGATCTCTTTCTAAAAGTACCTAGATAGATTTTAAATCGCTTTCCCATGCATCTAATCTTGCATTATTTCAAACCTTCTAGGATAGATTTCAATTTCAAAAGGTATCTAGATTTAGTGTGTTTTGAAAAGGAATTTAGCTAGAATTGCTTTCATATCATCGATAGTTAACTCACCACCACACACTCATGTTTCATACATAATGGTAAGATTGGAATTCATCACCAATACCCACTCAATATTGGTGATGGTGGAATTCATCTCCTTCCACCAGCTCGCCCCCCGTAGTCACAATAGTAGCCCCCTAGGAGTGGTTTTTCAGACTTTATCACCAGAATATCCCCTACTCTTGAGATTGATTTTCTGGATTTCATAACTGAAAGGGACCTTTGAAGTAGGTAGTTTTAGAAATCCCCTTTACCATAGGGCTTTTCAAATAATCAGTGGATCCAACTTATCATTACTGTGCATTCCTTAAACATGAGGGTTAAGCGACCACCCTGTTGGGCCAATAGCAACACATTGAGAGCATGACCTATTTTCATCAAGGATTTTGACTCATTAGAGCATTTTGAGTCTCCCCTCTTTGGATACCATTTTGTTGTACTTTATTCTATTTAGGTTGTCATTCACCCATTGGACACATAGTTCTATTCTGCATATATTTGGATGGTGTAGAAGATTCTATGCTACGGTATACTTGTTTGTTTTAGCATCCACCCATTCCTATTGTTTGTTATTAAAGTGGTTCTATCATAAAAACACATAAAACAACAAAAATATTACTTTTATTTTCTTATAATTGATTCCAGTTACGTTCTTGTTGTAAAGCAAAAAATGACAACACCAAATAAATAGATAACATAATCAACACAAAAACTTATTGCAAAAATGAAGACAATAAAATTGATATTATTATGGGGGGAGCCTTGATATCCAATGTTACAATATGAACTTGTATCGATACAATAATTACAAATCTAGTGTTTTGAAACCCTTATTCACAAGTGAACATATGGTGTCTTCTGCATCGTCTTCTACTCCAAAAAATTTTATGGGTTGGCTTGTGCATCCCTACGGGACCACTCTAGCTGCAACAACTTCCAAAAATGTGGTACTTGCACCTACAAACAAAAACCAACATAAAATTGTTAATAGCACCTACAAGGGCTCCACTATGTGAGGCCCTCTAAATAGTAAAAACTTAAAAACCCTAATGTTGCAATGTTAAACTATAAACTAAATGCAAAAACATAAAGTAATGCAACAAAATATCTTACCTTATCAAGAAAGTGGATGTGATGTTGATATGTGCTATTGTTTCTATGTTTGGAAGTTGCATGAATATCCAAAAGCATTTGAGGGCTTACATACTGCAAATAGGCTGCACGAAATACCCAAAAGTGTTCAGGGTTGACTAAAAATTCCTAATAGTATTTAAAAAATACTTAGTAGTGTTCTAAAAACTTTGGGAAGCATTCAGGTATGGATGGAAGTGAGGCAATACCATATCTAGTTTGTGATGGTTTTGTAGCAGTAGAATTGAAAGGTGTGATGGTGGTGATGAGGGAAGAAGATGATAGCAAAATGGCTAGGGTTTGTGAGTGGAAAAATGTTCAAATTTAGGACCTTGATTCATCAAAATGAATCATCTTTTATAATCTTCCCTTGATCATGTTAGGGTTTCGATGACACCAATGGGTGGTCAATATTAAAACATGAGGAAGGGTTGAGATTGAACTTGAGCATGCGACATGGATTAAGATGGATGGGTGGTTTATATTAAGTCATGGTGGATGGATAGGATTTATTCACATAAATACATATATTTATTAAATATATATATATATAAATATAAATATTTATATTTATATATAGAAATATAAATACTATATATATATATATATATATATATATATATATATATATATATATATATATAATGGAGGGCTATGATTGGAGGATACAAATGGATGACAAATGACTATATTTTGGTGTATACAAATGTCCCTTTTATATTGCTTTGCATGGAACACAATGCAAAGCAAAAATATGAGACACCTGGTTTGGTGTGGTGAAGCATCTTTCTTTCCTTGGAGCACAAAGAAGATCTTGGAGACAAAGAATTTGTTGGTGTAGCTTACCCCCTCAATTGATGAATGAGTGAAAAATGAGTCTCACGAGCCAATTGATAGAATTGTGGGTAATGATGCAGGTGAATTATGTAAGTGCAAGTGTATGATGTAAATGCGGATGATATGAATGATGTAAATGTGGATGATATGAACATTGTAAATTGATGTCATTTTTGCCCCAAAAGAGAAAAGGATTTTTGTATAATGCAAATGGTTGATTCTACTTTTTACCCAACAGAGAAGGGTTTTTTGCCAAGTGTGGATGTAAATGAAATATTTTTTTGTCTCAATAGAAAAAGGGTTTTTGCCAAGTGTAGATGTAAATGAATTTTGTTTTTGTCCCAACAAAAAGGGGATTTTTTCCAAATGTAGATGTATGATGAATGATGTAAATGAATTCTATTTTTACCCCAACAAAAAAGGGATTTTGCCAAATGTAGATGTATGATGTATGATGTAAATGATGTATCCCAATGTGGGAACTCAAAATAAAATTTAGCTACCCCAAGTTTGGGGTGATTCCATGCTATTGGAAAACATGCCAATTGGCATCATTGAAATGCAAAGTGATGAAAATGCAAAAATAAAAAGAGTCAACCCTTGGAGGACCGACTAGTGATTGTAGGATAATTCCCTCAATTGGAACCAATAAACCTAGGAAGGGCCTATGTCTATGATGACTATAAATGTAAAATAAGTATTGACATGTGATTTTTCCATGTTTTAAGCCCCACGAACAAGGCTATCAATGATAGCTTTTTGAGCAAGTTAACTTGGGCATAGTCTCACTCAAAAAATTAGTAACCCAAAATGATTTTGTGTTCAAAAAAAAGGATGTTGAATGATTATGGGAAAGTGTCCTTATGGTAATTTACTCATCTCACCAAATTGCATGGACAACTGATCGATGCAATAGCCAAGGGGATAGAGTAGACCACTAGATACGAGGTTCACTTGAAATTATAGGTGAATTTGGAAAATTGTTAAAGCAAATGCAATGGTTGATGGATATGAAATGAAAATGTGTTTATAAAGAATGCATTGATGATTGGATTTCATGAGTTTGTAAAATTTTGCATTGTTTTGGAGCATTTTTTAAATAATTTTGAACAATTTTACAAAATTTTGGTTGCAAACAAAATTTAACCACCCAAATCAATCCATGTTATCATAACGAGTGATGAAATGATGAGATGGATGATTGGAATGATGAATGTGATTTTTTTATGAAATTTTGGATCGTTTTGAGGCATTTTGAAGTTCGTAATGTGATTTCACAACTTTTGGTCGTAAGCTAAAATTAAGTGCTCAAATAAATTTTTGATTTCACAAAACATGATATGATGATGGATGTAATGTGGAGTGATTTTATGGAGGTAAGCTATGTTTTGGGACCCTTTTGGCACATTTTTCTAAGTTTATAAATCAAACACATGCTAATGTTCATGTCTGGATAAATGCAAACAAGTCTCTGTCATGCTACAAACGTTGGTGAGCATTTGGGTGCACCTGTAGAAACCTATGGGAGTTTGAGTGTGCTCAAAACATTAAATAAAAGATTTATAGGGGTAAAATTGATTTCATTCTTGCATTCACAAGTTCCAGAAGCTATGTATGAATAAGGGTAAGTGAGTGAAGTAATGTAGTGGAGTGAAGGCTATGGCGATGGAGGGAGTGGATGTAGCAGTAGGAGGAGAGATGCAGGTGGTTGAGGTAAGTGCCATTGGAACTCTTGTTTGGACTTGTGTATTTTTATTTTGCATTAAATGTGGTATTAATGTGCTTGCATTATGTATGTGTTGTGCTATAGTTGAGGATTTTAGTTATATAATGTCCCACCCTGGTTTTGATATTTCTGCCTTGCAATTTTTTTTGTTTTTTGGGGTTTTATGATTTTTTGTGTTTTTTGAATGTTCAGAAAATTGCGAACAACAATATTCAAAATGCTATAACTTTAAAACTACCAATCCAAATGCTTTGAAAATTGAAACATAGATAATAGACATATATAGCTACAAACCCAATGAAGGAAATGGTAAAATAATCAAGTACCCAAAAGTTATTAAAATCTAGAAAACGTAGTTCAGACTCAGTCCAACAACACAAAAAACTTGATTTATTAATAATATCTTCAAATACAATGATTTCTCCAGCAAGCAAATAGCCTCAATGTCTTCCAAAACCCTAGGCACCAAGGATGAGAGCATAAAATGATCAAGAAATGGGGTGATTCCTCTGCACAAATTCCCATGTTGCCCTCTATGGTAAGACCAGGTACAACAGGTGTACAACCAACAACCAAAGTGTCCCAAAACTACCTCCAAACACTCCAAATCCAATCCAAATGCAATCGTTGGGCTGAAAGAAATATGGCATCCAAGTTTACTCTGAAACCCTATCAAAAAACTCCAACAAAATGCATTGAATGAAGGCCAAATGGTACGACCCTACTGGAATGGCAAGCACAAATGAAGAACACCCAAAAGATACTGAAACCCTTCCAAATAACACTGAAAATTATCAACAATTGAAGCTCAATACACTCCCTGAAGTAGGAGTGCCAAATATCAACCTGAGGAGGTCTTCCACTCCCGAAGCTGATGTTCTTGATGGAGGTTTTCATCCCCAACAAGCTGTAGAAACCCTGCAATCCAGCTGCAAGTCTTCTCTCCACAATACCAAGCAATATCAAATCCCAGCATGAGCAAATGAGAGGAGAAAATGTTCTTTTATTTGCCTTCTCAATAGGGTCGACCCATTTTGGGTTTGCATAGAGATTTTAAAACAATTAAAATATTTTCTTTTCTCACCATGAGGGTGGCGTCCACTTATTAAGTCACTTTTTTATATTTGCTTTTTTCTCCTAAGTGAAAATAACACCTTATATCCCCTTTTCAACATAACATAAAGTTAACTATATAAAAATTAAATAATTAATTTAACTTTATATAATTAACCATTACACATTAAAATTTTAGACCTCATCCACCAATTCCACCAACTGATCATAGATTTGGACACCCATTTGGAAGACGAATCTCCTCATACCCTCTATATCACCAAAAACCCTAAAAATTGACTTACTAAAAATAGTAAGTCCACTCTCCCATGCTCAAAACACCTCCAAAAATTGGCAACTAAAAACACACAACATCCCGATGAAGACCAAACAACCCCCAATGGGCCCCCACACATCTATCCTAGCCTACGGGAACCCGTGAGTAGGCTAGCCCTCTGAACGATCACTGACTGATTAGGAAGGGGACATTATAGTCCTCCCTCCCCAAAATTGCTTGTCCTCAAGCAATTGGAGTGTTGGATGCTGTAAAATCTGCTCGCTCTCCCAAGTAGCATCCTCAACCGACAAATCCTTCCACTTAATCAAATACTCTTTGATCACCCATTTCCTGAGAGTACGCTCTCTACTATCTATGATAGCTTCTGGAATGAGTATCAACTTACCCTCATCATCCAAGGGTGGCAAAACTGAAGAAGGCACCACGTTATGACCCAATGCCTTCTTAAGGCATGATACATGGAACACATTATGAACTCTGCTACCTGTCGGTAATTCCAACTCATAAGCCACCTCCCCAACTCTCCTGGATATCCTGAACGGGCCATAGAACCGTGGCTTAAGCTTTTCTGCTCCACTCTTCTTGAGAGTAGACTGTCGGTAAGGCTGCAACCTCAAGTAAACCATGTCACCTACCTCAAAACTGTGCTCTATACACTACTGATCAACATATAACTTCTGCTGATTTTGTGCCTATTGCAAGTTCTCTTTTAGTGACTTCATTATATCTTGATTGTCTTGCAATAACTCCTTCACCTTGGGCACTCTACAATCACCTAGAAGCAAATCCACAAAGTTGGGAGCCTCATACCCATAAAGAGCCATGAAAGGTGACATCTTAATCGACATATGATAAGTGGTATTGTAACAATACTCACCAAGGTGCAACCACTTGATCCATGCCTTTTGCTGCCCTACAGTGTAATTCCTCAAATAACCCTCCACCCATTTATTCACTATTTTAGTTTGACCATCTATCTGTGGGTGGTAACTGGTGCTAGGAGTGAGTTCTATCCCACTCAATCGAAAGAGCTCCTACCAAAAATTACTCATGAACCTATTGTCCCTATCGCTCATAATGTTTTTGGGAAGCCCATGTAATCTGAATATCTCTTTGAAGAACAAATCAACAACCTGTGTTGTAGTATATGTGGCTGCAATGGCAAAAAAATGAGCAAATTTTGTCAACCTATCAACCACAACATAAATGCAGTCCTTCCCCTGCACCTTAGGTAGCCCTGTGATAAAGTCCATGGAGACACTCTCCCATTTTTGACTGGGAATCGGTAGGGGCTGCAGTAGACCAACTGGATAGGTATGCTCGTCCTTATTCTGTTGGCAAGTGACACACTCCCGAACATACTTAAGGACCTCATCCTTAAGTCCTTTCCATGAGAATCACTCTCTCACCTATTTGTATGTCTTATAATACCCCTGGTGACCAGCCATAGGAGAATCATGGAAAGTCCTCAAAATAGTCACTTTGAACTGAGAATTAGGTACCAAAAATATCTTATTTTTGTAAATGATCAAGCCATTAGTCACTGTATACCTATCATCCTATTTGGTACCATCAATGATGTTGGAAGCCCATTCATCCTTTGCATAATCTGTCATAATTTGTTCCTTCCAATCTATTGTAATCTCCCCCAAAGCACACAAATGAGGCCTCCTAGACAAAGCATCAACAACTACGTTCTTTTTTCCTTTGACATAGATAATGTCAAAGTCATACACCTGTAACTTACCCATTTCTGTTGTCTTTCATTCAAGTCCTACTGATTAAGAAAGTACTTCAAACTGTTATGATCAGTTTTGACAACAAATTTACCACCCACCAGGTAAGGTCTAAATTTGGCCAATGCATGCATTATGGCCAACATCTCCTTATCATATATAGAATAGGCCCTCTCTGCCCCCCTCAGTTTCCTACTCTCAAAGGTGGTCGGGTGCTTATCCTACATCAACACTACTCCAATGCCCTCCCCTAAGGCATCACACTCCAACTCAAATGGCCTAGAGAAGTCTAGGATTGCAAGAACTGGACATGAGCACATTACCTTTTTGAAATTATCAAAACACACCTGTGTTGAATCTATCCATATGAAGGCTCCCTTCTTCGTCAAGTCTGTAAGAGGTGCAGCAAGCTGTGAAAAACCCTTGATGAATCTCCTATAGAAACCACACAACCCAAAGAATCCCTTAAGCTGAGTGAGATTGGTTGGGGGTGGCCAATCCATTATTGCTTTGATCTTATCTGGATCCATTTTAACTCCTTCTGCACTAATGATATGACCCAAATAGAGCAACTCAGTCAGCCCAAACTCACATTTAGACTCCTTGGCATACAATGATTCCTACTCTAGGATGCTTAGCACCTCATCCAAGTGTCTCAGATGCTCCTCCCAAGTTCTGTTGTATATCAAGATGTCATCAAAGAAAATCAACACATACTTACGGAGCTGCCCACTGAAAATTGTGTTCATACATGATTGGAATGTGGCTGGAGCATTAGTCAAGCCGAAAGGCATGACAAGAAACTCAAAGTGTCCAAAGTGACACCTGAAGGCCATCTTCTCAATGTCACTCTCCCTCATCCTGATTTGATGGTAACCTGACCTGAGATCAATCTTAGAAAAATAACAAGCCCCATGTAACTCATCAATTAGCTCATCGATCCTGGGAATGGGATACCTGTTCTTTATTATATTTTTGTTTAGTGCCCTGTAATCAATGCACATGTGCATTGTCCCATCCTTCTTCTTGACCAAGACCACCGAAGATGCAAAGGGACTCTTGCTAGGCCTGATGTGTCCCATGTCAAGCAATTCCTTGATTGCCTTTTCGATCTCATCTTTATGCCTTTTTGGGTGTCTATAGGGAGTGGTGATTACAGGTTTTGCTCCCTCTTCCAGCTCAATAACATGTTCTATTCCCCTTTTAGGGGGTCTCCTAGGAGGTATACTAGCGAAAACCTTACTGTGCTTGTCCAAAAGTACCCGAATATTAGGGTGATAGTCCTTCCCCTATTGCTCACCAACTGTAGGCATCATAATACATTCTGCTGCCCACTCTATCTGATCATGCCTAAACAATCTCTCCATCCTCTTGAGAGATACTACTCTCATGCCTCCATCTGAAATGCCTCGAAGGACTATCTTCTTCCCTCCTGATTCGAACTTCATCTCCATACTATGCAAGTTCATGGTGAACTCGCCAAGGGTATGCATCCAATGCATACCAAGGACCACGTCTGTGTCTCCAATCCCTACAACATAAAAATCATCCTGGAGGTCATATTCACCCATCCGAATGCGAAGATTGGGAATCTTCCATGTACAAGTAAGAGTGAATCCATCTACCATCATCACCTTGAACCCATCGAAAGGTTTCATCTACAAGCCCCGCTTGGCTACAAGCCCCTCATCTATAAAATTATGTGTAGCACCTATATCAATGAGTGTAGTAATCCATTGTCCACTTAACACTCCTCACACCTTAAATGAACCAACCTTCTGGAAACTACAAATTTGTGCCACAACTCCCTCTTTTTCATGTGTAGCCTCAACATCTCCATCACTATCTGAGCCACTACTATCAAAATCATCCTGTTGGTCTGATTTCTCTATATCTGAATATGTAGCTAAAAAATACTCAATCTATTTAGCTTTAGCTTTCATTGCACACTTGTGAGATGGATTCCATGGCTCCCTACACTGAAAACATAATTTCTTCTTCCTTAGCTCATTCCAACTCTCACTGTCCACTTTGCTAGGAGAATATTTAGGTGGGTTTGAATTCTTTTGAAATTGTCTCTTATCCTTATCCTTCTTATGCCCGAAACCCTTAGACTAAAATTTACTCCTGGAAGTGGATGACTCCATATCCCTAGCCTTGTGAATGGCTTCCTGCAAGCTGGGAGGATTAAGGGCTTTGATCCAGCCCTTCAATGGATCGGACAAGCCATCAATGAACAACACTATGAGCCTCCTCTCAAAAATATTTGTAACCAAGACTGAGAGCCTCTAAAAATCAGCAACATAGCTCTCTATTGAACCCCACTACTTGAGTTGCACCAACTCCTTAAAATGGAGCTCTGGATCCTTCCTATCAAACCTCTCAATCAATATCTCTGTGAAGTCTATATAGGAGGTAATCTGACCATGTCCAAGGGTGATCATCCCATGATGCCACCACTCATGTGCTAGACCATCTAGATGTAACGCTGAATATTTGATTGCTTCTATCTCAGGCATCGGGTTCAACTAAAAGTATGTGTCCAACTTTTGGACCCATGCTCTAGCAATACTCTTCCCGGATCCATCAAAGTATGGTATAGAGAGTTTGCTAACCCTCTTCTAAAGCTCATGATTATGATGCCTTCCCCTTTGTGGCCTATTCTTGGCTCTCCAATCTGCATACTCTTGGAAGGACAACTCTGCTCTAAATTCAGGACTAGAATTTTCCCAATCCCATAGAATCTGCTCCTGGAAGTCATTTTGAGTAGGCTCCTCTTCAGGTTGCACCTCAACTCTGGGTGGAAAGGTGGGAATCAAAGGTCTAGTGCTCACTTCCCTAGCTCTATAATTCTGATCCACACCCCCTTGGTTCACTGAACCCTCTCTATTTCCATTATTTCTATTGTTTCCAGCCTCACCTCCTCGCTGCCCATTATTGTTTTGATTGTTTTGGTTGTTGTTTGCATTGTTACAAACCATTTGTTGGGTCACTAGTGCAACTAATTGAGCCATACTCTATTGAAGGTCACGCTGCCCCCTCTATAATTCTATTATGATCTCTCTATCTGTAGGCCCTCTGTTCTCTCTATCCCTATCTCTATCTCTATCTCTATCACCCATGTTTTCTTCCTCTCTCCCTGTTTTTAAAAATGTGTCAAATGGGTCTTCGTCTATATTGGGATTAGGCCTATTTCTCCATAAGTAATACTGATGGCCACTTGGCTGCATTCAAACCCTTTAGGATGGTAAGAAAATGTTGTGCTCTGATACCACTATAATGTCCCACCCTGGTTTTGATATTTCTACCTTGCAATTTTTTTTGTTTTTTGGGGTTTTATGATTTTTTTGTGTTTTTTGAATGTTCAAAAAATTGCGAACAACAATATTCAAAATGCTATAACTTTAAAACTACCAATCCAAATGCTTTGAAAATTGAAACATAGATAATAGACATATATAGCTACAAACCCAGTGAAGGAAATGGTAAAATAATCAAGTACCCAAAAGTTATTAAAATCTAGAAAATGTAGTTCAGACTTAGTCCAACAACACAGAAAACTTGATTTATTAATAATATCTTCAAATACAATGATTTCTCTAGCAAGAAAATAGCCTCAATGTCTTCCAAAACCCTAGGTGCCAAGGATGAGAGCAGAAAATGATCAAGAAATGGGGTGATTCCTCTACACAAATTCCCACGCTACCCTCTGTGGTACGACCAGGTACAATAGGTGTACGACCAACAACCAAAGTGTCCCAAAACTACCTCCAAACACTCCAAATCCAATCCAAATGCAATCACTGGGCTGAAAGAAATATGGCATCCAAGTTTACTCTAAAACCCTATCAAAAAACTCCAACAAAATGCATTGAATGAAGGCCAAATGGTACGGCCCTGCTGGAATGGCAAGCACAAATGAAGAACACCCAAAAGATACTGAAACCCTTCCAAAATAACACTAAAAATTATCAACAATTGAAGCTCAATACACTCCCTAAAGTAGGAGTGCCAAATATCAACCTGAGGAGGTCTTCCACTCCCAAAGCTGATGTTCCTGATGGAGGTTTTCATCCCCAACAAGTTGTAGAAACCTTGCAATCCAGTTGCAAGTCTTCTCTCCACAATACCAAGCAATATCAAATCCCAACATGAGCAAATGAGAGGAGAAAATGTTCTTTTATTTGCCTTCTCAATAGGGTCGACCCATTTTGGGTTTGCATAGAGATTTTAAAACAATTAAAATATTTTCTTTTCTCACCATGAGGGTGGCATCCACTTATTAAGTCACTTTTTTATATTTGTTTTTTTCTCCTAAGTGACAATAACACCTTATATCCCCTTTTCAACATAACATAAAGTTAACTATATAAAAATTAAATAATTAATTTAACTTTATATAATTAACCATTACACATTAAAATTTTAGACCTCATCCACCAATTCTGCCAACTGATCATAGATTTGGACACCCATTTGGAAGATGAATCTCCTCATACCCTCTGTATCACCAAAAACCCTAAAAACTGACTTACTAAAAATAGTAAGTCCACTCTCCCATGCTCAAAACACCTCCAAAAACTAGCAACTAAAAACACACAGCATCCCGATGAAGACCAAACAACCCCCAATGGGCCCCCACACATATGTCCTAGCCTACGGGAACCCATGAGTAGGCTAGCCCTCTGAATGATCATTGAATGATTAGGAAAGGGATATTACATTTAGAGGCTCGACATTGGTTCTTGCCCACCATACTAGGGTTGAAAAAGGTGTTGCGGGAGGAGCATTGGAAGTGGTTGGAGATCATGGAGTTGGCTAGAGCTACTCGAATTTACGTGGTGAGGGCTGATGAGGGGTATCTCTCTACATTGTTAGAGATATGGGATCTAGATAGGGTGACATTTTAGATCCCTACTATTGAGGTGACAATGACACTTGAGGATGTATATCGTATTATTCGAGTCAAGTGGAGGGGTTACATGTAAAGGTTGGACACGATAAGGATCATGAGATGAGTTATATATTTGGAGATTTATGGTATAATATGAGTGTGAAGGGTGGGGGGATCATGTACTTAGCGATGTATGCCAAGAAGGAGTTGGAGGTATTTCCCACCTTGATCATGTTCCTATTGTCCAACATAGTGACATTGAACAACACTAATGAGCTTCAAGTGTATGCATGGGAACCTACTCTACTGGCTAATTTAAACTTGGAGTTGTACAAGGTGAGGAGATTAGGGTGGAAGGGGCTAGGTTGTAGTGTACTACTATAGTGTTGGAACTCATAGCACTTTAGTGTGGATTGGCCTATGGGCTTGCATAGTGAGGCATGGGATGGGGAGCAGCCTTATGCTTTGATATAGTGGGTATTTGAGGAGATTCAATCGATTCATCCTAGCTATACTTGCCAAGAGTACAAGGATCTATGGGTAGGGCTAACACCTAATCAGGTGCATTGGAGACCATGGTGAGGTGCCAATTGGACTAGTGATAGGGAGAAGCTTCAAAGAGTTTGGTAGGATAGATGGGTGGTTGGGTGGTATAGTAGTGAGATGAAGCTGATCCAGTTCTTAGGGGTGCTATGGTATTTTAGGCTATGGTAATGGATTCGTAAGGCACCAATGTTGTACAAGCACCATCAAGATGAGATGGGTATGCCTTGTGTGGAGGTATGGTAGGTGATCTATGAGAATGATGAGGAGATAGACATCCCAGATGTGGATGATGTGGGAACTCCCATTGATTATGATGTATGGTTCACTACACAACCACCATAGGTACCTAGTTAGGTGGTGGATGAGGATATTAGGTATGATGATGAGGTAGAGGCCGAGGTGGAGGAGATAGATGAGGCTCCCATATGTTAGAGACATCATTGGTATAGAAGTTAAAGGATATGGGTGAGAGATGTAATAGTGCAGCCTCTAGATATTGGAGGTGATGATGGTGGCTAGGATGACATGGAGAAGGTTCCTAAGAGGCCTCTAGTTTAGTATAAGTAGGAGTGAATGAGTCTTGAGGCTAAGTAAGATCAGCTTTGGTAGATGGTGGTGGAGCGATATGTAGAGATAGCTCAATTTCAAGTGGAGCTAAAGGTATGAGTGGTTATAGGTGGATGTGGGGATAGGAACCTGAGGCTCCAGGAAAAGCTAGCACAAAGGGACTATCATAAAAGATATGATATACCATACCTTCAATCCTAAAAGGGATACATCCAGGAGTTGGAGGATCTACTGATGCAGCACAACATTGGACTACTAGATTTATCCTCTTCCTTCCTATCTGGGATTGATAGGCATAGTGAGTCTAGGCATAGTGGCTCTAGGTCTAGGGCTCCTTTAGGATCACAAGGGTATTTCTATAGGTGTTAGTTAGTACTGAGATGTATTTTTTATATATAAGTCTTGGCATTCCATTGTATATAACCTTCAGGTATTCATTTTACATGCAATATTTATATATAGACATGGATTTTACTTTTGTGTGAATGCTTTTGTATATGTGTGATGGATTATAATGCAATGATAACGTGTATGAATGTAAATTAAATAATACTCTAATAATAATTCATAGTTTAAATTTTACTTGACCATGTATAGCATTGTTGTTTAATCAGGGGCACCAAAATTGTGGCATGTGAAATGGAAGACTCATGTAATGATATGGATGTTGATATGGATGTTAATATGGATGTTGATATGGAAAACTAATTGTTTTGCAGAGACTCAAACATACTAGTGATATCAAACAAACTCATTAAATTTTGTCTAATTTCTCTAAGACCAAATGTGTGTGCAGTGAATTAATTTACAAAATCATGAGTTTGGTAATGAATCAATGCAATCAAGAACCATTGTGTGTGCAAGTGAGTTAATTAACCCATATTGAGTAAATTGAGATGAAACCTATCATGGAGAAGACCAAGAAACTAGCTTGTTCGTATGTGCGGTTAGAGGTCTCTTCAAGTGATATGTGTCATCATGCATGAGCATACTCCACTGCCAGTCAAGGATCTGTAGCCCTAGGTGAGATTAGCTCCATAGTCTAAGAATCTAATATCTAAGCTTTGGAGATTCAAACTACCTAATCGTCTAACTAGAAATATAGTTATATTCTTATAACTTGAGGATTTGTGGTGTATGATATGTAAAATATTTAGAGCTTTTGGGAATAAGATTCTCAATCAAAGTGTGATGAGAATTTTACCCTATCCTTACTACTCAATATTGTATTTGGAAGTAATTGTGGTAGTTGTAAAAACCACTATTTTTTATTTTTGGACTATGTGCATAATGGGACAAGTAAGGAATACCCTTTTCACTTTGAGTTTCAACCCAATCATGGTATTATCTCTCTTTGACACAATATATTTTTAAGATGTGTGTTTATGTTTGGTTCAATAGTGTTAGAGTCAATTCCTAGAACTCAAGATTTTTCTAGTAAAAATGTGTCTTGGTCCTAAATAAAACTTGACATGTATTGGAGGTTACTTGAAATAGTAGGAGTGGTTGAGTGACTGAAAACACCTAGGAATTATGGAAATGTGATTTGCAAATGATAATTTGACTTTATGGAATGGTGCAATGAAATGTATGATGATTTCAAGGTGCCCTTGATTAAGGTAGCAAAACTTTATTGAACCAATTATTATCTAAACTGAATAAATTATTAGGCAATAGATGATAATATATTATTTAATAATGTAGGAAATATATACAAAGTGATAGGCTATAGTTAGCCTAGAGAATCGCTAACTAATAGCTAACCAACGCACTTAGAAAAATAAGTGCTAACCTACTAAAAATAATATGGTAACAAATAAGATTCGTTGACAATGTGAATATCTAACCTAGGGTAGAATATCTAACATAGGAAAAACAAACTAACTACCCAGGAGAATCAATATATTACCAAATAAGATAATAGTACTCTAACATCCCACCTTATTATATTATTGGGTAATACATATAACTATCCCAATACATTAAAGAATAACAAAAATGAAAGATGTCTTAGGCTCTCGCTCTAGCTCATGGCTCTGGCTCTAGCTCTGGATTGAAGGTTACTACTGGATGAGAACCTCTGGGTCTATCTCTAGATCTACCTATGAATCTGCCTCTAGATATACCTATAGATCTACCTCTAGTAGTTTGTCTTTGGGTCTGTCTTAAGGTTAGTATCTAGATAATGACCTCTGGGATGACCACTCGGTCTATCACTAGACCTGCCTCTAGGTCTATCATAGGTTTTACCTTTTTTTGTAGAAGTCATACAACATTGCTTTCATCTTGTTCCATTGTGTGAGATTTTTCCATCCACAATATATATGAACCTTGTTGGTCATTTTCATTTTGTACCAAAAATTTGAAGAAGAGTGATTTATACATCCACATGAGTCACAAGGATGTAATTTCCAACACCTAGTTGCTACATGTCTTGTTCTACCACAATGACTGCAACAATGATTTTTAGGAGTTGTAAGAGATTTAGGGTTTACAAACATGGTTTTACTGGTACTTGCTTTTCTAGAATATCCAAGGCCTTCATTCTTTGCCCTAACATTTAACATTATTTGAGTTTTAATTTCTTTTTCATGTTTACCTAATCTCTCACCATTGAATTCCATTTTCTTCATCATTTTGGATCCAAATACTTTGGTGTGTTTTTCAAAACACCCAATTTCATCTACTTCATCAATGATTTTAACAATATGATATTTGTCACTATTGATGAGATTATGGAGTTCATTTTTAGGAGGTTCAGTTTTTAAGTCACTGGTATCACAAGAAAAATATACTATTATGATGAGATCACCTGTGCTACAACTGATATCTACCATTGAAGGTATGAGGTTTCCTATATCACAACAAGCATTTGCCACAATGGGCTGAAGGTCACTCGTGTCACAACAAGCATTCACCACAATGGGATGAAGGTCACTTATGTCACAACAAGCATCGATCATAAGTACCATTTTTCCTCAATGATGTCCCTTTTCACTTTACGTTGGGAAATGTCAAGATAAACCAATGACATGTATATTGCCCTTATAATGCCAATAGGGATTAGAACACCATTTGTCTGAATGTCTTCACAAGACATAGAATCATCGAGTATGGCATCTACACCACTACGTAGTGTGAGAAATGTGCCATTCTCATAAAAATCTGGCCCATCCATTTCTGGTGGAAAGTAAGGACCTTTAACTGATATTTCACATACATCAGTTTGTTTTGGGGTATTATTATTCTTTGATTTTTCCATTTTATTAAGGTATCGGTCACTGCCAAAAATGCACCTTTTACAATGAAATTTTGCAAAATAATGAACTAAGGTGTCGATCGCTGCCAAAATAAACCTTTAAAAGTGGTTCCCCCCTTTTTGCAAAATGTTCTTGTATGGAGAAAAGAATGATTATCCCCCCATTTGTTTGAAAAAATTATGGTGGACGAAAAAAATATTCAAGAAAAAATTTATGCACCTGTGGAGGTGGCAGGGTTTGAACCGCAAACCTCATGTTAGGAAGTAACTTTAGAAAAAGGCCTTCCAATTGACCTGAATACCCTTTTTGGTGGAGCCTAAAGGAAAGGAATTATCCTCTATTGGCACCCTTGCTCTACGAGTCAATGTTTTACCTGCAACTAAAACTTCTTGGACCACAAATGTTGGTTTGCACGATAGCTAAAAACAAAATTACAAACATCAGGCTAGGAATAAAACCGATTGCAAACAATGACTGGTTCAGTTCCTTTTGCCACCTTGGTTTTGAACCTATGATATCGTTGGAGCAGTAATGATATGGAACCATGGCTACAAGTAGTTTATGAACTTGCAACTATTGATTACTTACAACCACCTAGTTGGGAATAGAAATGCAACCCTAAAAATACTTGCAATTTCATGTGCTTTTGTAATATCGACAAAAAAAATATGCTACAATGGTTCGATCATTGGTATTGTTGTGATGCCAAAAATAATCAGAGCATACAAAATGAGCTTGCAAATTAGTTCCCACGATGTTTGGTTCTCACCAGGTGAACACGATTTCCCCATAAAAATTTGTAGAGAAACTTAATATTGTCGTCGGGCAGTAAGGAAAATACTCCTATGGTGTTGCAATACTTGCATCAATCCACCGTAGAGATCTACAAAAGACACTAGGGATTTCATTGGCAGTCAATTTTTTTTGTCGTTAGAAGCGATAGACTTTGAGCAAATCTACTATATTCAAATGTAATGACTAACTGATCCAAATCTGCAACTCCTCTCACGTGGAATGTTCACTATGATGCTAGATATTTGCTTGAAATACATCTCCAGAAGCACCGAACGTATGCAATCATGAGAAGAATTCACACACTATTTTTGGTGGTAAATCTCACCTTCAAGCACTATTTTGTTGAACAACGAAGGTCAATTTTAATGGATCGGTGTCAATGTAGGGTTGCATCTCTTTGGGCATGTGGTTGAATCTATAGACATCGATCTTCAAAATATTCCCCCAACGCTGCAAATAAATGGTGGAGAAAAAAATGATCATTATTTGATCGAATATCCCTTCAATGGTGATGAACTAAGGAATATGGTAAAATAACTCCTACCGCTTATGCATAATCTACACTGTAACACACATCTCTATACCAGAAAAATCACTAGGAATGGCAAAATTTGTTCTACAAATCATAAATTGTTGGTTGTCTACAAAAAGAAATTACATGGGGAATTATGCGTACTAGTTGTACACATCCTGCTAAAAAAAATCAACAAGAAGCCGCAAAGTTCCTAGGGAACATGATTTGTAAACTCACTTAATTATTCCCATAAATTGGTGATCTATTCAATGAATCGCAAGAAGAACTATTATGCACTCTAGGATATTTATCCCACATGCACACAGGGAAGAAAAAAATATGATTTAAAAGGAAAAAATAATTCCTTTGTCTAGTCATGTCACCTTTAGGTTTTCATACCCTTACTGCATCACCCTAGTCTAGTGATCACCTAGTATCCATCAGTGTGGGTCCTTGTTGAGCCATAGGTTCTTGTACACTATGTCACACACTTTGAGTATATCATGTACATGGAGGTGCATGGAAGTGTGTGTGCTATCTCATTCTAGGTGTGTAGTTAAGCTATCCAAGTCTTGAGAGGATTAGCTTGTCCAAGTCAGATCTATCAGTGTCAACCACCACATCATATCACATGCACTCATCTAGTCAACATATTACTTGTTTGCAATGTCCATGTAGGTTTTATGTGTCACATGTCAATTTGGTTGGCCTATCATTGTTGTCTACCATCAGGTCTGCATGTTAGTCTAGTCTACCCATCCATGATGGTCAACATCTAGTAAACATCGAGCCTTGCTCAGGATCTGATTTAGATCCTCATCAGATCAATTTCAACCAATCGTCTAAGCCTCCTATCACCAAAATATCCTTTGGAAAGTTTTCCCAGGTCAACCAATCATGGTTGTAGAGATACGAAATGAGCTCAATAAAGTTAGCTCTGATACCATATTTTTTTTGGTAGATAAGATACTATAGCATTAATACCAAGTTTTACAGGTTGACCCAAAACCTTTTATAAAAATCAGCCCAGGGTTGTTGATGAACATGTCCTTACTAAGGATCCTATATATGTAAAATCTACATACCGCCAAAGCCATTACATCCGATAAGGCACATATCCTGTTATCAAAAAGAAACTTTCCATACAATATTTTGGAAATACCCCAAGAAAACACATCTGCATCATAATTACAAAAAAAGAAATAGATACATATCCCTTCATTGAAACAGTGGAGAAACAAAAAGCTACAGACACACATAGCAGAGTACTAAAAAAAACTTCCACAAGCTCTATATTGACAATTACTCTTAATAATTCTTTGGTAATTGCTTTCTTCCATATATGACATGCTTTGGGACCACATCCCATCTTGGCCAATCAGCCTTGGAGAAGTGAACCTGCTGGCTAGATTTATGGTGGTGGTTATCTGGTGGTTCACATGGCTCTGTTTCGAAGTCTTATATTGTCATTTCTTTCCTGCCCTGTGATTATCAACAAACTTCAAATTACTAATATGACTAGGGGCCATGTTATCCGACATGTGACTGTCCCCATTAGTCTTTGTGGTATTTCCAACAAGCATCCACCAAGACTGATAGCTCAAATAATTTTTATTGTGAGTCCATTTCAAAAAAGAGACAAGAATACTCATAGTCTTCGAACTTACAGTGCCTTCCCTATTGGTAAATTTGACTATCATTCTTAGAATTCTTGTTGAATAAGCTCCTCTACTTCACTCGAGATACCGTATTCCCATTTGAAAAGTTTGTCACCATCAACACCCAAATTGGCTAGCTTATTAGCAAATTTGTTAGCTTCCTAAAAGACATGTTGGGATTTTTTGTCTTGTCTTCCCTAGAAAATGATCCTAGCCTCTTCAACAATTGTTTTAATCCTCCAAGGATGTGTTTTCCAATTATTGAGGAGATTTATAACATGCATAGAGTCTCCTTCTACAATCAAATTTCCTTCTAAGTCTTGAGTCATTTGAAGGCCTCTCCACATAGCTCTAGCTTTAGCTTCATTGTTCGTCCTTGTTCCTAAATATTCAAAAAATGCAAGCATCATATTTCCATTATGATCTTGCACAATGCCACCAATGCCTGCTCTGCTAGAATTGTCCTTAGCCACTTTATAAAAATTAAGCTTAAACCAACCCGTAGGAGGTGGGGACCACTTAATATTAGCTCTAGGGTTCACTACCCTAGGCATAGACTCATCTAACAAGGTTAAGCTTAAATATTGAGCAATCATGGTCTCCTACAGATGAGGTTTACGACTATCAAAAGGGATAAGGTTCACATTCTCGTTGGCAAAGGATAGGATCTTGGCAATGATAGTTTGATGATCATGGATAGACTCATTAAATATTCTATGGTTCCTTTCTAACCACACCTACCAAAGATAGTGATTGAGATCAATTTTCTACATGTATCTAAGTATTTGGCTTGAAAAGGTTCAAGGCAACTGGATGAACAAATCAAGTACGATGGTTGGTTTAACCCAAGAAATATTGAAGGCCTAAAAAACCCCACTTAGGACAATCAAGGAAAAAGGGCACTCAAGGAAAATGTGATAAATGGTCTCCCAATTAGCCCTACACAGATAACAGTGATTAGTGATATAAATACCTTTACACATCATATTATCTATGGTTAGAATTCTTCCTTGGATAACCAACCATGAAAAGACCGTAATTTTGGAATTAAATTTTTTATCCAAACTAAGTCCTTTTGGAGGACAAAATCCTCGTCATTAAGCATAAGATTGTAAGCTAATTTAATAGTGAACTTCCCATTTTCCATAGGAGCATAGGTCACTTGATCTTCCTTGGGTCTCATGGGGATAAACTATTTCTTGAGAATGTTACAAAGATCATTTGATTCTGCTTGAAATCCCTGAATCCTTATTTGTTTCCACTTCATTTTTCCTCTGTCCTCAACCATATAATCAAAGACTTTTTTGTCAATGAGTTCTTCTATGATATCTCTAATTCGAGCTAAGTTAGGATATTGTATCAGTGGTTCGTCCTTAGCCCACCTGTCATTCTAGCAATTTATCCTCTCACCATTGCCTAAAACCCATATTAAATTTTTTTTGATGATTTCCTTACAATTGAGAATTGCTTTCCAAAATGCAGAACCTCTGATTGGAACTGAGTCACTTAGAAATTCCATATTTTGAAGATACTTTCATTTGATGATAGTTGTCCATTCATTTTCTTCACCAAAAATGAGGCACCATACCTGCTTAGCTAGTAAAGCTAAATTCATATGAGAAATTCTCCTTAGACCTAAACCCCCATTTTCCCTGGGTCTACACAATTTGGTCCGTCCTACAAGGTGTATCTTTTTTTCTCCTCTGATCAAGTCCATAAAAATTCTTTTTGGAGTTTCTCAATTTTCTGGAAAACCTTCACAGGGGCTCTGATACCATATTAGGTAATAGATGATAATCTATTATTGAATAATATAGGAAATATATACAAAGTGATAGGCTATAGTTATCCTAGAGAATCACTAACTAATAGCTAACCAACATGCTTAGAAAAATAAGTGCTAACCTACTAACAATAATATGATAATGAATAAGATTTGTTGACAATGCGAATATCTAACCTAGGGTAGAATATCTAACCTAGGTAAAACAAACTAACTACCTAGGAGAATCAACATATTACCAAATAAGGTAATAGTACTCTAACATAAATGACCCCCTAATATGAAATGAAATGTGTAAATATGGTTGTGAATGCAATGTATGAAATGCAATTTTGGAAATGTAATGTGTGCAATGCAATGTGTGAAATGTAAAATGTAAAACGTAATGTGTGAAATGCAATTTTATTTTTGTATATTAGCCATGTATATATACATATATAAATCAAATTAAGCATATAATACTCTCAAGTGGATGATGTTAAGTGGTTCGGGCTCTTCGACTCCCTCTAGACTAGCAAGCCTATAAGTTCCTTGACCCACTTTTTGAGTGATAATGTATGGACCTAGCCAATTAGCCATGAATTTATCATGAAGGTGCGATAATGCATTGGTATTTTATTGATTTTCCTTAAGAACAAGATCTCCTACTTGGAATTCATGTAGATGAACTTTGGCATTGTAAGCATGCTTTAGGAAGTCCTAATAAACTCGTAAATGCTCTAAAGCATTGACTCACCTTTCATCAAGAAGCATGAGTTGGTCAAAGCATGCTTGTCTAGCAGCATCGTCATCTATGAATTCCTAAAATAAAATTTGCAATGAGGGGATATCAAGCTCAAGAGGTATAATTGCTTCAACTCCATAGACTAGTGAAAATGGTGTATCCATAGTAGGTGTGCATATGCTTGTTTGATAAGCCCATAATGCCAAGGGGATTTGAGTATGCCAATCTCGATGATTTTCTTTGACTAGTTTCTTGAGAATAGAAATTAAGGTCTTGTTGGTAGCCTCAACTTGTCCATTTGTCTATGGGTAGTAAGGAGTCAAGAAATTGTGTTGGATATTATATTTCTTGCAAAGTGCTCAAACATCCTTTTTTTGAAATACTTATCATTGTTAGAGATGATTTTTGAGGGAATACCAAAATGATAGATAATATGATGAAGTATAAACTCCATAATTCAAGGTCCTATCATACTGGTTAGAGGAATTACCTCAACCCACTTTGTGAAGTATTCAGTGGTTGTGATGATGAATGTATGTTATCTTGAGGAAGGAGGTGAGATTTTTCCAATCAAATCAAGACCCCATTGTGAAAAGGGCCAAAGGCTTTGAATAGGCTGTAATGCTTGTGATGGCACATGAGTTAAATTAGCATGTTGTTGATATTTTTGACAATGCTTGACGTAAGTGCAATAATCATGTTCCATGGTGGGCCAATAGTAACCCATGCATAGAATGAACTTTGTAATGGCCATTCCACTAAAATGACCACCACAAGTACCATCATGAGCTTTAGCTATGGCTCTTTGTGCCTCTATAGGCTCGAGATAATGAAGGAGGACTCCATCATAACCATGTTTATACAACACATCCCCCAAGAGAGTAAAACGAGCTACATTTTGCTTGAAAGTGTATTTAGAAGTCCATGACATGTCTGATGGGAGTGTTCCAAACTTGAGGAAGGCTATTATTTGGTTGGACCAAGGCTCATACAAATCTGAATGGATAAAGCAAACATCCTTCTCATCCTTAGATTCAACATGAACAATTGTAGATTTAGAGATCATTGTGACAATGAGTGGTTGTACCTCTCCTATGGAGTTCTTTGGAATCAATGATCCTAGAGAGGCCATCACATCTACAAATCTATTAGTCAAACATGGCAAACTATCGATTTCATACCAATCAAATTTAGCGAGCAATGTCATTGCTACTTCATGGTAAAGCTTTATTGTTGGTTCCTTGCATTGGTATTCTCTATTTATTTGATGAACAACAAGTTGGGAGTCACCAAATATCCTGATACACTTTATGCCCATAGCTATGGCTGCTTGAAGACCTAATATTAAGGCTTCATACTCTACATTGTTGTTTGTGCATTGGAAGTCAAGTTTGAAAGATAGGGGAATAGGTACCCCCTGTGGTGTATGAAACATGACTCCAGCACCTTGACCTTTTTTGCACTTAGAACCATCAAAGAATAGTGTGATATCGACATCTTCCTTCAGAATGACATCTTCTTCTTGTTCAGTGATAGTGAATACCAAATCATCTAGGAGCTCAATAATCAAGGGTTGATCACTAGGAAGTGGAGCTTCCACAAGCTGATCGGCTATGACCTGACCTTTAATGGATTTTTGGCTGATGAACTCAAGATCAAATTCAGTGAGAAGCATTATCCATTTTGCGGTGCGGGTGTTATTGTAAGTGTGAGACATCATGTAACGCAAAGGATTTTCATGAGCTATGACATATGTGGTGTGACTAAGCATGTAATGTCTGAGTTTCTTAGTGGTAAAAACCACTACTAAGCACAATTTTTCCATGTAAGCATATCTGGTTTCATAGCTTACCAATGTTTGACTAATGTAGTAGACAACTTGCTCTCGATTATTTTCATTCTTTTGTGCAAGCATTGTCCCTAATGCAAAGTCCATTGCTGAAACATAAATATGGAAGGGGACCCCTAAATGAGGAGGAGTTAAAACTGGTGGAGAAGCTAGGTATTTCTTGATGTCATCAAAAGATTTTTGGCACTCATCTATCCATGAAAATGTCACCCCCTTTTGTAGCAGGTGATTGAATGACCTACATTTGTCAGAAATTTGTATAATGAAATGATAGATCGATTGGATCTTTCCTTGTAAACTATGCAATTCCTTCAAGTTTTTTGGGGAGGCATCTCCATGATGGCCTTGAATTTGTTTGGGTCCACCTCAATGCCTCTTTTGGAGATAATGAATCCTAGTAGTTTTCCTAAGGTGACACCAAAGACACACTTTTTGGGGTTCAACCTTACATTATGCTCTAGAAGTCGATCAAAGACTTTTTCCAAGACACCAATGTGCTCTTGTCGAGTTTTAGATTTTGCCAAGAGATCATCCACATAATCTTCGATGATCTTATGCATGTAATCATGGAAGATGTATGTCATGGCACGTTGATAAGTGGCACCTACATTTTTGAGGCCAAAGGGCATCACCTTGTAACAAAAAGTCCCCCAAGGTGTAGTGAATGTTGTTTTGTGTTGGTCATCAAGATTGATTCGAATCTGGTTGTATCCTAAAAAACCATCCATTAGAGAAAGCATTTCATGGCCAGCACAAGTGTCGACAAGAGTATCAATGTTTGGTAGAGGAAAGTCATCCTTAGGACACGCTTTGTTAAGGTCTCGAAAATTAGTGCAAATGCGTATCACCCTGTTAGGCTTGTGAATGGGTACCATGTTTGAAAGCCACTCAGGATAATCAATGGGTACAATGAAACCCACATCTAAAAGCTTTTGAAGCTCTTCTTTGACCATGAGGGCAATGGTAGGATGCATCTTTCTCAATTTTTGTTTGATCGACTTAGCATCAGGGTGCAAGGTGAGATTGTGGACAACCAAGTTAGGGTCAAGACCAAGCATGTCTTTGTAGGACCATGCAAAAATGCCCTTCTTCTTCTTGAGGAGAGCAATTAATTGCTCTTGTTCATCTACGGATAAAATTTTTCCAAGTTTGATGATTTGAGGATTGTCTACGTCTGAACTAAGGTTCACATCGATGGTATCTTCAATGGACATATGAGAACCTTCCTCAAGATGATGGGGCATTGGGATCAGATGAATGTCATCTATGACATTATCAAACTCTTCTGACATAGTCTCTTCCATGTCTGCCTGGAAAACCTCAAGATCTAAAGGCGAAGGTGGAGGTGATAGAGGAATGTAGTTGGCTAAAGCCCTTAACAATTCCTCAGAAAGGATGAATTCAAAAAAGGATGGAGGTGAGGAAATCTAGTCCATATCAATAAGGCTCATGTCAATTGGAATTGGCTTTGCCAAATCGTATGGATTACGGAGTGGGGTGAATAAGTCAATAGGATTCATGTTAACTTAAAGGGGAAACTGGTGGTTGGCAATGTGAAGGATGGATAGATCCTATCTGCTAGAACCGATGCAAGAACTCTGGGAACCTGAACAATAGTGAGCAACACAAATAAATGCAATAGGAAAAAAGCCATGCACATGCAATGCAATGATGATTTTTTTTGAATTTTTGTTTTTTTTTTTATGTACATATATTACAAAATTATCTAGTGAGGTGGATCAATGAAGTGGAGGTGGTTCACCGATTGGTTCAGCTTGCTCCCTAGGGAGGAGAAAATGAAATATGGGCTGATGGATGGGGAACATTATGAGGTAATACTCATCCTATTTAGTGAATGGAGTGATGGGTGTCGATTCCTCATCAGATTCATCAGAAGCTATCGACATAACATCATATTCTTCATAGATTTCCTCCTCAAAGTCATCGGTGTGATGGGTTTCTTCTTCTGAATTCAAATGGATATTTTGAAAAGCTTATTCAAAAGAAGAAGTGGAAGAATGAGAGTGATAGCCTAAACCTGAATGGTCATGCACTTCTCGATATGAAGTATCGATGAGCTCATGCATTCCCTATTCATGTCATCCTAGGCCATATCCTTACCAATTGACTCGATGAAAGTATCAGGATGGAAAACCTGACATGTGTTGTATATTGGCAAGGGTTGGTTGTTTGGGTTCATCTAGGGAAGATGGATTGGATGATGAATCAATCCCCCCATACACAAAATTGATGTTGTTAGGCATTGAACCCATGTTGTACACTGCTCCTATGGATAAGGGTGGGTCACGTGGGTGACCATAATCCCTAGTGGTTTGGATGCTAAGTGGTGTAACAATAATATCTTGGACCATGTATTCACCAATGCCAAGACTAGTGAGGTGGACCACAACTTGGGATGATGTGGAGGTGGATGTGGAAGGCTCATGATTGGCTTGTGGCTCCGATAATGGGAGAGGTGTGGGCTGGAATGGCATCTCACAATCCATTAATTCGACTTGTGAGACATCAACTGATGTGGATGAAGGTGGATTTGGCTGAGGTGTTTGATGAATGGGTGATGATGTGGAGGGAATAATGATGGGGGATGTTGATGTTGATGATGTGGACAATGTGGATTGGGCTCGACCACATGTACATGTAGTCGATGGTGATGAGGATGGGGGCATGAAGGTGGAAGCTTGATGTGGGGTAGTGATGGGGAGCTCCTCAAGAATAGGAGCTTTGGATGAAGAGATGGATGGTGTGGTGGATGATGTGGTTGATGGGGTCAAGAAAAGATGAGTGGATGGAAGAGTGGATTCATAGGGATTTGAGATGAAATTGCAATACTTAAATGGTTTGATGTCCATTGGTATGCAATGAATTTATCCCTCATGTACATATTTTAGACATTGATGGAGTATAGAGGGGACACATCTCATTTCCCTAATCCAAGGGCATCCAAGGAGTACATTGTACGCCATGGATCCTTCCAAGATGTGGAACATTGTATGCAATATTTTTACCCCCACTTCGATGGGTAAAACAATAGTGCCAACTATGGAACAGAGAGCATCATTGAATGCTTTCAAGGTGAAGGTGGATTTGGTTATATGAGATGGTGGAAGATCAAGATGTTGAAGAGTAGAGGTGGTGATGATATTGATGGAGGAGTTGATATCAATCAAAACTTGTTTGAATGGCTTCCTATCAATTTGAGCCATAATGTGTAATGGAGGGTCCATTGATTCTGATGATATTGGTTTGATTTCAAAATCATAAAATGTAATGGAAGGCTCCACACATGTTCGGATATTCCCCATAAAATTGCTAAAGGCATTAGTATCCTGAGATTGGAGTTCAATGGATTTTAGAATCTCCATTAATGCCTCATGGTGTGGGGGAGATTGTTGTATTAGCTCATAAATAGATAGTTTGGTTGAAGCTATTTTAAGGCTAGTGGTTAGTCGGCTACTCAGAGAGATGATTGGCCTTTGTGGATGATTGGAAAGATGAGTGGGTGGAGATGGATGACTTGGAATGTGAATTGGTTGGGGAGAATTGGTGGAGAACTGAATGGGTGATGATGAATTGGTAGGTTGAGGAGACACACTTGCCTGAGGTGCTATGGGAGATTGGATAGTCTATTGTTGTGCATTTTATTGATTGGTGCATTGTTGACCTCGAGTGACTACATGAATAGCACCCACAAAACCTTGGTATTGTTGCATATGGTTGACTTGATTAGGAGGAGTCTTGATGTTTGATCCTCCTATTGTTGGTTGCACTTCCTCATGATGAGGAAGTGGTGTTTGATAAATGCCAAGGTTCTGATTTTGTTGAGCCAAGGGACTATCAACCTTGATGGCCCCTAAGTCAATTAGGTCTTGCACTATATCTTTGAATTGATAGCAATTGTTAATGTCATGCCCATTCTATCGATGATAAGGGTAAAATAAATATTCCCTATAGCTTTTGCTACGCTTGGTAGGATCATCTGGTTTAACCTCAGGTAAGGCAAGCTGATTTGTGTCATACAACCTACGAAATATGGAAGCATATGATTCAAACAAGGGTGTGTAATGGTGATTTTGTCGAACAGATTATCGATGTTGATGATTATCCATAGTTGGCATTATGTTATGAATTTGTTGGGGTGGGGGAACCACTTGATATGAAATTTGTTGTGGTTGTTGTTGCATTGATTGTTGTTGTTGAGCCATTACCGGCTGACTCATGACCACTTGATTCACTTGATTTGGCTTAGATTGGCCAGAATAACTTCCTTTTGATTGGCCCTTGTTCTGCCATTCTTTCTTCTTAGGCTTTAGCACACCTTCTTGGATTTTTATTTCCTCAATTATGCTAGCCTAGGCAAGAGCTTCTTCGAATGAGCTATATTGTTGCAATTGTAATAACTAGGAGATGGGTTTTAAGCAACTCTTGGTGAACAATCGAGTTAACTCTTCCATTGGTAGGGAGAATGGTAGTTTTGTGATAACGACCCTCCAATGGTTGCCAAAATCATAGACTGACTCATCATCAAATTGCTTAAGGTTATACAAGTCAGACAATGTGATTTTCTTACGAACATTGAGGGAGAATCTTTCTAGGAATTGGTTTACCAACTATTCAAATGTATAAATACTATGATGAGGCAGATGGTTATACCACTCCATGACATCTCCCCCAATATCTGAGGAAAGGTTCTAAGCATTAAAGCATCTTGATTTTGGATTTTGAAGCATGAGTGAATAAATGTGCTTACATGCTCTCTAGGGTCCTCAGTCCCTTTAAATTTATCAAATTTTAGCACTGTAAAATCTATCGGATATGGTGGTGATGGTACCAAAAAGTGAATGGGTTGATTGATTAGTTATCTTAAAGTAGGCTTCTAGTTCATCATACCAGGAGTGTGTTGTATCAAGCTATCAATCTATTGTTGCATTACCTAAATTCTAGGATCTTCCCCAGGTATGTGGAAGCCCTAAATTACTTGGTGATTGTGTGGAGATGAAGTGGTGAAATGTTGGGGTGTGATGAGATATTGATGGCTTGATGGATTGGATTGCATTTGATGATGTTGGGCTTGATGAGGGAATGATTGTGGGTGATGGAATGGAGATGAGGTTTGAGGACTATGAATGTGTTGACTTGTGGGAATGGAATGGGTGTGGGCTAATGGAGGTGTGGGGATGGAAACCATAGAATATTGTGATACCCATGATGGATTTGAGGTAAAGAAGGTAGGTTGGGTTGGAATAGGCTAGGGCTTAAAATATGCCACCTGTATTTGTTGTTGGGGATAAGAATGAGCATCTTGTTGACCCATGAGCAATTTGTTGAGGTGTTGCCATGCTTGTTGTATGGAAATTTTTGAGGTAGATGGTGTAGGTGTGGTGGAAATGGATGAGGTGGGTGGAGGATAGGTTGCAATAGGGATTGCAACTGAATGGGGGATATTGGATGTAGTGGAGATTAGCATTTGTGAAGCAACATTGACATGTGCTTCATACAATGGATTGCCATAGGTGGTGGTATAGGAAGATGGGATGGAAATGTTTTGGCCACATGATTGTTGTGGGAGAGACAAGTGATGGGAAGGTGCAGATGATGCCTCAAAAAGAGGGTTGGTATACACTTGGGTGAAACTGGAAGGTTGCGAGTGGGAAAGTTCCTACTAAGAAGAAGGATTATGCCTAGGTGGGCTATTGATTTTCTCTAGAACATGGTTAATGGATCTTAGATAAGCTCCAAATTTACCCATATCTATGTAGGTGATGTTAGGGTTGGTAGGGGATGATGGCTTAGTTTTTGGAATGGGGGTATTGATGGCTCTGTGCAACACATCAATATTTGAGGTATACACAATGTGTGAGGGTCCTACAGATAAACCATAATAGCTTGTTTATATCACACTTATAGGATTAACCACAGAAGTGGTGGGGAAATATGTGGAACACTCCATGGATGAAGTGGTTTGGCTAATAGAGGCTTGACTCAAAATATTTTCTTGGCTTCGAGTTGAAACCATAAGCTAATGAGTCGGTTGGGGATGGTGAATGTGTGGAATGTGCAGAAAATATGCAATGGAAATCACATAGAATCAAACAAGCAACTCAATCCTATATTTTGCAATAGATTTTTTTTGTGTGGTTTTGTGTGTTATATTGTGCAAACCTATAGAGGGGGAAAAATGCCCTACCACATATAATTCCCAAAAGGTTGGATCCACAAGAGAGAAAGCCTTATGGGGTGAACCATAGGGGTTGTGTTGTTCTCTACACTTGATGCTAGGGGAGGAAGGGTTCACCAGGAATGGTTTAAGGACTCGCTCCAAGTCCTTAGGATATTCAAGAATGTTTGATGTATTCAGTTTCAAGAAATCACCTAAGTTTGGCCTTTCTAGATCTATGCTATGAAAGATAAAGGACAATGCAAAAATATAGAATGCAAGAATACAAGAGCTAACCTAGGATGATTCTTTCTTTGAATGCTTACTAACCTAGGGTTTTATCTAGAAAACCTTCAAAGCAAGGGCACAAGACTAATGCACAATATTTAACCCTAGATGCACACTATATGCTCTTTCTTTTTAGATGCCTAAAAACCAATATAAAGATTAGATCAACAACCTACAGATTAATTAGACCACTTATCTTGATCTAGTGGTTGATCCAAGCCTTTGCTACCTCTTGTCCAATGATATCAATAATACCTAATCCTACAAGATAGCTTAGAAACACTTTGAAAAATATGATCAGCATTAGGGGGCCTACTTAGGCCATTATACAATAATGCTTGGAGGCACAATAGTCAAGCCCCCTAGGTCCTTTAGATGACCTTTGAAAATATAAGAAAAAATTGACCTTTGGATATTTAATCATAAAATAATAATGCAGTAGAGTAGAAATAGAAAACAAAATATGCCAATATGATCTAGATGTAGTTTAAGACCTTATCATGCAATTATTTTTAGTAGGTTGCCCCTAGTTTGTCTTTGGGTAAAATCATGCCTCGCAGAGAGCGGGTACGATGATGCAATAAGCAAAGTCACGCCCCATTGGGACTAGGTGTGATTTTGCTCCTACATGCAAAAGACCCTAATTTTAGGTCTATGAAGTCATGCCTCGATGATACCAGGTGCGATTTCACCTATGATGCGAGAAAAATAAAAATAAATGCGAAATAAAGTGCAAAAACATAAAACTTAAAATAAGAAACTTGATGGACAATGTAGAGGTAGACAGAAAGGGTGAGATCTCTAGGTAGTTAATCTCTCCTCCTGGACTACGACACGGATCCACCAGATCAAACAACAATCAGATCAATGCAGTAGAAGACCAAATCCAAAATTCGCACTTCGGGGTTAGCTTGCAAAGAAGAAAAGGAAGCAGACAAAAAATAACTTGTGAGCGTGTTAGAATAACCAAGCATGTCTTAGAAATCATAAGTGCGTGAGATCGATTATGTGTGTGTGAAATGTGAGATCATCCCTCCTTTTATAGGTGATATTGAAGGTAAAAAGAGTAGGAAAACCTCGGGAAAGCCGACGCCAAACATGCTAAAGAGAAAAATTAGGGTTTCTAAGGAAGAAACCCTAAAAATGTGAAATCGTACCCCATCCCAATGGGTCACGACTTTTTCTTTCATGAAATCATGCCCCATCTTGACCGAGCATGATTTCACTTAGAAGGGAAAAAAAGGTAGGGCAAGGGGAAAGAGGCCCATCCCTTGCCTTAGGCAGGGGTTAGGGACCTCTTAGAGGGCTCTAGGAAGATTGCCCACTAAAAGTGGGTCAATTTTTCATGTCTACATTTTGCCCCCTCTTTGATGCATTTATGGCCTAATAAATGCGTCAAAGAAAGGATGTAGGCACACACTCAAGGAAAACAACAAGAAAAAATGGGGTGGCTAGTTTAGAAGAAAGGGGTGGTGCAAAAATAGTGTCATTCTAGACACTTTCTAGTCTTGCATGTAAATCGAGGCATTAGGGACTTTAATACCTCTATAGGCTAGGGTGCCCCCTCGAGTTTTATGAGGAAGATATTCCTCATAAAAACTCGAAAGGGTTGATGCAGAAGAAGAAAGAGAGAAAAAAGAAATAAAAATCGAGAAAAATAAGGGTAAAATCTAGGGTTAAAAGGGTGAAAAAGGGTAAAACCCTAATTCATTTTCACTGCATGATGAAGGAGAAAGAGCTCTGGGGAGAAAAATACAATGGTGCTACCGGTGCACCGATCTACGATCGTGAGGGGCAAGGCCGGCATGGAGGTAGACCGAGCATAGGTAGACCCTAAAATATTTTCTTCGCATGTAATTTTCTTCATCGTGTTGTGCATTTAGGGTAGTTTTAGGTTTTTTAGAGATTTTTATGTCGTATTCGATGGTGGGATTTGCACCTAATTGGGGTACAATTTCATGGCCTAACCATAATTTTACCCTAGGCAAGACACAATGAAATCGCACCCAGAGAAAGTTGGGTGCGATTTCATGAAATTGTACCCTCAAAAGAGGGGGCACGATTTCACCTAAGACAAAGCAAAACAAAGGGGAAAAAAAACAAAAGAAAAAGTAAAAAGAGGAAAGAGGAAAGAGATGCAAGCAACATATGAAGTGCAAAGTTTGGATGTAGTCATCTGATGCTTAAATCAAATATTTTAATTTATTTTATTTTATTTAATGAAACTAATGAATTTTTTATTTATTTTTGTGGATGCATCTAGGTATACTCGAGAGCCAAGAGTGGTGGGCATGCACACTAGAGGCTGAGCTGGATGCACTAGGGCTAGAAGAGATGGCTCGGCTAGAGGTGGTGGGGCTAGACCACCTTGCAAGGATGCCTCACATTGAGATAGATAGGGCTATGCTGACAACCCTAGCAAAGAGGTGGTACCCAGAGTCATCCACCTTTCGGTTACCCATAGGGGAGCTCACCATCACACTAGAGGATGTGTGGTAGATTTTGCACATTCCTATCAGGGGAGCACCTATTTATGGAGCACAAGGGCAAGCAACCACTTTGTAATGATTTTTGGTAGGTTGGACCCACTAGGTGCGAGAGAGCACCATTATCATTGATGATTTGGTGGGTCAATATGGGGCGGACCCTCTAACGACCATGCTCTATGGGGCTATGGCTAGGCTTCTGATGTGTCATACTAATAGATGACATATTCCATGGGCCATGGTAGGAGTAGTGGTAGACATGTGACACCAGGGAGTTAGGTTCGCATGGGACCCATATGTGTTGGCCTGCTTGTACAAGATGTTGTACAACATCGTGTATAAGCGACATACAGGTTTAGTCTACACGATGTTGCTCTAGGTGTGGTGTTGGGAGCACATAGCTATTTGAAGGCTAGATGCACTTCTAGGTCCACTACCTAGCCTAGAGTGGCCAACATCATATAGGTGGTCGAGATCCCTGGAGAGGTTTGTGAGGGCCTATGCAAGGAACCTACCACTAGCTAGGTGGGTGATCGATGAGCTTTGGGAGGTGAAGCTCATCTGGCGACCATGGTGCCTTCACCCGAGGTGGGTTGAGGACAGGGTGGAGCTAGCCAGGGTGAGGAGGATCAGGTGGCTAGCAATATAGAAGGGGGAGCTGGAGGTCTACATATTTTATAGAGTCCTATGGTAGTTCAAGATTTTATAGGGAGTCCTAGACCTAGGGGACTACTGGTATCGAAGAGTGACCCAAGATCCAATAGGGGTCAAAGGTGAGCCAGACCTCACTAGGTGGGTCAAGGAGGATTTGGATGATCCTCCCTATGTTGACCTAAGGGTGGACGATGCAGGAGTGGCCATCGGATACAAGCGATGGTATAGAGGAGTCATGTCCTAGAAGGATCTCCCCACTAGTTTTGATATGGAGGTACTAGGTCATGGGCTAGGACATGTAGTGAGATTTTTGAGAGGTTGCTCATCGGACCACTAAGAGGGCATAGTAGGGTCCTACAACCCCGAGATAGAGGTAGTCATATGTTTGGGTCATGGTGGTGGTAGAGGCCACCCAGACTATAGGGACCAAAGAGGGAGGGGTAGGAGGTGCCCCCATAGAGGTTGGGAGGCTACAAGGTAGAGACCCAGGAGAGGCCTCGACATCTATAATGGTAGTTGGCCAGGGGGAGATAGAGGAGCTATGAGCACAGGTAGCTACTCTATAGATCCATATGGCCCAAATCCAGGAGGATAGGGCCAAGAGGCTAGAGGGACTACGAAGCTCACTGAGCATCATAGAGGCTGAGAGGGATGCGGCTTGGGCGAAGGTCGATCGACTCCAAGGGGAGGTGACCCATCTAGATGGAGAGAACTAGAGGGCTAAGGTGGAGGGGATGGATATCATTGGGAGTAACCAGGTAGGCGATGAGATGCAACTACTATAGGTGGAGCTATGAAGACAATAGGAGAGAGGTTGGAGGTAGCCATTCAATGGGCTACATTCTTTGAGATAGTGTATTGTGCAACTATCCCACTGGAGCGGAGGATGTCACTTCCTCCATCCCTGTAGTTAGTGAGTAGATCATGATATCGATCATGAATGGTGATAGCATCACAATAGTTAGTGTAGTAGCCTAGGTTGCCTCCTCCTTAGGATGGGCCAGAGGGAGCAGGCTCCTAGAGCTAGGGCTAGGGACCAGGATCGAGATGATGCACCAATTTTTTATTATGGTGTGCATCCCTAGGTTGAGTGTACTGAGTCTAGATTGTGGTACACCAACCAAACACTAGGATGATGTATCTCTTTATCTCAAGTAATACATAGTTGCTCCTTTTATCTTATTTTGTGTGTAATGTGTGATGATTTAATGTTTTAAGTTTTGTTTATGTTTTGAGTTTATATATTGTATGTTTTATGTTTTTATGTTATGCAAACTACCTAAATGCAAACTACATGAAATGGATGGATGGAAAAATAAGAATAAGAAAGAAGGAGAAGGATGAAGAAGAAGAAAAAATAATAAAGAAAAAGAAGGAAGAATAAGGGAGAAGAAGAAGAAGATCCAAAGGTCAACCAACTAAGACAAAGAAGGATGGGTGATCCATAGTACAAAACTAGCGTAGGTTGCAAGGAACCAATGTAGTTAGATACTATAGATCATACCAAAAAAGAAGATCTAAGCCTGCTATAGGCATAACACTTGCAATAGTGTAGAAGTGTATGGAGTCTAACCCACTATGGGTGGTTGCTCCCTTATTGAATGTTGTGAGGTGATTACCCGCTAGGATGTATGTCGAGGTCTATTGATACCGACCAAGGAGCTTATCCTGTAATGGGGTGTTGAACCTATTGAGTCAAAAGAGAGTATGACCCGATAGAAGATCAAATGTAATACCCACTAGGATGTACAAGTATCCCATGTGGGGTGTAATATGTTGATGAACTATGCAAGTGCTATCCCAGATAGGGGTTTTTGATGAGATGAAGACACTGTGAGAGTGTGTGCTATTGTGGTAGAAATATTGCTTTCCTTTTGAGGTCAAGAAGAGGAGAAGAAGCAAAACATCAAAGAAGAAGTAGAAGAAGAATCCCTAGGTGGGGATCATGCTAGGCATCAAAGTCCTAGTGAAAGTGCAATGCATGTGAGCTACAACCTAACTAGGTATCATCACATGCCATTGTCACAAAATCCCCAAAAATCTATATGCATAGGTAGTCATGAACAATCAATCATGCAATTTTATGACATGCAAACATGCAAGTTATTTTAGATGTCAGGAAAACATGCAAGGATGACAAGCAGCAATGCAATATGAGAAAGCAGGTGGATGCAATGGAAATGCAAATGCAACTAAATGATGGTTTTTTTTAGTTCTTTTTTAAACAGTATTATACTCAATGCAAAATCTAAAAGCATAATTCATGTTATTATAATGAATAAGCATTCCACATTCTATTGCACCGAAGGTTTCCCTAAAGAATATGTTCTCACAATAATAAAAATCACATATCCCATACTAGATAGGATCTATTTAGAAAGAGGATAATCATTAGTGATATAACATTGAGCAAAAGAGCACTTACTAGGAGAGGGATTGCTGCTAAAAATATTTTATTCAAAGGCAGTTCCTCTGAAGATAAAGGTACATGTGCCAATGTGTACAACATCATCTTTCTTATGGGGTAAGCCCATGGTTCTTGGTGATGGTGGTAGCTTAGCTAGATCCAGAAGAGGCTCTTGGAGGAACTAATTATCATGATTCAAAGATGAAAAATTGGATGTATGTTCCTCACTCACTTTTAAACTTTGAAGACTTTCTAAAATTTGAGATGAGGAACATGGAGAAATTATTGAATAAATAGAAGGACATGAGTTAAATTCATATTGAGCTAACTCGATATTTGAACAAAATTCAAATGGTTGAGGGTCACCCGAAATGGTGACAACTTGATTTTTATATTCAAATTTTAGATATTGATGAAGAACAAAAGGGACGTCCTTCATTGCATGAATCTAAGGATGCCCTAGAATGAGGTTAAAATATGTAGAATAATGTACCACATAGAACAAATTATCCAATATTATAGGCCCAAATTTTAAGGGAAGAGAAATGACAACATATGTTTCTTGGGACTCACTGTTGAAAGCTTTTACAATGATATCAGATTTTGTTAAATCTTCCTCTTTTAAACCAATTTTTTGAAAGAATTGATAAATACACAAATTGATGGAAGAACCATTATCAATCAAGACTCGCTTGATGAGGGTGTCCCCAATAAGTGTAGTGATGTAAAGGGAAGAATATCCATGTAATTTTGAGGAAGGTTTATCATCATCTGAGAATGAGACATGATGTATCCCAAAAGAACCTATGACATCAACTATAGCATCAAGGGAGATATCTAGGGAAATTTATTATTGTTTTAAAAATTCCATAAAAGCATTTCTATGATCAGGAGAAGTTTGTAGAAGCTCTAAAATTGATATCTTTGCTAGAGTATTAGCTAACTACTTTTGGAGATCAAATAAAATTTCTAGCTGTGGTTTCAACACTAGAGGTGGAATTCTTGTGGTTAAATATTTTATCTAATTTTTCTTCAAAATTAAATTGGGCTATGATGTTGAACTTTGTCCTTGCTGATTATATTGACTTTGAGCTTATTTTCTTGTAGTTATCCCAACCATGCCAACCACATTGATTATGTTTTGGCAATGGATACTTAAATATTCCCATGTCTTTATTGGTTGTTAGAGATTGCTGAGTAGGATATTGATTGTTTGTCACTTGAGAGTTTTCAAAATTAATGCACCCTACATCAATTAAATCTTGAACCACATGCTTCAATATTACAAGATTTTGTACAATTTCCTTCTACTCTATGATATGCATAATATTGAACTGCCTTATACCAATGAGCTATAGTATTTGGTTGTCTTACTAGAGGTAACTCAATTGCATTGGCTTCTAATAGTTACTTCAAAACTACTTCCATAGATATGTTAATTCTTGTAAAACTCCTTTGAAGAGGTTTTTGAAGTATTATGTTTTTTAGGCTATTAATGACATTATTAACATACCTACTATCACTATCACCTCCTGTGTGCTTATTATTATATTGGGATTTAGTGGGTTTCTCTTATTTAACCTTGAGTTGGCATATTTTAATAAGGGCATGTTTCACTATCCTTGCTAGCTCATTTGCTTGATCAATAGATGTGATAGTAGTAGTATCTAAGGCATAAGATATATGTTCTTGTAAATTGCTAATAAATATATCAAGCATATATTTCTATGGTATAGGATGTCTTAACCAACCCACTAAACTTCTCCAATGAGCTAACAATTCTCAAAAAATTTCTTCTTTGATTTTTTTCATATTATAAAGATCTTTCATTGATACTTCTTTATCAATGTATGCACTAAATTGATGAACAAATAATTTTGTTTTCTCTCCAAAACTCTTTAAAAAATAATTGGGAAACCGATAATATCATTCTAATGCCATGCTAACAATACTTTTTGATAATAACATGTCATCATAAATTAGATCATGACAAGCTATTCAGAATCTTCTTAAATGCTCTATTGGATCTTCTATCCCTTTATAAATTGGTAAAATTGGCATAGGAAAATGCTAAAAATAAGACCTAGTAGCAACAATAGGATCCAATGGTTGATTACACATATCCTTATAACTGTAAGTGAAACCTAAAGGTTGAATCATATCCATTCTTGAAACCAATTGATTCACCATATTTGACAAATTTTGCATTTCTGAATTATTGTTGTGTGTTCCCCAAATTCCCCAAAGAAGAAATGTATGTATGTTGAAATCATGATGTTTGATTTAAGTTGGGAATTTTAATACCTTGGTTATTTATGGTTCTTTGTGAAAATGGATAACTAAAATTTAGTGGGACAAAAGCAATAGTGTTGACATTAGAATATGGAGGAGAAAATTGAAAATAATTTTGTGTGCCACTACTAGTTAGGGGGACTTGCAGATCCCTCCCAATGTTGGTGGTTGTAGTAGTGATACTAGACATTTGGTTTTTTAGATTATCAAAATGTAATTATTGGGATGTAGGGTTCTCATGATTAAGCAAAGGAGACCTAATGGGATGAGAATGAGAAGCATATTATTTTTCTAGATGAGCTTCTTGCTCTATACATTCCAATAGATTTTCCTTATTATCTTTAATGAAACCCCAAATATGATCAAATATTGAGAAGACAAACCCTCCATTGGGTCCTTCATAAGGATCAATTTTTTTATCAATTTCTATATCCACATCATTTTGCTCTTTTGGACCTATATTATGGTTTTACATATCAATATAATCATCTTCAGGAGGAACATAATCATATTCTAACAGTCTCCTCTAAATTCTAAGGAAAGGAGCCATTATATGTAGTGAAAAATAGATAGGGGAAAACACTAGCACACAAATATTAATTTATTAAATATTTTCAAACAAAAGTAATGATCTTGCTTTAAATTTTTCAAAATAAATGAGGTGTTCACATCGGGTTCACTAAATATGTAGAGGAGGAAAACCGCCCTACCACATACAATTCCCAAAATTTGGATCCTCTAGAGAGAAAGCCTTTGGGGTGAACCGCAGGGGTTGTGTTGTTCTCTACACTCGATGCTAGGGGGGAAGGGTTCACCAGGAATGGTTTAAGGACTCGCTCCAAGTCCTCAGGATATTCAAGAATATTTGATGTATTTAGTTTCAAGCAATCACCTAAGTTTAGCCTTTCTAGATCTATGCTATGAAAGATAAAGGACAATGCAAAAATATAGAATGCAAGAATACAAGATCTAACCTAGTGTGATTCTTTCTTTGAATGCTTACTAACCTAGGGTTTTATCCATAAAACCTTCAAAGCAAGGGCATAAGAATAATGCATAATATTTAACCCTAGATTCACACTATATGCTCTTTCTTTTTAGATGCATAAAAACCAATACAAAGATAAGATCAACAACATACAAATTAATTAGACCACTTATCTTGAATTATGGTTGATCTAAGCCTTTTATACCTCTTGTCCATTGATATCAATAATACCTGATCCTGAAAGATAGCTTAGAAACACTTTGAAAAATATGATCAGTGTTAGGGGGTCTACTTAGGCCACTATACAATAATACTTGGAGGCACAGTAGTCAAGCCCCCTAGGTCCTTTAGATGACCTTTGAAAATATAAGAAAAAATTGACCTTTGGATATTTAATCATAAAACAATAATGCAGTAGAGTAGAAACATAAAATAAAGTATGATAATATGACCTAGATGTATTTTAAGACCTTATCATGCAATTATTTTTAGCAGGTTACCCCCAGTTTGTCTCTAGGTGAAATTGTGCCTTATAGAGAGCAGGTACAATAATATAGTAAGCAAAGTCACATCCCATCGAGATCGAGTGCAATTTCACTCCTACATGCAGAAGACCCTAATTTTAGGTCTGCAAAGTTGTGCCTCAGTCATACCAGACATGATTTCACCTATGATGCAAGAAAAATAAAAATAAATGTGAAATGAAGTGCAAAAATGTAAAACTTAAAATAAGAAACCTGATGGACAATGTAGAGGTAGATAGAAAGGGTGAGATCTCCAGGTATTTAATCTCTCCTCCCAAACTATGATATAGATCCACCATATCAAATAGCAATTATATTAATGCAGTAGAAGACCAAATCCAAAATTTGTACTTCTGGGTTAACTTGCAGAAGAGAAAAGGAAGCAGACAAAAAATAACTTGCAAGCATGTTAGAATAACCAAGCATACCTTAGAAATCATAATTGCATGATATCAATCATGTGTGTGAAATGTGAGATCATCCCTCATTTTATAGGTGATATTGAAGGTAAAAAGAGCGTGAAAATATTGGGAAAGCCGATGCCAAACATGCTAAAGAGAAAAATTATGGTTTCTAAGGAAAAAATCCTAAAAATTCAAAATCGTGCCTTATCCTGACAGGCCATGCTTTCACTTTCATGAAATTGTGCCCCATATTGACCAAGCATGACTTAACTTAGAAGGGTAAAAATGGTAGGTCAATGGGAAAGAGGCCCATACCTTACCTTAGGTAGGGGTTAGGGATCTCTTGGAGGGCTCTAGGAAGATTACCCACTAAAAGTGGGTCAATTTTCTGTGTCTACAAAATCTAAGCTAATATGCAAGGTGGACTCTAAATATGGATGGAAAATGAGAATATTTTTGGTGATGAAATCCAAAAATATTGCTCATGGGTTACTATGGTTTCTATGGGGTGATATGACATATGGAGATGAAGCCCACCATTGCCAATCTCAAAAAATAATTGGTGATAAAATCTAACTCACTTGTTAAATGTGTGACGTGAATATTGTGTGATTTATTTTTAATATTTATGTTGTCTACTGTGTTCACTCAATACTAAAAACACCCTATTTCACTTTTCTAAGCTAGAAGCCAAGGACATTCACACCAAGTTCCTCAAAATAACTTAGGGTACACCGCTTAAGATCCACCTTGAATCATCAAGTGATTCTAACAATGGAGGGTTCACCCAGTTATTCTACCTTAATTTATCAAGTGATTCCAACAACAAGAGTGTACTTAGGTATTATGAAATTGTTACAGATTAGAAAATCAAAAAATGGAAGCCTTTAACCCTAATATACAACTATTTATGCTTTTATCATTTCAATTGCAAACAACATACAAAATAGAAAATGAAACACCATAAAACAGTAGAAATCTAAATCCAATGTGATGATGCAACTATAGTGAATGCATAAATGCAACAATACTCTATATACAAACTATATGAAATATGCAAATGTCTAAAAAAAAATTGAACTACTTTTTATAACAAATAATGACTATTTTCCTATTGATTTCATTGTTAAAAAGCAAAAATATATGAAAACAAAATAAAGTTAGGGTTTGAACCAGACTCACTAGGAAGCCTACGTATTTCTTCCCCACTCTCCTAAACGTAAACTAGAATCTCCTAAACATAGACCATAATCTCTCAGATGTAGACCAAAATCTACTGAACATAGACTAGAATATCCTAAACTTTGTAGGGCATCCATCAAATGTTGTAGGGCATCCGTGCGACCACTGATCGAACTCTATTGCTCCTAGAAACCCTATTTTTTTATAATTTTCACATGATCAAACTTCTAGAAACCTAAAAAATAGAAACAAAAACATAAGTTAGTGACAAGCTAAATCAAAATGAGGAACCCTTTGGGGTCCCCACCATGATCACCATTTTGTAAAGCAAAAAATGACAACCCCAAAGCAATAGATACCATAATCAACACAAAAAATAATTGCACAAATGAAGACAATAATATTGATATTACTATGGGGGGAGCCTTGATCTCCAATGTTACAATATGATGTTGTATTGATACAATGATTACAAATCTAGGGTTTAAAAACCCTTATTCACAAGTGAACATATGGTGTATTCTACATCATATTTTGATCCAAACAAGTGTGTGAGTGGGCTTGTGTATCCCTATGGGACCACCCTAGCTGTAATGGCTTCCAAAAATATGGTTCCTATACTTGCAAATAGAAAGTGACATAAATAGGTTAATAGCACCTGCGACGGCTCCATTGTGTGAGGCCCTATGAATAGTAAAAACTTACAAACCCTAATTTTGCAATGTTAAACTATATTTTAAATGTAGAAACATAAAGGAATGCAATAGAATATATTACCTTGTTAAGAAAGTGGATGCAATGTTGATCCATATACCCGTTTCTATATTTTAAAGTCATGCAAATTCCCAAATGCATTCGAGGGATTGTGGACTTCAAATTTGCTACAAGAAACACCTAGAGAAATTCGATGATGACTATGAATTCCCAAAAACATTTCAAAAATACTCAGTAATGTTCTATGAACTTTTGGAGGCATTCGAGGGTGGATAGGAGTGAGGTAGAACCAGATCCGGTTCATGAGGATTTTACAGTGGTAGAAATGAAAGGTGTGATGGTGATAGTGAGGGAAGAAGATGAAAGTGAAATGGCTAGGTTTTTTGAGTGGAAAAATGTTCAAATTCGAGACCTTGATGAATCATATTTTATAATCTGCCCTTCATTGTGTTAGGGTTTCAACGACACCAAAAAGTGGTCAATATTAAAACATGAGGAAGGGTTGATATTGAATTTGAGCATGTGACATGGATTAATATGGATGGGTGGCTGAGATTAAGTCATGGTGGATGGCTAGGATTTATTCACATATATATATATATATATATATATATATATATATAATATAAATATATATATATATATATATATATATATATATATATATATATATATATATATATATATATTTATTAAATATATAAATATAAATATAAATAATTATATCTATATATTAAATAAATACACACATATATACATATATATATATATATATATATATATATATATATATATATATATATATATATATATATATATAATGGATGACTATGATTTGAGGATACGAATGGATGACAAAAGGCTATATTTGGTGTCTACACTTGTATTACAATTTAATAAAAAAAATTTGTCTTAGCACATTCACTTTCTAGTAAACTCTCACTTACAAGATATTTACTGTCTATCACTATAATTTTCTATCAAAATTTATTCACTATTCTAGGTTTACATAGTAGTGTGTGAACTAGGTTCTCATAGCATTGTGTGAACCAAGTTCTCACAACAGTGTGCAAACTTTGTTTTCGTACATAGAAGCACAAAGGATTTTGTGAAGAACACACACTAGTTTATATTTTCATTTCTGAATAATTTTGAACACTCATTTGTGGTACACATTACCATGACTATTCTTATTCATCATGAGGCATGTGAGCAAGTGCATCTTGCTAAGGAGGCTACCCATGCTACCTCCAACCAGTCTAGTGCTCCTCGGTTCACAAGGGGGGCTTCCACTATCACACCTAATATTCTTACTAGTTTTGACCATCTCACATGCACACCATGACCCAAGATGAGAATTCCATCTCAAGTAATATGCCTACCACATCCTCTGGCGAGGATCATCCTCTTCTCCCTAGTTCACCTCCACCTAATCCACCTTCTACCTTTTACAACCATGTTATCTACATAGCTCTGAGAGATCCATCTCCATATCTTATTATTGATAAGGAGACTCCACCTCCTTCACCCACATCTTCTCATATGTCTTTTTAGGATCCATCTCACTCTCTTCTTGTGGGTTATCCCTCCTTGCTCTATCATATTAACCCTAAGACTACCTCTTTTACCCCATAGTAGGGATGGTTTTGGATCCTCAATCCTCCACTTTTGAAACTTATGCATCCTCATCATAGTTAGCATCACAACATTAATCATCCTAATAGTAGTACACTTCACTTACTTCATCCCATAAATACACTTCACAAAAACCACAACAACTATATTCATAACACTCGTATTTTCCATTGTCAGCTCAAACATTGCAGCCACCATCCCAATCACAGTAATTCATTCCATCACAACAACAATAGATCCTACCTCCATAATAATTTTTTGATATGTTTACTACTCCCTCTTTAAAATATTCCACCTTCAATTCTTACACTCCATCACTCCCACCACCTATGTTATCCCATTCCGAAATGTACGATGCTTCATTTTCCACTCCACTTCCACTTTTCACCTTCCTCCATCTACATAGCATTCATTTTTCTATGTAGCATTAATTATTCTTCATTTACCTAAATATTCTCTTCCTTCCTCACTTATTCCATTTCCTTTTCTTCTTTAGCAGCATCATCATCCATTGACAATTTAACTAATCATGCCAATTTTCCCTTTCAAAAATCTTGAAATTGTGCATCCATCACTTCCAAAATGAGTTTCATCTTTGATCCAACTTTTTCCCCATAATATCATCTCTATTTTTTCAAAACTATCACCATTGTATTGGGCTTGAAAAGAGATCTCCAACCATATAATTTTTGTCCAATTTTGACATCATTTGGTCCCTCAAACTACCAAAATACTACACATGGGTTAAACAGTCAAAGTTTGCACAGTAGTGTGTGAACCTTTGGTTTGCACACCTCTATGTGAATATTTAGTTCATACACTACCATGTGGACCTAACATTTTCTATTCTATTATTCATGTTATGCATGGCTATGGCCTTGTATAACACCCATTTTCATCTTTCATCATTCTCCACTTTTCATTTTTCATCATTTTTCAATCACATCATTATCATTCCTCACTTTCTTCATCACCAATTCATCACATGAAGAGGTAGACATTCAACATCTGGACACCACTATGTGAATGATTAATAATCAAAAACTCACTCTTGTAAGTGGTACTTGTCCAAGGAATTTTCATGAAACTATCATTAGCCCCCATTTGCTAGGGCAAACACAACACAAATTCTCTTCTCAATCAAAACTCTAACCCAATCATATTTAGTTTGTTAGGAACCTATGGATTTTGGGGGACTCATGTGTGGATACTATCTATGGGTCATGAATTCATCCACTAAAAAAATTATGAGTAGGACCCATCTATGGTTGACTAGCTAACCCAATCAACTCAAACACCTCATATTTGTCAATGATAAAGTTTATAAGGCATTCATCCCTTTCAAATTTGGGGCATCTTAAATTGATAATGCAAGACAAGTGAACTTGCACTTACTTCTTCCAAACCATCATTCATCATTCCACAATTCATCTTATTCACATTCTATAATGGCTTTGTCCCTTTGTTCTACATCTTCTATAACCAGTGGAGTTTCACCTTCTTCCAACTCCTCTTCCAAAACTAGGGGAGTTTCTCATCTTCTTCCAACCCCTCTTTCAAACCTAGAAAATTTTCACCTTATTCCAAACCCTCTTCCAAAACTAGGGGAATTTTTCACCTTCTTCCAACTTCTTTTCCAAAATTAGGGCAGTTTCTCATTTTCTTCCAACCCCTCTTTCAAACCTAGTAAAGTTTCATCCTCTTCCAACCCCTCTTTCAAACCTAGAAAAGTTTCACCTTCTTCCAACTCCTATTCCAAAACTAGGGAATTTTCTCATCTTATTCCAAACCCTCTTTCAAACCTAGCAAAGTTTCACCCTCTTCCAAATCCTCTTCCATAACTAAGGAAGTTTCTCATCTCCTTCCAATCTATCATTCACAATTTGGAGAAATTTATCTCCTTCCACCACACCCTCCACATCTAGTAGAGTTTCATTTCCTTCCAATCCATAATTCAAAATTTGGAGTTTCTCTCCTTTCAACCACATCTTCCACATTTAGTAGAGTTTCACCTTCCAAACTCCTCGTCCAAAACTAGGGAAATTTTTCATCTTCTTCCAAGTCATCTTCCAAAATTGGGGTAGTTTCATGTCCCTTGTACACATCTTCCACATTTTAGATGGATTTTCATTTCATATTCTCCCAATACATAATTCAAAATTAGGGTAATTTCATCTTCTTCCAATCCATAATTCATATTTGGGAGAGTTTTTCTCTCCTTCTACTACATCTTGCACATCTAGCAGAGTTTCTTATCCCTCCCACAAATCTTCCACATCTAGCGAAGTCACATCCTTCCATACCATATTATAAAATTGGAAGAGTATCATCTCCTTCCAATAGCTCTCAATCAACAAATCCATTGCTAGGCTCTTCAAAAGGTAGCATCCTTTTTTTAATGATTGCATCCTTTGCCTTGCATTCACCTCTTAATCAACACATTCATCAGCCAGGTCCTTAACAGGGTGTGCCCTTTTCGTAAAGGTTGTATTTTTTACCTAACATTTACCTATAAATTCATCAAAACATCATTTATAAATCAATAGGTACTATTACAACAACAAACAAGTACTAGTCTCATAGTCTACCACTTATTACATTCATTGGATACCAAGACATCAATCGCCAATGTCGGTTCCACCATAATTCATTAATCATTTGTAGGTACTAGTAAAACAAAAATAAGTACTAGTCCCACAACCTACCACTCATTCCATTCATTGGATATCAAGGCATCAATTTCTAATGCTGGTACAACCACCTATACCTCATTCATCATCAACAAAATAGACTCTACCAAATCCTTGCGATACACGATCATGTGCGAATCTTGAAGTCAGGAATATTCACACATGGATGTTCAAATTTTGAATTCTACCTCAAAAATTGGTCCTTGACACACAAGGTACTAGTTTTCATCCACCCACATCATTAGGAAGCTAAGTTAGGGTGGTTAAGAGCCTTATGCCCATGGGGATTGCTATCCCTTATACCTTTTAACAAACCACCTCTCACCATGGTGTATGCAAGGTGAAATCATTCATTGTACTTTTTTGGTACCACTAGATTAAGTTTGTGCCTTCATTTTAAAAAGCATCTATATTAAGCATGGCCTAGCCTAGCATAGATCTAGCCATACTCTTAGCCTAGTGTTAGCCTAACATAGCATAGCCTAGCCATAAACATGGCCTAGACTATCATAGCATAGCCTAGCCATAGACATAGCCTAGCCTAGCATAGCATAGTCTAGCCTAGTCATAGACCTAGCTTAAGCCTAGCATAGTATGATATAACCTAGCCTAGCATAGTATAACCTAGCCATAGACATAGCCTAGCCTAGCCTAGAATAAACATAGCCTAGCATAACATGACATAGTCTACCCTAGCATAGCATAGCCTAGCCATAGATATAACCTAGCTGAGCATAGCCTAGCATAGCATCAACATAGCCTAATCATAGACATAGCCTAGCCTATCATAGCATAGCCTAACCATAGACATAACCTAGCCTACCATAGCATAGCATGGCATAGCCTAGCATTAGTATAGCCTAGCCATAAACATAGCCTAGCCTAGCATAGCATAGCATAGACTATCCTAGCATCATGATAGCCTAGCCATAGACATAGCCTAGCCTAGCATAGGATAGCCTAGTCATAGACATAGCCTAGCCTAGCATAGCATAGTATAGCCTAACCTAGAATTAGCATAGTCTAACCATAGATATAGTCAGGGTTATGCATAAGGGGTTGGACTCAAAATGTACTCGTAAAAAATGGTGAATCCTAATCAAAATCAAAGAGAATCCTAAGAAAATCAAATCAATCATCTTCACACCAAAATTTGGTTCATTTGAAGCCTTAAAAGTAAGGTCATATCTGGGGCTAATTTTGACCCATTAAATCACCTTATAACTTCATAAAAACACCACCATTAGATTAGGCTTGAAAATAGATTTCCAATGAGTACAAATATGCCTATGTTTGGATATATATTATGGCGAATTAACCCTAAGAAACAATTGGTCCCAAAAATTTTAGGTGAATGGGCTGATGTCGAGGGTCCTCATATTCGCCAATTTCCAATTTTGAAAATCCTAATATTCACCCAATTTGTGAATATTCACCACTATGCATAACCCTAGATATAGCCTAGCCTAGCATAGCATAGCCTAGCATAGCATAGCCTAGTGATCGACTATAATAGCTTACATTTAATTTTATCAATCCAAGGGTAATAAAGGTTAGATTTAAAGAGTAGCAATCCAGTATAGATTGTATCGTAGGGATCACTACTATGCTTAGTTAAGATTTCTTTTAGTTTTAGGTGTTTGCAAAAAAGTAATAAACAAAAATTAAATTATGCAAGAATGAAAAATATAATGCAATTTGGACTGTCTATATGAGTATGTGTGGATCCACGTATGATTTACTAATGCATTATTTATCTAATATTTCTATAGTTTTATCATATGCAATTTTAATAAAGTTTATGTTCTACTTCTACTCTATGTTATAATTTTATCTACCATGTTAGTGGGGGGAAGAGATTTAGGGACTAACCTTTTGAAGTGGGCCTTGCATTTGGAAGGTTAGTGTTAACCCCTTCCCATTTTTCTACTCTACTTTAACTTCAGTAATCTACTCTCATTTAATTAATCTAATGCTTAATTATTTCATGGTTGCAGGGAAACAAAAGAAATGGAAATTACCAAGGTAAGAAAAATGTAAAGAAATTATAAGATATAGTTACCATATTCAGAAGAAACTATTGCTACTTTATTACTAAAAATTCTAACATACATGGTTGCGCATCCACCTTTCAGAATTGTATCCAAAAAATTAGATTAGGAATAGTCACAGACTAGACATTTTCTTCATTAGCTAGCCAGACCTTTTCAAAGGTCTCCCATGTAATATATAATATGACTTGGACAATTATGGATTTGACTCTTCCATGTATTTTACCATGTGGATTTGTGGACTGATAATGCGACAACTATGTACTAACAAAAATAATCTAAACTAACACAATTCCTAATTTTTCTTGGACTCAATAAACAACCTAAGTGGTCCAAGTGGCACTTTAGGAACAAACTTAACAAAACTATACTAATTTGAATATTTCGCAAGATGTACAATATAACCATATGTCCTTTATTCTCAAGAAATACATAATGATCTTGCATCATAATCTAAACAATCTAACAATATTCTAATCTCACAACTTTATGGAATATCTTTACAACTTTATTAACTATAATATCCACATGAATAATCCTTGACAAGTCAACTAATCATGTTGATTGAAAATATGTTTGCTTCCGTGTAAAAATACCATGTTGTCACTGATGTGGCATGCAACATCGATCAATCGAATTAGTCAAGTTTCTGCTATAACTACTAGTAAAAGATATCTTTGCTAACAGTCTTCAGTAGCTACCTTCTGTAACATACTTCAGTAATTATCTTCTGTAAAATCCATTTGCAACCCAGTCTTCATCCTTGTGACCATATTCTCCTATGCTCAACATTTAGTTCAAGTCTTATTTTTCCGCATCAATATCCCATGAAGTGTTCTTCAACGTTCTCCTATCCAAACATATAAAACTTGCACATATTTTGTGTAAAATTCATGCATTTATCATTTTAACATCATAAATCAAATTTATTCATAAATTATTCAAATAGGATATAACAATTATCAAAAGACATCCATTTTCACATATTTGCAGATAAAATATATATAAAATGTTTCATAATACATGCACATTTTAGCACTCATCATTTCCCCAAACTGAAGGAAGTGTATGTCCTCATGCACATAAGATTAATACAACAATCTTAACGGATAAAACTTGTAATTATAGTAGTTGTATAAATCAAAATTTTGATTTGTAGTAGATAATTAATGCCTTGTTCATGCAAATCCAAGTCTTTATGTTGATATTATATGTAAACAATATTTCCTTGGAATGTGATATACATTTTGATAAGAAGCACAATGCAAATTGTCATTTGGCTAGATAGGGATTACCATCATTACCCTTTTTCAAATGAAATAAGTTGAAGCAAGAAGGTACTATAAATCATACAATGAGTATGTATTTTATCTAATTACTTCCTATAGCATCAACCTTTCAACTTCCATCGATCTAAACCCACTTTTCAATGCAAAACTCAATAGTGCTCCTTGGACTTATTTAGGTGTATGTCAAAACTATGCATAAATAAGACATAACTTATGTAATAATATTATGTACAAACTCATACTAACAATACGAACATCACTATAAATATATATAACATATAAAATTTAAATCAAATTTTAAAATTCATTAATTATTTACTTTTTATTTTTATTTATATATATATATATATATATATATATAATTTATTTATTATTATTATATATATATATATATATAATGAGTATGGGATTGAAACGGCTCCACCTGTATTACATCATCACAAATATAGGATATTATCACAAAATTTCTACCTTTATATCATTTTATATCTATACAAGTTATTTTATCAATACTTAATTTTAAATATATAGATATATTTTTTTATTTTTTAAATCTACTCTTCTCAGCTTATCCTAGTCTCGTTATTTCAGCTTTGAGCTTTGTAGCTGCCTCTCTATGCACCGTGTATGCTTCCCACTCTCAACTCGTTAAATATGTGCTTTCGCTTGCTTTGCAGGATATTATTTTCGGGTGAAGGGCTACAAGTCAAAATGGGGGTAACTGAAGATGAAGTGAACCCAAGAATATACTTCAATGCTTATTTTATGAATTGTCTCACAAGGGTAGTATATTTTTTGAAGAATCCAAGACCTTTTCTATTACGAACGGAGACTTGTATTTATTAATTGAGCTATAATCATCACTTTCAACAATCATATTGATGATGCTTCTTGGCTAAATATTTAATGATTAAATTGACGGAGTCTTTGTATTTATTTATTTATTTTATTTTATTTTTATTTAATGATTAGATTGAGGGAGTCTGTATTTATAAATTGAGCTATAATCATCGCTTTCAACAAACATCATATTGACGATGCTTCTTGGATAATTAAATTGATAGAGTCTTTGTATTTATCAATTGAGCTATAATTGTCGCTTGATTATTATTATATTGTTTATTTTATTATTTTATTCAAAACACATATTATGCATATCAGTTGTCATAAACAAGACTCATAAATGACATTTACAGGTATTAACGTGGAAAGGAAGAGCGCTATCTGACAAGGGCATAATCATGATGATTATCAAGCCATTACTCCTTAAAAGCCCAACAATGAAATGGTCATATGCTTTCAAATTTGATGGACATATATTCTTTAAAGAGACTTTTTATGGTTGGGATGATGGAACTGTGCATTTATTTAGTAATGAAATATTTTATTTTTAATCTTTTAAAATATATTGATAGGAGCATGAAGGATTCTGACATATTTCACTCTTCACCCTACGAAAATCTCTGTAAGATTTTTTTATTATTTATTTATTTACATTATTTTTAACATCATTTTCTTGGGATTAAAGCCTGACATTGTATTAGTCATCGTTCTAGCATGCTATTGTGTTAGAGAGAGTATGAGAATATACACGGTGACTAAATATGAAAAGGGATGCCAATGCTATGATTTTCTCGTGCCCTTGCTTGCATGACGGTTGATCTAAAAATAACCTCTTCGAGAAACATGCAACATGCACTCTTTATTTACCAAATATATATCATCCCATATCATTATCATTAGATGATTTAGCCCTCCACAAAATTGGTATTAAAAATGTATTTATTTATTGAACATGATGCAGGTTTGGGCCCTAATCTGCGGTATTGGTTAGCAAAGCATCCCATGGTGGCCCACTTCAGATGGGGCCATTACGCCTGAAGACTTGGGCAACCCTGATCTCACCACACAATTGGATACATGGGAACCCATGATCTTGCCATGATTTTCCTCATGTTTCCCATCGCATAATTTCCACTTACTTGCACCTTTCAATTTTGATAGCCTTTGCTCATTGATATTGATGAGTATGGTTTTTATACCTAAGAAATAATGCGACTATTAGGATCACGACCACATCATTACTTTAGTAGCATATGACATATCATTATTTGGGAGTTCCTAAAATTCTGAAAGGACTGATGCCCCACCCTCAGGTTCAACATCTTATGGGATCGAACCTTGGATTCTTATTGTGACTGGAGGACCAATTTACAATCCTGTAAATTACAGATAAAGGGTTAGAATTGAAAGAGAAATCTACAGATGGAGATGAGTTCTGAGATATGGAGCAAACTACCAGATGAATTATTAATCCTTGTTTTAGCTAAGTTGCCTACCCTGGTCGTTGGGAGGTTCAGGGCTGTTTGTAAACAATGGAAGTCTCTTCTCTCACCATCACACGACTTCCAAAATATTACATGGACTGTTAGTCCTTATTCGGCCCCTGCTTTTCTCATCGGCCGCCTCCATCCCTCCACCTGGATCAACTCTCACAACAACAATTTATATCTACTTCCATCCCTGCCCACATCTTCCCACAGGTACAGACTCTCGTTAGAGTTTTTGCGACGGGATTTCATGAATGTTGTGACCGCCTCCAAGAGCCTGCTCTGTTGTTCTCAGGACGGAACACCCACTTCGTTTTACATCTGCAATCCTGTTACCAGGACATGGAAAAAGCTACCCCCAACTACCCAATTGAGATTATGGGATTTCGTTGGATTTTCCTTTGAACCCTCCACAAGGTCCTGCACCCTAGTCACAGGGAGAAGCAAGGAAAACAATATGGTGGTGGAGATTTATGATTCAGAGAGCAATGCCTGGACCAAGTTGCAGGTGGACACACCCATTTGCCCACAGGGAGAAGGGATATACTCCAGAGGGAGGTTCTATTGGGCTAATTCAAGTTGCCTAGGATTGACCAGGATGTGAGAGAGAAGGTGGGGTGTTATAGAGAGACCAGAGGGACCCTATGATGATAATTTATGTTATTGGCAGTTAACTGGATGTGAGGGGAAGGTGGTTTTGGTGTATTATAAGGATCTCTGCTTATGGAAGTTGAATGAAGATGATGGGGAAGAGGAAGAATATAAGTATGGATGGTCTGAATTGCAGAGATTGCCTAGGAGGTGCCTATGTGATGAGATTGTGAATGATTTCAGTATGCAGAGATGTGCCCAAGTTGTGGTGAACAGTAGTGGGTGGGTTTTGGTACACTTGCCTAGGGATAAGATGGTTGTGTTTGATGCAGATGGTAGGATGATGTAGACTATTGAGGGAAGAGAGATGAGCATGTTTACACATCCAATGTCTGTACGTCATTTTGAGATCAGTAATGTTTGGTGGCCTCCTTTATCTGAGTTTTTTCTCCCTCCATGTTGATGATATGGCACTCTATTTGTTTTGTGCATGGATATAAGTACCGAAGGTGCCTAGGATTCCTTACCCAAAACTGAACCTCAAATTTTAAGGTCATAAATGAATTTTAGTTTTCTACGCAAGAGTTTCTCTTAAAGCAACTAGAATGGACAATTGAACAATATTTATAGCTTATGATTAATGTTTATATGTATATTTTAATATGTAAGACAATAAATGAATATTTTTATTTTATTTTATTAATTAATTATTTTTTTTGAAGAGTTCTTATGTTCCAGATTCTACAAGTTCTCAATTGTTCGATCAAATAGATCTTGATCCGGTGAAGAGACCATGGTGAGAGCCTCTGCTTGTGATTCAAACTTGAAATATTGTTATACTAGCGAGGATAATTATATGACAACATTTATGGATGTATTTGTCAACAGATGTCATAGAGGGATTGTTATTATCAATTTTATTACAAGCATCAAGTTTTGGACTTGCAGGGGAGGAAGCTTCAGATCTTCATTGCTCTGAACTTCTCAATGCTCATACTATTATAGGTATTTATTCTATGTTTTATTTTTTCGGCTCTTGAATGCCATCAAGTCTAAATTAAAAAATGTGGATCCATTCCCACTCTGGATGGCATTTGTGTGTTGTTTTATTAGGGTTTTGAGAGAGAGAAAGTGGATGTCTTTGTATACATAAAAAAATTCCCAATCAACTCTGAATGTGCTTTTGTTTTTTTTCTTTGTCTTAGATGAAGATGATGTACAATTTATATATATTTAGAACATAATATAGTTAAAACATACACAACATTTAAACCTTTGAAACTACCAAGAGCAAGCAACATTCATGACCACGTTCCTTAGGAGAAAATAAACACTTTGAACATTATTTGCATGAGTATTGTAATCACATAAGTTATGTACAGAGACCTCCGAGAATTCCATTCCCATTAACTTAGAAGTTGGCACATTCATGCTTTCCTATTCAAAAATATTTATGATTGACATCCTTTTATTACGTGCCTACCAATCGTGGGTAAACACGTCAAATGCTAAGTTTTACTTTTACATTTTTGTGGATAGACTCTTGACATTCTTGTTGGTGCTAGTTCTATGTATGAGGTTTTTTTAGAATTTTAAATTCGTAATTTTATACCTTAGTCTGTATGCCAAGTCTTTATGAATTTCAAAGGTGATCAAAAGGGGTTTTTATAAATTTTTATATAATTTTATCCTCTTTTTTTAAAACCTTTGTAAAAGACATTGATAAATTTCTTTTGTATTCTATGTCGATACATCTTATCATATTCTACGTTAGCATTGACATGTTCTTTTATATTCAGCGTTGACATGTGTCATTTTTTTTCACTTGGGGTTAGTCTAAATATCGATACGTAGAGAAGTTTCACAATCATACGCTACAGATATTGTCTATGGATGGTGTTTATAGAATATTATTATAGAAGATATATACAGAAGACATTTATGGAAGACGTTTACGAAAACTATCTACTGAAATTATCTATGGATATTATCTACAGAAGACATCTATAGAAGTTGTTTATAGAAACTATCTATGGAAGACGTCTATAGAAGTTGTTTATAGAAACTATAGTTGTTAAGGTTTAAGAAAATACTTTTACCTGATTCTTCCCAAAAACTGTATTATGAACTTCAGATACCTTGGTTTTACCCCCCAAAACTATAATTTTGGCTATATAGCCAAAACAAGTTGAAGGGTGTTTTATTTATATTGGTGGATAATATAATAATAAGTTTTATTTATGGGGGTTTATTATAATTTTTGTGATTGTGCTTCTTGAATTTCATTAAGGAGTATTCAAGTGAAAGAAAGATAATAAAGCTTGATATCAGTCATCAATGTATACAAAAATACATATCTATCAAATACTTTGAGTATTTTCAATCATTTAAAAAATGGAATAGATATTCCAATATTATGATGGCTTATGTTAAAAGATACAATATTTTGAGATATGAAAGCCATATTTTTAGGAGAAAATGAACCATAGGAATTTGCTTCTGACTTATGCCTACTTATGATATTCTAGAGTTATTTCTCCAAGAATTCAAACATCATAGTTATTTTTAAACAACTTCATCTATTCATTTCATAAATCATCATGGTGTTAAAGTTATCCTAATATTTTAAAGCTTATTCAAGGACCAATTGTGTGTGCAGTGAGTATTCATTTCCCATTATGAGTGAGGATTAAGTAACAACAAATATCACTTATGCCAACAAGCTAGCTTATCTGTGAGCATCCATAGGTCTTGTCTAGACTTAGTGCTACTATGTAAGGATACCTTATTGCCAGGCGGGTTTCATTCAACCCATTGTTGTAATGAGGATCACCCCATAGTTTTTAAGATACTAAGAATTCTAGGGATTCAAGCTCGTTTACCCTTCTTTCACTTTTCTTGGGATAATTGCTCATTTTGAGAGGGAGCAAGGGATTTTTATTTATTATTTATTTATTTATTTATTTTGTTGTATTTACATGGTGGAATCGGTAGCCGCCATGAATCCGGACATGTTGTCCAACTTTTATGGCTACCACTATTCTGCACTGTCCACCCCGAAAGCCGCCACACAGATCTTCGCGCAGTCCGCCCCTATAACCACCATGCCACAATCATTTTAAACCTTTTACGCCATTGAAAGCACCGAGGAAAGGGACAAGTGTTCAGTCCGGCGAGGCCCGAGATTTAAACCTTGGTCCTCCACCCCCCTTATGGGGTTTGGATGAACAAATTGGTCTACACCTCAGACCTAGCAAGGTATTTTTATTGCTTTTGGAGTTCTTGCCTATTTTAAAGAGAAGCAAGAAGATACTTTTTGGGATACTTGCTTGATTAGATGAGGAGCAAGGAATTTTTTTTATGGAGTAAGAAAATTGGGGAGTTGGATTCCCAATGACTCTATCAAATTCTTGATGGGAATTTGATCCTATCCTTACTATTCTTCTTCTTTTCTTCTTTCTGTTTAGGTATGAAGGGTGAGCTTGTCCTTTTACCAATTCATTAGTACTCTAGACCATGCACATAGATGGATAAGCAAGGGAAATTGTTCACTTATGGCAATAGTAACACATGAGTTAATCTCTCCAAATCTCACAATGTTTTTATATATTCAAATGTGCGTAGTCCAAGAAAAATTTTGATTGACTAGGGATAACTTACAACATCAAAATATTGCTTGAATTTCAATGAAAATTGCTCAAAACACTAATGTTTTTTGATTAATTGAAAAACATCCAGATTTTATCTAGCAAACAAAATATTATGCAACATATGATAGCTATTCCTACAAATGTTTTTAGAGAAATATCTCTTGGGCTATTTTTGAAACATGGATACTGAAAATTGATGAGAATAAGATATAAATACTACAAATATAGAAACTTCATGATGAAACAAAGGAAGCATAATCTTTTTTTAAGTGAGAGAGAAATTATTATTCAATAGTGGCTTATTGCAGTTCAAAAATGCACTGCAATTTGGATTTCTGCTTAAGGTGGTGTATGAATTTTTCTTTAGATAGTGGCTTCTTTTATAGTTTAAACCTATGCCCATTAAGTAGTAATTTTCTAGTTGAATTATCAATAGGCTTTGAGTTTTACTGCATCACTTCTAAATATTTTCTAATTGAAATTCTCATGATACAATATGTTTGTCCTGCCACTTTATAGTTTCGTTGGTTTAGTCCTGTATAATACCTCTATTTTATTTCATTATTATTATTTTATTTTATTATTAATATATATACTTTTATTTTTATTTTATTTTATATTTATTATAAATATATTTATTATTATTTATTTTATTTATTTTTAATTATAATTTTTTTTGTTATCATTTCTAATGATAATATATATATATATATATATATATATTGGAATAATTTTAGAAGTTTATTGTAGTAGACTGTCTTAGGTTGTTTTCCACCATCTAGAAACTTTATTTTCATTTTCTTTTTCTCTTTGGTTTTGGTTTTGTTTGGGTTTTGGTTCTGATTTTCTATTTTAATCCCACTGTTATCAATTTTAGATATAAATCACAACAATTGAGTTTATAACTATCCTTAATACAGTAGGGAATAATTGAAATAAAATTTCACAATAATCCTAATGTTTTTCTAAAATTATATGTGACTCGCATTCCTACAAATATTTATACAACCAATATTAGCACATTAGGAGCAAAATGAAATACTGCAGGAAAAGTAAAATTTATTGAAAGTAAAAGGTTAAACTATTACTATTTGTTTGATTGTTTAGGAGGGTTTCACTATGGCTGTGTCACTCAGCCTTACCTACTTATTGCTTCTAACAGAGTCCTAAACAAATGTTTATGTCTTTTTTAGTGTATACCTACTTCCTATTTTTCTCACAAAGTCTAAGTCAAACTAAACAATAATAATCACCCAAAGATGTAAATGTGCAAAAAATAAAATTTGCTAAAATAAAAGGTAAACTATTACTACTTCTTTGATTATTAGGAGGGTTTCACTATGGTTGTGTCACTCAACCATACCTACTTCCTACTTCTGACAGGGTCCTAAGCCAAGTTTAGGTCTATTTTAGTGTATACCTACTTCCTATTTTTCTCGTAGGTCCTAAGTCAACTAAGCAATAATAATTACCCAAAGTAGGAAATTTGCAAGAAATAAAATTTGTAGGAAATAAAATTCTAATTAAGAAAGCAGTAAAATTGATTCCTCAAGAGAAATGAACCTAGTAGCATCATACAAAGGGGCTTGTTGGGACCATATCATGCCACTCTGACTCATATGCATGCCAAGAACTCATACGTACCTCTTTTTGCATACAAGTAAGCCTCACCTAATTGCACTACCAAATAGCTTTTATGATTAACCACTATGACACTACTCTCCCCAACAACGATGCCAAAATGATCGGTTGTAATAGATTACATTTAATTTTGTCAATCCAAGGGTAATCAAGGTTAGATTTAAAGAGTAGAAATCTAGTATAGATTGTACCATAGGGATCAATGCTAAGCTTAGTTTATATTTATTTTAGTTTCAGGTGTTTGTAAAAAAGTAATAAACATAAATTAAATTATGTAGGAATGAAAATAGAATGCAATTTGGACTAAGTCTATATGAGTATGTATGGATCCAGGTATGATTTACTAATGCATTATTTATCTAAGGTTTCTATAGTTTTATCATATGCAGTTTTAACAAAGTTTATGTTCTACTTCTACTCTATGTTATAATTTTATCTACCATGTTAGTGGGAGGGAAGAGATTTAGGGACTAATATTTCAAAGTGGACCCTGCCATCGGAAGGTTATTTTTAACCCCTTCCCCTTTTTATACTCTACTTTAAATTCAGTAATCTACTCTCATTTAATTAATCTAATGCTTAATTATTTCATGGTTGTAGGGAAACAAAATAAATGGAAATTACTAAGGTAAGCAAAACATAACTAAATTATAAGATACAGTTACCATATTCGAAAGAAACTATTGCTACTTTATTACTAGAAATTCAAATGTACATGGTTGCACATCCAAATTTCAAAATTGTATCCAGAAGATTACATTAGGAATAGTCACAGATTAGACATTTTCTCCATTAGCTAGCCAGACTTTTCAAAGGTCTCCCATGTAATATATAATATGACTTGGACAATTTGAAATATGACTCTTCCACATATTTTACCATGTGGATTTGTGGATTGATAATGCGACAACTATGTACTAATGAAAATAATCTAAACTAACACAATTCCTAATTTTGCTTGGACTTAGTAAACAACCTAAGTGGTCCAAGTGGCACTTTAGGAATGAACTTAACAAAACTATACTAATTTGAATATTTTGCAAGATGTACAATATAACCATATGTCCTTTATTCTTGGGAAAGACATAACAATCTTGTGTCATAATCTAAAAAATCTAACAATATTCTAATCTCACAACTTTATGGAATATCTTTACAACTTTATTAACTATAATATCGGTGTGAATAATCCTTGACAAGTCAACTAATCATGTTGACTGGAAATATGTTTGCTATCATATAAAAATGTCATGCTATCACTGATGTAGCATGCAAAATCGATCAATTGACTTAGTCGAGTTTCTGTTGTAACTACTGGTAAAAGATCACTTCGATAACAATATTTAGTAGCTACCTTCTATAACATACTTCAATAATTGTCTTCTGTAACATTCGTTTGCAAGTCGTGTCTACAATCTTCTTAACATGTCATTCTTATGACCATCTTCTCTTATTCTCATCATTTGGTTCAAGTCTTGTTTTACCGCATCAATCTCCCATGAAGTGTTCTTCAATGTTCTCCTATCCAAACATACAAAACTTGCACATATTTTGTGTAAAATTCATGCATTTATCATTTTAACATCATAAATCAAATTTAGTCATAAATCATGCAAATAGGATATAACAATTATCAAAACACATCATTTTTCACATATTTGCAGATAAAATATATATATATATATATAATTTTCCATAATACATGCACATTTTAGCACTCATCACCTAGCCATAGACATAGTTTAGCCTAGCCATAGACATAACCTAGCCTAGTATAGCATAGCCTAGCTATAGACATAGCCTAGCCTAGCCTAGCCTAGCATTAGCATAGCCTAGACATAGATCTAGTATAATCCTAGCATAGCATGACATAGCTTAGCCTAGCATCAACATAGCCTATCCATAGCCATTGCCTAGCCTAGCATAATTCTAGCATACACCTAGCATCAGCATAGCCTAGCCATAGACATAGCTTAGCCTAGCATAGCATAACATAGCATAGCCTAGCCTAACATCAACATAGCCTAACCATAGACATAGCCTAGCCTAGCATAGGTATAACAATCCATATAGCCTAGCCTAGCATAACATAGCCTAACAATTTTTTACTTATTATCTACTTTTTGGTATTAACCAAGATTTTGCTCCAAAGGGGTAAATTTCCTTGCTTGTACATTCGACATCGAAAACAATAAAAATCCAAAAACAAAAATAAAAATGTAAACAAATCAAAACCTTCCATTGGCAACGTATCTTGCATTTCATTTTCCTCTTCTCCACCAATATTCTACTCCATCTTCTCCCACATCCACCTCATCTGGATCTACATCAATTTTGTATGGTCACACTTTGAGTAGCTACATAACTTTGATTGGATAATCTTTTTCTTCTTGTCCTTCTTATTTCTACTTCTTTTTATTCCCAATCAATATTGTATGGTCACGCTTCGAGCGACTACATACCTTTGACTTGGATCGATCTTCTTTTCTTCCCTTTTCGCTTTTCTCATTCTATTTTATCTACATTATAGGGTCACACTATGAGTAGCTACATACTCTTCATTTAGTTTGAGGTTTTTTTCTTCTTTCCCCATTTTTCTTTCTACTTATCACCTTTCTCTTTATTTTCTTTTACTTTGTCATGCACACTCATCCACTTCACTAACACTTACCACAACCTTATATTGGCATTATTTTACTTTTCTTATATATTCTTCCCCATTTGTTCACTTTCATCTAGTACATTGGATATCATATGGGGTTATATCACTTTATGTCCATTTCATGCACCTTCTTTCTTTCTCCACTTATTTCAAAGGTAGCAAGTCCCCTTGGTGTCACTTCACCATTATATCCATTCCAAAGGCATATTCTACCTTTGGCTTACTCAAATCACTCTTTCATACATAATCACACATATCACTCACAATTATTACTACCACACGTCAACATTCTCTTCACTACATTTCTACATACACCTACATGATCACGTCCAACACATTGGACATCATATCAGGACACACTGCCTTGTGTTTGCCTATTGCACTTATGTTGGGTCTCTCAAACATATTTCATTCATCTACCACCATTCATTTTAGGCATTTTTTATGTTATATCCTCTTGTACATATCACGGTATCAACATTGTTTGTCATCATATCCACATTCCTTTTATGCATAGACCACCAATTGTTTACATATAGTACTACTTTGAGGAGTTTAAATTACATTTTTTAGCATGACTACAATGGTGTACGGTCATATTTTTAGTTGCAAGAAAATGATAAGTCTTTCTATTGCTCAAACATGTATAGTCAGTTTAATCAACCTATATTGAATGTCACAAAATTCTACAATATTTTTAGGCTACCCCTAGTTGAGTTTAGGTCATTCATGGACCACTCGCACTTTACATCTTAAGAAAATTTTGAGTCTATGGAGAACAACACCTTGCGTAAGCCTCTCCATGTAGCAAAAGTTTTCCCCTACTAATTATATCATTTGTGTTATCAACATAATCCTGAGTATAAAAAAAGGAACAAGCAATAGATTGAAAAAAAAATACATTGCCCAATAAAAGAGCACTACCTAAAAAGAGCACCACACCAAGAGAATCAAAAGGAAGAGAGGTAGAAAACAAAAGAAAATACCTCCAAGATTACTATCAAAAATCTTGAATCCCTTTTATCCTTAGGTCTAAAATAACATCACGGGATAATTTTCATTGCCAATAGGCTCCAAGATCTAGCCTAGTAGTTAAATAGTCTTATAAGTGGTGATACATCTATCATATTATCGAACTTCTCTTGTACTATGTGCTTATGGATGAGCTAGCTACTTTGGCTATGTTTACAATGGGTTAGTCCAACCTCACTCAAAATGAATAAATGAACATAATGTGCACACATAAGTCCATTATAGGATTTGATTTAGTTAGATCAATCCAGATATCTATAGAATATTGTGTGGCTACTCAATAAGTCTGATTATTTACACTATGTTGTTTGAATGTCTAGAAACTATTTAAAAATAATATCATTATTTATAAATAGGGATGAACAACATCACCACTACATTTTATTATAGCAAGTATCTCTTCATTATGATTCTACATCATCCTTCGATACATTTCATTCATATGTTTCTTATACACGCATGTTAGTTCATGCACTTCATATCTACCCATTTCATATTTGGGTCATTATTTCATAACCCCATTCATTTATTTTTGGCCTTTCAAAACAAAGTAAGAATAATTCAAATGTAACACGAACAACTAATCACCTGATACATTCTCATATTTCACATATATACACATCTCACTATCTTCTATTGGCACATATTAATCTATGCATCTTCACAACATTTTTGGGTTCATCTTACATAACATTTATCTTGAATCAAATCACATCATACATATGCAATCACTTGTGTTTCAAATCACACACATACATCATAAATCATACATCATACACCATTCACATCACACCATTGTACATCATCAAGTGAACTCATCATGTATATACAATCTTATACAATGGGTTGCACATAATCACAACTACCCATAGGCTACATTGCATATACATCATTCCATATGCCACCTCATAGGCAACTATCATAATATGTAAAAATTATGGCACACTTTCCACACCAAAAATAATGAAGTAAACTATCTTAGCTCTATTGCTCATTTGGAGACTCTTCACTCCACTCATGCCTACTAAGAAGCTCCTAAAAATTTCTTTGATCCCTCTACTCTACCTCCTCATGTAATTTGGCCATCTCCACTGCCAATCCACCCTCATATATTGGTTGTCTAACCAACCAAACCTTTTCTCTTTCAAAATATTAAAATTAAGTATTCATCACCTTGAAAAGTTTGGTAAACTATGATCCCACTTTTACCCCACCAAATATTCTCTAAATTTCACAAAACCATTACCATATTATTAGTATCAAAAGAAGATTTATGATGATATATGGTTTACCTATATTCTGACCTCATTCGGTCCCCCAAACTACTATGTGCATGGGTTTAAAAGTCAAGTTCGCACACTAATGTGCAAACCTGGTTCACGCGAAATATTTCAAATATTAAATCAACATCACCAACCCATTTCATTTTACCATTTACTGCCTAGTCCTATCATCCATTTATATGCTTTAACATTTTTATCTACTTTATGTTCCTCTTTTTAAATCGACTCATCGTTGTTTCTTGTCCTCTCCATCACCAATTCATCGCTTCAGGGGGTATTCATATGACATACCAAAATGTTGTCTTGTATGCGATAAAATGACAAAATATTTTATCTTGGATATTACATCTTCCTAAAAAAATATTTGCTAAATATTATCTTAAAATCCAATCCAAATCAAATATTTGTTGAACCTCCAATGCCTATGCTTGTAGACATCTCATGGACTACCTTCTTTTCATAGTGGTATATGTAAGTTCACTTTTGAATGTATCACTTGATATGGCCCTACCTTACAACTTTTGTGGTTTGTCAAATATCATCATGCACTCATCAATAAATCAAAAGCAAAAATTTTAAAAGGCATTTTTTCTTTCCAAAATTGGACCTTCTTGTGTTGATCAAAATATAAGATAATCTTATGTCTTCCCTCGAAAGCAATCACATTATATATGGCTATGGCCTGGTATACTCTCCATTCATATTTTCATCATTTTTATTTCACATTTATCATATTTTTCAATCGAATCATCATTTTTCTCATTCACTCCACCACTAATTCATCACTTGAGGGGGTATTCATACAACAAAATAAAAAATCTACTTTGCATGCAATCAAACAACCAAAAATATAATAATAGGTATTACATCTACCTAAGAAAATGTTTTCTAAAGATTATCTCAACATAAATCCAATCCAAATCAAACATTTGCTAAGCCATGAATGCCATACACCTAACGGACATCTCTTAACTCCAATCATCAAAGTGGCACACGTAATACCACTTTCTGAATGCAACACCTGATATGCCCTTGCCTTTAAATTTTAATGGTTTAACAAATATCATCATGCACTCATCAATCAATCAAAAGAAAAATTTGAAAAGGCATTTGTTCTGTCTACAATTGGAGTATCTCGCATTGATCACAAGACAAAGCAATCTTAATTTTTCCTTCAAAATCACCGATATAATGTTACAAAGTGTTGTAATCAATCACAAATCACCTTTTTTATCTGTACATATTTCTTTTAATCATCCACTCATGAATCCTTTTGTCTCCCCATCGCTTCACCATTCCTTTTTCATCAAGTTTTTGTACGAGATCTATTTTACACAACATAGTACAAAAAGGAGCAAATGTGGATACCTAAAAGTTGCACATGGTCATAAATTCATCCTTCATGATTAATTGAGTTGCAAACCTTACAAAATTGTATTAGTTAATTATAAAACAACTTGTATTCACAAAAGGGCTATCCATAAGCCCCTTTAGGCCTAAGTCCTTTCCTACATATAATCATGGTCCCCATATGACCACCTTCTAAAAGTCTAATCATGGTAACCCTAATCTTAGTTTAAAATTCACTTTATCATTAAAGTGCACTTTATGAATTAAACATGATTTATTAGGGATAATTAAGATTAACACTAATATTATTCTCACACATGTGTTCACTTTATGACTTAAACACATGATTAGTTAGGATTAATTAATATTAACACTAATCTTATCCTCACATATGTGTGCACCCATCACTTAGTTAAGATATTTAAAATATGCTTAACTTAACCACAACCTAACCTAGGATCTACCTAATCAGGGTTAACCTCAACCCTTGCTCACACATGTGTGCACATGGGATATTTCTAGATATTTAGAAGATTCCTCTTCAGGGCATATGAGGGGATGACTCACCTTCCATATCACCATTTTAGACTCACCATGGTTGGGATCTAACCTAGGTTTCATGCCACCTCATCCCCCTAACCTTTCCAAATTCTATAAATATAGGGCCATTTCTTCTATCTTAATAAGGAACCAATTTTCATACCCAAACTCTATTGGAATTGGTCTAGAGGTCGTTTAAGCCCTCATCCATGAATCTATCTCTGGCCCTTTTGGTTTACTTACTAAAACTCTACTGAAATCACTCCATATTATTCTCCATCACTCTCTCACCTATCACACATCAAGTAACATTACCATGATCTCATTTTGATCGAAATCCATAAAAACAATCAACAACAATCTGGTTCACATAATACCACATGAACTTGAGCCAAAGGTTCATATACTATCATACGAACTTGGTCTACAAAAAATTTAGAGCTATAGATTAGGTAAGTATCACTTCTTAATAGTTCCTACTTATTTCCAATTTTTATCATGTTTCCCTTCATTTTAGTGTTATTTTGTCTTCATAAATATGGGATATAATCCATGATATATCACCAAAATTCAACAACAATATGGCAACTTATAGTGTAGCACAAATATAGAAACTTGGAGTGCAACAAATACCAATAAGGCAACTTGGAGTGCAATGTAAATATGGAAACTTGGAGTGCAGTAAAGTCTAATATGGTGTGGAGTGCAAAAAATTCCAATATGGTAGCTTGAAGTATAGAATAAATATGGTAACTTAGAGTGTAACAAATTCCAATAAGGCAAATTAGAGTGCAACATAAATATGTCAACCTGGAGTGCAACATAAATATGGCAACTTTGAGTACAACACAAATATGACTTAGAGTGTAGTAAGTCCAATATGACAACTTGGAGTGCAGCATAAATATCGAAACTAACTAACTCAACTAGAGTAGACTAACCTAAGAAAGCTAATCATAGGTGCACTAATAATGCAATAAAATAAATGCAAAAATAAATATATGCACCAATAATTATGGACTATCTTTATGGAGGTATTCATCATCATACAAGGAGTATTTGCAAGAATATGATGGAATAAGTTTTAATTTAAACTAGAATAGTAAAGCACTAATAAGTAAATGTATCTTATGAAAAAAAAATCATGGCATTCACCACTCATAAATCAATTATAGAGCATTTAACAAATTCTTCTCTATAATAAAATGTAAATTAATATGCAATGAGATGATAAATAAAATAAAAAAATCCACAAAGATATTGCTAATAAAATTCCATGATATTTTCTATTAATTATATTTTAGATTTAAAGTGATAGTAAATTGACAAAAAAAAACAAAATCAAGTACCACTTAGGTAAGACAACTTTAGAAAATTCACACATAAAATAGCAACAAGTCTAAAAAAGTATTAACATCTATAGATTAATTCTACAATGCTACTTCAATAGCATATACATCTTACAATACCAATATGGGCCACCATGTTTAATTTTTTTCTCTTAATTTATATAAATATTGAGGTGCACTTGTGTATACATGCGAAGTTTTTTTTTGGTAAGTTAAGTTGAATTAATAGTGGGTTTTTATCAAGGATCCAAAAACCTGATTACAAACTACAAGAGGAACAGTCCAAGGATGGACATCAATAAAGGCTTGAGAAAAACCTTGAGGAACACCTTCAGGAAAGCAATTAGGAAGGTAGTGAGGAAAAAATTGTAGAACAAAATTTGAAAATCCTATCAGGCAAGAAAGGAGAAGGCAAAAGAAGAAAACAAAAAAACCACCTAAAATCAAATTTGAAACTTCCTAAAGGTAGGAAAAAAAATAGGTGCCTAAATTTAAATTTGAGACATCCCAAGGGCAAGAAAAGAAAATAGGTTCCAAATCACCCATGGGAAATCAGAAACCATGAAAGATACCTCTTCCCACATAGGGGAAAACCATCCATAAGCAAAAAAACCACCCTACACCAAAGAGTGGAGCAAATAAACTACTATTACAGTAAATCTTGCCTAAAAAAGGATAGGAAGTAAGTCGGGACACCATAGGTTCACTAAAATAGATAAAAAACAAAATCCCTTGCGAGCCTAAAAGGTGGAACAACCAATAGAGGATTTCCTCAGGCCACAAAATCCTCAAGCATTGAATCACAGGCCTAGAAAGTGGGTCAGCATACTGAGGAACTCCATAGGCCATGAAGTCCTCATGCAATGAATAAGGAAGCCTTCAAGGATACCAACCCAGCAGAGGAAGAAGTAGAAGCAGAACAACACATCATAGGAAAAGGATGGGAAAGTTCCCAAGGAACCCAAGAGGAAGGAGTCATGAGGAAGCCCAACTACAGATGATAAAGCCTAGATAGAAAGGATGCAACCAAAAATCCTAGATAGCCTTCAACACCACCACTGAATAGCTTCAAGGAAATAGATGAGTAATTCCTATAAGGAAATAGCAGTAAGGAAACCAGAGGCCCTCCTAGATAGGCCATGAAAGAAATTGAAATCTTGCTAGACCCACAACATTAACAAAGAGCAGAGTCATAGAATAAAGTACATGGTCCTCCCCAAGACTAAAAGGATGCTATGAAAAACTGATCATGAATCCACTCTCCTACAACCCCAACATTCTACAACTGAAGAACCTTCGAGGACAAATGTCAAGAAGGCACCTAAAAAACCTAGGAAAAACTAGGAAATCCAAGGAGAAAATCCCTAAAAACCTAGGAAAAGTCCTAGGGAAGAACCTAAAACCATCCTAGGACCCAGGCATCGAAGGAAAACCCCACAAAATGGCAGGGAAAGGGACATAAAATTGTATCAGTGATCTCCCTCCCCAAGGAGATCATCTGCAACACCATCCTACCAAGGAGGAAGGGTTAAGGAAGTGCCAGGGAAGCTAGGACAGGATTAGGGACCTGGGATAGGGCCAGGGAAGGGATGTAGGGAAGTGGAATAGGACTTCCATGGGAAGTCACCTGCAGAACCCTTGAAGATTTGAATTATCATGTATACATGTAAAGTAATCAATCTAACACTACTACTATTTTAACCCACCCTACTCTGAATAATGTAGTAGTGGCCCTAAAATAGGTTATTATAAAATTAGACAAATTACCTTTGCCTTTATGAGGGCTAATTCATAATTACAAATCATCAAAAATAAAATAGATAAAATCTAAAATAATTCTAAATATCCTTTAAGATTCCTAAGAGGAATTTGTAATATCAATAGGTTGATTTTGTGCCTTTGCATTCCATTACATATCCTGCATTTTAGCTTCAACCTTCCTCCTTTCCATGTTAATATTCTATTACATAATTTGTTCATTAATTTATTTGTTGTCAAGAATCGATAGTTCTTTGATGTTTACAAAATATAATTGTAACTTTATCTTTATTATGTTGGAATTTAATTCTATTTTGAAAAATAAAGAAAAATAATCCATCCATTCAAATATTATACAAAAAGCACAAAAGGATGAAATATAAATATATAGTAGGTACCCTTAGGCACCATAAATAATCACTATATTATCTATAGGTAAGAATCACAACAGTTTGATGCAATGGATGGATTGGTGGGGGTATTTATAACAATACCAAAATCCTAATTACATAGAAAATTTTAACCTAATCCAACATAACAAGAGGTCATAAGGTTAATTACAAATTATAGAGTGGGTTTAACTATAATAGAGTTAACCATGGCCCATAAGTCATATTACACTTTTAACACCCCCACATAATTAAAATAGAGGGGGAAAAAAGAGAAGACATTAATAACAATAATATCTTTCCCCCATAATGGTTGTTATAGTACACCTTTATGCTTGAGAAAGAATCATTTGGATCCTCCTTATCATTTGGAAATCCATTGATGCAAAAATATATCTATACAACAATATCCTTAGGTTGGACTATAGTCATCACTACCAATATTAAATACTCCTCACATGTCCAAAGAACACCTCCACTAAGAATCTATATGAGGAATAAAATCCAAGATACTCCCTATAAAAAATAACTACTTCAATATTCTATAGTTTCTTTAGGTAAGACTTGGAGGCATATTTTTTTATTTTATAGAATACATCACCTTATTTGAAAACTTTAACTTACCCTTATACCATATAATTTCCATCATCAAAATATGCTTTGCATGGACCTATTTATGAAAAGAGCCATTACAAACTTCCAAGAGTATCTAAACAAATAATAGAAGAAAGAGATCATGAAAAGTTAGATTTTCATGTATAAGCTAAATCAATAGCCCAAATGAGAAAGACAAATTGACTAAAGTACATTCTAAATAATTTTCCTATATGCCTCCAAAAGACTCAAAAACTATAACTATCACCAATCCACTTGCTATAAAAGTAGATCAAAAAAATTGATTGCATAATATATGGTAATTTTTATCTTTTGAAATAGGGTAATAGATTTTGAAGATAATCACATAATGAGATCTCCCTCCACTTGTAATAAGTCCTTGAATAAACACCACTAATGAAAAGAGTTTAAAATATTGTGCAATTTAAAAAAAAAAAGTGGATTCAAAACGTCTATATGCAAAAGTTATAGCCTCTAAATGCTTGCCTTCTAAAATAGCCCTAGAGTAATATTTTTAAATAATATCAAATTTTCTAAAACTCCTTTTGATTTTTATGCAAGGAAAAATAATAGGAAATCATTTTATTTTACTCCTTACATCAAAAGGTAGAATACCCTTATGCCTTGCCGATCTATCTTAACTAATTCCATAACTACTTGGGTCCAAAAGTGTTCCTTCTCCATGAAGAACTGTATCATAATCACTAATAATAAAGAGGTCCAACCATTTAAAGAGACATGGTGTGCAATATTTGAATCTAGGTTTATGAATACTTCTCCTTTTCCTTCTTCGATCCAAGGCACCAAAGTTCCTAAGTGGGAAAAAAGCATCATAATTCTCCCTCCTTTGCAATACCACCGTCTTATTTACGAGAAAACAATGTTTGACTCTCCATGAAGAAGATAAGAAACACTTATGAATTCAAAGTGACAACACTTCTACTATAATTGGTTTGGATCTATACAAGATAGGTAGAAAATATTTCAATAATAATGTAACATAACTTAGAGTAGGCATAAATTATCCAAAAGAATCGAAATAATTAGAGAAACAAAAATTGATATTTCTTATCTCTTTTGTTGAAGGTGCTTATGAAAATATGAGAAGTAATTCATCTTAGAAGTCAGAAGAAATATTGGAGGCTTCGAACAAACTTTCTATGTGACCAAGTGATGAAGCTCCATACCTACTCTACTACCATATTAAAATTTACATCTATTTTTAGAAATAAACGGAAGCAATCCATCCACCCAAATCTTATATAAAAAGTGTAAAAAGGATAAAGAGAGAAATATATAGTGGGCACTTGCAGGAACCATAAATAATCACATATTATCCATAGATATTGATCACATCACTAATACATTGGATGGAGTGGAGGGGATATTTATACAATACCAAAACCCCAATTACATTAAATAATTTAACCAAAGTCATCATAACAAGAGGGCTTAACGTTAATTAGAATTATAAGGTGGGTTTAAACATAACAAGGTTAATTGTGGCTCATAGAGCTTACATAATAAAATATTACAATAAATAGAATAATATTATACAATGATTTCCTATAGTCCTATACAAGAATACATTATACTATATCATCCTTAACCATAAGTCATATTATACATTCAACATGCTGGGTGGATTATTCCTAAGGCTTATTCTACCTCTCTTTCTATATCACATAGGTAAATAAATATTCGAATGAAGGCCATGATACTAACTTTGGTATAGTTATGAATGTTAAAGATAGTTTTTCTCTATTACTTTTCCATCTCCTCAAACTTATTTTGTTTAGGCTATTTTATTACCACATATTTTGAATTAGTGGTCATGCCCATGCCCATGGCATCCAAAAATAATATTAGAATATTTATTTATTTATTTATCTAGTCATCTATTTTCTTGTAATATGTAATCACTTCCTCAATAGATATATCTATTCTCTTACCCAAAACCATCCATTTCATAGGATTTTCCAATTCCTTAAATTACAACTTAGATTCTTCTCACTCTTTCCCAATTCCTATCTTTAATTCATTTTCAAAGCTCTATTTTATCTATTTTAAATATATTCTTAGCCTAGTTGACTTCTTTTCTAAATTGACATGGTAAAAATGTTTTCGAACCAATTTTCCTAGTTTAGTGGCTTCATCCCTTTGGATTTTTATTAATAAAACAAATAGTCTATCAACACCTAAAATGTTGTCTACTTCAACATAATCAATTTCCATATAATATATTTATGGCTCCTCCAATATAGCAACAGTCATGTCTTAAATTTCCATTTGTTTATCTTATTTTCCACTTCCTCTATTGTTTGAGTTACTTTCAAAGTGGTCTTGATGACTATAAGAGTATTTGAAGTCTTTACAAACTTCATAGGTAGTTCCTTGAAGTACTCAACTTTTTTCTTAAGTTTCATATTTTCTTCCTCTAGTTCTTGAATAACATCTTTAGCTACCATTGAACTAGCATAAATCATGCTCATGATCCCATAATAATCCATGAGATGAAGAGATATAGTCATAAACTCAAAACCTTCTTTAACAGGCTCCTTCCTAGGAGGCCATTCATCCCTGGGTTGTGCGGTTCTATTTGCAATCATATTTTTCATACTATCAACTTGTTACTGATCCCTAGTTATTATCCTCTTCTTATTTAATTCGGTGTTAGGATAAAAGAGAGTAGACTTGTCTACTACTTATTTTATTTTCTTATTTAATTTTTTTTACTTTTAAAACTTGACAAAGAAGTCTTCAAAGTCCTTGAAGGAATCCATGACCTTGTAGACTATTCTTGTATAAATATTTTTACTTGGGCATTTTTAGTTGATAGTCCTTCTTTTGTAAAATCTTATTTCAACATATTTTATCATCATATGTCCTTTTCTCGTTTCTTGGAAAAAAATTAGAAGTTAAATACCTTTTATTTCCTCCTTTTAGAAGAATCTATAATAGTAGAATGAAATGGTGTAATTGTAAAGCAAAAAAATTCTACCATCAATCACTAAGGATAAAGAGGTGGGGAATCCAATTGAATAAATCTAGATTAGGGACTATGTACAAGAAAAAGGATAAGGAAGGATCTTTGAAAATTATGGATGATGATGTTAAGGCACAAGATACCAAGGATACCTTTAATGAGTTATGATCCAACCAAGATAAAATGATAAAATATAATGACATTGTTGAAGCTATGGTAAAAGTTTCCAAAGAGTATTCATTAGTGAAATTTATTTTTAAGGATGGTCTTCAAGTATGTAAGGATAATGAGGTTGCATTGACAAGTCCTACAACCAAAGAATAAAGAATTAAAATGGAAGACAATATTGAGAAATATGATAAGATATATGGTCAAATCATGATAGATTTTTAGATAAATCAAGATGTGATAACTACTAAAGAGTTAAGTGGTGTGTAAGAAAAAAACATAGAAAATAAATAAATGTATTTAAATTTGATATATCTTGAGAAGATGATACTACCATTTAATTATTGATGATTGGTACAAATAATGTATCACCCACATCTAGAGAATTTCACCACCTTCCATCCCATATTCCAAAATTGGTAGAGTATCACCTCATTTCAACACCTCTCAATCAACAAATCCATTGCTAGGATATTTTAAAAGGTAGTATCATTTTACTTGAATTCACCTCTCAATAAATACATTCATTAACCAGGTCCTCAATAGGGTGTGTCCTTTTCTTAAAGGTTACATCCTTTGCCTAGCATGCACCTCTCAATCTATAAACACCTCATTCATACATCAGCATGTACTATTACAACAACAAACAAGTACTATTCTCACAACCTACCATTCATTCCATTCACTGGATACTAGGGTATCAATCACCAATGTCGATCCCACCATAATTCATTCATCATTCATAGGTATTAGTACAACAAAAACAAGTACTAGTCCCATAACCTGCCACTTATTCCATTCATCAAATACTAGGGCATCAACTGCCAATTTAGGTCCCACCACCTACACATCATTCAACATCAATAAAACTAACTCTACCAAAGCCTTGAGACATACGATCATGTTCAAATATTGATGTCCAATAAAATTCATACATCGGTGTTCAAATTTTGAATTCTACCTCAAAAATTGATCCCTAACACACAAGGTACTAGTTTTCATCCACTCACATCATCAAAAAGCTAAGATTATTGTTAAGAGTCTTATGCCCATAGGGATTGCTATCTCTCATACCCTTCGATAAACCACCTCCTACCATGGTGCATGCAAGGTGATATCATTGCTTGTACTTTTCTATTACCACTAGATTAATTTTATGCCTTCATTTCAAAAAGCATCTAGATTAAGCATGGCCTAGCCTAGCATAGGTCTAGCCATACTCTTAGCCTAGCGTAAGCCTATCATAGCATAGCATAGATATATACATAGACTAGCCTAGCCATAGACAGCCTAGACATATATCTAGCATAATCCTAGCATAACATGACATAGCCTAGCCTAGCATCATCATAGCCTAGCCATAGCCATTGCCTAACCTAGAGTAAACCTAGCATACACCTAGAATCAACATGGCCTAGCCATAGACATAGCCTAGCATAGCACCATATCATAGCCTAGCCTAACATCAACATAGCTTAACCATAGACATAGCCTAGCCTAGTGTAGGCATAGCAATCCACATAGCCTAGTGTAGGCGTAGCAATCCACATAGCCTAGCCTAGCATTGCATAGCCTAGCCTATCAAATTTTCACTTCTTGTCTACTTTCTGGTCTTAACATAGATTTTTCTCCAAGGGATAAATTTCCTTGCTTGTACATTCTTGTACATTCAACATCAAAAATAACAAAAGTCCAAAAACAAAAACAAAAATGCATACAAATCAAAACCATCCATTGATGATGTATCGTGCATTTCATTTTCCTCTTCTCCACCAATCTTCTACTCCATATTTTCCCACATCCACCTCATCTGGATCTACATAATTTTTTTATGGTCACACTTCAAGCGACCACATACCTTTGATTGCATCCTCTTTTTCTTCTTGTCCTCTTCTCTCTACTTATTTTTGTTTCCAATCAATGTTGTATGGTCACACTTTGAGTAGCTACATACCTTTGAATTGGCTTGATCTTCTTTTCTTATCTTTCCTATTTTCTCATCTTATATCATTATTGTATGGTTACGCTACGAGAGGCTACATACACTTGATTTAGTTTGAGATTTTTTTCTTCTTTTCCCATTTTTATTTCTACTTCTTGTTTTTCTCTCTTTTCTTTTACTTTTTCATGCAAACTCATCCACTTCACTCACACTTGCCACAAATTTACATTGGTATTATTTTACTTTACTTATATATTCTTCCCCATATGTTCACTTTCATCTAGTACATTGTTAATCTTATGGGGATATACCACTTTGCATCCATATCATGCACCTGCTTGCTTTCTCCACTTATTCAAAAGGCACCAAGTCCCCCTTGGTGTCACTTCACTATTATCTCCATTCCAAAGTTATCTCCTACATTTGGCTTAATCATATCACTCTTTCATACATAATCACACATATCACTCATAGTTACTACTACCACACGTCAACATTCTCTTTATTGCATTTCTACATACACCTACATGATCACGCCCAACACATCATACATCATATCAAGATAGACCACCTTGTGTTTTCCTATTGCAATTGCATTAGATCTCTCATACATATATCAATCATCTACCACCATGCATTTTAGGCATTTTGTTATGTTATATCCTCTTGTACATATCACAATATCAGCATTATTCGTTGTCATGTCCACATCCATTTTGTGCATCGACCACCCATTGTTTACATATTGTACTAATTTGGTGAGTTAAATTTGCATTTTATTAGCATGACTACCATGGTGTATGGTCCTATTTTTAATTGCATGACAATGGGAATTCTTTCTATTGCTAAAACATACATAGTCAGTTTAATCAACCTGTATTGAATATCACCAAATTTTACAAGATTTTTAGGCTACCCCTAGTTGAATTTAGGTCATTCATGGACCACTCACACTTTACATCTTAAGCAAATTATGAATCTAAGGATAACACCTTGCATAATATTTTATATGTAATGAATGGTTTTCCTTACTCATCCTATAATTTGTGTAATCAACATAAGCCTGGGGATAAACAATGGGACAAGCATAAGCAAAATAGAAAATAGATAAAAAATAAAAGACACCACTCAATAAAAAGCACTACATAAAAAGAGCACCATACCAAGAGAATCAAAAGGAAGAGGGGTAGAAAACAAAAGGAAATACCTCCAAGAGTACTATCAAAATTCTTGAATTCCTTTGGTCCTCAGGTCTAAAATAACATCTGGGGGTGATTTTCATCACCAATAATAGGCTCCAAGAGCCTGCTTGACAGTGGAATAGTCTTACAAGTGGTGAAACATCTGTCACATTATCAACCTTCTTCACTGCACACTTGTGGATGAGCTACCTACTTTTTCTAGGTTTGTAATGGGTGAATCCAAACTCCCTCAAAATGGATAAATGAACATCATGTACACACACAAGTCCATGATAGGCTTAGATTCATGTAGGTCAGTCCAGATATCTATAGAATATTGTGTGGCTACTCGATAAATATTATTGTTCATACTATGTTGTTTAAGTGTCTAGAAACTCTATTAAAAATATGTCATGCTTTAGAATTAGGGGCGAACAACATCACCACTACCTTTTCTTATAACAAATATCTCTTTATTATGATTCCACATCATCCTTCGATACATTTCATTCATACATTTATTATACATGCACATCATTTCATGCACTTCATATCTATCCATTGCATATCTAGATCATTATTTCACAACCCCATTCATTTTTTTTGGCCTTGCAACACAAAATGATAACAAGTCAAAAGCAACACGAACAATTAACCACCTGATACATTCTCATATTTCACATATGCACATATTTCACTATCTTCTATTGGCACACATTCATATATGCATCTTCACAATATTTTTGGGTTCATCTTACCTAACATTTATCCTAAATCAAATCACATCATACATACATAATCACTTGTGTTTCAAATCACACACATACATCATAAATCATAAATCATACATCATACACCATTCAAATCATACCATTGTATATCATCAAGCGAAATCATCATGTATATACAATCTTATAAAATGGATCACACATAATCACAAATACCCATAGGCTACTTGCATATAAATCATGCCATACACCACCTCATAGACAACTATCATAATATCTAAAAAATATGGTACACTTGCCACACTAAAAACAATGAAGTAAGCTATCTTAGCTTTGTTGCTCATTGGGAGACTCTTCACTCCCCTCATTGATGAGTGTTAAAACCGTATGTATTTTGTGCATGTTCAATCTATTTTCTATCTACAAATATATGAAAAACGAATGTATTTTGATGATTATTTTGTCTTATTTGTATGATTTATAAATAAATTTGATCTGGTGGTTGACTTAATTTTTTTTGCCTCTTGTCCAATAATATCAAAAATACTTGTTTCTACAATATTACTCATGAAACACTGAAAAATGGAATTAGCATTAGGGGGCCTGCTTAGGCCGCTATGTAATAGATCTTGGAGGTGCAGCAATCAAGCTCCCTAGGTCCTTTTAGATGACCTTTTAACACAAAAGTGGAAATTAACCTTTGGAGAATTAATCATAAATCAAACATATAGTAGCAAATAACAGAAAGAAAAGTGTAACAGTATGATCTAGAAACATAATGGAATGCAATAGTGAAAGCAAAATCTAGAAATTACCCCTGGTGTGCCCTAGGGCAAAATCACGCCTCATCTGGAGTGAGTGTTATAATGTGGTAGCAAAGTCACACCCTATCTATATGGGGCATGATTTCATTTCTATGGATGAATTTTCCCTAATTAGGGCAGGCGAAATCGCTCCTCACTAAGGCTAGGTGCGATATCGTTGTAGACTAAAGTAAAATAAGAAGTGAATGCAACAGATGAAATAAATATAGAAAACAAGTGATCAACCTAATGGATATCACAGAAGTAGGTAAAGGAGATCGAAGTATCCAAGCGGGCACTCCATCTCTCCAAACTATACCATAGATCCACCAAGTCACACATCAAATCAATACAATCCATGCAATAGAAGATCAATCCAAAATTCGTACTTTGGGGTTAGCTTGTAATAGAGAAAACAAAATGAAGAAGAAATTTATACCAATATGACACATAAAAAGCTTACATAACATATATAATATTTTTTGCATATATTCCTCTATATCTGATTTGGAAAAAACACTCTTCCTTTTATAGATGAAGGAGGAAGAAGGTGGGAAAAAATAAACTCATAGTCGATGCAAAAACATGCTAGAAGGTTAAAACCTTGGTCTAAGCATGCTCAAAAAAATATAAAATAAAATAAACTTATAAAATTAGGTTAAAAAACGAAGTCGCGCCTCGTCCTGACAAGGCATGCTATCGTTGGTACGAAGTCGCACCTCGTAAATACGGGGCACGATTTCTCTAAAATACAAATAAATTAAAAAAATGAGGTAAAGAGGTCTTCCCTTGCTATTAATAGGGGTTGAAGGCCTCATAGGGGCACTAAGGAAGATTGCCCACTCAAAGTGGTTCAATGTTTTGTGTCTACATTTTACCCCCTCTTTGATGCATTTATGGCCTATTAAACGCATCAAAGAAAGGATGTAGGCACACACTAGAAAATAAAAATAAATAAAAATGGGGTGGCCTAGTTAGAAGAAAGGGATTGTGCAAAAATGATGTCATTCTGGACACTTTTTAATTTGGATGTAAATCTAAGCATTAGGAACATTAATACCTCTATAGACCGAGGTGCCCCCTCTAGTTGTTATGAAAAATTGATGTTTCGTAATAACTCAAAAGAACTAACATAGAAAAAATAAGAGAGAGAAAGGGTGACAGTCAAGCAAAGAAATGAAGGAGAGAGAAAACAACAAAAGGGTTAAAAATGAAAACAGAGGTAAAACCCTAATTCATTTTTACTACGAGGAGAAGAATAGAGCTCTAGGAGAAACAAAGATAGCACTTCTAGTTCACTGAGTGATGACTATGAGGGGCAAGTCTAGGGCTCAAGAATGGGTAAGGATTGTCTTCATTCATCATTTTTGCTTTATTTTTTTCTCATTTCGAGTAATTTAGCTAGGGTTTTAGGGATTTTTTGGAAAATTACCATAAAATTCGATGAAATTTGTGCTACGACCTGGGTGTGACTTTGTGGCCCGAGCATGATTTCACTTTAGGTAAAACATGGCAAAATCATGCCTAGATGAAACCACGTGTGATATCGCGAAGTCACACTAGGAAAATAGGGGGCGAAACTTCGCGAAAGTGAAGTTGCACGCCCTAAAATGGGGCATGACTTCGCAAAAACCTAGAAAAAAAGAAGAGAAAAAAAGGAAAGAAAGAAAGAAAAGAAAAAGAAGAAAGAAATAAGTAAATCCCAAAGTGTGAATTGCTAATTGAAATTTCTTTATGCTGAATTAGAATTTTGATTAATTAATTTGATTTTATGATGAAACTAATTAAATTTTGTGTTGTTTATTGAATATAGCTAGGTATTCTCAAGATTTGAGAGTGATGGGTAGGGGATCTGGTAGAGCTATATGCTCTGAGATAGGTAGGGAGGGCTTGACTAGAGGTAATTGGACTAGACCATGTGGCAAGGATGCCATGAATCGAGATAGACAAAGCAATGTTGATTGACTTGGTAGAGCGATGGTATTCAAAGACTTCTACATTTTGGATACCAACAGGGGAGATGACCATCACACTAGAGGATGTGTGGTGGATCTTGAGGATCCCCATTAGGGAGAGATAGGTTTACAAGACCCGTAGGAAGGAGAGCACCAACAAGCCCGAGCTGAGAGGATGGATACTATTGGGAGTAGCTAGGAAGGGGATGCAATGTAGCTTCTACAAGCAGAGTTGCAGCATACCGATGATAGGTTGGAGATAGCTATCCAGAGGGCCATTTTCATATCCACTACAATTGCATATGTCATGAAAGCCTTAAAAGTGATACCACATTTCATCACACAAATCATTCAAATCCATACCTCCATTAAAACATGTGTGTAATTATGTTTTTCAACACAACCATTATTTGTTGCTATACATAATATACTAAGGTTTTTTAGTTAATAAACCACACCTAGTGATCTTATCAACTTCTGTGGAAAACAACTTTGATTAGTAGAAGGTAAGGTCTAGCTATGATAATGCCTTGGCAATTCAAGATCTCGTCACTAATTGAAACACTAAAATCCTAGCTGGTATAAGGAAAATATAAAAGCTGCAAAGTTTTCTAGGTTACCTTAAGCGAAAAGGATCTTCCTTGCTTATCCCCCTGTGCAACCGGTTTAAAGGTGTTGAGAATTGGCAAAAGGACAATTTTTGCCCTATTAAAATCCCTTGCTTAAATCAAAATAAGAAAAATCCTAAAGCAAAGTACAAATTCAAAAATCCAAGCATACAATCCAAATTTCAAAGCAATAATCTAATACCCAAATCATAAATTCAAAGAAACATCACTCAAAAATCAATAAAAAAAATAGTGATTTTCATCACTACATATGAGCAAAATAAACAGTGATTATTATCACTACAAAAATCCTTGCTCAAAGAAAAAATCAATCAAAAATAAAAAGTGATTTTCATCACTACATATGAGCAAATATCCAAAGCCAAAAAGAAGCCCAAAAAAGGAATAAATATTGAATCCCTGGAATTCTCAGCATTGTACAAAATTGGAAGGATAAATCCTTACGCATGATGATATGTCTACCATTATTGCTTCATGCATTTGTGTAGACCAATGTTTGAATGTGGATGAGCTAGCTGAAGTAACCCAATATTGCCTAGTGGTATAGTCCAACTAAGTCCAACAAGGATGAGATGAACACTTGAGGATCACTGATCTTAGCAATGGGATGAAATAATCCAGCTTGACATCGAAGGAAATGCTTGAGTTCTATCTCAAAATATACAATCACTTGCACACACACACAAATCATGAAAACTAGGTCCATGGTAAAAGCATTACTTTTCAAAAGTCTAAGTGGCCAGTAGATAGTTGTTGATAGGGTAACTAGAGTGTTTGAATCTCCGAAAAGCCCCAAAAATTCTTAAATAACAACAAATCATAACATCATTCACACCATCATTTTATTTATTAGATTCTATAAATTAGGGGTATCAACATAGTAGGACATATACTGCATATATATCAAAAATAGTATATAGATGGCCACTAACTACTTTATATCTTTTAATTTACAAAAACTTATTAAGAAAATACATTACACACCATTACATCTCATATATGAATACTTAATCAATTCTTATGATAAGAGTGATTATTTAAATTCATGATTATTTTTTTTACTTTCTATGGTATCACCCATTAATATTGTCAATGTCATATGCATTCCTTATGTTTTAAGTGATTAGAGCATACAAGTTCGTTTATACCATTTCATCACAAAATTTAGATGCATACAATTAAAGAAAAGTTAAACATGCATTTAACAATAAACACAATTCATGAATCGTCCATCATCACATCATAAAGCACATCAGAAATCATATAGGCAATACCCATTTGCATACAATCATGAATTCATAATTCATCATCAAAATACATCACATCATATCATAAAATCATATAAGCATCTATAATATCATCTATCATCTAACATATGCATCAAATCATCATAATGCCATCATCACATCACATCATAAAATAAAATAACAACAAAAACATGAGCAATAAACGATACACATAATGAGTAATAATTAAAAGATGTCATAAAATTATGTGTGTCAAGTCCATGGATGTACAAAAATACCCATGGGTGATAGTCATATAGGTCAGCCTGACCTCAAAAATGAATCAAAACCAAGAGTACCATCAATCAAATATTGGGCATGCACCCCCTACAACACTGCTTCCTGTGGCCATATCTCTTGGAGAATGGTGTGAGCTATACCCTACTGGTCTCTCTGTGTGATACCGGGTCCCATGACCATACTATATGGAATACTACCATGTTGTAGAGATCCTACTGACCTGTGATCCACCTTTAGTCCCTCTCTCCCTAAGGATGGCTCCTAGCCTCCTGATCTGCATTGAGAGAGTAGCAATCTGGGCTGCATCCTCAGCAATCTAAAAATAACTCTCATCTAGCAAAACTTGTAGATTGTTGATCTCAATCTTGAGGGCTACCCTTGAAGGATCCTTGGGAGCAATAGGGGAAACAACAACCTACATCTAGGTAGCTCCTCCTAAAGTAGCTTGCAAATCTAGTATCTAGTTTGATAGCTAAACTATAGTACCATCCCTCTATGCTATGGTGGCATAACATTGTTGTACATGTATCTTGGTCGACTGGAGATCAACCTCCACATCATGTAGTTGTGCCCTAAGAGGAGAATCTCTCTCCTCAGGCTCCATATCCTCCTTCACCTCCTTAGGAACCTCCTACTCCTTTGCTGCCACCTGCTCTACTTTTTGGTCCCATGCCACAATCCTAGCATGAACCCTACATCCCGCTGGGTCTACCCCATATCCTCCATCATTATCTCGACCTAGACTACCCTCACCATACCATATTAGGTCACCCCACCATCATGCAAATACCTTTGTGACTCCACCAACCATTCCAAGATTAATAGCTAGGGCATTCTCCTCATCAGCCAGCTTTATAACCTATCGGGGAGGGAGGTATCTCTCTACTCTGATGCACTTATACATAAATGGTACTAGTGGCACATCCTACTGCAACCCATACTGATGAAGAACTCGATAGTATAATAAGTACTTTTGGATGATGATCTTGTGGTCGACAAGCCATCACTCACGTCACATCCTAGCAGTAAAGCTATCAGGGTCATCCCAAGCAGGATACTCATGATAAGGGTGCTATATGATATCTCCATTATGGAGTCTAGTGAAAGTATCAGTGTAATGAGTTAGATCCCCTACAAATGTGTGGCTTTTATGCTCCTCACTCTCTTTGTACCACATAGCACCATAGCACTGCATCCTCCCATCCATAACTATGATCTCAATAGGAAGCCCCTTAGGGTGATCTACCCTAATGTGCTCCCATCCCTAGACCTACAAAAGCCAACTATGGACGATGCTGACACAACCTCTCTGATGGATGTGGTACCACTCATCATAACACTAAGCCAATAGATACCTTCCCCATGCATATATGATAGGCTCCTCACTATCTACCAGGTATTGAACCATTGCAAGGAGGTTCCAAGGGAACATCAAGCCTAAAAAATCTAGGATGAGGACATTGATGATGACCATTAGCAACACTGCATGCCTCATTATGAAAACATGCTCTCGGTACCAATGGATGATAGACACTCCTCAAAACTTGTTGTCATTGAAAGCATCCTCATAATGCCTCCCGAAAACCCAAGTGAAGATAACCACCTTAGCATTAGTGGCCGAAGAAACAATAGCCACCCCATTAAAAGGGATCTAAAAGATCTTGTACACATCCTCCGATATAATGGTCATCTCATCAATCAGGATGTGGAAGGTATTAGTTTGAGGGTCCCAGCGATGGCCTAAAGCCGTAAGATAAGCCTAGTCTGACATGAGATGAGGTAATTTGGTAACATACTAAAGCCCATGAGCCTTGAGCCACGCCAAGTCTGTGGTGTTCAAGTGAGGAAGAATTTCAAGTAAGATCTTTAGGTATCAATCTCGAGCAGTAAGGATATAAGAAAAGAAAAATAAAGATGAAACATGACTATAGTGCAATACAGGCTAAAGAATAGTTCAAAATTTTCAAAAAAATAAAAAATTATCTCAAAAATCCAAAAACTAGCAAAAATTATGCAAAAAATGGCTAAGGGATTTAGTCGTTGTCACCTACAATGGTCAAAAACTGGCCACTGGAGACAATAGTGGCCAATACCCAACAATCAAAATTTTGACCGTTGGGGTTAAAACCTGGCCGTTCTGAGAAATAGCGGCTCAGAATCGACCGCTCTAAGTGATAGCGGCCAAGGGACAACACAACAAACCCGTGAAACCTTGGCCAGAAAAACACAAAATCAAAATATTGCAAAAATAACATTAAAAAATGCAAAGAGAGAGGGGAAACAAAAAAAATTAAATGTAAATTCCCACTCAGACATCAAAACAAATCTAAGTTCGAACACACTTAAAATGGCAACTGTTGGTCATCAAATCCGCACAGGAAAGGACTTTCGATGGGTTTGCGCACCCTAGACCTGCGACCAACATTGAAAGGCAGAGAGGAAGAGATGCCCCTCGTGCCAATATTCGGAGAAAGGTCGGCTCCTATACTAATCTACTTTTGGGGTTTGAGATAAGAGTGCAGGAAAGAAATAAAAAGAGTTCGGGTTAGAGAAAGAAATAAAAAAGGATAAGGGTTAGAGATTGATGATTTAAGGTGGGGAAGAACAAGAAGCACGATCACTCACTAATAACTCAAATAGCAGCAAAAAACACCAAGAACAAACAAAAGAAACGAAGTGCCAAACTTCCTATGTATCCTCTGGATGGGTTTGCAGGGTTCTCCTTTCTCTCTCACTGAAATTCAGGGTTCAGAGTAGCAATGATTAAGATAAGGGAATGACAGAAACCACAATCCACCAGGCAGCATAAAAGAAAATGACAAAGTGTTTTTCCTCTCCTATGTATCCTTCAGGGCAAATTTTAGGGTACAGTTCCCAATCGCACACCGGATTCAGGATTTAGAGTCTCAGTATACGAGTGCAAATAGAAAAAATAATTAAGCACAGAAGGCAGCATAAAAGAGAGAAATGGAGCATAAAAATCTTTAGTATTAGACGTAGGACATTAAGTTACAACAGCTTTCTAGCAGAAAGTTCCCCCCCTTTTACATTGCAAAGCCTAGGTTTTTATAGAGGACCCAACCCTCTGAATCATTATTACAAAATGGCGGAGTACACCCTCGGGCCCTGAGAAATCGGCTCCTCGCTGCTGCTGCGGATGATTTTTCAAATCGGTTACCGAAATTGGTAATGGTGACTGAGTCAACAGGGGAAAGATGCATTAAATGAGCCACCTGGGTGTCCTTGGATTGCAAGTGCAGTGCTCGAGTGGCGGCCATGCTTGTCGAGCTCTTCTTCTCGGACTGATACTTCGCATCCAATTGCCAAAAATGAGCAACGGGCTTATCGGGCAAGAAAATATGCATTTATGAGGCCTTTTGACTGCCTTGGGAAAATACACAACTTGGGAAGCATTCCTGGGAAGTGCCTCGCTGATTTTCACTTCGTAAAATTACTTCGGGGGCACGGAGTGCCGAAGTCGATCTCTTTCTATCCTTCGTTGCTTCACTAGCAAAACTGCTTCGGCGATGGGTCGGGACAAATGCTTCGGGCTGATCTTCTTTTGAAATGGTGGTTCGGGGGAGTTTTGGCCGAAGCACTTTCTTGACTTATGCTACTTCAGGAGAAATCTGGTCGAAGTGGATTTTATAAATACTTCAGGCCCGAAGTATTTTCTTTGCCTTAGCCGATTTGGGCTATCTTTTCTTCTTCGACGAAGTTACTTGGATGCCGCTTTGCAAAATTTTCACCCGAAGTAGCTGCTGGGAATGCTTCGGGTGCGAAGCATTTCTTTTTATTTCTCGGCAAACTTCTCGTCCGAAGTGATGATTTGAAGCGTTTCGGGCCCGAAACTCTTTTCTTTTCATTTTTTCCATCAGGGGGCGATAGGGAAATCAAAATTGCTATAACTTATAAACAAAGAAAAAACTTTCAACCAAACAACTATCATACAAAGTTTTAATTTTTTTGCCCCTTGGTGGAATGTGACAATATTGTCAACATTCTTGGTGGCTCGTGGGGCAACGAGCTCGTCTCGGTGATAGAACCCTCAGCCTTCATCCATTGGGTCAGAGTTACCTCCAGATCCTTCTTGTTCTTTTTTTAGGGATGCTTTGATAGCTTGTCCTTCCTCTTCCCTCTCCTCTTTCTCCTCTTCTTCTGCTACTGCTTCTTCTTCTCCTGTCGATATTGCTTTTGCTACGTCTTCGGCTGTTGGCAATGGGTCAGGCGGACGCAGATGTTCTTCAAGGTTTGGTGAATCTGAGAACAGACCCTTTTCGCGAATAGCTCTTGATCTCCTAGAGATTTAACCAAGGCGCGAAACCTATCGATCTGCACAATTTTTACATGCTAGGATCTGGTATACAGATTTTTTAGGGAAGTGGTGATTCTATAGTATTTCAGTATGTAATCAGCAACTTGCTTCTCTGTTATAGGTTCGGCCCACTCGTCTATCTCTGAGACGTTGTCTTCAAACTACTACCACTTCGGCATGATTTCTTCCTTGGCTAAGGGCTTTCCATCATCATCCGTGAAGCTCGGGAAGCCTAAGGAGATGAGGTCCTTGAAGTAGCCCATTGACGCGTGCCTCTCACTTTCAAATGTGCCCAGTAGGATTTTTGCCTTTTGAGCCTTCTTGGCTATGGAGAAAAAAGCGTGAACTGTGTCCTAGGCCATTGACCAATCCCTTGCTATCTGACTCATTTCTACAAGCTTCAAATCTTGATACCCTGCATCTTGGACTTTTAGGGCCAGCTTGAGTCAGGCTCTGACATTCTGAATGACTTCTTCGATGATTGGTCCTCCTTTGATGGCAACACTCTGGGCTTCTACGATGTAAACTAAAATTGAAAGGGCACTGACAGCCCGAGACCTAAAATTCTTGAGCAGACATGAGCAAATCTCTTTGATTTTTCTCCTATCAAATAGCCCTAGGCCCTCCTTCTCGTGCAGCTGGATCTAAGCTTGCAAGATCCTATTTTCAAGCTCCTTGACCCTCAAATCATTTTTGATCTACCTTTGCGCCTGATTCTCAGATGTGCATTCCAGCTGTGCTATCTACAGCTTTAGGGCGTGTGTTTCTTTTCGCATCAGTTTGCACTGCCCCTCGGCCTCTGCCAATTTGGAGTGAGTCCTTGCTAGCTCCTCATCCAGCTTGATGTTAGCACTCTTGGCTTCGAACCTATGCTTGTTGGCAATGTTGGTGTGCACCTTGAAGGTCTCGATTCCAATGTGCATAGAGGTGGATTCCTTGTCCACGTTCAGATGCTCCAGGTCCTTTTCTTTATCTTGATATTCATAGTCTGCTGGAGTCATTTCATCCAGGGGCTTCTGGACTTTGGGTATCTTCTTTACTTTATGCACCTTTCCCACCTCGAAGTTGAAGACGACACATTTCTCAACTTGAGCGAGCGAATGCCCTCTCTTCTTTCTTGCCTCTTTCAACATTCTCTCTATGTTCTGTCGGGCTTGGAGGAGTTTTCTGGCCAAGGGGACTCCTGTATTGAGGATAGCTCGAAGTCGAATGCGGCTGGGTCTAAATCCGAGGGATTGAACAAATATAGGGAGCTGAAAGGGATAGCTTCACCCGAAGGTTTGGCAATAGGGGTGACGAGGGCTTCGACGAGGGGGAGCACGTTATGTACAACAAAGGGATGAGCCTCGGGGTTTGGTACTGGACTGTTAGCTTCGCCCTGGTTGATGACTGGAGGATTGGCGGTGTGGCTGGGCGAAGTAACTTGGATGGGTTTGTCCTGGCCGAAAGAATCGAGGGAAGTAGTTAGGGAGACGGCGTGAGAAGGTGACTGATTTTGTGGAGGCAGGGGGGATGGGTGAGAGCTTTCGGCCAGGACCGGGGTAGAATTACGAGAAACTAGAGCGTAAGGTAAAGAAAACATACCTGCATGCCCTCCTGGCAGTGCGGCCATGGTGACCTCCTGGGCGATTGGTATTTGTTCCTCTTGGGCCTCGGTACCCTCGACTTCAATGACTTTCGTGAGTTCCTCCACGTCAATGACATCTATGTTTGGAATCATTTCGACACTTGGTGGAGTTTCTTCATTGTTTGCTTTAACCAAGCCCGATACAGATATTTCGGTAGGAGCACTCGGATGCTTGTACGCTGTCGCTTTGGGAAGTTCAGGGGTGCCTGTGTAGGTTCTTGCTCCTTTCTTTTCCTCCTCTCAAGGGGTTGCTCTGATTCCTCTATCGTTGTATCCAGATCTTCAGATGGACTCTGTAGTAAAGCTTTAGGCACGGCCCTGACTGCTCTTTCCTTGGAGACATTATCAGTCTTCTTGGGGCCTTCATCTAAACTTGGAGTGGCTAGTGGAATGAAATCAACGAAGGACAAGGGTTTCCAAGACCCGATATTGGTCTGATACACAATTGTGAATTCCCTATCCATTGTTAGAAGCACGTAAGAATTCATCTTTCGACGATGGACTCTCATAATCCACCATTATCTCAACTGCTCCTCGTCCCAGTCCTTCAACTCCTCTTTTAAATCTTCCTTTGCTTTTCTACAGAAAGTGGAGTCGAGAGTTGGGAATGGGTACTGGTCTGGGTCAAATTCGACCTCCATAGGATAGAAGTCATGCCAAGGAGGCAACATCCTCATCTCCTCTAAGTGCCACTCTAGGTCCGTACCATTGGGGTTATTTCTCTACTCCAAAACTTTGGTGCGAGGACAGACATGGAAGTTTTTGCTTTTCAAATGATCTCTCATCACCCCCAACGGGTCGTAGAGCCACCTCTGTGGTATTTGGAGCAGACCAAAATCAGCGAGTTTCTCCTCTAGGTATATGTTCTGCTTCAAGGTGAAAACTTCGATTACCCCCATCTTGAAATGGAAATCGCAGGTGTGTGCCCACTTCCGCCCGTGACCATAAGTTTCGTCAGTCACGTCACTTTGCCGATCAACTTCTAGGGAAAATTGGTATTCCAAAGGGAAAAAAGGTAGCAAGAAGGGCTTCCCTGTGAAGCCAAAAAGGCGGATCACAAGCCCTTTCATCAATTGAAACACATCCACTTTTCTCTCTAGTACCACTTTATTTCTAATGCCGAGAGGCACCCGAGGGCTAGATCCTGTCAAAATGTACATTACAGGTCCCAAAAATTGTTGATTGAAAGGGTAATAGGACTCCGACCTCAGCAAGAGTCGGGTCCATTGATATACAGACAAAAGAATTCCATCCTTGTCAACTGGTGAAACATCACAATGGGGGAGGGCTTTATGTACATGAAAGAAGAAAAGCCAAACCAATAAGGAACAAGGCTAGAAGTACAGCTCCTTGCTAGCATCCTTTATGGATGACAATCGCATATGCAGATTTTGGGCCACCCATTCTGCCCAATCAAAGAAAACTAGGTTGGTGTTCGACCGTGAAGCGTCGGGGGCATAGAACTCTCCTCTAGAAATGCATTCGACTAGCGACACCTGCCATGGGCATACCGAAGTATCGCTTGAAAAGCCCCCTACCCATGCAATGATAGAGAATATGTCTGTGTTCTTAAAGGCCTCTAGGGGCAGGGGCATCTGGGGTCGCTTATCGGAAGGAAGTCCGCTTTTGAGGCTTTCATGCAAAAAACTCAGAATGAAGGGATTAGCGACAAACTTATCTGTTTTTTTGCTCAGGCTGACCTTGTGAACATTATAGCCTTTTGGTGGCCTTTGTTGCAGTTTGAATTCCACCTGCACATCCTCCGACAGAATGGAAAACAATTTTTTACCCGAGGCATCCAACACCTGCCTGGTTTGCGACTGATAGTTCTGAGCAATGGCGTATATGAGCTCGGGGTAGTGATGTGTAGGAAGGACCAGATACCAATATATGTGGGAATAATATGCCATGGCCCTCTTGTTCTCCACTGAGAGCCTGCTTTTCATGAAATCGATAGTATATCGAAGCTCGGCCATAATTTTTGAGAGCTTTGGGTCTCTGATTTTCGCCCACTTATCAACAGGTGGTTCTATACTGGACTCGTCGTCAGACTCTTCCCTTCCTTCCATCACATGTTTTCCTATGTGTGGGGGAGGATTGACCCTTATGGGTGTCTATTTCTTTTCTTTTGTAGCTCTTGCCTTCTCTGGAGTCGTCGCTTCTGGTTCCTTTCCCTTCTGTGTGGGGTTCTTCCATTGTTCACTTCCCATTGTGAATGATTGCAGCAGAATAACTTGTAGTATAGAAGTAGATTTCTTGATGCAGAAGATCTCTGATGTGACAGAATGCAGACTCGACCCTCACATTTGCAAATGATTTTGTTCTTAATGGGCATCTACGTTTTATAGCTTTGGAGGGCAACCTCCGACATTTATGGCAACCATCGTAATTACTTTATGGTCCTGGCCCAAAAGTATCGTTTTGGCATCTGATTGGCCATACGGTGGCATTGTACACAGGGCCATGCAATTCGGCAGTCTAATTTTGTATCGAGAGCGCGGATCACTACCACCTGGAACATTGACATGGCATTTCGATTAACGAATTGTCTTGGGAGGAGTGTCATTTCTTTCGCATTGATTTCATCTGCTTTGGCCCCCTTTTGAGGTTGCTATAGGCACATTCCCCAAGGTACATCCTAAACATGTCTGCCTCGCATGCATGGTTTCGTGATGTAGGGTTGGCAAAGAAAATACTTCATGGTGAAGTGCTTCTTCGAGCTGATTTTCTTCATTTTGGGCCTGAATTTCTCCTTCTCCACATTATTGCTTTGGGTTATGAACACCACCGACCGAAATCCATTTCATCAAGGAGGGCCTCACCAAGAGTTGCTTCGAACAACGCCTTAAGCCATTGCTTTAGTGAAGCATTTTCCATGTCTTTGATTCGCATGTGGTTCGGTTCTACGAGGATGGACTGCTTCATGACGAACTTCCTTTCGTTGGCTACTTCGGATCGAAACCCCCTAAAGGCGATTTCGATCATGCTTTGTGAAGTCGAAGCCAAGAATCTAGCTTTTGTGGTTGAAGTGGCACTTGCTCTTCGTGATATTTTGAACAGAGTATATACAAAGCATTGAAATCCTATATACAAAATACATGCAAGATATATATATATATATATATATATATATATATATATATATATATATATTGGTTGTACATATCTTAGTGATTGAAGGCCTTCAGGTGAAGACCATTGATTGATATTGGTAAAACTTGGCCATTCGCATCCTTGAGGATGAAGGAATTGGCCGAATTCACTTTTACTATTTCAAATGGTCCGTCCTAGAATGCATCCATTTTGTCATGATTCCGAGGCTTGGCCTTCCATGAATCCCACCTCCATACTAGGTCTCCTGCTTTGAATGTGCGATCGGATGATTTCCTTTTGAACCATTCTCGGGTGACCTCAGCATGCCGTGCAAAGTTCTGGTAGGCCCTTTCACATTCCTCTTCTAGTTGTAGTAGTTGGACCAGGCATTCCTCCATCGGGTTGGCTTCATCTTCTTCTAGCAACTGTAATGCAAGGATCTCGAGGTGAGTGGGTAGGATGGCCTCCTTACCGTAGACCAAATCATAAGGTGAAGTCTTAATTGACCTCTTAACAAAAACATGATCAACCCATAAGGCCCGATACAGAAGGAGGTGCCAAGTTCTTTTGTTTTGATCGATCAACTTTCTCAATATCCTCAACAGGGTTTTGTTGGTGGATTCTGCCAATCCATTCCCCTGAGGGTAATAATTGGAAGACACCTTGTGATATATCCCATACTTGTATAGGAACTCATTGATTTTTGCACCTGTGAAACCAGGACCGTTATTTGTAATAATTGCTTTGGGGATGCCAAAGCAGGTAATCAATCTTTCTAGGAAGATGACGATGGTATCTTGATCGACATGTTTTGTGGGAACTACCTCGGCCCACCTGGTGAAGTAATCAGTCACAGTTAGAATGAATTTGTGCCCAGTGGAGGAATTTAGTGATATGACTCCTATGAAATCTAGTCCCCATTGCTAAAAGGGGGCCTCCACTTGTATCGGTCGGAGTGGCATCGAAGCATTTCTGCTTCGACTAATGAATCTCTGGCATTGCTCGCACCTTCGGCAAATGGAGAAGGCATTGGAAAAGAGGGTGGGCCAATAGTAACCCACCTTGATTATTTTTAGCGTCGTTGCCCTTCCAGAAAAGTGTCCTTCAGATAATCCTGAATGATATTCGCCCAAGATTCTCCTCTTGTCATCATATTTTATGCATCTAAGGAGGACGTCGTCAATGTTCTTGAAAAACAAGCCTTCTAGGCGCATAGCGTATTGGGCGGACTGCATCCTGAAATGTCTTCACTGTGAAGCATTCAAATGTGAGGGGCATCTATCGATGTTGAAATATTCCACTATCTCGCCAACCCAATCTCTCTTGGCCTCTTCCTAATTAGCAAGGCATTCTCCTGTTGGCAAGTCCTCCGAATGACAGTCTGTTATTTTGGCCATTGCGTTCTTCGCCAGCTCTTGACATAGTGTGCGACCGCAAACTAGCTTGGTGGGATTGATCTCAATATTGAAATCTTGGATTTTGCTTACCCAACCAGCTCTCTTGCTTCCCAGTTCCCCTTGATTAATGAAACTACGCATGTCAGGGTGAATGACGAAGACTGTGGTTCGACTCTGAGAGATGAACTGTTTGAATTTTTTGAGAGACTTCATTACTGCATGCACTTGACGCTTGATGAAATTGTACTTTTCTTCATGGGGATTGATTATCTGTCTAAGGAATGCGATGGGACGTTCCTCTCCATCTTCCCCCTTTTGTGTTAAAACCGTGGCATAGCTTTCAGGTTCTCCTATTGCATACAGGATAAAATCTCGACTGTAGTCGGGGTTGATCAAGACTGGTGCCTGAACAATTTGGGCCTTGATTTCTTTGAATGCTTTCCTCCTCTCTTCTATCTAGACAAATTTTTCACCCTTCTTTAAAAGCTCAGACGTCGGCATAACGACCTGGGCAAAGTCTGGGACAAACTTCATGACAAAGTTAATCTGACCAAAGAAATATTGAAGGCCCTTTTTATTTGCTGGGATTGGGAGCTTCATCAGAGCTTTGGCTCTGTCAGGATCAACGACGAGACCCTTTTTTGAAATTGCATGTCCTAGTAGCTTTCCTTCACTGACTGCAAAGATAGACTTTTTTGGATTGATTGAGATGTCGAACTCTCGACATTTTTTGAAAATTTGTTGGAGATGTTCTGGGTGGTTTTCCCTCCTTCGAGAGAATACGTTCATGTCATCCAAATAGATAACAATAACCTTGTTCAGAAGCTCACCAAAAGCTAAATCCATCACCCTCTAGAAAGTAGCTCCTACATTTGAGAGACCAAAAGGCATTCGCTGGTAGGCGAATGTGCCCCACTTGGTTGTGAATGCGGTCTTATGCTGATCTTCGTCCCTAACCCAGATCTGATTATATCCAGAGAAACCATCAAGCAGGGAGAATCGTTGAGCTCCAGCCACCGAATGCAAGATCTGATCGATCTATGGGAGGGGATAGTGGTCTTTGAGAGAAGCATGATTCAGGTTGCGAAAGTCCACGCATAACTAGATGTTTCCATTCTTCTTTCTGACAGGGACCAAGTTCGCTACCCAGGAAGAATGTTTGATGGGATAAATAATTTTTTCTTCGAGCATTTTTAGCAGTTTGGCCTTTATCAGGACCTCGATCTTCGGATTGACCAGCCTTTGCTTCTGTCAAAAAGGTTTTGCCCCTTCTTGTAATTCGATCGTATGTTGGATCAGCTACCGATCATATCCCTTGAGGTCGTGATAAGACCAAGCCATGATATCTGGGTATCTCTCACACAAACGTCGGATTTGCTCTATCTCTTTTGAAGTACAATCAGTCCCGACCTTTATTACTTTCCTAGGTTCCAGTTCTAAATCTTGATATTGATCCTGTGAGAGAGTGATCGATCATTTTGATCGAAAAGGCTTTCAAGCATGATCAATCCCTTGGGAACGTGGTTGTTCTTCAACTGGACCAATCCTTCATATTCTTCCTTATCAGGGCTTCGGTCTTCGACTGTAGCGGCTTCTTGGATCATGAAATTGATGATCTGCTCGTCATTGTCAAAAACTTGCCAATGTAAATCTCTATCGGGGATAGAGGGTCTATAGATCATCCTTACAGCCTTTGGCTTATGCACCATATCATCCACTGGAGAATATCGGGCTACAATGGATGCTAAGACATCTACATGTCAATTTTTTTCTCATAGAACAGACTATAAATTGAGGGATTCAAACTAGTCAAATAGGTCCCATACCCTATTGCGATATGATTTAAGATAGTGCTTCTTTGAAGAGCATCTATTGGTAACCTGGTTGCAAACTAGTTCAAAATCGCCAAAGATTTGAAGATGCCTTATGCCTAACTTGTCGGCTTTCTTGAGTCCCAAGCACAAGGCTTCATACTCTGCTACATTTTTGGTGCAACTCCATGTCAATCGGTAGTAATATTCTTTTTGCTCACTGGATAGTGAAATCAGAAGGATTCCTACCTTGGCACCGTTTTTGCATCGGGCATCGTCGAAGAAAAATTTCCATGGTCCTTCTTGAGCAAAAACTTTTCCTTCCCTTTTAACTGATTTCTCGGACTTGGTGATGGTGTAGCACCCCACCTCAGTTTCTATCATGGCATTGAAATCTACCAATGAAAATTCATCTTCACAACACAACTGTGCGAGGGATTCTTGGACCAAATCCACTTGCTCTAGTTCCTCCGCGATCGTATGCACAGGGCCACTGCTCTCTTCTTCGGACATCTTCTCAACCAGGAACGTAGAAGGTTTTTCATTATAGATCTTCACCTTCTTCCCTTTGAATGGGATCTCCAGATGAGTGTAATCCATGGATAGATATCCGCCTAGCTTTGCTATGAATTCTCTTGACAGGCACATGCTGAAGTAAGGCTCAAGGTCCACGACTACCACCTCTTGTATGACTACAATTTGAGGTGTCTTATGTAGTCGAATAGGGATATCTTTGATGACACCTACAGTATTCACTAGGGTACCATCCAACTGGAGGACTCTGTGACTACTTTGTGTGTACTTCATGCCTATTTCTTCGCATACTGCCTTCGGCATTACTATCGTCGCAGCTTCAAAATATTTCATACAATTATGCACGATATACCCTTCCATTTGTAAGGATAAGTAGAATGGTGGTGGTCTGTTTTTCCCTGTGATGAATGCGGACAGGGTCTGCACCAGGGCGGGTGGCTCTACCTTCCTTGTATTGATACTCTTCAATGACTCTTGCAGCAGGTCAACTTGTCCAGGAAGTTATAGAGCATCATACAGACTGATCTTGGCTGGGATCCTCTTCAACTCTTCCACAATGTTGTAGGCTGAGGAGCTATGCACCTCGGGTTCCTTTTTTGGTTCGTACTTGGTGCAATATTGCTCGGTTTCTTCGACCATTTTTCATTTGGTGAGCGAGGGAAACTTGAGCTTCTCCTTAGCCTGTTCTTTGGTCTCCACCTGAGGTGATTCAACAGTGGCCTTTTGGGCCTTTTCTTTGACTGGAGCTGGCGGAGGAGCTTCACTCGGGGCTAAAGAGGATGTTTGTCCTTTTTAAAATCAAGCATGTACCTTCAAGGGAGCCATCTTAGTAGCATCTATCACTATCAATCTTTTACCTCCCTTGGTAAGGACCGCAACTGGCTCTTCCTCGCTGATGGAAAAGTTCTGATTCAACTGTCTAATGACGTTGACTTGACCGCCTTGGCTACTGCTTGTTAGCGTCTGCATGTAGTGTTGATGCAACATGCATGTATTTTCCTCGTGAGGATCATTACATGTAGAGCACCAGTATACATGATCGAAAGTGCTTGGGACTTCTTCTATCACAACATTTCTTGTCGAAGATTTTCCTTGATGGACCGCTTGGTCTTTGGTAAGTGCAGGCGTGGGATAAGACCTCCTTGGTAGGAACTCTTATTGTGCTTGCTTCTTCTTGAAAATGGTCATTTCATTGGACAAAGTCTACACCATGGCATTTAACGATTGCATTTCTTACAATATCTTGGCTTGCATATCATCGGCCTTGGGAACTGATGGTAAAGAAGCCATGGTCGATATCGGAGGCAGGGCAGGATGTTGAAGGGGTGCTGGCAACATCAAAAATTTTGGGGTGATAGTGGGGGGTGTAGTTGAAAATGTGGAGAAATGTATCTGTGGAGCTGTGATTTGCGACACAATGGGATTCAGGTTCCAAGATGAGATCGGATATGCAAGGGTCACAGAAACCTATGGAGTGACTGCGCTTGCATACTGGGCTTGAAGGAACTTAGGGAGAATGGGCATTGGCATTCTCTAAGGGAGTTTTGCTATGGCTATGAGGTCTATTTTTGCTTTCTTGGCTAACCCATATAGTTCAGGAAAAGTATTGACATTTGAGTACCTTATCATAAGACCGATATCAGGGTTGAAGGCCCGAAGGAAGTAGTATGTCGCGGCTTCATCAGTTGGGCGGAGTCCAACCGAAACTCTTTGCCAGGTTCGAGCGAACCTAACATTGAAGTCTACAATTTCTTCTTACGGATGTCTTTGGATCGAAGTGAATTGCTGTAGAAGAGAAGTTGGATCGGCGGACTCGTTGAAGCCTTGCATCAACTGCCCGACTAACTAATCCCATTCTGTAATAGTGTCGGATGGCAAATATCTGTACCAATAGAGGAGTTTTCCTCTAAGTGATAGAACCAAGAGCTTCACCATCACTTGCTCTTCCATGATATCGTGGATTGCTGCCAGGGAAATGATGTCCTGAATATCCTCTAGAGCAGTTTTTCTGATTTCGTCAAACGTCGGGAGCTTTTTTATTGTAGCAGGTGGAACTTGCCCTTGGCCCGCAAGATTCAACGATGATGAAGAATTCCATGCTAGAAATAATCTGGGTGGTGGTTGCTGCTGCACTTGTTGTTGTTGTTGTTGTGCCATATTTGTGCCTGGGTTCTGTGGAACAGAAGTCCCCGAAATCCCTCTTGGGTTGCTTGTTGGAAAACCAACTGGACGGAGGCACTAGGATGCTTCGGTGAGTTGGGAGGATTTGGAGGAAAACTATCCGCTGAGCTATCAAAAGTTAGGCCTTGCTTGTCAATAGCAGCCTCCTACGAGGATGTCTCGCGTAAGAGATATTCAGGGGTAACTAACCTAGAGCGTTCCCCAGAGGCATCAATATCAAGCTTGAAGAAATAGATTTCCTCGCCTCTATTCCTAACTCTCCATCTTGTTTGCATGAAGGCACAGGCTTTAGTACTGGTCTTTACGACTTGAAAATTCTCAAGTAAAACAAAGTCGCCAGATGCTAAGAGTATCTTAGTAATGAAAGCATCAATTCTCACTACTACTCAGGGGATGAGACTGACCGGGTCTCATCGGGAACTTCGTTAGAACTTCTGGCTCCGATGAAGATGGGTTAGGATTTTCTCAAATATGGGACCTTGTGTCCCACCGGGTGTGCCAAAAACTGTTGGTCATCAAATCCACACAGGAAAGGACTTTCGATGGGTTTGCGTGCCTTGGACCTACGACCAACATTGAAAGGCCGAGAGGAAGAGATGCCCCTCATGCCAATCTCTAGAGAAATGTCGGCTCCTATACTAATCTACTTTTGGGGTTTGAGATAAGAGTGCAGGAAAGAAATAAAAAGAGTTTGGGTTAGAGAAAGAAATAAAAAAGGATAAGGGTTAGATATTGATGATTTAAGGTGGGGAAGAACAGGAAGCATGATCACTCACTAATAACTCAAATAGCAGCAAAAAACACCAAGAACAGACGAAAAAAATGAAGTTTCAAACTTCCTATGTATCCTTTGGACGGGTTCTCAGGGTTCTCCTTTCTCTCTCGCTAGAATTTAGGGTTCAGAGTAGCAACGATTAAGATAAGGGAATGATAGAAACCACAATCCATCAGGCAGCATAAAAGAAAATGACAAATCATTTTTCCTCTCCTATGTATCCTTCAGGGCAAATTTTAGGGTACAGTTCCCAATCGCATACCGAATTCAGGATTCAGAATCTTAGTATACGAGTGCAAATAGACAAAAGAATTAAGCACAGAAGGCAGCATAAAAGAGAGAAATGGAGCATAAAAATCTTTAGTATTAGATGTAGGACATTAAGTTACAGCAGCTTTCTAGTAGAAAGTTCCCCCCCTTTTACATTGCAAAGCCTGGGTTTTTATAGAGGACCCGACCCTCTAAATCATTATTACAAAATGACGGAGTACGCCCTTGGGCCCTGAGAAATTGGCTCCTCACTGCTGCTGCGGATGATTTTTCAAATTGGTTACTGAAACTGGTAATGGTGACCGAGTCAACAGGGGAAAGATGCATTAAATGAGCCACCTGGGTGTCCTCGAATTGTAGGTGCGATGCTCGAGTGGTGGCCATGCTTGCAGGGCTCTCCTTCTCAGACTGATACTTCGCATCCAATTGCCAAAAATGAGGAGTGGGCTTATCGGGCAAGAAAATATGCATTTATGAGGCCTTTTAACTGCCTCGGTAAAATACCCAACTTGGGAAGCATTCCTAGGAAGCACCTCACTGATTTTTGCTTTGCAAAATTACTTCGAGGGCGTGGAGTGCCGAAGCCGATCTCTTTCTATCCTTCGTTGCTTCGCTAGCAAAACTGCTTCGGCGATGGGTTGGGACAAACGCTTCGGGCCGATCTTATTTTGAAATGGTGGTTTGGGGGAGTTTTGGCCGAAGCACTTTCTCGACTTATGCTACTTCGGGAGAAATCTGGCCGAAGTGGATTTTAGAAATACTTCGGGCCCGAAGTATTTTCTTTGCCTTAGCCGATTTGGGCTATCTTTTCTTCTTCAACGAAGTTACTTGGATGTCGCTTTGCAAAATTTTCACCCGAAGTAGCTGTTGGGAATGCTTCGGGTGCAAAGCATTTCTTTTGCTTTCTCGGCAAACTTCTCGCCCGAAGTGATGATTTGAAGCGTTTCGGGTCCAAAACTCTTTTATTTTCATTTTTTCCATCAGGGGGTGATAGGGAAATCAAAATTGCTATAACTTATAAACAAAGAAAAAACTTTCAACCAAACAACTATCATACAAAGTTTTAATTTTTTCGCCCCTTGGTGGAATGTGAAAATATTGTCAATAGCAACAACAGGTGAATAACAAAAAAATTTAGAAAACCCTAGGCTAAAGCCACTAACAAAAAAACAAAATAAAAAATTGGGGACTAACCCACCAAAGCATAAAGTAAGCTAAACCTAGCTATGGGTTTTGATTCATTACTAACATGTTTAGTGAGGTTCATTTTGCTAATTACTTAATGAGGTTCAGTTTTACCCAAATAAAGGAAAAGAAAGCTAGGGTTTAGGAAAAGAGAAATACCTGAGAAGCTCTGGCTCCCCCAACAGCTAATGTCTCTCCCTGTGTAGCCATGTCCTCTATGCCAAGTAAACACCAAAGTCACAACCGTTGCTGTCACACCAGAGCTCTAAAAATTGAATCTTCAACAGTGAAAATGGAAGGTCAAACCCTAAAAAATGCATTTTTTATATTTCTTTAATTACGCCTTGGCTGCTGCTGACATCGGTGGCCCAAACTTCATGGCTGATCAATGCGATAGCAGCCACAGGCAAAAACTCAGAGGTCGTTGGACCTGACAGCATCCAGATCCATAGATCAAAACAAGAGGTTTCCTCCTTGATAAATCACACAAAAACAACAAATATACACATTTTGATGAATTGAAGTCATCTTAATGTTCAAAATAACAAAAAAATCACATAAAAGCATAATCTCAAGTAGGCCTTGTACCCAATTACATGCTCTATCCACTCGGTGATTGCAGCGACACACTCCATGCATTTTAATGAGATGAGTAGGTTACCATAAGGCCACTTAGGGCAAAAGTAACTCATTTTGGAATTTTGATGTGCCACCCTTCAATTCTGAAGAAGACCAATATGGTCAAACTACTCCACGGGTGCAAAAAGATCATCCTAGTTCCCCTATGATACCAAAAATATTAAGCCAAAGTGATACAATCTAAACAAAAATAAAATCACTCATCCTGACTCCCTAATAAGGCTATTGATAGTCGGATCGCTCCTCGGGATAGGGATGGATGATTATAATAAACAATTGGAATCACACTTGGATGTGGGATTGCCCATTAAAAGCAACAAATGCTAGAAAGGAACTAGATTAGTCATATTGGTCAAGCGACTTGTCGCTTCATTCATTATCATTTCTTCACCAATTCATTGTGTGAGGAAGTAGTTCAAAACTTCAACATAATCATAATTAAAATCAATAAAATATCACTCGATCATAACAAAATTGTGTTCGTCCTACGAATCATTGCATACAACAATCACAAATTTCCCTTATTTGCTGGGAACATAAGTAGACATGACATCTGTAATTGTATCTTTCCTATCGATCAAAATTATTGTAGTAGCTAAAGCTACCCGATTGAGTTTGAGGAATGGGTGCAATTTAACATGCCCAAGCCACTGAGCTAAGTCCTCCAAACATTGAGGCAATGATTCAAGGGATGTGCACCATCTTGCATGATCGAGCCATCCAGTGTTGATCAGACCATTGATAACCATGCACCCTACAAACAAATTAGTCTACATTTTTTTTCAACGTTGTGTTTTCCACACAATGTGTCACAAAAGGGACATATGTAGACACCTAAATCATGTCATTCTTAGGGGAGCTGCTCACATAGACACATTCATAAGATCAAATAACATAATATTGGACTTTCCAAGCATCAAAAGTGGTTCTCACCACTCATTTGGGGCCTTTTCAATCCATCTAAGCCTAGTCGCTCAAGCCAAGAGCAGCCAGATCCTAGTCGTTCAAGCCTAGAACGATCAAATATTATCCACTACAGATGACAACAGCCAGATCTTAGTCACAGTAGACGATAGCGACTAAGCCATAAGAAGCAGTTTTATCGACAAACATGCCTAAGCATAGGCGAAAGTGGCAATCTCATGCAATAAAGATGAGTGGGAGTAACTTTGCATTCCTTTTCATGACCAGTTCACATAGGAGACTTGATTTTGTATTTAGACTTGAGTTAACTGACCTCCAAGCATAAAAAAAGGGACAAAATATTCTCATGCTAAAAACCAGTTCGCATAGGAGACTCAAGTTGGTAGCTATATTTTAAATAACCGGCTTCCAAACATAGAAAAGACAAGAAGCCTCTCATGCTAACTTACACTATGCATGAGAAATTCATTTCTAGGGCTTGGACATAGACCTAGGGTTTCACACTATAAAAGGTGTAAGCCTAAGAGCACCAAAGGGACATCCTTTTATCAGAGAATCAATCTTTTATCAATCTTGGTCATTGAGGAGAGCTTTCAATACTTGGAGATTTCCCTTGGATATCACGAGTATGGCAAAACCCTGACGGATTGAAGAACATAGCAACCATTATTTCAACATCAGATACAAGATTTGGTCCATAGCTTTGGAGCAAAGAGGATGAGAGTCACTTTAGCGGCCGCTATCTTGGATAGTGGCCTGCAAGCTTAGCTTAGGGTTTTAGACATTAGATTCATTATTTTAGCATATCATTAGCATAGCATCATTTCATTTGTTTGCATCCATAGCATTAGTCTAATTTTTATTTGCTTTCATTTGTTATATTCAGTACTAACAACCTCATCCGGGGAGGCATTCTCGGACATCTAAGCGTGTGTTGTTGTTTCATTGCTTATAGGGCCATAGGTTGATCGGACAGAATCTGCAACATACAAGAGCAAAATGGATCCCTCTAGGAAACAAACCTGGAGAAGGAGGCATCTGTAAGCCCTCATACATTTTCGTGTGCAAAATCAAGAAGCTTTTTGAAATCGCAGCACCTCTTTGCAAAAGGGGCACTCTTTGCATATTTGTAAACTTATTGTGTCGAAATGGGTATCCCTAAGAGGAACCGACATGTAATCATGTTTCAATACGAATAAAGAGATCCATATTTGTTATTTTCGTGTTATATGATTTTCATTGTCTTCCATTTCATCTTGGTTTTTTAATAACATTGCAAGTAGAGTAAATAGCGATGCATGTGTCCCGGGGTCGCTACACTAAAACCATTCTTGGTGAACCTATCCTATAATATCCTCAAGTGTATAGAATATAACACACCCTCACAGTTCACCTTAGCTCCCAACGGATCCATCCAATAATCATACGCGATAAGGCAGTTTTCTCCCTCTACAAGTTGATACATAGTGATCTTATGAGTCCATTTACAATCTTGTCCTTCAACAAGGTTAGATATGCCTTAATATTTGTTGATGATTTCTCTCACTTTACTTGGGTTTATTTTCTTCAAAAGAAGAATGAAGTCTTTGAACATTTCCAATATTTCAAAGCCCTTGTAGAGAAACAATCAAGAAAGGTTGCTAAGGTTCTAAGCACTAACAATGGTGGTGAGTATGTCATCCATCAACTTCAACAATATTGCACTTCAGAGGGGATTTAGTTATAGCACACAATGGACTATGCTCCTTAGAAAAATAGTGTGATAGAGCATAATAATTGATCACTTAATAAAATGGTAAATTATATGATACAAGCTTGATCACTTGCAATATAGTATTGGATGGAAGCCATTAACTATGCAAATTATATCCAGAGTTGTGTGTCTCAGAAGGAATGGAGATAATTTATACCTTATGAAGCCTAGCTTGGTAGGAATACCAAAGTGACCCACTTTTGAGTGTTGGGATCTCCTGCTTGGGTCCATATCCCAACAAAAAAATACAAAATTATTCAACCTCAAAGTAGGCCTTGTATTTTTTTTATATATCTTGAAGATATAAATGGGTATATACTTCATCCTTGCACATATGATCTTACTATAGCAAGAAGTATTTAATTTGAGAAAATATCACCTGATCCTCCCTCAAATACTTCTACACCTTCCACGATAATGGATTTAGTGATCTATTATAGTGACTCTGAGTCTTTCCAAGATAATTTAGACTTAGAAACTTCTTCTAGCAGTGATTCAGAGGATTCTATTTCCTCCACTTTGAACCATTATGAGGGAGAGGATTTACCTCCTTGTTCTCCTTCCTTACTTGCCTCTACACCTTTATGGGCTTATCAAACACTTTAGTCAACATGCAATTTAGTTGGGGATCCTTTTAATTCTAGGAGGACTAGAGCACAGATGCATGATCATCCACATCCTTTCATAGCCACAACCTCAGATCCATAGTCATTTTGTGAGGCTTCAAGTATAGCTAAATGGGATTCAATTATGAAGGAAGAGCATGATTCCTTACTTAAGAATCACACTTGAGATTTAGTTCAAATTCCTAAAGGAAAAAAATGGTATGATGTAAGTGGATATATCTCACCAAGTATGCAAAAGATGGCATGATGGATAAGTACAAGGTATGCTTAGTTGCAAAGGATTTTTCATAGGTGGTAGATATTGACTACTCCAAGATCTTTGCACCCATGACCAAGATGACTTTGATATACCTTACCATTTCCATTGCAACCATACACCCTTGGGAGATTTATTAGTTGGACATGAAGAGTGCTTTTCTTCATGGGGATCTACAAGAGGAGATTTACATGGAGAAGCCACAAGAGTTCATTTAGGATCCTTCCTTGGTATGCATACTTAGGAAGTCTATATATAGCCTCAAGCAAGCTCCACAATATTGGTCTGCCAAGATGGACTCCTTCCTCTTGACTATTAGATTCTCACATTGTCATTCTTATTCCAACATTTATATCTTGTGATAGGGTGATGCTCTTTTACTCCTTATGTTATATGTTAATGATTTGATAATTATTGGGATCTCATCATCCACCATTCAGGTAGTTAAATATGCTCTTCAGGATCACTTTTATATGATAAACTTGTATCTATTTCATTATTTTCTTGGAATTGAGACCACTCATTCTACATCAGGGATTTGTATTGCACAAACCAAGTATGCACACAATCTACTTATTAGATTTTATATGGATGATTGCAAGCCAAATTTGAATCCATTTATTTTTGGATTTAAGCTTGAGACTCATTGCTTCACTTCATTAGTAGATCCTACATTATATCACCAACTTGTTGGGAGTCTCATTTATTTAACTCAAACTCATCTAGATATAGCTTACTTTGTTGGCATGGTTTCTTGATTTATACAAAAAACACATGACCTTTATTGGAAGGTTTCCAAATAGATACTTCACTATATTAAGGCCACTCTACAGTATGACTTCCACTACACTATGGACATTAATATTGAGTTGGTAGGGTATACAGATTATAATTAGGTTGGTGATTTTGAGGATCATAAGTTCACTTCTAGCTACAGTTTCCACCTAGGCTTTGGCTTGGTTTGTTGGTAAAGCAACAAGCAACATGCTATTGATTTATCATCCACTAAGGTATAGTATAATGGGGCTATTAATTCTACCACTGATACCATTTGGTTTCAACATGTCCTTATTTATTTTAGCATTGCATTCCATCAACCATATATATCATTTTTTGTGATAACCAAAGCACAATCGCCATCACTAGGAACCTGATTTACCATCATATGATTCAACACATAGAGATTCACATGCACTACATCAAGGATATAATTCAGAAGTGCATCATTGATGTTTAGTATTATCCTAAATCTAAGTAGACTATTGTAATATTTACCAAACCTTTCACAAAAAGCAAGTTTATTTAGATACAAACTTTAATGGGGTGTACGAGATTACTACTTAGGGGGGATTTTAGTATTCTATTTGTTCTATATTTTAGGGATAATTTTTTCCCAGTGTTCTATGGGGATGCATCCCCCACCCTAAGGGATGCGTCCCCCCATCCCCTGCATCCCCCAACATGAGGGGACGACATTGGGAATGTTTACCTCATCCCCCTTTTAGGGGATGACTGGGAAACATCCCTGAGGATGCTTGAGGTCTACAACCTCCCTTCCCCATGATGCCCCCTATTTTAGGGATGCTCAAGCCATCCTCGAGGACGCCCAGCCATCCCCCATGGCTGGGCATCCTCAGCCAAAAGAAAAACAAAACAAAAAATGAAAATTTAATTTGTTCTTTAGTACATTGTAAGACAATTGTGTTCTTCAATCTGTTATTTCGTACATTGTTGAAAATGATGAATTTCCACAAATAAATATTAAAGAAAAAATTACAGTATTCTAAAATTACAGTATTCTAAAGCAAGTCCTCGACCAATTTGTTCTATGAAGATAAAATTAAAAGTTACAGTATTCTAAAATTACAAGTGAGGGATAAATTTTGTTGATATAATAAGCGGCTATCACTGAATAACATAAAGAGTAACAAAGAGAGACCCTACTCATACTAGTTAAAATTATTTAGAAAGAAAGAAAGTTTCTTAATGCCCGCAGATGATCAAAGAAGGTATTTGGACTCAAATACTACATTGTGTAACAACAATCTGAAGAGAGTTGGAAATAATGTTCCAAAGAAAAACCAAGTATACAAAATTAATAAACATAAATTTACAAAATCCCTTTAAACAAGGTTAATCAAAATATTTTGAGAAGAAAGTTGACAAGGAAAAAATAGTTAAATTGTAGGATGTTAAAAAGTGAAACAAGCAAGTTTTATAGGACTCTGAACCTACCTCTTGACTGCATTTTTGAAAATATTTTTAGATCATGGCTTTGCATGTCTTAATTCAGGTTCATAATTAATAAAATCATGTAAGGTAAAAACATGATGAAGTTTTTGGCTTGTAAAAGTGGCATGATAAATCTTACTGGAATGGCACTTTATTTGGTGGGAAAAAGACCCTGGTCCAAAATGCTTCTATTGCTAATTTATCTAATGTTCAATAATGAAGATTTTGTAAAACAGATAGCATCCAATTAGATTCATGTTCACTATTTTGATTTTATGTGTGTTCCTTTGTTGCTATAAATATTTGTTGCAAAGTGGTCTAAATTATTTGCTTTGCATACACTTCCATTGAGAAAATACAGATGAGGAATTATTGGCATCAACTTGTCTTATTCTTACAAAGAGGCAAATCCCATTGAGTTTAGGACATTGACTTCATTGAGAAAATTGTAACTTTTGCTTTAGGACATTGACTTCAACCACTTATTTTAGAACATTGTAATTTTATAATACTATAACTTTTGATTTAATCTTCATAGAATACTGTAACTTTTGCTTTAATATGTTCTTAATGTTCTTTAGTACATTGTTGAAAATGATGACTTGTAAAAGTTGAATAATGTGGCATTCATTACTTGAGAAATAGTAACTAATCTGGTTAACTATTAGATATTGGCAGATTGCACTTGATATCCTTGTATTTTTTTGAAACAATTAAATGGCTACACTTAGTAACTAATATCAATATGAATATCCTAATATCATTTTTGTTGTGTGTAGAATTTAGAATGTGTAGATTATTCTAAATTTCTAATAAATTTTAATTTTCATAGTATTATACCAACCGCCCCCCCTAGCCGTCCTTGAGCTGTCCCCTAAAATCGGCCTACCGTCCCCCCTGTCCCTCGAACCCCCCGTACCCCAGGCTCGTGGAACCTCATTTTTTCCTATGGGTTTTCTTCTTCTCATTACTTTATGAGAGAACTATTGTACATGGGTACCCTTTCAACTTCATAATTACCAAGACCCATTTATTTAGGTAGGTAGACATACCCACCTAGGCTTTGCTTATGGGGGCGTTGGTGCATGATGAGTGTCATTAATGTCATCATTTAATTTTAATTCAATTTTTCAAATCTAGGGAGGCATCCTAGGGTTGTATACATTAGATACATTGAACTACAACTCAAATATCAAGACACTAGATTATTCTAAGAAAGCTGGAAATCTTTGTAGAAAGGAAACAATGTCACTTTGCTCCCTTTTGCTTAAAAACTATTTAATTATAGAATTAAACTTTGTTGAAGAAATAAACTAAACTACACTTGCTAAATTGAAATGACTAAAATGAAAAGTGTTGAATTGATATCTCTAAATTAATAATTGTTGAAATTGAAACTGCTAAAAATAAATTATTGAAATAGGAAAAAGTTGCTAAAAAACTATAAATAATTATTGTAGCTGAAATTGTAGAAAATGTAAATGATAAATGCAAAAAAAAAAACAGGTCAGCTAGCTGCAAATCCACTCTCACACATCACATTTGAAAAATAGGTAAAAACAAGGAAAATTCTATTTACAACAAATAAACAAGAAATTGACAATAATTTAACAAAAACTACACAAAACATAAAAACCTGCAAATAGCTCCTTCCACCAGCCCTAAGAGTGGGCCCTTGCTCCCTGGTCTAGAAGAAGGTAATACACTCCAAACCTTAATCTCTAATCACTCATTCACTCATAAATCAACACATTCTAGAAATTATTGCACTTTATTAATAATGTTGTTGTTATAGTCTGCAATTACAGTCCTAATTCTTGACTAAGCTTGACTCTAATTTTTGACTTATGACTAACGAATAACTCATGACTAACTCCAACCAATAGGAAATTAGTCTTATTTATACTAATTATTACATCCCTATTTGCAAATACAAAATCAATAATGCACAGTTCATGCTTGATTTGTTGTTTTGTTACAACAAACTCAGTCTAATTTAATATATAATCCACTTTGGTAGCTAGTTGTGTGCTTATACATGCTTCAAAAGTGGTAGGAATATGCCAATAATATGTGGATCATAAACGACCACACCTATCCTCATGCCAATTCATTCACTCCTTTCGGATTGGATCCAAACTCTATTTTTATGCTATTGTTGACTATTTTTGCCTATTATTCCAAAGCAACTATGAAATATTAGTCTGAATACATGTCATGTGTTGTTGCTACCAATTTCATCATGTGGGGGTTCTTTCAAGTGCGTGGTAAGTCCTCCCTCATTTCCTTTAATGTTCTCCAATAGGTTTCAACTTAGTATCTTGACTTTGTCTTGGTCTTCCTTTAATGTTGTAGGTGGCTGCCCAAAATATGTTGTGTACAACTATCATGCCATGTTTCAACAACAGAGTGGCTGATTTGGCACCACATCACCTCAACAACTCATTTTAGGTGAGAAAACCATATTAAATAGCTCAACCAATCACAAGTTACAAAAACCTTTATTTGCTACTAATTTCACTATGTTGTTTTAGTACTAAAATCATGCAAAAACAAGACAAAAAATGCAGAAAATAGTCAAAATAGTGGCATAATATCTCTTAACACTTAATCATGCAAAAATCAACAAAATAATGTACTTTAATCAAATATTTGGCATATATCTATATTATGTATTGAAATATGGCAGTTTTTATTTCAAAAAATGGTGAAAAAATGAGGCATTTGGCCTCATCAATGCATATATTTACTTTTGCATTTATTTTATGATATTATTAGTGCACCTATTATTAGCTTGCTTAGTTTAGTCTACTCTAGTTGATTTATTTTCCATATTTATGCTGCACTCCAAGTTGCCATATTTGTGTTGTACTCCAAGTTGCCATATTGGACCTTATTGCACTCCAAGTTGCCATATGCTGCACTCCAAGCTACCATATTGGACTTTCCTGCACTCCAAGATGCCATATTTATGTTGCACTCCAAGATAACATATTGGACATTACTGCACTTCAATTTGACATATTTATGCTACACTCCAAGCTGCCATATTGGACTTTGTTGCACTCCAAGTTGCCATATTTATGCTGCACTCCAAGTTGCTTTATTGGTCTTTGTTACAATCCAAGTGTCCATTGCATGATGACACTCATGTCTATATATGTAGACCTTCCTCTTCCATTTTAAATGTTGGGTGTGAAATATATAAGGATAGTTATATTATTTCATTTTTCATGTTGAAAGCTTATGTGATTTCTTTTGAGATATTTGGAACCTGGTTTGATTGGTTGTATTCTAACTTTCATGGTTAGTTGAGAAATCCTACATGGTATCAAAAACCTTTTTTTTCTTATTTTTATTTGAATATGTGATATTTAATATTCTCTTAAGGCCACAACCAAATTTTGTATTGTATTGTACATATAAGCCCTTTGGGCCCTTGTAAACCTTGAAAAAGGTATTTTTTATAATATTTCATTATTTAAATTCTAAAGGTTAGTCAGTTAACCTGAACTAAAGGTAACTTGTATTTTGGTATTTATACCCATCATACCAACCATTTTGGTCAGTTAGAATATAATTATATTCTTTGATAGTGAGGTTATTTGGTGTTTGTTGATACCTCCATATACTATGTGCATTGTTTTATGTGTTTTTTTCAACAATACTGGGTAATGTGTTGATTCCTTACATTTTTGGAAATTGTTGTAAAATCACATTTCTACATATCAACTTATAGTTGTGTTGTAGATATTCTTTAACTCATCATAGTTTGGTTCTATCTTGGGATTTAGGTTGAACACCCTCAAGTTTAGAGTGTTTGGGAAATAAAAAAATATGTAAGGGAATCTCCTCTTTCTAGAGAAAGCATAAGTAAATTTAGTTTTAATTTCCTTCAATATACTTATAGAAATATTTTACGGTCCAAAAATTTCTAGAGATATTATAGGACATGATAATGATAAAATTAGTTCCTCCTAATGCAATCCAACCTGGTCTCATTTAACATAGTGTTGAATATAACATAACAACCAATATTTCAGATATATTGTGGGACACCCTAACTAGTTTTTCCCATACATTTTATGGACTTAAAATTATCTTAAAATTGAGAATAAAGAGCCTAGGATATTTATTGGGAGATTATTATACAAAGGGAAATATAAAAGGCTAAGTAAGTGCTACCTTTTGTTTGTTATAATTTTATCTATAATTTCTTTGCAGTGAGATTTTATCCATATTCAAGCTACTCAAGGTGAGATAGACCCTATTTTAATCCAAATTGGTCTTAAGAACTTTGATCCTAATTATAAAAGGTTCAATTTTTTTTTGGTTACTTAGGTTCCATTGAGGCCAAAGAAGTCTTCTTTACATGGACAGTTTATCACTGAAGTCTAAATTACTTCTCCATATGATAATAAGCCATCTAAATCTTATATTGAAATATTTTTCCATTATTATCTTACACTAAACCTTTCATTTTTAGAATAATTCATTGCACCAAATGAATCAAGCAGTGGAGAAAAGGCCAGATTGATAAATTTTTGTACCAGATGTAGGAAGATAGGCCACCATGTAGCTTATTCTACACAAGAATGTGAAGAGTGTTTTGTTTGTGGTCAACTCGGTCATGATGCAGGATATTGCAATGGGTTTAGTAGCAGTGAAGATGAAGATGATATTTTTATAATTTAAGTCCTTGAGGATGGTTCAAAAAAAGGATAACAGGGACAGTCAAAAAAGTATGAAGAAGAAACTCTACATTGGAAAATAAAAGAAATAGAATACCAAAGAAAAGAGAAAAATTCAAAAAAATAAAAGGAGGAAGCCACACTTAAGGAACTTGTTGAGTTTAAAAATGAAAACTTAGAATTAAAGGCTCAAATACAAGAATATGAGAGATGTAAGATAAAGCTTCTACAAGATATCGTTGACTTTAAAGTTAAAGTTGAAAAGGCAAGAAGAGCTGAAAAATATATGGTTGAACAATCAAAGGTAAAATAACAAGAATGTAAAAGATTTAGTATTGATATCGAAGAGTTAAAAATAATGAACCCAAGATTAAGGATTCAATCTCAAGAATATGAGAAAGCAAAAGCGTAGTTTCTATAGGAACTCACCAAATTCAAAATCAAGGTTGAAGAGGCAAGGAAAATGGAAGAAGGTATGGCCAAAAATTAAAGGCAAAATATCTAGAGTGTGAAAGATTAGAACATGATATAGTTTCACTAAGGATGGAAGTGAAAGACTCTAAGGTCAAGCTAAACAAGTTTGAGAAAAATTCAAAGATATTAAACAAGATTATCAATGCACAAAGATCATAAGTCATCAAAACAGGACTTAGTTTTAAGGAAGAACAAGGAAAACATGAAGCAAAAAAAGGAGAGTCAAGCTCAAGCACCAAAGAAGAAGAAAGACCAAAAGAAGAGAGTATAAGAGAAAGTGAGACTTCTAAGGATAATTTGGAAAATAGAAAGATCAACAGGGAAAGAAAAAATGCACAAATGAGAAACAAATGGAACATGAAACAACACAGGAAAGAAGAGACTAAGAGACCAATGGAGTCAAGGCAAGATTTATTCAATGGATGATGCTTCTCATTTCATAGGTTTGGGCACAAACATTCACAGTGCAGGATGCATGGAAGATATGAATATGGGAACTTCAAGAACATGCAGATTTTTCATGGGTATTGCTACTCTTGTAATCATTTTGGTCACAAGACAATGAATTGTAGGGTTCATGATAGGAATAGATATGGCTTCACAAGGAGAAATTCCAAGATATTTGCACCTCTAAGGAATAATAGCGTTAAGTGTTATAAGTGTAATAATTATGGACATACAACAAAGTGGTGTAGAGCAGAGATTCCAGAGATAAGCAAAAAAAGGAATAGTTAGAGGAATCAGAAGGATCAGATGAGGAAGAAAGTTGACAAAAGAAAAGAACAGTGCATGCTAGGAGTAGAAATACTCCCACCCCAGAATTAACCACCTCAAGAGGAGTTGGGAGAGGTGCTAAGCTAAGAGTTTCATTCTTAGCCCCGAACCCCAAAGGTGACCCTTTGCAATTTATGTCAAAGGGAGAGATATTTGAGTTAGGAAGAAAGCATTCAGTCAAAAGGAGCAGTTTCCTAGGGGGAGCAAAACATAAAAAGGTTAAGGAAATGGTAAAAAGTAATTGGGTTTCCATCAATGAAAAAGGGGGATATTGTTGGACATTTTGAGGAGTTTTTGTTGTCATTGATGTCAAAAGCATTTTTGTGCTATGTTCGTCATATTTTAGGACATTAAGTGTTTCCTCCAAAAGCAATAAGGTCTTGAAAAGCAATAGGTTATAATATTTCTTTTTAAATATTATATACCCAAGAGGACCCAAATGATGAAGACCCAAGGAAGGATAAGCAAGTTCAAATTAAATAATAATATTTTATATTTATTATTTTGGGCCAAAAAATCAAGCTGAAGAAGATCAAGGACCAAGTTGAAAAATACCCACAAGCAGATTTAATTTAAATTAAAATATTTTAAGCTTTGATTAAAATTTTAATTTAAATAATGATGGGTGCTAAGGTTTAATTTAAATATTTATTTAATATTCAAATTTGAATTCGAATTCGAATGCTCGTCGACGTTTGAATATGCTATGGTTTGCATATAAATAATGCCAAGGTTTGGCATTTGAAAATTATCCATGCGAACGATTCTTGGCTCATGAAAAAGAGAGAAAGGCTTGCATTTTTGCATGTGTGTTTGAGCATAGAAAAGGATAAGATTTCGTGGCCTCCAAAATTCACTCGAAGCCCCTCGTAGCTGAGTTGGCAGCCAAAGGCTGCGTTAGATGCATTCGATAATGCCAGGTGCGGGATCAAATCTTGCGCACTCTATTTTGCCGAAGGGAATATCATGCTATGTTTTTTGCACCATTCGAGGAGGAAGAAGTCAGAGGCACATTCATGCCTTTTGGCTCTTGTGGAGCCACACGACCCATTTTGTGGACACGAGCACTACAGAAGCGCTTGGGGGAGATCCATAAGAAGCTCAAATCCTGCCAAGGCCTTTTAGACAGCATAATAGAGGTATGTGCATTATTTGGGTTGACTTGGCTTAAAAAAAATAAAAGGGAGAAAAATATTTTTGTTTCCAAAGGTTTATTTTAATTAAGGTTTTTGCATAATTAATTTGGATTATAAGTTTTTTAGGGGAGTTAAAAGGGGAATGCAAAACTTTAATTTTTGAGTTGAATTTTTAAGTGATTAAGGAGTTATAAGGTAGTAAGGAAATTTATTATTTTTTGAGATTGAAGGTTGTTGAATATTATTTTAAAGTTGGATATTATAAGGTGTATTTGAGTGTTATTTTTTGTATTGAAGAAATATTTTGAAGAAGTGTTAGAGTGATATTTTTTTCATATAACCTTTGTGCTTGGCAAGGAAAGTGGTTATAATTGAGATAGATTTTTAAGGGCACTTCTTCATCAAACAAAAATGTATGGGCACATATTTCTTGTGAGTGATTGTTGGATGTTGTGAATGCTAAGTTGGAGTGAAAAGGATTGTTTGGTAAGCATTTTTGAGTTTGGTTTTGTATTAATACTTCAAGGTTTTTTGGAATAAAGTTTGAAGATAAAAACCTTGTTTGATAAACATTGTTGAAAACATTGGTTGAACCTTTATATGCATGATTAGGGTTTGTGAAAGAACATGAGTATCATTGTTATGTGAAGTTGTGAACTATCTTGAATTAGGATTTGCAAGATCATGAGTATCATTGTTATATGAGATTGCTTAGTAAGCATTGTTGGAAATATTTTATTGAGTGTTCATATGCTTGGACCAGGGTTTGTAAGCAAGGGTTATTTCTTTGAGTGATTGATTGAGTGAAGTTGATTGAACCTAGTCAATTGAAAGTGTTAAAGTGATAGTTCAAATTTTGTGAAAAAATTGTTCTCCATTCTAATTTTATTTGAAAAAGAGATTGAAAGTGACTAAGCATTGTGATGAGTGTGAAGCATATTGAGTCTCTAACAATTATCTATATATTTCTATGAGATTGGACAAGTTCTAGTTAGGACTTGTTGAGAAGATTTGAGGTAAGTCTTGGTGAAGACTTGTTGAGCAGATTGAATAAGTTCTAGTGAGGATTTGTGGAGCAGAGTTGAGTCAATTCTTGTTGAAGACTTGTGGACAGATTAGTGTGAGTTTTTGTGGAAGCTTACAATGCAGATTTGAGATAAGTCTTTGAGAAGACTTGTGAGCAGTTTTGGTTAATTGATTTGTTAAAACCTTAAGTTAAGTTTTGGAGTAGATCTAGAAGAGTTGATTTGTGATTAAGTCAAGCTTTGTGTTAAGGCTTGAGGATAGATATTAAGTATATTTATGCTAGATCAAAGGATTGTATTTAGTGTAGATTTGAGGATAGAGATTGAGTATTTTTTGTGTTAGACCGAAGGATTGTGTTTAGTGTAGTTTTGAGGACAGATATTGATCAGATTTGTTCTAGACCAAAGTACTATGTTTAGTGCAAATTTAAGGATAGAGATTGATTAGATTTTTTTAGACTGAAGGACTATGTTTAGTGTAGATTTAAGGATGGAGATTGATCATATTTGTGCTAAATCGAAGGACTATGTTTAGTGCAGATTTGAGACAGAGCTAAGAGAAAGCTTTGGAGGTGACAGAGTATAGAAGATGACAGTCTCAATTGGATAGAGATATATTAGCTAGAGCAGTGAAGATAGGTATTTTGAGTGAGTACAAGAGTCTTCAGTGGATAGATATCCATAATCCAGTGCAGTGGAGGCAACAGTTCTTCTAGAAGATCACCAGCTAGAGCTAAGGAGAAAGAGTTTTCTTGTGGATAGAGATCCATGAAATTGATTAGGGGATTGGTATATCCTTTGGACATATGTCCATAAACATTGTAATAGGGAAAGGTTTCCCAAGATATTTATTGAGAAAATTTTAGTGAAATATTTTCTCCGTGGAGTAGCCCACATTGGATGAACCATGTTAAATTGGTGTCTCTATTGTGTGTGATGGTTTGTGCATTGCTTTGGTTACTAATATTGATATTGCCATTGATTATATTAGATAATACTGTTTGGAAAAGAAAAGTAAAAAGTGATCTTATATTGTTCACCCTCCCTCTCAGTATAATCTTATGTTCTTCAAGTAGCTTGTGGTATGTATCCACTCTCAACTACTTCCAATACCTCATTTCCAAGTTCCATCAGGTGAATCTTCATTCTCATACTCCAAATTACATAATTATTCTCATCAAAAAATGGTGTTGAATTCCTTGAAGATCCATCCTTAGAATCCATCTGTGTTCTTGTAATATTTTCCTTCAAGTTGTCAAACTCTTCTGAAGGAACCCGCTCTGATACCAATTGAAGAACACAATCTTATACTGAGAGGGGGGTTGAACAATACAAGATCACTTTTTACTTTTATTTTCTAAACAATATTATTCAATATATCAATGCAATATCAATAGCAATAATTAAAGCAATGCACAAATCACCATACATAATAGAGACACCAATTTAACATGGTTCACCCAATGTGGGCTACTCCACTTAGAAAATATTTCACTAATATTTTCTCAACAAATCTCTTGGGAATCCTTTCTCTATTACAATGTTTATGGAAATTTATCCAAAGGAGACACCAATCCCCTAATCAAGTTCATGGATATATATCCACAAGAGACACCAATCCCCTTAGCTGGTTCGTGGATCTCTATCCATAGGAAAACTCTTTATTCTTTGATCTGGCTAGTGATCCTCTATAAGACTACTACCTCAACTACACTGGATTATGGATCTCTCTCCACTAAAGACTCTATCCTAACTCAAAATATCTTTGTCCTCACTACCCTAGCTAATGGATCTCTATCCATTGGAGACTACTGTCCTCTACTCTGTCATCTCCAAAGCTTGATCTCATCTCTATAAAATTTGCACTAAACACAGTCCTTTAGTCTAGCATAAATTTGCTCAATATTTGTCTCAAATATGAACTAAACATAGTCCTTCGATATAGTACAAATATGCTCAATATCTATCTCAAATCTATACTAAACACAGTCCTTCAATCTAGCACAAATCTTCTCAATCTCTATCTCAGATCTGCACTAACCACAATCCTTTGATTTAGCACAAATTTGCTCAATCTCTATCCCAAATATGCACTAAACATGCTTCTTTGGTCTAGCACAAATATGCTCAATATCTGTCTCTAATCTACACTAAACATAGTCCTTTTGTCTAGCACAAATTTTCTCAATATCTATCTCTGGTCTAGCATAAACCTATCCTCAAATTTGCACCAACCACTATCCTTAAATATGTCCTTAAATCTATCCTCAAGCCTTAACACAAAGCTTGATCCAATCACAAATCAACTCTGCTAGATTTTCCCCAAACCTTAACTCAAGGTTTGAACAAATAAATCAATAAAATTTGCTTACAAGTCTTCTCAAAGACTTACCTCACATCTATCCATAATTCCTCTCTAGATATTTTTTAATCTTCTCAACAAGTCCTCACTAGAACTTGTCCAATCTGATCAAAAAGTCCTCACTAAAACTTGTCCAATCTGCTCAACAAGTCTTCACTAGAACTTGTCCAATCTGCTCAACAATACCTTATTAGAACTTTTCCAATCTACTTAACAAGTCTTCACTAAGACTTACCTCAAATCTACATTGTAAGATTCCACAAAAGCTTACTCAACTCAGTCCTTAAGTCCACTCTAGGACTTACTCAAATTTTTCCACTAGCTTTCACAAAAGCTTTATACAACTCAACTCAATCTATCACAAAAAATCTCTTCAATCACACAAACAAGCTTCACACATAATCTTGTTTAATCTCACAAAAACATATAGAGAATGGTTAGAGACTCAATATGTTTCAACAATGCTCAATCACTTTCAAAACCTGTCAAATTAGTAAAGACAAATTTGTTTCACAGAACTTGAACTATCACTCCAACACTTCCAATCAACTAAGCTCAATCAAATCCACTCAACCAATCACTCAACAATGATAGCTTAGTCAACAATGCTTATCAAGAAAATCTCACATAACAATGATACTCATGATCTTTCACAAATCCTAGTTCAGGATAGTTCACATAAAAATGATACTCATGATCTTTCACAAACCCTAATCATTCACATGAAGGCTCACTCAATATTTCCAATAATGCTTATCAAACAAGATATCTATTGTCAACTTTCATTCCAAAAAACCCACATTAATCAACATTTGATATCTCAAAACCAAACTCAACATTGCTTATCAAACAATCTTTTTCACTCCAACTTAGCATTCACAACACTCAATCCAACAATATTTCACTCACAAGGAAGATATGACCATGCCTTTTTCTTGATGTAGAAATGACCTCAAAACCTATCTCAATCACAATCAACCTCTTTGCCAATCTCAAGGGTTAGATAGCAAAAATCCTCACTCAAATATTACAAGATTAAAAAAACTCAAGTACACCTTATTATCTCCAAACTTTGTCAAATAAAGACTTCAACCATTCAATTTCACAATAACCCCTTTTTTAGAATTTTAATGCATGAAACAATGCAAACACTACTTATGTCTCCCTACTAAATATTGCATTTTTCAAGTAATTAACTTTATAAAATAGTGCAATATATTTTTAACCCTCAATCAAAATATTTCAACTTCTATAAGGTAAAAATCAATTACCTTACCCTTTTAACTCCCTAAAATCTTTAACAAAACAAATAACCTCATGTGCTAATTTTCCCTCTTCACTCTACACTCCAAGTGCAAAAATAATCCAAGTGCTTTGAGTGCTATCAACAACCTTTGGGCAATACATAATTTAATAAAAATTGAATACCTCCTCATGTGCTCCCCAAGGGATTAATCCTTCGTCGAAGCATCTTAGCCACATCTCTCTATCTACGTGTGCTAAGTGCTCATGTGGGAGTCAAAGGTGCTAAAAGCGCTTTGACTCTCCCTTGCCTACCAAGAGCCAAAAAGGTTCTTTACATGTCATCGATGGAAATCAAATGCAACACCTTGCATTTTGAAACCTTTGCACAATCCAAAATCTCTGCTAGCCCAACCACCATTGGTTGGTGGTCCCTTCTGCTTTCACCGCTTTGAATTCCTCAGAATTCGAAGGTTATATAAAAATTAAATCTTTCTCCTTAGCTTTGCTTGCTCACAAAATTATGTTGCATTCCCTCTTAATTCACATGCACTTGAATTTTTGGAGACTTACTTTCCTTTGGGGAAAGGCTATGGTATTTATACCATATGCCTCCCTCTCCTCCACATTGGCAGAAATAATTAATTAAGTACCTTCCAATGCATGTCGATGGATATAAATGGTTTTTGGCACCTAACCCAACTTTGGGTTATCTAAAAATATTATTTATAAATAATTTTATAATGTAACCATTATAAATTATTTATAAACTACCTTAGGCATAATTAAACTTTAAATGTTATAATGAAATAATATAATATTATTTCCTTTAGGCCTTTTCTTCACGGTATTTAACCGTCCTTTTGACCAAGCAACTAGAGTTCTTAGATCAAATCTCTTGGGATTAAAATATAAATATTCTAACCCTTCTTCTGCCAAATTCTGCACTGATTCCTGACATTGACTCTTGACATCATTGACAACACAACTAACGCAAAATTTCCAACAATAATGGTATATGTGTTGCAGCAATATTCAATCATGATAATTCCTACTTGATCTTGGATTATTTTGGTAAAACATAGATCTCAGCCCCAAGGCAAGTAATTTTGCTTCAACTTTAAACTAGATAAGTTGCAGTTACATGCTAATGTTCCTTTTTGGATCTGGTCTTGGCTTCTTTTGGTGGCTTCAAAAAAAATGGTACTAGTATCCCTACATAGTGGACACTACTACATGAATCCCATGTCTCATGTAGGCTCAATACCTTGCACACATTGGACATAATGAGTTAGAAGTATGGTTGAAAATAACCCGCAAGCTTTATTGTTAAAGAATAAAACTATGATTTTATCAACCTAGTAACATCCAAGGAACATAAAACTTGGAAAAATTTTACAATATTATTCGTAGATAGGGTTAAGTACGCAAACTATAATCTTTTCCATATAAATTTCTAAAATTAAACACTATTGAATCAGGTTAAAGAATATTTTTTTAAAAACTACTTATTCACAAAAGTTCTTCCTGTTAGTTAAAAATAGGGCCACATAAATGCATATCCTTTTCCATTTTTCTTGAGACCATTCAAAAATTGAAGAGTTGATAGATGTCAATCAAAAGAATCCAATAAGCATTTAACTTGATTACCCTAAAACTCAATAAAATGAAGCAGGGATATGCATAGTGGCAAATAATCGCAATTCATTGAATATTAGGATTTTCAAAATTAGAAATTGGTAAATATGAGGACCCTTGATGTCGGCCCATTCGCCTCAAATTTTTTGAACCAATTGTTTCTTAAGGTCAATTCACCACAATATATATCCAAACATAGGCATATTTGTACTCATTGGAAAGCTTTTTTCAAGCCTGATCTAATGGTGGTGTTTTTATGAAGTTATAAGGTGATTTAGTTTATCAAAATGTGCCCCAAAGAGGACCTTACTTTTTAGATATTCAAATACCCCCAAAGTTTGGTGTGAAGATTATTTATTTGATTTTCTTAGGATTCACCTTGATTTTGATTAGGATTTGCCTTTTTTTTACAAGTATATTTTGGGTCCAACGACTTCTGCATAACTTTGAAATGAAGGATTTGAAAAATATTATTATTATTGTTACGATTATATATGTAATTAAAAAATTATTATTTCAAGTGCAATTCTTATTTATAGATATAGGTGAATGGACAACCTGAGCCCTCCATATAATGGGTAGATGTCTAAACATCCCTACCTATCCCAACCATCAAATATGAGGCAAGAGGGTATCCTGAGACTTTTATCAAATACATAAATATCTATTTATTCAAATCAAGTACTACTAATAAGGATACATTACATGTATGCATGATTAAACTCTTAATCCTATGCCCTAATAGCATTTCCATTATCTCTCTCTTTTATCAAATTACCTTCTTGTATCTAACTAGCTAACCTCATACTCAGGATACCTACTTGCATCAATCCTAGCTTGGTTACCATTTATTTGTAAACAATTTCTAATATAGGCTAGGCAATGAAGGAGCCTACATCATCCTTCATTGTGGTCATCTCATAATTATTTCTAAACAAGATTGTTTCCTCTTTATAGGTGATGTGCATATTGACTTTACAATAATATTTACATAAATGTTGACCATGTACAAGGTCTTTAGGGTTAGTACTAATCACTGTGCCTTTGGCCACTATGTTATCCTGATGTATATGAGTCAATTAGCATTTCCTTCTCTCAATTTGAGTGATCGATGTCATTTTTAGTCCCTACATGTAAAATCAACAATCTAGATAAATTCAATATATAGCATACAATACAAACTAAGTCAACCATTTTATATTTAAAATAATAGTCGTACCATTGATGACTTTGAACCCTATAGTATTGAGCAATTGCCTGTGCTTTGATCACCACTACCAATATTATTTCCAATTGTAAGGGTAGCATGTAGTGATGTTGCCTATGGAATTATATGAAAGGGATCATTACAACTTTAGGGGTACAACATGTAAAAATTTAAAATATAAAATCATGAAAAAATTGACACACCTCTATCTCTGAAAGCCATGTCAAAATCTTTTCAATCTTTTTATCTTTCTCTGCAAGCTTCTCTTCCATATTTTTTTCATTTTATACAAGCTTCTCTTCTAACTTTTGCTCTGTCTCTATTGTATGCTCTTGCATTTGACATAAATTTTGTATGTAACCCTCACCAACAAACAAAGTAGTTGGCGATACTCCTTTGCTGACACCCCGAACCCGACCTGGTATTTTGGGTCCTAAAACCTTTGTGAGGACATCATCCTTAATACATTGATTTACAAAGCTCACAAACATTTCATCGTCCTATTTGTTTTGGTAACATAACATGCATAGTAAATTGGTAATATGTTAAAAAACAATCGATATAAAAATGGTTTGAATTTCAATGTATTGCTATTTCCAAGGGAATATCACTTATGGTTGTCTCCATAAATTTTGGTAAAATAGGAGCACCATCCTTCTTTGTGTGAGTTGCCATCCATACAGTTGCCCTTGATAGTGGAGTTTCTGCATTTGGTTGGCTCTTCCTCTACAACATATATAGGTGGAGAGACATGGGGATAAGTCATAAGATAAAATAATAGAGCTATGTTTGTCACATATAATGGACAAGTATGATAGAATACAATTTTATGCTCTAGTTGAGCATATCATGTTCGACCGTAATTGTGCATGATGGATTTTTGAGATCTATTTTGTTTGTTCCTTTGCCTCACCACCTACAATGCAATAAATAGATCAATATATAAATTCATTAGGGAGAGCAAGGTCAAAAAAATCACATGAACATAACAATGATATGAACTACCATAGTAGATTAGCTGATACTTGCCTTAAAGTCAGCGTTGCTCCTACCATTCACAAAGGCTTCCCAATATTTTTATGATACATAAGGTGGGGGATTAGCAATTCTATCTTTTTCAATATCATACTTATCGTGGTGGTTTTTCACAAGTCGATGCCTATGTTCATGCTATTGCTTGTCCATGGTCATGAATACCCATTTCTTCATTATGTCCAAAATGATATATTTTTGCTGCATCAAACCAGTATCTTATTAGATGCAATATTTATAAACGTATTCAAAAATTGATACTATGAACTCCATTAGCTATAAATTTATCATAATTAGTGTCTATAACTAGTTTTTAACTTCCATTGGGACTAATATATAGTCTTAATGGGTTATAAGGAAAATATCCCTCACAATCACCCCAAGTAAGATGCAAACTTAAAAGAATTTTTTCCTACGAGATATTCGTTTAGATTGCAAATGATCTCCACCTATGTGCTACTTGACTCTATTGCACATCTTTTTGGACCTCTCTTTCTATGATATTCAGTGTTTGAAGTGTGTGATTACATGACATTAACTGTAATGTCCCCATTAACTAATTATTATTTTATTGGAAGAATACGATTCTACAAAAAGCTTTTGTGGTGCAGGTGCAGGTTTTCATTTGATAGCAAATATATTCAATGAGAGGATCACCCACCCCTGGTAGAGATAAGTGGATGAAGCTTTAGGTAAGGTGGAATATGATGTCATGCCTAGTGCACCTTGGCCCGTGGGTACATGGAAGCCCACTAGAAAAATTATAGATAGATCATACTGCCTGCTACTACATTTTGTGCATATTTTTGTATGTTATATCATCTCTTAAAAATATTTATATAAATATATAATTATTAAGAATAATAACATATATAGATAGAGATAAATATAAATAGATAAAATTAATATTTTTGAAATTTATATAATTATTAAATAATAATAATAATAATAAAAATTATATGTAAAGGGTATATCTAATAATATTCAACCGAACTAAAAATTTGAGCTCTGGCGATTTGGCGGGAAACTCTCTGCGCAGGCGACAGGCGATGTTCTAGGGTTTGTGGAGCGAAGGAAGATCCAGGACATCGGGTGGACTACCATAGCGTTTTGTTCTTGTGGATCTGAAGGATCGTTTGCTGCCTCAGGAGGGCCCAATGGGGTCTCCTCCAGACCCTCTCTCTGGGAGGAAGAGCTCTTACGCTGAACTGCTAAAAGACAATCCTTCGTCTTCTAACGACGAAGCTCAGAGAAACACTCTTAATACGATATTCAAGAACGCTGGCAAGAGCTCAGCAGCGCATCGAGTTAACGGATGTCTCCCACAATCCGCATCAAGACCCAAGATTGTAATCGAACCAAAGTTGGTCGAAGACACAATCCTCTACAAAGCCAACCATGATTTGATTTGTAAATTCATGGGTATCCGACCTACCCTGAATTTCTTGCACACTTGGGTCAGACAGAACTGGGAGCCCCATGGTGAGTACTCCCTGTGGTTTATTAGTAACGGGTATTTCATTGTTAGCTTTTCTTCTTTAGCTGATAGAAACAGGGCGTTTGAGTTAGAGAAGAGAAACCACGGTCCGACAGGGTTATTTGTTCAACCCTGGAGAGTGGGATTCGATCCTCGCATCGAACCCATGGCTGTCCCGATTTGGATCCGATTGTACGCTCTTCCAATGGAGTTTTGGGGGGAGCAGGTCCTGGAAATGATCGGTAACTCCCTTGGTAGACACCTGGGTGTCTCCAAGGACACCATAGAAGGTAACTCTGGTGTCTTTGCTAGAATCTGCATGGAAATGGATATTAGCCAGCCTCTCCCAGCAGAGGTGGAACTGGAACGAGCAGAAATATCTTGGATCCAACAGTTAGACTATGAGGCTCTGCCTTTCAGATGCAGAGTCTGCCACAAGCATGGGCATTTGGCCCGGTTTTGTCCAAATATTTTGAACACTAAAATGGAAGCCCCGCCTGGAATGCCAAATCGCCCTAGAGAGGGTAAGTCTACTCCTGCCAAAGAAACATCCAATACTCCTCAGGGTAATGAGGGTCAGAAAGATGGCTTTGAACCGGCCAAAAGAAAGAGAAAGCAGAAGAAAAATGGTAAGGAGCAATTACAAACCAAGCCAGCCAACAGATATGAAATTTTTAAGACATTAGTGGATCAGGAGGACCAAGACATGGAAGGAGTGGATGGGAATATTGAGGTCCATAACATCCACACTCATGTTTCTCCCTCATCTCCTCCTGTCTTAGAACAGGTGATTGAGCCCACTGAGTTACTGCAACCAGAAGATGCAGGGGCACTGATAGTGCACTCCCAAGCGCCACCAGTAGTTAAGGATGTCAGCATGGGAATTGCAAAAAAAAATAGAGAAAGGCCAGCCCTGGGGATATCTCAGGTGGAAAAGAGATCCAAAAACAGCAATACTCAAGGAGCGGGCAAAAAGTCAAATAAGGACCTGATTGCAGCTCAAGGAGACAAGCTGATCAATGGAGGATCGGTGAGGACAATTGATTCTTACTGCTCCCAAGGTTTTCAATGATTATTCAATCTTGGAATGTTAGGGGTTTAAACAGTAGAACCCATCAATCTGTTGTTCTAAGACTATTAGGAAAATGTAAAACAGACTTTTTGCTTATCCAGGAGACGAAAATGTCTTTAGATCTTATGAGTAAAATAGTTAATAGAATCTGGAGGGGCGCTGGTCACATGGATGTGGCTGCCCAAGGTGCTTCAGGGGGGATTTTTACTCTTTGGAACCCTCTGGATTGGACTGCACTAGAACATATAGCTTGGAGGGGTGTTCTCACATCTCATTTTAGGAATAATGTCACAGCTGAACATGTCTTAATCACTAATTTTTATGGGGCCCAAGACCTTGATGGTCAGAGGCTCCAATGGAAAGTTGTACATAACATGAGGTCCTCCAGGGAAGACTTAGACTGGATTATTGCAGGGGATTTCAATGCAAAATTATCTGCTCGAGAGCAGGAAGGTGGAACCCCAATTTTGGATCCAGGGGATCGGCTTCTGATTGCCCAAGTCCAAGCCTTTCAATTAGTGGATGTTAAAGGCCCTGGAACCTACTTTACTTGGACCAACAAGAGGAAGGAGCCACACAGCAGGAAGGTCAAGTTAGATCATTTTCTGGTTTCAGAGGAGGCATTTGTAAAGTGGAACACTAAATTCTAGATTTTGGAGGGCCCAGTTTCAGATCACTTTCCCATTTTGTTGGAGGGAGGGACTATGACAGGGCAGCATCACAGGCCTTTTAAATTTGAGAATTTTTGGTTACAAAAGGAGGACCTTCGAGAGAAAATTCCACAATGGTGGGAAGAAGGCCGTCCACCTTTTGGGACAGCAATGTTTAGATTTCACAAACAACTTCATTTTGTCAAACTTCAACTGAAACAATGGAGGAAAGATAATAAGTCAGATTTCCAGCTCCAACGAGCCCCCTTGGTGGCCAGATGGGAGGAGGTTCAAAAACTCTTTAGGGAAGGAACAATTACTGAGCAACTCAAATCCGAGGATGATGCCTTGCGCAGAGCGGTTGAGGCCATTGATAACCAAGAGGAGATTTATTGGAAACAGAGAGCAAGAAATACTTGGTTATTAGAAGGGGATAGAAATACAAAAATTTTTCATCGGTCAGCTTGTGCTAGGAGACAGATGAATAACATGGAAGCCCTTAAAGATGAGAATGGACATTCCTTTGATACTCTTCCTGGTATGCACTCCCATTCAAACGATTACTTTTCTAAACTTTTTAAGGAAAGTATGGAGCAGGATGTTGAGGCTCAGAACGAAGTTATTAATGTCATACCTTCTATTATTTCTGAAGAAGAAAATCAGGCCCTTCTTAGACCCATTGATAGAGATGAATTAAAAAATGTGGTCTTTGGAATGAGTACTGGCAAATCTCCAGGTCCAGATGGCTTTCCTATTGAGTTTTTTCAGGCCTTTTGGGATACTTTGGGGGAGGATGTTTTGGCTGTCACAGAGGAATCCAGAACTAATAAAAGAATGCTTAGGGCAATAAATCATACCTTCATCACCTTAATTCCTAAAGGGGAGGAGGGGACTCATATCTCTGATTTCAGACCTATTGCCTTATGCAACGTGATTTATAAAATAATCACTAAGATAATGGCTGAGCGGCTCAAACCTCTCCTTCATAACATCATTTCTTCAGAACAAGGGGGTTTTGTTGAGGGAAGACAAATCTTGGATGGGGTGGTTCTCGCTCAGGAGGCTATCCATACAATGCAAAAATCTGGTAATAAAGGGATGTTCATTAAACTGGATATGTCCAAGGCTTATGACCGGGTGGAGTGGAGCTTCTTGTCTAAAATGATGGCAGCCTTTGGCTTCTCCCAGGGTTGGATTGATTGGGTCATGAGCTGTGTTTCTACACCCTCTTATTCTGTTCTTATCAAGGGTCTTCCCTCGCAACCTTTTGGAGCCACCCGTGGTCTTCGCCAAGGAGACCCTTGCTCTCCCTATATTTTCCTCATTTTGGCTGAAGGATTAGGTAGACTATTCTTGAGGAGAAGGCATCAAGGCCTCTGCTAACAGGTATCAAGGTAGGGGAGGAAACTCTGACTCACTTGCAGTTTGTGGATGATACTGGATTAGTTGGTGTGGCCAGTTTCAGGGAAGCTAGAGGTATCAGAGATACTCTTAATGTCTACCTTAGGGCCTCAAACCAGGCCCTCAATGACAAGAAGTCCAAAGTGGTCTTTTTCAATCTTGACCAAAGGCTGCAGGATAGAGTTATTGAAATCTTGGGATTCACTAGGACTTCTCTTCCAATAGTTTACTTGGGAGTTCCCTTGCATTTCAAAAAATTGAAAAAAGACATCTGGAAGGATCTATTGGAAGGTATCAAAGATAGAATGAATCATTGGTCCCATAAATGGTTAAGCTATGGGGGTAGATTAACTTTCTTGCAGTCAGTTATTCAGGCCATGCCAATCTATAAATTCTCTATCCTGGCTGCCCCTCATACCATATGGAAAGAGCTGGACAAAATGGCAAGAAGATTTTTATGGGAAGGTGCAAAAGGGGAGAAAAAATGGGCCTTGGTTGGGTGGGATAAAGTTACCCAGCCCAAGGATAAAGGAGGGCTGGGACTGAGAAGCTCCAAGCTTAATAACAAAGCTTTGGCTAGAAAACTGTATTGGAGGTGGATTTCCCAGCCAACCTCCTTATTTAGCAGAATCCTCACCAGTAAATATTTGGGTCATGTCCACCCCAATGAGGTGGGCCGTTTCCCCCTGGATGGTACTGGATCCTTAGTGTGGCAGACTCTCAAGCTTGGATCTCAGGTTATCAAAGACCAATTATTTTGGAAAGTGGGGAGAGGGGATAAGGCACGTTTTTGGACTGATTCTTGGGACCAATATCCACCCATCATTGCTTCGTTTCCCGAATTACAACCAATCAAATCTGCCATAGAAGCCAAGGGCTGGACTCAAATTGAAAGCTACTTTAACACCAGCCAGATGGGGGAGTATAAGCTTAAAAAGTTTAAGAGGTGGGAGGAGTGGCCAATTACAATACCTCCGGAGCTGGCACCCATCTTGAACAAAATCTTGACAGAAAGGTTTCTCACAGGGAGGGATGAGGAGGATGAATTAGCTTGGGGCTATGGGAACCTTGGGGTATATACAGTAAAGGACGGATATGAAAAGATCCTCCCAGAGCCTCCCCCACACTCATTTTTGGTTCAGGATTGGAGAAAGATTTGGCATTCCAAGGGCTGGCCGAAAGTTAATTTCTTTGCCTGGCAGTTTATGCACAATGGGATTCTCACCTTTGACAATCTCCGAAGTAGAGGAATCATCGGTCCTTCTCAGTGTGCTTTATGCCACAAGCATGAGGAAACAGCGGATCACCTGATGTTCGAATGCCCTTTCACGCATCAGATTTGGAAGCGCTGGTTTTCTCACTTTAAACTCCAGGCTCATGGTGATCTGAATCGAGCCAATATTTGGGAAAAATGGAAAAGGGGCAGATTTAAATCTATAGCTCTCCGAATTGGTTGGGAGCTTGGCTTACTTTTCATCTGGTGGCAAGTGTGGCTGGAGAGAAATGCCCGGATTTTTAGAGAAACTTTCTCCTCGATTGACGGAGTTTGGCAGGTCATCTGGAGCAAAGTCTCAGAAACTGTTGCCATCTATGCTGAAGAGGAAAATCAAGTTGGTCTTGGGTCTCTGGAAGAGAGAGTTGAAGAGCAAGAGAGACAAGACAGAGCTAGTTGGAAACCTCCCCCAGAAGGTTGGATCAAAATCAACACTGATGGAGCTGCAAAAGGCAATCCGGGCAGTGCCGATATTGGTGTAGTTTGTCGATATCATGCTGGTTCAGTGCTCTACTGGGAACTGCAAGGCTTGGGCAGAGCCACAAACAATGAAGCCGAAGCCATTGCCATCAAAGCTGCTTCCATCTGGGCTGTTAAGCAGGGTCACAGGAGGATAATTCTTGAATCCGATTCTCAAGTCCTGGTTGGCGCTCTTGATTGTATGAGGAACTTTTCTTCGAAAGCTTGGAGGCTACGGATTCTGATCTCTCAAATCAAGGAACTATGGAGGGAATTAGATGACGTGATCCCTGTCTATGTGAGTAGAGATTTAAATAAGGTGGCCGATTTCCTTGCAAAGATGGGTGCTGAGAAAGAGGTAGGGGTGCAGCTGCATAGTGACATGCCTCTGGTGGACGAAGTGATCAGGCAGGGTCTGGAACGATCCTTGCGACAATGAGTAAGAAAAATGCTAAGGGTGGTTTTTGTCATGATTTCGTGACCTGTTGCATCGTCGCGGCCTTTGCTGGAAAGTTGTCACGATTTCGTGACATGTTGCGCTGTCGTGGCCTTTGGCGTGAAGCTGTCGTGATTTCGTGACATGTTGCGCTATCGCGGCCTCTATTGGAAAGCTGTCATGATTTCGTGACATGTTGCACTGTCGCGGCCTTTGCTGGTAAGTTGTCACGATTTCGTGACATGTTGCACTGTCACGGCCTTTGGAGAGAAGCTGTAGCGATTTCGCTACCTGTTGCATCGTCACGGCCTTTGGAGGGTAGCTGTCACGATTTCATGACCTGTTGCGCCGTCGCGGCCTTTGGTGGGAAGTTGTCACGATTTCGCGACCTGTTTTGCTGTCGCAGCCTTTGGTGGGAAGCTGTCGCGATATCGTGACACTTTTGGAAAAAGTGCGCCAAGGGGGAAAATCGTCGCGATATCGCGACAGTTTTGATGAATAGACGCCAACGGGAAAAACCGTCGCGATATCGCGACACTTTTGACGAATGGACGCCTAGGGGGAAAATCGTCACGATATCACGACATTTTTGCAGAACTGGCACCAGGGGGAAAAGTCATCGCGATATCGTGACACTTTTGCAGATTGGGCACCAAGGAGATAACTCGTCGCGATATCGTGACACTTTTGAAGAAAGGACGCTAAGGGGAAAACTCGTCGCGATTTCGTGACAGTTTTGGAGAACAAGCATCATGGGGGAAAATCATCGCGATATCGTGACACTTTTGAGGAATGGGCGCCAGAGGGAAAACTCGTCGTGATTTCGTGACACTTTTGCTGAAGGGGCGCCAAGGGGAAAACTCGTCACGATTTCGTGACACTTTCGGAGAACTGGCGCTATGGGGAAAAGACGTCGCGATATCACGACACTTTCGCAGTTTCGGCGCCAAGGGGAGAACTCGTCGCGATATCACGACACTTCTGGAGAACAGGCGCCTTCTGGATTTCTCGTCATGATTTCACGACACTTTTGGTGACTGGGTGCTTTGGTGTTGTGTCGTCGCGATTTCGTGACACTTTTGGTGTTTAGCGGCTACGACGACTGTCTGTCGCGATATCGCGACATGTCACGATTTCGTGACATGTCACGAAATCGTGACTTGTCACGTTTTCACGACTTGTTGCTGTGGCGCGGCCTTTGGTTGGTTTGGTGTCACGATTTCGTGACATGTCGCGAAATCGTGACATGTCGCGTTTTCGTGACTTGTTGCTGTGGCGCGGCCGTTGGTTGGTTTGGTGTCGCGATATCGTGACATGTCACGATTTCGTGACATGTCGCGTTTTCGCGCCCTGTTGTAATCTTGTTTCTCTGCTTTCGGTTGGGATGTTTCTTTTCCCACTTGTAACTGTTCTTTGTTTTAATACAAGTTTTTTCAATTTTTTCAAAAAAATAATATTCAACCGAACTAGAAAAATAATAATAATAATAATTAAAAATAGATGATTCCATTTGGCAGCAAATTAAGTAACTATTTGCATGAATAATTCTAAGGTTTCACCAAAATAAATTAGTAATTTTTTAATATATTAGACGGGAAAGAACTGTAGTGAGACATAAAAGAGTTGTTGAGTGGTATTTTCACCCAATTGTGAAAGTACACTCTTCCTTAGGATTTGGGTTCCAAATCCCCTCTTGCAAAGAATTCAAACAAACAACTTCTCCAAGGTCTTCGCTATATTAGCATTTGCATATGTGTATTAGTAATCTCAACTAAAGATATTCAATTTAAATGCTTGGAACACCTTAGTGGTTGCAAGTAATTGTAAGCAAAGGGTAATGTTGGTTTATTTTACTATGAAACTTTAGTGATTGTTAATTGAACCAAAATAGAGCAAATGTGATTTGGCCCTCATATGACCTTCAATGTGATACTCAAATTACCCCTCTTTCGTAAAATTAGAATTTTTATGAAGAGGGTAATTTTAGGCTCCAAAAATGGAAATTTGTGAAAATGCCATAAAACATAAAACATTCAATGAAATTGGAATTTTCATGAAGGGAATGTCATCATAGGCTCATGAATGAAACATGAAATTGAAAAAATGAAATTCGGCCCAAAAATGGGAATTTTCTATTTTCGGATTTTTTAAAATCTGTAATAAAACAACTTCAATGAATTTTTAAAAATACTAAACAACTCCGAAAATAAAATTTCAAAGTGTGTATTGGAAGTATGAAGTATAACCTATGCAATGGTGAAATTATTTTTGGATTTTGATATTTTTTAAATGTTTATTTTAATGCCTGAAAATTTAAAAAAAAGTTAAAATTTCTGGAAAATAAAATGCAAAAAAAAAAATGAAAATTGAAATGTAGAAAATGAAAATAAAATGCATTCAGTTTGATGCTATCCTATTTTGACAAAACTGAAGATGTGAGGTTTTCATGCATGCAACCTAACCTATTGGACTTGCAAAACAAGCACAATCCGGATAAGCTAAGTGTTGGATCCTAGGGTTTTAAATGAGGTTTTCAGATTTAAACATTCGCATGAAGCAACCAAGAAAACTTGCATAAACTCCATTTACAAGCCTAAAATCTGAAAAGGGGAAAAATAGACATTTAATCTTGCATGCAGAAAATGACTCCTTTCTTGTCCATAAGATGCAACTTTCTGAAATTTTTTGTATTAAAAATTTGTCATTTTACAATAACAGAAATTGTTGGTTTTCCCAAACTAGTGCATGGAAGAAAACGACTCAAACAGGTCCAGAATGGCCTACTTGCCTTCAAATCTACCACTCTGCTTACAGCAGTTTCCAACCCCTCAAAACATCCTTGCCTGGCGTATTTAAAATTTTCAGGAAGCTTTTCGTTTCATTTTCCAATGACTGTTCGTTTCACCTTCCCTTGTGCATGCATGTGCTTTGGTTTCCAAAAAAGCTTTTCATTTCTATTTTTTGGCCCTTCATTTCATTCCCATGATTTGGCTTCCTCTGTTTGGTTTTCTTCACTTTTCATTTGATTTCAAAAAACATTTCCTTTTCTCCACATGGGCACGCGTCCGCTTCCTTCCATGTGTAACGACCATCTTAAATGATTTCGAATCATTACAGATTCCTTATGTAACGTTTTGTCTTATTCATTGGATTTTGTCCTTATGTGACAAACTACCTTATTCAATCTTCAATTTATTCCTTGGCTTTATATAAAGCCTTGACACCTTCGTGAGCAACTAATGAAGGGGTACGAATCACCTCTTTCTTTGCATGTCTATGTGTCCTCTTTTGAGTCACGAAAATGCAACATGTCACGATATCGCGACACTTTTGTTTCTCTGCCTGCCTGCCCTTTTTGAGCCACGAAAATGCAACATGTCGTGATATCGTGACACTTTTGTTTCTTTGCCTGCCTGTTCCTTTTGAGTCACAAAAATGCAACATGTCGCGATATCGTAACACTTTTGCCTTCTTGCTCTTTCTCTTTGCTTTGGACAGCAAAAATGCAACATGTCACGATATCGTGACACTTTTGTTTCTTTGCCTTCCTGCCCTTTTTGAGCCGTGAAAATACAACATGTCGCGATAGCGCGACACTTTTTCTTTCTTGTTCTTTTGGTTGCGAAAATGCAACATGTTGCGATATCATGACACTTTTCTTCTTTTGGCCGTGAAAATGCAACATGTCGCGATATCGCGACACCTTTTCTCTTTTGGCCGTGAAAATGCAACATGTCACGATATCGCGACACCTTTTCTCTTTTTGTCGTGAAAATGCAACATGTCGCGATATCGTGACACTTTTCTCTTTTGGCCGCGACAATGCAACAACATGTCGTGATATCAAGACACTTTTTCCCTTTTGGCCGCGACAATGCAACATGTCGTTATATCATGACACTTTTTCCTCCTTGCTCTCTCTCTCTTTGCTTTGGACCACAAAAATGCAACATGTTGTGATATCACGACACTTTTTCCTCCTTGCGGTGTTTTGCTTTTTTTTTTATCTTTAGCATATGGGCCACTTCGGTCTTCTTGGAAAACATGCAAAAATGTGGGTCCCCAATTTTGGGGTGCGTTGTGGAGCAGCCACAACAAATGGCGACTCTATTGGGAAATGCTCCTGAGCATTTCGGTGAGAACTCAACCTGAACACCTTCAAAACTCAAACACAAGTGTCAGCAAATATCCCAAGAATGAAACTAGATGAGAAATACATGAAGCATTAGAATTATTAAGCATCAGCTCGGTGTGTGCAATGTGCTTCATTCCCTATCGTTTGAAACTTGTTCAACTTTCCATTGTCGTTTTCACTTATGGTTCGTGCATATGAGAAGTTATGGATGATTCCTGTAGGATTTAATGTATGGTGAAGGTGCTAGAGATATAACAACCTACTTTGCAAAGGCTCCAACTTTCTAGTTTCATGAACAACCATATTAAAACTGTCAAATCCTCTTAGGACCAAATATGTGCATACTGGATTAATTTACTAGATCCCAAAGTTGGTTATGTGTCACTACCATCTTGAACCCATGTGCAAGTGTAAGTGAAATAAGAGCTTTTGGGAATAGGATTCCCAACCTAAGAGAGATGGGAATTTAACCCTATCCTTAATACTCTGATTTGGAGTTCATTACCTCATCTTGAACAAAATGATTTAACCTGTTATGGATGAAACTGTCAGGCTAGCCTATCCGTTTGAGTAGTCAGTGGTCTTGCTTTTAGACAAGACATGTTACCACGCATGAGCATACTCCACTGCCAGTCAGGCGTCTATAGCCCTAGTGGATATCAACCCCATAATCTAGGATTTGACTTTACTTTGATTTCTTGAACCTTGGGGATGACTACCCATCCTTGCAAGGGACATGTAGTACGATCCTTCCAATCCAATATCAATGATGCAATAAAAGTAGAATGAAAAATATTTGCTTTGGAACTTCAAGTTCTTGAGCGGATAAAATAGAAGCTTTGGGGAATCGGATTCTCAACCTAAGCGAGATGAGAATTAGACCCTATCCTTACTACTCTATGAAGGTCAAATCAGAGCTTTGGGGAATCGGATTCTCAACCTAAGCGATATGAGAATTAGACCCTATCCTTACTACTCTGATTTTAGACTTTAAGCACTATGGAAGTGGTAAAAACCACTGTTTTAAGGATTATGTTGCATGATAGGACAAACACGAAATACTCCTTTTGCCTCACCTTTTCTTCCAAGTATGGTTTTGACCATTTTACTCAATATTCTCTTTAATATGTGTAGAATGTGCTTGGTTCAAGATAGTTTGGGCATCATTTCCCAACCTTAGGATCCTCTTAATATATGTTATGTAATCACCCTAAGAGGATTCGACACCTTTTCAATGATTGTATTTGAAATGTAGATGCAACTGAGATGAAATGTATATGCAATGTGAAATGTAACATGAGATATGAATGAATGCATTGCTCTTTTTGAAATTTTTATGGAGTATACCACCTATTTTACCATAATTTGTAAAACTGACAACTTCATGCATCACAAGTTCCAAACGATATTCTTTAATGTGTTTGCGATACTCGTGGAGCTTTCTGCAATACAATTCTGATGTTTCATATTCTCTTAGTCTTAGTCAACATTCATAAGGACACAAACTAACCACTTTGCTATCCCCTTCTCCTTTTTTTTTTTTTCAAGACAAACCAAAAGTGTCCAAAGGACCAACACACAAAACTTAAAACCAAAATGAGATCCAATCCAAAACCAAAACACAAAAACCAACAATATATACAAATGTACAATATAATACAAGATGGTGCAAATTTTGGATTATCATTTTCTCGGATCCCAAACCTGATTAGAATTATTTAAAAGACATATGGCGTGAAACACATACCAAGTTTTTTAGGAATCCAACAAAAACAAGATCAAACCAAACAAAGAAACAAACTTCCCCTTGCCC